>CM035118.1:127683788-128330780 GCA_020205555.1 Panax stipuleanatus
TTCTTTTTGGGTGAATCTATGGTGGGTTAAGATGACCCAAGAAGATACTATTGATGGACAAAGATGACCCCATAAGATAATATTGAGATAGTGCATTGAGCCTTGGCACTCTATGATTTGATTTGACCTGGGTTGTTACATTAAAGGTTGCAGTGATGCACACCCTTGTGCATTCTAGTGAATTTATTTATCAAAAAGATTCTTTCAAATCATGTTAACTTGAAGGTTGCTTATGGATCAGAGTGTTTCATTATATAGGACATGCATATAAGTCTACGTGCAAACTCATAATTAAGTGTTAGTATCTTTTTATCTCCTTTTTTTTATAGTTGAACGATTATTTGCAATTTTTCAAAAAATTAATGAGAAACTTACTGAAGAAATTAATTTGCTCTCGACTTCAAACATAGATTATAGAGAAGAAAGTTAACAAGGAACAGCTAAGAGATAGAGACAATAGCAGAATAAGGTTGGAACTTCAAAATTGAAATTTTAGGTCAATGACCAAGAAAACCCTATAAAAGCTGCCACCTACAAAGTTCTAATAATCTACTTATACTAATCTTCAAGTAACCCTAGGATCCTAGCCTTTGATTATACATATACCTTATTTAATCCTTACCTCTCGATTTCATTAAAAGTAACATGCTAGTCATATGACTTTAAAAACAAGTAACTAACCTCCAGGCAAGCAATTTTGAATTCATGAGGAGCTCTTCTAATAACTACAAGGAAAAAAAAAATCCTTAGTGCATTAAAAAAAGAGAATAAGTTCCATCTCACTTCCATACAACAATTACATATGACCGACTATAATCTATTTTTCATATATACAGTATTGCTATCTTTCAATACAATTACAAAGTTTTTTTGATCATAAAATTCAAAAATATTAATTATTTTTTTTGGAAAGACTATTCATTTCAAAACCTCAACTATATTAACTTAATAATTTCTTCCATTTCACAGAATAGTCGAAGTTGTTCGATCAAAGAAGGAATGATTCCAGTCTCCAGAAAAATGTAGAAACAATGGAGACCAACACTACATGACTTAATGTACACCAGAGGATTGGTAGTGAATATGGCATATTCCATCAAGTTAAAGCATATCATGGTTTTTAACAGCAACCAAAAGTGGTTCGCTCACTCAAGAAAAAGAAAAGTGGGGGTGGTGGGGGGGGGGGGGGGGGGGAGGAGGAACTACTGCGACATTACTAAACCTCAAAACTAACACAAGTTCACATTGCATGAAAAGAAACGCATAATTTGCAAATAACACAAAATTTATGGATGACACTAAGGATAAATGATATCAACTACTCACCTTCTCGAAACAGGGAAGGAAAAAGTCCATCAGGGGAAATAACAACAGGCCCATCTGGTAAACCCTTCCCATCCTGCAAAGAATTTCTGTTTGAGGGAAAGAGATAGCAAAATATGGACAAAACACAATGCACTTTATAGATATTGATTTTCACAATTCTATATCTAGAAATAAGCATTAACCAAAACTTTGCAGCCAGGAAAGAGAATAATAAGATCGAATATCATTACCTGCTTAAGATTAAATAAAAACTGTCTAGTGAGGCCGGCTTGAGAAATTGCCCTTGCACTTAGAAAAAGCAATTGATACCCGTTTTCCTGCAAGAGGCAAAAAGGAAAAGGGGATTATTGTGCCTCTCTTACCTTGTTCAGGAAGAAGAATGTGAGAGCACAAATAATTTTCTAGAAGCTTATTACACTACCAAACTCCAGAATCACAAAAACAAGATGAGAAATAAAAGTACATAGTACAACTGGAATAACCTTTAGGGTCTATCGTGCTTCATTAATGTACTTGGGGTCCCAGGTGAGACTTTTATACTTCGAGGGTCCATTTACTACACGAGGTATACTTGGAGAGACAGAAGTGTCGTTAGCTCAAATCCAATTATACTAATAATCTCTTGTGGCATGTGGCATATAATCTCAAAATTTTTGATTCCTCTGTTTTGTTATTCATTGTTAGCTGTTGAATAACTTAAATTGTTTTTTTGAGTAGTTCGAGTTATGTGGCCACCAAAAAAAAAGAGAGTTAGCTAGCATGGTCCCCCACCCCCCACCACCAATTAATTTAGCAAAATTGTATGGCGTGGTTTGTAACCTTGTTTTACTAAAATTACAATAAAATTCCTAATCTGATTCATGATTCATAGGTACTAATAATCATAACACAATTCTCCATTAGACAATTATGGTGGTATCACATGACTACATAGAGTAGTCATCTAAAAGATAGTGTTGCCAATGACATGCCTACTTCGTTACTGGAGTGGTAATGGCACTATAAAACGTTTCAACATACTGATAAAACTAAATATAATCAAAAGCACATAAGAGGAACACAGCAAACCTTAATAGCCGAAAAGAGATGTGCAACACCTGTCTGTGACCAATCTTTTCCAACCAAAGGCATGAACTGTCCTAGAACATCAGATCTGTAACACAGAAAAGAAACATAACTATCAGATAAAGAAAGACGAAAACTCACCCTTCAGGAAAATGTGTTTTTCAAGAAACAAATAATGCAGAGAGGATCATTGCGATAAGCTGATACAAAGCAAGCAAAGCCTAGAAGGCTAATTAAGTAGGATAACCCACTGCAGTAGAATTATTTATTTTTTTAAGAAAGTCTGTTTCTTCGTATTGCACTAACATACATTAACTCTCATACAATGAACTTGGACCCTCCAGAAATTTTTGATACATTAAATATCTTTAGAGTTTGTAAACATAAGTCAAAAGTCTTCGTAGACATAGTGAGTTAGCGACTATCTTAACTACTAAGTTCAAAGTAATCTGACTTTAAGACCAATCATAACATTTAATATAACCACTAATTATCCCTTACGATACCAAAAGATGCAAATATCTAATCTATCCAGAATTTCCAGCAAGCTTAAAATAATAAAAATGTCCCAGACATGATTTCTTTTATCTCAATTGAGAACAAGGTTAAGAATTTGTTTCAACACTGAATCATGACATTGACATATATGAGTAATTCAACAAATGACAGTTATGGCCTACCAACACAAAATGAAGGTAACAGCTAGTTCAATTATCTGGACACCAAAAGGTTGACCCAATAACTCATAAGCATCAAGAAGTATGGCTTTTTGTAAAAGAGTCGTGAAGTTTCTAAAACGTACTTATCTAAGGATACGAAAAACAAAAGAGTTAGTAATATGCACACACACACACAGCTGATTCAGAAACAATTCACCAATACTATATCAATATGAGCCCAGCACAGTGGAAAAAAGAGAAACATTGCAAGCAGTTGTACCTAAAAAAGCTTCAGGTTTGTTAATATGTCAAAAGAGCCGAATACATAGCAAAAGGAATAGGACACAAACCGAAGTAAATGCTGGGGAAGATAACTAGAATTCAAACTCAATTAATCATGTGTGTGAATATATATAATATAGCAGCGGGTAGCCTTACTTAGTGATTGTCCCATCAACGTCTGTGATCACGACACGAGTGTCCCACCTCCACAGATAAACTCTAGCATCAACCTGTGAAATAAGTAGTTCAAGTAAGCACGGAAATACACAACATACACAGAAAACCAATTTCCCAAAGCAACAACAGAAAACCTGTTGCTTCCCCAGCATTGAGGTTGAGAATGTGAAGGTTACAATGTTTCCCCCTTCCTTAAGGTTCAAGGATGCCAGCTGTTCAGTTGTTGGAGAAATTGCCCTAATTTTCTTCTTAGTCACATTCGGTTTAGACGCTTCGTTTTGCAGATCCATACCAATAGTGCCATCCAAAGAAATTTCAGCATCAAGACTTCCTCTACAATTAAAACCTGGCTGTGTATCTTTCATGCTTCTGGATCTTTTGAAAGCAAAGGGCCAGACACTCCATTTTCCACTTGAGGTTTTGACAATTTTAGGAGAATCCCCTGTAAGAATTTTGTCAACTCAAAAAGTTATTACAATGATTTTTGGTTCAAATGTTTGTTACTTTTTCTCATATGCAAGTATCCTTCAAGTATATAACACTGTTTCGTTCTATAAGCAGCACCAATAATACTGATTAAACTCAATCAGTAATAGAAGCAAATTTTATACTATCCAGTTTTAGTGATTTACCTGTATTAAATTCCTAAAAAGTCATCAGATATCAAACCTTCAAAGAACCAAGAGATTCTAGTACAGGAAATTTTTGTAAGCTTGTTATAGGGCATGAACTAAACTTTGATGCTTCTTAGAGCTTTTGGATACTAAAGGAAGGAGTTCATTCTATTGGCTTCCAGTTTTACCCATACTTAAATGGGTCCAAATTCTACAGTCAAATAAAGTTTCAGTTTTTCAATATAAGAGCATTACTAGAAATATAACAAGTATAAGGTAAATCAGTTATCAAATTGTCCAAATAAAAATCATTTATTTCAAAACACAACCGTACACAAATTTATCTTGCAAAAATGCTATGTCCACCGAATTTGTACGCACCAAATGCAACTTTTTTTCTATACAAATGCAACTCTTTCTGTATAAAATAACAAATGCAACTTTTATCAATAGAAAGAGTTGCGTTGTGTAGGGAAAAAAATTGTATTCGTTGCATAAATTCGGAGGGCATAGCAGTACTATTTATCTTGCACACAATATGAAAACAAGGTTGGTTTCTTTCAATTACGCAAGCAATAAATCAAACCAATTCTATGAAGAAAGTCAAAGTTCAAGCCCATGATGCATAAGAAATATGTAAGAGATAGTTGTCTTACCGACCGCTGGGCTGGTATCGATATTTTTCAGCACCTCAAATTTCAGAGCATCCACAGTTGTAGGCTGTGAATTGGATAAACAATGTACACTCTCTGCATCTGACTTTATGAAGCCAGAAACATTTTCCCTAAGCAGCATCCACTCCGACGAATTTAAATTAGAATCTAAAGAATGGCCTAATGGACGATTAAGAAAATGTTCATCCATTTCATCGAAGTGTGATCGAATAATAGGTAAAGACCTGACAGTGCCTCCTAGTTCCTGACCTGCAACTTTACTACTTCTAGGAATATTAATATGACTTGATATCACTTGTACCTCTTCTATCAACTCTTCACCATTATTTGGCAGGTTTCCTTGAAGAACAAATTTGTGTGGAGATGAATCTGACGCAAAGTCTGAATGAAAAGATTCATTGTCTGATTTGATGTCTTCCGATGCAAGTGAGGAATAATTCTCTTTATCCATGTGATCTAGAGAAATCAACTCCGTGCTTTTAACCTCTCCAAGTTTGAAGTCGTCCAGATCACTGAAAAGTAACTGTTCTTCCTCTAAACCTACTGATGAAGAACAATTTAACGCCTCGCTTCTGACAACATCACTACTAACTTCTTGAGAATCACAAAAAGGTTCACCAAATGGTTGACGCTTCTTCATTTCGTCATCTTCCTCGATACTTCTCTGATCTTGAACTTGAGATATTGAGTCACTTAAACTAGAACTGGTCAGCGCACTACATGACTCAACTTCTTTGGCTGAATCATCTATATGTTGAACACTTGTAGGTTCAAAACAGGTTTCAGGTACAACACTCCTACCACCTAAACTTCCATGAAAATGTTGAGTTTCTACTTCAGAACTAGCCTCAGTAATAAATTTCAGATTAGGAGAAGTTTCTGCCTGTACAGAGACTTCGCCAGATTTTATAGAAGAAAGTAGCATCATTTCACCCGCTTGTTCACCAAAATCATCCAACTCAATCCCTGAGGAATCTAAAGTTTCATAATAAATAGTAGATTGGCGTTTCAATGCTCCATTCCCCACCTTGGAGACACCGCTGTCTGATAAACATGAAGCATTATCCTTTTCCTTCCTGATTGACGAAAGATTGGTAGACCAATTCATTTCCAAGAGATCAGCAGCAATCTCAGCAAGCTCCAATGAATCCGTCCTAACAACATCAGCACCATTCTCCTGAAATTTATTCTGCTTCATTGACTTCCTTCCAAAAGCAAGCCCCAATAATCTAGACCTTCGCGAGCCAGTCCTAGCAATGACTTTGTCATTGCTTACTTCAAGCTGGGTAACTGAGTCAGAAGGATCATCACCATAATTCCAACTATTAGCCTTCACTGGTCTCCTATCTTGCTCATTCGTCTCCTCGCCTGACGATGTAGGCGATAATATTATATCTCCTTCTGCATCCACCTCCCTGAGAAAATAGGCCCGCCCCGTATGATCCAAATACATATGAAAAGGTGTCCCCTCTCCATTCACACTAATGTCTACAACATTCTCCTTTGCCTTCAAAACCCCTTGAAATTTCCCAAAGCGAACATACCAAGGCGATGATCTGAAGCTACCATCTTGTTGTTCTACCACAACAATATCGACAGCGCCTCCAAATGGATGAAATGGAGCAGACACCCGAGTAAAGTAACTGCCTAGCCTCCCCACTGCATACATCCTACTAAAATAAAATTTCCCCAAAAACCCAGATCACCAAAATCTCAAAATCACATCATAAATTACAAACCAGATCCATTACCCACCAAAAATTATGGGTTTTTAGCTCATATAAGTTACATACATACTAAAATCTTCACAATAGCACTGCCCAAGAATTCAATTCACAAGGCACAAAACAAATCGAGAACCCAATTGATTCGAGGCTTGCTAGGTCGAAAAATGACACAAGAATGGGAAACAAACTGATTAAAAGCCAAAATTAATAAACCCCACAATCCCCAAACACATTCAAATGTCTGCTAAATATAGTAAACAATTCAATATGGGATAAACACAACAAAATATCTAATATTAATATTTATGAGTTTTTTGCAAAGGTCAAATTTTTATAGACAACCCATATGAGGAAAACTCAAAAACACCAAATCCCATCAACATAAAGACAGGATTTTTTTATATAATAGTTGGCGTGGAAGCATATTCGGTTTTAGATTATTTGAATGTTCCAGTCAAATAATCATATGACACACTCCAAGAAAAAGGCACCCTATTATAATACCCCACCTGGAGAAAACGGGCAACAGTGATCGCCAGAGCTAGAGAGAAAATTTTATTTTACTGAGATGGCAAAAAAATCACCTGGCATGGAACGTTTTTATTTCAATGTCCGAATCTAAGAGGTCGCACTACTACTGCCTTCTGGACACGTCTGTCTTTCTTCATAACCTGCCCTCAACAACACTTGAACCCTCGACCTTTATACCAGTGGGTCGGCCTTGAACTGGAACCTGATGTTTGGGGTTGGTTGCAAAGATTTATTACTTGTGGGGACAAAAAAAAATTTCTTTTCTCAACGACTCTCCCTATCATTTTTCTATCTTTTTCTTTCTCCGTCCTTGTGTTTTTAATGTGTTTTCTCTGGTTATATCTAGAAGGGCAACTAGCCTCCTAATTGGGCTGCTGCACCCATTTCAACGGAACCAAATTTAATGCAAAATTATCTCTACCGCCATAGCTCTAACTTCCAACTTGATTTGATTGTACAACAACTTATAGGCGTGAGCAATAAATTGTACTACCTCCGTCCCATAATAAATATTTTTTTAACTTAAATCATACATATTAATATATAAGTTAAAATGGTAAAAATACTCTTAATATATTTTCTTTGTTTTATTTGAGATTTTTTTATTGCCTTTTGGTCTCTCTTTCTCTTTCTTCAACCTTTTAACATCTCAATAAATACGCAATAAATACCATTAGTTGCATAAAGGCACATATGGGAAAATATTGTAAAAATTATATTGGAATTCTAACACATCACTTATTTTGAAAAAAAATATTAAGCCTAAAAAATCACTTATTGTAAGACGGAGGTAGTATTTGTAACCGTAATCGGATCGCATATTTAAAGTCACACCGCACTACATGTACAATATGTTAAGCACAAAAATTAAGTGTTGGGTATTGAATTCAAGAGATAGAGTCCATTAAAATATAATTAAAATAAGAGTAATACTAGATACATAACTTATTCTATAACTATTTTATAATTTGTTGATGTAGCATACTCCACCTCAGCATATTGATGAACAAATTGTTTCAATGTAATTTTCGACCCCACATAAAAGCGGAGGTGGAGTTTGCCACATCAACAAATTATAAAATAGTTGTAAAATAAGTTGTATCTCTAGTATTATTTTTAAAATAATATTTCAATGGGGCCATATGCATTTAAAAACTACTCCCTCCGTTCCTAAAAGATTGTCGTTTTAGAAGAAAAAATTTGTTCCAAAATATTTGTCGTTTATAACTTCCTAGAATAATAAATTATTTACTTTCCTATATTATCCCTATCTTCTCTCATTGTTCCAATAAATTATCTCCCTTGTATTTATAGTTTTCAATTTTTCATAAAGGGGTAGTGATGGAATTTCAAACAAATTTTACTAGTATGAAATGACTTTCTTAATTCATGTGCCAAAATCTTAAACGACAATCTTTTAGGAACAGATGTAGTATATTTTAGTGGGTCATATCCATTGAATTCAGTGTTCAGCACTTGATTTTTGTGATTAGCATGTGCTCTAAGCGCACAGGTTAAGAGGACTCATATACTCCCTCTGTTCCTAAAAGATTGTCGTTTTAGAAGAAAAAATTTGTTCCAAAATATTTGTCATTTACAACTTCCTAGAAGAATAAATTATTTACTTTCTTATATTACCCCTATCTTCTCTCATTGTTCCAATAAATTATCTCCTTTGTATTAATAGTTTTCAATTTCCCATAAAGGGATAGTGATGAAATTTCAAACAAATTTTACTAGTATTAATTGACTTTCTTAATCCATGTTCCAAAATTTTAAACGACAATATTTTAGGAACTGAGGGAGTATTATATATAGAGTAAAATACAGTGACACCCCTCTAGATAACCATAATAACAATCACCTCCCCTCTAATTTTTTAAGTAAGAGTTAGTACCCCTACAAGTTTTTAGGGTTGTTTAAATAGATAAATTTATATATTTACCCTTGTATGTTATCAAATTTTAATTCCTAAATAATATATATAGAAAGAGAGAGCTGCAAACGAACCGAACCGTTCGTGAACCGGTTCGATTTGGTTCGAGTTCGGTTGGGTTCGGTTCGAGTTCGAGTTGATCGTTTAATCGAGTCGAGTTCGCACAAAGTGCTCGGTTCGTTTGCTCGATCGAACATGTTCGCAAACCATGTGGTTCGGTTCGCTTGTGTTTGCGAACGGTTCGAGTTCGGTTCGACTCGATAAGTTAGAGTTCGGGTTCGACTCGATTGTTCGAGTTCGGCTCGATTGTTCTAGTTCGGTTCGATTGTTCGAGTTCGATATAGATTCGAGGTGTTCGATTTCTTATATATATGTTCACTTTAAAATTTTAAATTGTTTCTAAAATTCTACATATAAATAATTGATTTTGGATATTTCATATTAAATTCTAATTTTTGTCTTATCAATAATGGTTAAAATTGTAGTAATTTTCTTTTTTTTATTACTTATACTTCTTTTTGTGTTTTTAATAATTGATTATAATTAAATATTTTTATTAAATAATTAATAAATAATAATGTGTACTTTTTCACCTCTAAATTTTAATAAAAATAATTTTAATATTTTCATAAGAATTTTAACAATGATTGTTGGATTATTACAATTTACATCCCTAATAATTTAATAGATTATAATTATCATAATTGGTCACACCACCACAATAATAATTATTATTGTTGTTGTTGTTGTTATTATTAGTATTATTATTATTATTAGTACTATAATAATAATAATAATTATTATTATTAGTACTATAATAATTATTATTATTGCTATTATTATTATTATTATTGTTGTTGTTGTTGTTGTTATTATTAGTATTATTATTATTATATTATTGTTATTATAACTATTACTATTATTACTATTATTATTATTATTATTATTATTATTATTATTATTATTGTCGTTGTTGTTATTATTATTATTATTATTATTATTATTATTGTTATTATTATTATGATTATTATTATTATTATTATTGTTATAATTATTACTATAACTATTACTATTATTATTATTGTTATTGTTATTGTTATTGTTATTGTTATTGTTATTGTTGTTATTGTTATTTTTATTAAAATTAGAATGAATCTGAACCGTTCTTGTGTTTTCCCGCCCAAATCAATTAAAACGAATCTGAACCGTCCTTGATTTGTCAAATGAAAGATTCAAAATGGGTTCTGTTTTATTATATAGATATGATAATATGATATATATATATATATATATATATATATATATATATTATATTTATATCCTATTCCTAAATAAGTTAAAATAACAAAACTAATACAAAATAACCAAACTAATATTAGTTGTTAACTTTTAAGTTCTAATTTTAAATTTTAACTTCTAACTTTTCAGTAATCATTTTTGGGATAAATGATGATTATAATATTTGGTTTAATTTTTGATTGAATTACTTAGAGTTAGAGAAGATAGTTTTGGTATTTATTTATCTGTTTTTAATTTTCTTCTGAGTTCTCAGTTTTCTCAGTTCAGTGCATTAATTAGCAAATGTTCGTGAACTTGATTTGTTCAATTATGTTCGCGAACAACTCGATTATGTTCGCGAACTCGATCATGTTCGCGAACTCGAACAGTTCGCGAACACCAATTGATCGAACTCGCACAAAGCTTCTGGTTCGACAGAGCTACTCGAACCTGTTCGAGTTCGACTATAAGTGCTCGAGTTCGGTTCGAGTTCGAGAATGTTCGGTTCGGTTCGGATCGTTTGCAGCTTTGATATATTTATATATATATATATATATATATATATATATATGTTTACTTATTACTTTTTTTAATACAATACATTTTAATTATAATTTTATTTGTAATTAAGACTATCTCATTTAAATTATTGGTAACTTATAAAAAATTAATTTAATTTAATTAACACATATTTTTGGATAAAGTGATACAAATATTAAAATTTCAAAATTAAATTATTAACGGAACTATTCTAATTAGAGTTATTGAGTATGTTGATAGTTTAGTTTTTGATGTTTAACAACAAAAATTATTATTTGATTGGTTCGGCTTCAGGATGGCGGATGGTTTCCGATTAGATTTCAGATGTCTTCGGTTTCGGATGTTTTCGGATTCGGATGTCGGAAAGCTTCGGGATCGAATGGTCGGAAGGCTTTGGGATCATATGTCTTTGTTCCTTGTCTTCGGCTTCAGATGTCTTCGACTGACTTGATTTAGTTTAGGGGTTAGTGATTTAGTTTAGGGGTTGGGTATTTGGTTGTCGGTCTTGGGTTGCCGACCCTCATCGGTTTCTGGGTTTATACTGCAGCGGTTGGGATTTGCTTTTGGTCGCTTCATTCATGTTCTGGCCGAAAATTATTTGGGGGTTGGTGACTGAAGTGTTCGTCCCTCGTTGCTTTTGCTTTTTGTCGCATCAATTTTCTGTTTCATAATGACAAAAACACATAATTAGTAAAATAATGCTACTATTACATAAATTCTATCACATAACTCTCATATACACACACATACATATTGCGGGTCTCGCATATCAGGCGGGAACCCGCAGTATATATGTGTGTGTATGTAAGAGTTATGTGATAATTTTTATGTGATAGTAGCATTGCTCTAATTAGTAAGCAGTAGCAGCTAGTTCCTTCATATAAATCTTGACTACTTAAGCAAGACGGAAACTTCTTCTGTAAATCTTAAAGCATCTTTTTGTCCTCACAGAGATGTGTGGTTGGTGGCCTCAGATACACACAAAATTATTTCTGTGTCTAGAAAAAACATTTGAAGACGAATCAATACAGTTTTCGTATAGAAAAATGGGGATATGAGTTTTATAAAAGCAAGAGTTTGCGGGGTGGAAAAAAGAAAGGGGTGCTGACTTAGTTGCAAAGTTTTTAGAGAGAGAAAAGTAAGAGTGGATTTAAAGAAAGGAATATAGGAGAGAGAATAATTTTACAAGCTCTCCAGTTTAATACTGCAGATGTCAAAGTTTTTTTTAGTACAAGAAAGGGTATTTTGGACATTTTTTTCGTCCGTAGTATTAAACTGCGAAATACTGAAAATTAAACTGCGGGCGAGACCTCTATTAAAGCGTTAGATCATCGAATAGATGATCACGATGTACTGTAAGGATAACTTTAAATTGACAACATTTATTATAGATCGGTCCCTATATATATATATATACAGCAGAGGAAACCCATTCAAGATGTCAGTAAATTTTTGTTGAATTTAAGATTTATCTGTTACAAATTATTTTTGGCAAAACTATGCTTTTCGTCACTAAAGTTGGCACGTATTACTGAATACCTGATTGAACTTTTAATTTGTCAAATTAACTCACTGAACTAATTATTATTTTCAAATTAGGTCATTCCGTCCAAAAAAGTTGACAGACGTTAATTTTTTATCTACGTGGCGCTGACATGAACGTAAAAAAAGGGGAAAAAAAAGAGAAAATGACATGAAAAATAAAAACAAAAAAATCAAAACAACTTTTTGCAAAACAGATCTAACCATCTTCATCAAAACAAAAAGAAAAATTTAGGATTTTCTTCATTTTCTTCATCTTCCCCAAATTTTAGGGTTTTCTTCATTTTTTCCATCTTCCCCAATTTCGCCTTACAGAGCTATCTTACATTGCACTTATCTCTCTCAATTTTCAAATCTAATAATCCTCTCCATTTTGTTAAAAAATATCCTGGAAGGTTTCAAAGCTTTCTGAAAATGGGTAATCAAATTGTTTCTGCAATTTTTTCAGATTTCTCACCGTAACACAGTAGTAAACTCTCTTTCAACTTTGGCAACTCTCTTAAGTAGGGACTCCTGGTCTTTCCTCTCTATAGCCGCCTCATCTAACAACCCCGCCTCCCTAAACCGCCTCCAATCCTCCACACCCTCTGTATCCAAATCCGCTACCCCCACCTCCGTCTCAGTCTCAGACAACAATGCTCGCAGCGGCGGTGGAGGACCATCGACAAAGGCCGCCGCTTTGCCCTTACCCACGGTTCTAGGTTTTGCAACAGCACTCGTCGGACCTTCGGCCCGCGGCGTAATTGTCAGACTAGACCATGGCTTTCTCTGTGGTGTAAACATTTGGAAATTCTAGGAATTCCAAAATACATAAACGAGACAAAGGGTAAGGCTGATACAAAAATTCATGCGATTGTTCTTGAAACTCAAACAGAAACTCTAATTTGTACCCAGAAATTGAAGATGAGACGGTTAACGATTTTTTTTTAAAAATCCGGTAAATGGGAGGTTGAAGCCTAGCGGAACAAAACAACCTCAGCGAAACCTGTTTGCCCATTTCCTCGCAACAACCTCAGCGATTTGGTTTCTTTGGTGTATGGTCGTTTGTTCATGCTCAGATCTGGCTGTTCATGTTCATGCTCAGATCTGGTAGATCTGCTGCTTTTTGAGTTTGGGGTGTTTAATTATTATTTTTTGCCACATGTAATATTGATTTTACATGTAGATCGTCGTTTGATTTTTTTATTTTTACTTCTTAGTTTTTTATTTATTTTTTTGCCACGTGTAATATTATAAATTTTTGTATATTTTTTTTAGAACCACGTCAACGCCACGTTGATAAAAAATTAACGTCTGTCAACTTTTTTGGACGGAATGGCCCAATTTGAAAATAATAATTAGTTAAGTGAGTTAATTTGACAAATTAAAAGTTCAATCAGGTATTCAGTAATACGTGCCAACTTTGGTGACCAAAAGCATAGTTTTGCCAATTATTTTTTATAGAACTGTTATTTTGTTTTGAAGTTTTGCAGTAGTTTCTTCTAATGGTTTCAACCATTCAAATTTCAAAGGAAATTGGAACCATATCTTTTCCAAAACTCCTAAAATACTTCACCTACAATCTTGGACCAGGACATGTTGGTAATTAAAGTGATCATAACAAATCCTATCACACTAGACTTTATGATATATTGAAAGATCTCCTAAATGGTCATTTGGTGAATAGAGAGAAAGAAAATATATAGGAGTAATTTGATATTAATTTTTGCAATTTATACAATATGATTATAAAATCATAAATTAGGTAAAATGCATTATAATGTTCTTTTTTTAAAAAAAAAAGAAAGTAAAATGAATCACCATAATTTTAAATTTAAAGAACATCTCATATTGACTTTGAAAAGTCAATTTTGATCTTATATATCGCGGCGTAAAGAGTATAAAATTTTTCCTTTCAACGTTTGTAATTTTTACCATATTCAAAAAAAATACAAAATGAAGCACAAGTCACTATAAAAGGGATGGAGGAAAGAAACAGTTATTGATGGTCATTAAAAAGCAACTAGAAGAATTTAATCAGCCAAAAGAAAAAAAGAAACAAAACAAGAAAAAGTTTAATTTATTTTTTGGTCAGAAACAACAAGAATTTAGTATAGCTAATGACCCAAAAGTGCAGCCCTAATCTATGACTGGCCGTGCCATGGCATAACATAAGAAGTCAGGACCCAATTTATTTTTGACATGTGAGTCCTTTTTGTTGATGGGCTGTAAATTCTTTAAAAAGTTAATGGCCTAAATAATGATATAGGCTGCTGTATAGTGTATAGTCAAATTGGGCCTTAATGATAAATGTTCATTTTAATCCAACACTTGAGCCAATTAATGGTCACAGCACAATTAGTTTTTTTTCTTATTTGCTAATTTGGTGGGAGGAGGGGGGGGGGGGGGGGGGGGGGGGGCGGAATTGAACCTAAGACTTCTTGCTTGACAAGGGGCCTATAGTACCACTCAAGCCAAAGGCTCGTAGAGACACGATTAGTTTTTCTCATTCTATATTATGTTGAATTAATACTCTCGTTCCATTGTTATACAATAAAAAAAGAAGTAAAACCAGAGCGGTTTCTGAGCACTGGCGGGAGGGTCAACCGCCATGGGTCTCTAATTAGAGGAGCCCCAAATTATATATATATATATATATATATATATATATATATATATATATATATATATATTTGATTGAAGATTTTGACTCTAAGAATACTAGAAGAAGTATTTTTCAATAAATGTATTATCATATATTTTGTTGTAGTCAAAGTTCTCATATATTTTATTGTAGTCGAACTATTATGTTTTAAGTTCCGAAAAGCCACTTTTTTGGATACACCCATTACAAGAAAAAAGCCTATTTCGAAAATAGTCTTATTTTTATTTTTTGCCATGAGCCACCAAAATCTGAGTCAGGGCCTTGAGTAAAACATTATTGATCAACAAACCATTCAATAAATTAAGTACACTAAACAATCAAAAGAGAATTCTTTATGTTGAATATTAAAATTTTAACTAAAATTCAAGCTTAATATTCATTGAACACAAGGAAGAAAGTTTTTAAATATTACTACACCTGTTCTAAAATTTAAGATATCAAACGTTAATATATTAAATTTCAAACTTTCAAGCCCAGCAATTGGGAAAGAAAGAAAAGTATCTCTTCTCGTCGTCTCAAAAGCTAGTGCCTAATGAGCAGCCTACTACTTGAGCAATGGACTGAGGAGGTAGTAAAAGGACACTTTGTCGTTAAGGAGGGTTGGTAGTACATGCACAGATTATGGGGGGGCTAAAACTTTACCCAATCCAACCCATAAACTCGTGCATGGACTGCATATTATGATAATCATTATCATCAATAGCAAGATTTTGTGAATCAATAGGTAGATAACACACACTCTATATGATTCAAATGTTTAATAGATCATACACACATTCTATGTATTTTTTTATTTATTTTAGTAAGTGTATATAATAATGTATTCATATTACTGTCTCAATTCTTGTCTCATCTTATCTTATGTATCGGTGTCATGTAATTTTGAATGACCTGATATTTAATTCATCGTATAATAGTTGTGCGGATGAGATATCCCATCCGTACCACTGTTGTGCGGATAAGGTCATAACAGTTATGCGGATGAGAATAATTACATTACAGTTTTTGAATCACAGAAATAAATAGTGAGATATGCGTTGGATGGATGATACTCTCATCCAACTTTGACTATGATTCCCCTGTATATATAAATATATGAGATGAGATAAATAATATAAAAGAAATTTAAGAATTGATATTAACAAAATAATAAGTGTTTCTTAAAATATTATGTCTCGTTGGAATAGTTATAAAAATATATATATTGTTATAATAGATATTATTTGACAACATATTTTTACTCTAACAATATAAATATCCTTTTGTAGGGTTGTAAATTCAGAATTAGGATCTTCTGAAGAGGATCTATTTCATGGTCCAGATTTAAAATGTATTGAAATGCGATGTCATGATAATGAGAAAGAGAGAGATAATGATAAGAAATGTACAAAAAATGGACTCTCCATTTTATTTAAAATGAAAAAAATCCTAGTCCATTCCGAACATTGTTATATAATGAATGGTCATGAATTTCCAACTTTCACCAAATAAACTTATTCAATTTTCACATGCACACCAAACAAAGTAAAATAGAGTAAACTATGTTGACTACTCAACATTATTAATTAACATTCAAACTTTCAAAATGGTTGCTAAACCAAACTTGAAATTTTAATCCTTTATTATATATATATATATATATATATATATATATATATAGGATAAGGCTCTTAAACGGACTGTTCGTAAACGAACAATCCTTTTGCGTACATCCTTTTCCTACTTATCCTACATAATTGAGATAGTACATAATTGGGTCCACTTATTCAATTTAAAAGTGTACGCAAAAGGATTGTTCGTTTACGAACAGTCCGTTTAAGAGCCTTATTATATATATATATATATATATATATATATATATATATATATATATATATATATATATATATATATATATATATATATATCCTCGGCAATGGCCGGTACGGACAGTCGCCATAGTCTATGTTCATTTGTTCGTGTTTGTTGGAAGACTATATATATATATATATATATATATATATATATATATATATATATATATATATATATATCCTTGGCAATGGCCGGTACGGAC
This sequence comes from Panax stipuleanatus, assembly GCA_020205555.1. NCBI lineage: Eukaryota > Viridiplantae > Streptophyta > Magnoliopsida > Apiales > Araliaceae > Panax > Panax stipuleanatus. The sequence goes on from CM035118.1 coordinate 127,700,840, forward strand.
AGTCGCCATAGTCTATGTTCATTTGTTCGTGTTTGTTGGAAGACTATATATATATATATATATATATATATATATACCAAGAAAACTAGTTATAATATATAAAATAAAATAAAAAAATGAAAGAAGGTAAAAGTGGGAATTCTTGTAGCTAATAATGATCGAATTACCCTAATTAAGCTTAACACTTAATTTTCTCGTCCATGGCAATAGAATTCTTGCAATGAGTTATTGCAGCTTGAATTGCAGCCTGCAATTCCTCCATAGTACTATCACTAGTAGAAGTAGCAAGACCCCCAGTTGCTACAAGTAGTCCACTATTTGTTGGTGAAGTTCTCATGGAAGCCGGAGCCGAAAACTCCCCTCCTCTCCTCCCTCTAAACTCATCTTGCTTACCTCTTGAACTTAAACCACCCGAAAACGAACAAGTTTGACGATGAAACTGCCTGTTTCTTGATCCTCTAAAGGGCAATAACGGCCTCACCATTTTCATGTACCTTTTTAGTACATTGTTTACGTCGAATTTAAGTAGCTTTTTCTTCTGCTTTTCTTCATCTTCTTTCTCTTTAATTTCCCACCCTTTTCGCCATTTTGATAGCCCGAATAATGAGAATGAGTTGGACTTTACTCTACCTTGCGGTTCATTTGTGGTGTTTTGATGGGGTTTTTTTTGGTCTTGTAGGAGGAGTTCGTGTATTGGGAGGGTGAAACTGTCTAAAGAGTTTGTGGATGAGCGAGGGGAGATGGGGAGGTGGGAGAGGAGGTGGAGGGGGAGTAAGTGGCCGTGGAAGAATATTTCGTCGGCCGGAGAAAGATCCACGGCGGTGAATGGAGGTGGACGGGGGTTGGAATGGTTGTGAGTGGTGTTTGGTGGTGGTGGTGGTTGGTGGAGGGAGACGGTGAAGGAGAATTCATGGGCTGGAGAGGAGGAAATTGAGGGTGGCGAACAAGTGTTTAGTGGCTTTTCTTCCACTTTGTCTTGGCAGTTTTGGATTTCCATGTCTTGAATTAATTAAAACACCAAAATAGGACTCAGTTTTGGATATGGATATTGTTAAAAGTAAGTGTTTGGGGAAGAGGGATAAGGAGATCAGGAAGCAGTGGAGAGAGAAGGAGAAAGAGGAGGTGGCCAGTGGGCAGTGGGGGGACTGTTAAAATGTGTTTTTTTCCCACATGAATACAAATAAATTTATAATTATATTCAGTTTGCGAAGTCAGAAATTTTTATCAGTTACAAATAATTTGGCAGGGGTTCGGGGACAGCGCTTCCGAGCTAATTTTTTTTAATACTTTATACTTTCGGGTCACACACACACACATATATATATACATTATATTACAATGAAAATATAATAAATAATAATATATGGTATGTATATACTATATTGACGCATAATAAACTTTTTTAATCACAACTGTTTATAAGTAAGTAATTCATTATTTATTTTTAAAAATAATATAAATTAAATTAGTATTTAGTTTAAAATATTATAGAGAGATATATATATATTGAAAGGATATGAGTCATATGTGGTTAAAATTTGATTGACAAAATTATAAATTTTTAATTTGATCCTGTATAATAGAAAATTTATAAAATTTTAGTGGGTCAAATTATATATAATACTTAAAAATTTTAAAATTTATCTTACATTATAAAATAATTTTTTTTTTCGGTGGTGTTGAATGACCCTACAAATTCTATGTGACTTCGCCACTGATTATATAAAGGAGTGTAAGGGTAAGGGTAGGGTGGGTACGAGACTATAAGTTATTTGTGAAGAAAATAAAATTTAAAAAATCGGTATATAATCATAATTATATCAAGGAGGGTATGTTGGGTACGAGACTATAAGTTGTTTGAGAAGAAAATAAAATTTAAAAAATCGGTATATAATCATAATTATATCAAGGAGGGTATGGTGGGTACGAGACTATAAGTTATTTGAGAAGAAAATAAAATTTAAAAAATCGGTATATAATCATAATTATATCAAGGAGGGTATGGTGTGTACGAGACTATATACGTTACTTGAGAAGATGGAACTAAAAAATGGCCATATATTATGGGGAATGATTCATAATAAATATTTGTTATGACATTTTTGTGACTAATTATCTCTGGTTGTAAATACTATTTATTGAAAAAACGAACATTTCAAATTAAAAAAAAAGTGTTATCCGCTCTCAATAATAATAAAAGGATTACAAATTTTAAATTTAAACCACCGAATAATATGTCACCCCCTATACACTACATATAATTACAATGTCAAACGCCCATTTCGAGAGGAATCTTTGATAATAGAAATACTAAGAGAGATGAGATTAGATTGCTTAGTTTCATAGTTTCGATGTTATCTTTTTGCACGCAACAACTTTGGGAGGAGCATAGCTAGGCCTAGGCAACGAGCCTTTAAGGTGTCCCTACTATATATATATATATATATATACGGTCACATTTTCTAACAAATTATAAGAAACGAACTAAAATTGAACTGGCTATAGTGACTATTTTTTCCGTTACTATAATATAAAAAACCGACTTTCTATGCTAAAGCGCCAGAAAAAACCGTCACTAGCCGGTTCGTTTTTAATTCGCTCCCTATAGTTCGCTGGAAAAACGGACCCTATATATATATATATATATATATACACACACACACTACCATTACCCATCCATGATTAGATAGATATACAAACAAGTGTCTTAAAATTACCTCGTCCTCCAAAAATGAGTCAATGAAAAACCGTCATATGTAGTAAATGTCCAAAGAAATTATATGAAATACTTTATTAATTGAATGGTCTTTACGCAAATGTTTTATCCTACTCTTCTAAGCCATTCAATAGGAGGAGGATGAGAAATAGTAACATTAGAATGGACCCCACTTACTATTCATGTGAGGAAGAATTTGTGAAATTATCAAATTTACTCGTGAAAATATCAATTCGCTATAACTATCGTTAGTCCAACTGTTTGACGGACTCGCTGCTGATAATACAACTAACGTTGGTTACGAATCACGCCCTTATACATACATATATAGAAACTATGAAATTGTCACAAATTCATTTCAAAATAAATGGAAATTCGGGATATGAATTCTTTCCTAGTTGTGAAAATGAGTTTTGATGAAATGAATTGTACATGTAATGCAAAAGCAAATAATACAGTATTCCCCCCCCCCCCCCCCCCCCCCCCCCCCCCCCGCCCCCGTGATTGGAGACATAATATCTTAAATAAGTTAGCAAATGACTATCTTCATCGACGTGAGTTCCATTTCTATTGCGTCTGAAAATGAGAGAAAGAGACGAGTGGGGACCAACACACGTGTGGTATATGGTCCATGATGCAGGCATCATATGGAAGGTTAAGGTCAACAAGTCAATCATAGAGGCATTATTTGGGTGGCACAGCCTCGTCTTCTCTGCTTAACCACTCAAAATCATATCATGTATAATGTGAAAAGATAAACAGAAGAAGCATAGTAGACAGTTGGAGCTAGAGAGAGAGGTAGATGGTCAAGTTTTTTGTCCCACTTCACGTTGCTTTGCTTGCTAGCTTTCCGCCTATGACTCTTTCTGTCTTTAGACAGAACTAATAAGATTTCCGGTGGCTAGTGGCAAAAAAAAACAGAAGAAAAAAAGGCCTCCCAACCAAAAGTTCTTTGCTGAATGACTGTGAAATCTTTGTTTTATTCCATCTCTCTCTCTCTCTCTCACACACACACACACACACACACACACACACAGTCTACACGAACTAAGGATTCTCACTAGATTTCATAGGTTATTCAAACCATTTTCAATGCAGGAGGAGGATGCCTATACCAAAAGATCCTTATTGCAGGCCGTCTAAAATGGGCAATCCAGAGAAACAAGTTGCATTTTATATAACGGAAGGTGGCTGCTATTACTTAGTACTTTGTATAACAAAGGTCATCTGAAATGCAAATCTCTTCTATATAAATGCAACATGTTTCCATGAACTGCCCTTTTTGAATCGCCTGCGATCCGGATTCCACGCCAAAAATGGAACAACACATCGGCAGAATTCTTCAAATGGTACGGTTCACTTCACTAGCTCTCTTGTTATCTATCCAAAGCTAAGGTCAGAATTTATCCAATGTATAAAGACTCATAAAACTGCATACAACTTGGACTAAAGAAAATTTCTTAGGTGCATGTTGGTTCCATGAACCTTAGAAAAAGCATCATCAACAACAAGAACAAGAAAAAGAAGAACAAAAGCAGATACGGATGAAAAGTGTTTTCATCATGTGTGACCAAGTCACTGGGGACATATCCTAGCACTCGGTTAATATAGCTGCGGGCTTTTTGTTGATCATGTCCCTACAAAATGCGGTTCCAAGGAACTCCTGCTGGCCGTCCCATATAAATTGGCCCTCTTTATCTAGTGCTAGATTCTGAATGTTATCTTAAAAACATAGAAAGCAGTAGTTTATCATTATTAGGTATCTTAACTACGTGATACAAATAAGTGATCTCCTCGATTATGATAGCGTTCAAGAATCCTACCTTCAAAGAAACGGCGACCACAATAAAAAAATAAAAAAAAGAGGGAAAGAAAAGAGACATCTGGGGGACCAAAGTCAAATTATTAGAAACAGAGGGGGGGGGGGAAGTCTTAACATGAACTTGTACCATTAAAAAAATAATTAATTTAAATAAAAATAACTGATTTCTCTATTCTCAAGATTTACCTTTCTTACTTCAGAAGGAGGAACCAACTTAATGTAAACAGGAACAAATTTCGTGGCCGACAATCCTAAAAGGTTTCTTCTGGGGAGCGAATCCCGAGTGTTCTTGTCAAACTTCCTATGTGATTATATTACAGGGGACTGCTACACATACTGTTAGCTCTATGGATGGATGGACTAGTATCAAATTGAACACATTCAAGGAGAAAACGAATTATCTCCAACTTCAGGTAATCTGCTTGTTACTTTACCGAGTCTTATGCATTTCCAATGGAGCTATGCATATTTGGTAATTCAACCCAAATCAGGACTACTTTTAACTGCAGTGTGCAACCCTAACTCAGATCTTCTGACTAAAAGAATCGAAGCATAGGGGAAAGATCACCGTGAGTCCTCAAGTTTGTCAAAATGTATTCAAATCAAACTCCTTGTGGGAAACAAAAAAAGAATTGTTTGTCATATCCTTTCGCCTTCCCATTTAAGATTAGCTCCAAACATTTGTTTAGTTCTCGCGTACGTGATGCATATGTAATCAAGTTGCCTATTCACTTCCACTACTGTATGTAGAATCTGAAAACAGTGTAGCTAAAGCAATAAGTAAGGTTTATAACAATATCATTCTTGAAAAACATATATATATATATATATATATAGATAGATAGATAGATATATAGATAGACGGAAAGGTTTCATACCTCCCGAAGGTCTTCTCCCTTCCATGGCTTCTTTCTTTTCTTGGCAACTTGAGCAAAGGAAAGGACCATCCCAGGGCCGCAATTTCTTTGTATTTGATGGTCCCGCGTGTATTGAAATGCCCTCTCCAGGTTTCATCTCCACTTGACAAACCGCACACATGAACAACTTGAACATGTTGCAGATCGGGTATTTTGTATCCAATCTGCAAGCCACACAAACACATAAGACACCGAAGACCCAGAACAGCAGGATATGTTACCCTGGTGGTCCATCACAAACAATTTCCGTTTATTACATTAATGCAAAACAACCAGATTTTATAATGCCTATGACAATCAATCATTCCTTTTTCCAAGGTAAAAGTCTTAAATTTCTCATGGCACGATCAAACATTCAAAATTACAGACCTTTCTGAAAGCATAGCAGATCCCTCCTCTACTAATTCCTCAACCACATCTGGTTCAGCGTATTCTTTCTCGATAGCGGAAGATGGCTCGGAACTCTTTTTTTTAAACATGGACTTGAACACTGCTATTCCCTGTTTCTTTGGTGGTGGCAATGGTGGAGTCGTCTTTTCCGGAGGTTGTAAATCTACCACAATGCAGGTTGTGTCATCTCGAAGTCCTTTCACCCCTACAGCTTCCTGTAGATGGGAGTAAATTGTTGAAACTAGATATTTAACTAAGACAAAGGAATTGATCCCGGATAACAAAATTACTTAGAAGAGGAAGCATCAAGTTATAAGCATATACTTTAACGATTTGTGAAGCTGCGGCATCCGGTTGCATTCCCCGGCTACATTCCAGAGCCGTTTCTGCACTTATAGCATCCCAAACACCATCACTTGATATAACAAGCCTGCCACCGCCGGAGGACAGCTGGAGAGATAACAAAACGAAGTTGTAACACAGAAGATTGACATACTCTATATTTGTTTTGGACATTATGGACCACTAAAAAATTCATTGTACAATAATCTAACTATGAAGCACCTAACGTCATTTTGGGCAGCATACATGCACTAAAATTAACATATCCAGAGTGGATATGTCGAGGATACATCTGAATACATATCCTAGCCAAATCCAAAAATTAACTTAAATACTACTATATAGATATGTTTGGTGCATCCAATTAAGTATATTAAATTTTTCCACCTTAAACTCTCTCTTTGAAGTGATCTGCATATGTATGCATGATAGTGTTGGTGTATATCAATCATGTAATGCATATATATAGTACTTATAATATGTTATTTATACGTTTCATTATATACTGTTTTCGTAATAATTAAAGAAATTCAATCTTTTTGTTAAATTAAAGTATTATGTTTCACTGATGTGTTATTCTGAAAATATGCTTGTTAATATTATGATTCTTGTTATTCTTGTGTCATTTTGTGTTCGTTTTATTTTTCTTTAAATACAAGTATTTTTTAATAGGTAATTCTGGCCCCAGGCATGGCATAATCTCATTGAAAATGCTATTGTTGTAACACTACGCTTACAAACAACTCAACTAGTTTTAACTATATCTCAACTAATTTCAAATATATCTTTTTTAGAAAGTTATTCCTAGCCATATTCCCTACCACGAAAAGTAACGTTTTCCCTTTCTGATTTCATTCCACATACTATGTAACGTACATCAATCTAGTTCACAGAGGGAAGGTAATAGAGAGAATCATTAAAGATTTACATAAAATTATGTACGCCATCAAGATGAGTAACAAACCTTGACTTGCTTTACGTAAGGAACAGGAACAATGAACTCGCCAACATCCATATCTCCAATAGATCGTGATAGGCACAATCCACCAGGCCAACATCTCAAAGGACCAATCTATCATTTAAGTACTTTAAAAATCAGACTAACCAATTCTATCAAAACTTAATATCAAAAATATCTTAATGTGGAAAAAAACATGAGGGGGTTAATTATTTAAGACAGTAAATTGAGACTGGGAAAAAAAATTGTTCTTCCTCGTATTCAAACCACATTAACGACCAAAAGAATAGTAATTAAAATGAACTAACAAATTTACCTGCGTACCACCACCAGTATTCAGCCGACCAACCTCGCCTCCACTTGCTGTTATACGTTCCCTCCTGATTTATAAATTTAAAAGAACAGCAAACTAAATATAAAGACTCGGCATCAGAAGCTAATCTGAAGTGATGGGTCAAAGAAAAAATATGTAAACTTACTCTTCTTCATTACATTCAAGTCTATGATCTGCTGACAGATAATAAATTCCCCCTTCAGCAGATTCAAGGATACAACGGGAATCACCAACCGATGCTACAGTTACGACCCATCCTTCAATTATTACAAAGGTGACAGTTGTTCCAGAAGTTTGTGCTGATATTTGACCAATAACAATATGTAAGTGTCAAGTATACATTGTACAAGACAAGAGATGCAGATATATAAAATGCGCGGAAAAACATGAAAAACCAATTAAACAGTTATGCACAGGTGAAGTAAAGTCAAACTATGTAATTTAACAATTAGGTTGATATCATCTACTACCGAAAGCCGTATTTGTTGAAATATGTATAGAGTTGGATTGGAAAAATAAGAAGGTAGAATTAAATATCCACCATATGATGATGGACAAAGAAAAGAAAAACAGCATACATTAACTCAAGCAAGGTTACAAATTAGGAACCAAGGATATTTCTAATACTTGGACATATCCGTAGATAGGAATCGATACAGATACTCTCAGATACTTAGTCTGATATTTTTTTGGCATGTTCAAATTTTTTTATTAAAAAATATAAATCTTCATTCAGGAGATGTGCTCAGTATTTCTTCAACACCTGTTACAGCATGTTTACGAAAACAATAGCATGAAGATATGTAAAAGAAACATAATTGCTATAAGAAGAAACTAAAACAATGTCATATAAAATGAAAGGGGTTAACTGCAAAAGTTTCCCTCAATGTTCCACAAATTTCACTTTTAGCCCCAAAGTATCAATTTTCTCAATAGTGTTCCTTCAAGTTTAATTTTTTTTACAAAATTGTTCCCTTTTAACATATTGGTGAAATTATAAGTTGGAATCCTTCACATACATTTCCGAAATCATTGATAATTATGTTATTTACGCTTCATATAATGTATACATTGTTATATACATACGTTTGGAATGGGTCAAATGTGTATTCAACTATATAAAACATGATTTTGACTTATAATTTCACTAATATGTTAAAAGGAAACAATTTTGTATAAAATTCAAACTTGAAGGAAAACAATTGAGAAAGTTGATACTTTGAGACTAAAAATAAAATTTTATGAAACTTTGAGGGGCACTTTTGCAGTTAACCCAAATGAAAGTGAGATATAAGAACTTCATGACAGAAATGTGTGTGAAAAGGAAGGGTAATTATAACGTGTCATCATAAAAGTGTTTATAGTTGATACGTATATAGAAAGATATGTACAAAATTTAGTGTATTACGGAACCTAAAAATATTATATTGATATATCTGTATCATATCATATTAGTACCTTGTATCCATATCCATTCTTCTCAGAGAATTTGGGAGAACATGATACATGAGAATGATGATAAATGGAAACTCATTCATTATTTATGATTTCTAAAATACTTCTCAAGTAGACTTAATGTACAATTGACCAAATTTTTAGCATATAGAAACTATCTAATTAGATTTTATAACAAGTCAAAACAACTTTCTTGCACAACCTTGATATTTCGTTGATGCCTAAAAAATACAGCATAGAGGAAAGGAATTTGATGTGTATGATTATTATAAGCACGCGTTGAAGTCATGTTATATGCAAAACATTGATTTCTAGCATGAGTATTGCTATGTATGTTCTAAAAACCTCAATGTACTTTTGAGGTGTTCACAGACATATCATATAGAAGCCTGCTTCTAGTGATGTCATTTGTACTTCAAGTAAAACTTGTAGTGTCTAATTGTGTCATATAACTGTGCTCATATACTGTTGACCTGCTACATATTTATATTTAACTTACCTAAGAATCAGGAAGAATAAAACAAAGACGGAAAGAAAAAAACTACAAATACCTCGCTCTTGCAAATCCTTATCCGTTTTCACAAACCCTGCAACCAATGCCCTTGGTAATGCTGCAACCCATTCATCCCTGTTAAGATCTGGTGGAATAGCACACAAAACATTGCTTAGGAGATTCTCCTTAGTGTATATAGCAGCTTGAGACCCATTGTGCCCATCAAATAGCTGCAAAGTAAAGCTTCATAAGCAAAACGATAAAAGCACTAATGAAGCAGATTACGACTGGGGTACAAATAGACAGAAGTAACAAGGACCCACTATGACCATCGAAAAGCTGCAAACCAAGTTTGAAGAAAGCAAAATACAAATTATAAAATAAAAGAGACAAGAGTGAATGTGTAAGGAAACAAAACAAAAAACAAATTATAAAAATAGCATGCATTTTTGAATAGTTTCTGGTGTGGTAATCATTTTGATTATTTTTTTTGACAAGTGCAAATAAACTCAATAGAGCAATCTTTTTTGGTAATAATTGATGATTTCCATCCTTTAAGTCAAGAATGGAAAAGAGTCCCGAGAGTATGGGTGCAAATCAACTGAGCTAAGTTAAACGAGGGTTGTTCAAACTTCATTTGTTCTGCAAGCTTGAAATGAAGCTCAAACTTAACTTGCTTATCTTTTGAGCTGGCCTCAAGTGAACTATAGTCAAGCAATATTGAACCGGACTAGAGTAGCTTGACTTTTTATGTGTTTTTTTTCAGAATACCAAGCAGTTCAACACGTTGAACCAATTAGAACTTAATATTTAATGGGCTTGGAAATGAGATCAAGGTTGCTCGTTATCTTTACAACCAATCTTGAATAAGATCTAAAACAAACCAAACTCTACCAGAATTCAACAAGCTTGCTTCATTAGCAGGCTACCAGAAACCCGTGAATAAATAGAAAAGGGATAAAAGAAAACAAACAAGGAAATAATTTTAAATAAAGAAAAAGAACAATAAACATTTGGGGTAGACTAAAGATATAGAAGACCCATAAGTTGTCTTTTTCTATGAAGGGAAAAGAAAGATAAGGATGCAGATGAAACCAGATAAATGGATGAATGAGAGAGTAACCAGCATAGAGAAAGAAGTCAATATATCCACTCAGAAAATCCTAAGCTATACTTGTTTGAATTTGGGATACAAGAAAAGGGAAAAAATATGAATGATCAATTTACCTGCGAGCCTTGTGCCTAGGTCTCTAACCATGACACTTGACACACTAAGTTACACCAGGATTTGGAGTTACCAATCAATCCCCATCATTTTGCATTTAGATTTCCCTTTGTAGCTCCCTCAGCAACTCATTGCAGGGAAACAAGTATATGCTCTCATGCATTCAAAGATGAATGCTAACTCCCAAAGTACCCAACAAAATAAGACAATCCCCTGCCAATATGTAAAAAATATTGTTCTCTTCTATCTCTTATCCACAGAATATTAAAGCATTTCTCTTGTTGATAGGAGGTTTCTGATAAAACTTATCGCAGAAAAAAATGTTTCTGATTTATATCCTACAAATTAACTAGCACAATAACTATTTAAGGTATCCGACAAATGCATTATCTATGAAAACAACTCAAGAATAAATTTCTTTCCAAATTGATCAATCAGCAGATCAAGTAAGACTCAAAAGCACGAATACAACCAAACAATTAGCATTCAAACCAAAAAAGAGTCCCTGAAAAAACATAGTAGTCAAAACATACCCCAAAAACATGATATGTAGTAACATCATCTCCTAGCACCCGCTGGCATTCCGTCTTGACTAATGTAAAGTCTTCCCCTTTCTTGCTTTGGTTAGCCTGACCATGAAATATCTCGGGGTTTTCAATCTTCTCATTAGCTAATTCGCGCTTTAGCAATACCGAGAGTGGGACCGTCTGATGTTCACCCTTTGTGGAGGACATTTTTTGGTCCCTCTATTCAAATCAAACAAATATATCTCCTCTAGCAAGAAAAACCAAAATGTGCCCCTTCTATTCTTTCATCAGCTCTCAACCAACACAAATCCAGTCAATTCCTAAATCAAACAACAACAATTACACAAATCAAGCCTCTATAACACAAAAAATCCTCTAAACATCAAATCAAATTAATCAAAAATCCTGGAAACAAAATCATTAAGATCCTTACACTAAACACACATCAAACAGAACAGTAAAACTTATATAATCGCATAATATGCAACCCCTACAGTCTAATTAAACAAACACAAACCTATGAAACAATGTAGATAACCAAAACGTAGTAGAATTTTTATGTCAATTACATGAATCGTGAATATATACAATTGCATACATATATTTATATAAATTCAATCACCGAATCAACGAAGAGAGAGAGAAAAAAAAGGAACGTACAGGCCAAGGAAAAACGACGAAGACTGAAATATTGAAATTTGATTGCCTGGTAGCAGTAATCGAAGAACGCGGATCCCGGCGTTTCACTGCGAAAATTTCATATTTATGAGAGAGAAAATATTTGGTAGAGAGAGAAAGAGAGAGAGAGGACGTAAATGGAGAGCTGTTTGTCTCTTTATTCTTACAACTAATTTTCTCCTCTTTTTTTCTTTTTTTTTTATTTATAAATTTTCAGTTTCGGCGTTAAATTGAGCCGTGCTTGGAGTCGACGTCAGCTAACGTGCGCCTCGCTCCAGCCTACCTACGTAACACTATGTGCTTTTTCGTTTATTTTTAATTTTTAATTTTTAATTTTTAATTTTAAGAGTAATACAAGTTGTGCATGTGGGTGCATTTTTTCCGTTGAGAAAAAGGAAGCCTAAAGTTGAAAAGTGCCCTATATTGTAGTATAATAAAGAAACTGATATTTCTACATCATTTTTTGATATTTTTATACGTATGACCCACATATTAGTTAATAAAAATTCGACACATTAACTAATATACGGACGCTCCATGCAGAAATATCAAAAAATAATGTGAAAATATCAATTTCCTATAATAATAGTGTTTGTGAGTAAGTTAATTATTTCATAAATCATAAATTTAAGGTAAGTGATATTGTGCTTAAAAATTAAAGGAATTTGAAATGTAAATATCATTTTACCATATTAAAGCTAAAAAATTTATGAGATTTTGTGTCCAATAATATCAAATATCCTAAGTTATAAAAAGGAATATTGGTTAGTCCAATAATCACCTTTCGTTCAATATACTTTCTTTTGAAAGTCTTCTCCTTACCTAATCTTTAGGGATCCGGTTATCATAAAGTTAACTTTATAATAAGTTGGTCAATTGATCAATATAGTGCTGACACGTAGAGAGATCATCTCCCGGTCAACGTGTCGACACTATATTGATCAATTGACCAAAATTAACTTCATGCTAACCACTCCCAATCTTTAGAGTTTTAAATCAAAGGTAATAACTTAGGCAAAAAAAAGTTTTTTTTAATGTTTAATATTACATGTTTGAATCTATCTTTTAATAAAAAAAATTAAAAATTAGCTATGCTATAGAAAATAAAGATAGATTTACCCTAATTCTCCTAGTTCCACTCTTGCTTTCTTCCCCATAGTGTTGTTCTCTAGGTCCCTCTATCTTTAGAATTGATTGTAATAGGATAAGTACTAGAAGAAAAAAAAAGAATAATAATATTTTTAAAAACTATAAAAAAAATAGTGCACATAACATAGGAGGGGGGTATATTCAATCACATAAAACGATGTCATTTTTTATGATAACTCATACAATTATACGCGGGTCCCTCACCTCTTTTTTTGCCTAATCACTATGCTAATAAATTAGTGGTGATCAATTTATCCATAATTATATAGGCATGTGTTCAAAGTTGGGTTTTCCCTTGGCATTAATCAAAACCACTTTATCAACATTTCTTTAGAACCATGCTTTATTATGAGAAACATTTTATGAGCATCAAATTTTTTAATTATTTTGTGAAAAGGAACTTAAAAAATTGTCTAACAAAGATTATCTCTTCACCCAAACTTGTCCATGTGATGAAGTTGGTCCTACTAATGCATGAAATGAAAATCAAGCCGACTTAGTCGGCCAATTAGGATTAATTAAGTAAATACTAATAATGGTATGTGTTAAATTTTTGGAGTGTTGTATTTTAACACGGAGAATCAAGCTAGCAAATCTTCAATAGACAAATGGAAATTGACATTGAAACGGTCTTGACGGAACGTTGTATAGCCGGATACACAAATAGAAATAGTATTACTTCTTTTTCTTCTCTTATTTTTGATAGGCGGAGTATTTACGTGATTAATTTCCTTACTCCGAATATGGCTTTCGAAACAGGTTTACGTCTGCAGTCCGTGGTCATTATGCTACTTCGAGTGGGAATCAAATTCAATACGACTATACCCAAGTTCTCCGATAAACCACTAAGACAAGCGGCAGAATTAAATAGTACTACTTTTGTTTTTGTCCAATATTGTTTGTGTGTTTTTTTAAGTGTTTAATGCAAATTTTAAACATGTTAAAAATATACGTGGATGATGTTTTTCTAAAATTTTGTAATGTAATTAAAAAATATAATATTTGAATATATAAAAAACATAGTACGAGAACGTCTTAAATTTTGTGTTGTACATTTAAAAGCAATTGTAAATAATAATGACGGGAGAGAATTGCTATTGTTGTTCTTATTCTATTGTTTAATCAGTAATGCTACTCTCACATAAAATAATCATATGTTGTTCACATACAGTTGACGTGACATCTATAAATTTGTTGTTGAATTAATGAATGAACTATTAGTCAGGTGAACTTTTTGTAAATGGTAAAAATAATTACAATTATTTTTGAAAAAAATGCAATTATGATTATATATGGGAGTATGTTTGTGAAGTTGGAGGAAAAGAAAAAGGGAGGAAGAAAAAAAAAACAGAAATTTAAAAATTTATTAAAATCTTCTTAATACAATTATGATGCTACTAGTTATAGGGGATGTTTGTTTAAGCTGAATGATTGAATGGCTGAATCGGTCAGCTATTCAGTGCGTTTGTTTTGAATATAAATCGTTTGAATGGCTGAATCGGTCAGATTTTTGGGCTGAATGGCCAAATGTAATTTTTTTTGCTGAATGACTACTGAACGAAGTATTTTATATTTTTTTTTACAATATTAACTATTATATTAAGTAATATTAAATAAATTTACGATAATTTTGAATTTTTTCAGAGGGGTAAAATAATAAAAATATGTTATTCAGATGTCAATTTTTTTCATTCAGTATTAAGAATTATGCTTCATTCAATTTTGCTTCATTCAGATTAAATGCAGAACTATTTCATTAAATTTTATCAAACACCCCCTTACTAGCACACATTGTGTCCGATTAAAATAAAAACAGTAGAGAACATTAGAAGTGATATAATATTTTATTTTTTTATCGAAAAAAAATTGAAGAGTAATTTTTCTAAATGTAATTTCTTATTAAAAAATTATTTTTTTGAGAAGATAAAATAGGAATGAGACGGAATAAGGACATAAATAAGGTTGTAAAATCAACCAAACAGTTCGGGCTCGATTCATATTTGCTCGGCTAAAAGTTCAACTCGAGTTCGACTTAAAATATAAATGATTTAAATATGAGCAAATTTTAAAATTCAATAAATTGTTCGAACCTTTTTAAATTATAATTTTCTATTGATACTCGGATAATATTCATTTGAAAAGTTCAAACTGTTTAGACGCGATTCGAGATTGTATTCGACTCGGTAACTAAATTAGTATCAATCAAACCTTATTTCATACTCAATAAATTTTGTTAACCAAAGTTAAACAACTCAATACTCGGTTTGACTCGGTTCATTTACACTCCTAAATAAATGAGGAGTTAGACAAAGTGAATAATCTTTTTTATTATAGTTGTTTGTCACATAAAAAATCCAAAAAAAAAAGAATATATTTTCCCTATTTCTTCTTCATTTAAAAATTAATACTAAGAAATTTTCCTTGTTTCTTCGTCTTTTATTATGGATAGATATAGATATAGATATGGAAATAGATGGGTATGTTTACGAAGTCAAACTTTTCTATTTACCTTTTTCTTTATTCTAAATACCAATATACCCAACCCGAAGAGACTTTGGTGGGCCTAGATTGAGCTGGCCCATGAGGCCATGAATTAGGGCACCGTTTTTTCTCTGTCCTTTCAACCTAATGCTTTTGACCTTCAGCCGGAGGAGTTCTGTCCCCAAAATCTCGGCGTCAATTTGCTCACAATTTTATTTCGCTTACTTTTTAAAACATTTTCCTTTTTTTCAATTACACATATTTTAAATATGAAAATATGGTTTATATTAAAATTATGGTTGATTATTACAATAATTAAGAAGATTTTTGTTGTTGCAGTCATGAGTGTTAAAATAAAGTAAAAAAAATGTCAACCAAATAGGACAAAAATCAAAATCAAGAGAAGTTTAAAATTGATACCAATTAATTTAATTTTAGGCAGTACAATTATGAAAATTGTACCCTACTTAAAGCGTAAAATTAAATATGAATTTATTGTATTTAAATTTAAATGAATTATATCAATTTTAAATTTAAAAATATTTAATTTTATAGTAAAAAAATCAAAGCTGATTTATATTTTAAAACGGATGGATTATCAAAGAAACAAACTTATTTAACCTCCGAATGTGCACAAGAGCTATCGGTCATAAAATCTTTTTGCTAAGGTTTGAAGCTACCTAACCTCTATTGTTGATAGGGAATTGATATTTTCATAAGAAAAATTGAAATTTTCACAAGTCTCATTCACATGAATGTGGGTCTTGTTTACTATTTATGTGAGGGAACCTTGTGGAAATATCAATTCCGTTGTTGATACTCCAATATGTCTAGACTAAAGATGAAAAATTATTAAGGTCACATATGCGTGTACCTGTTAATAAAAAGTCAAAATTAGCATATTCTGTATTAGGGGATAGCGTGGTGCGAAATTAGGCATCATCAGCATCCACAACTATATTATGCAGTTATTAAAATTGACAACCACATTCAAAACTGTGTGGGCAATGTGGTGGGAATGCGGATTCGTGCGGATGTGATTTTATGTGGTGCGGTTGCGGATGCAAACCACTTTATATATATATACATATATATATATAAGGCTATATGTATATACACAGCTGTGCATTACACAGTAGCCTATGACGACGATTTTTTTTTACTATAGCGACTGTGTACTACATCCACTGAGCGGATGCAAATTCAATTGTAATTTTCTTCTCTCTCATACTTTGTAGATTGAAAGCAAGTTTCTCATACTTTCACCCTAATTCTCTTTATGATCCTTTTTCTTAGTAGTGTATATACAACATTGAGTTGTAATAGTATAGTCAATCAATCTATAGATTGATCCGAAATCTGATTCAAATTCAATATAATACTTATGGGTACATAAGAAATTTATTGAATCTATTCTTTTTATTGAATAGATCCGATAAAAATATTAAAAAGATACTCTAATATGTCTATTGATTTTGTTTTAAAAAAAATGAATGAAAAACATATTTAATTTACATTGAGAATATTACCTTATTAATTAAAAACTTCCTAATATACTCTTAGTAACATGACATATATGCAATATAGATGGTGCTTCTCATTCAACTTTGCTTAATTTAATTTAGGGGGAGATTAGATAGTGTGAGTCTTTTTTTTTTTTTTTTTTAGTTATTTTTTTTTTTTTATCTTTTTTGAAATTTGATTCTCTCAATTTAAGAATGGGTGTTGTTATATGCACATCTTACTACCTGCACACCTAAAAATAACAAAGTGACTAAAATATCCTTAGTAAATATTTATATTCCTAGGAAACTACTTCACACTTATTCATTGGCTCAATTTACCCTTTAGCCTATTATAGATAGTAATACAAAACTACATAATATTATAAAAAAGCACAATCAAAGTTCATATAATTGTCTAAAAAATGTCCATACCTTCCTTAAAAGAAGATTAGAAAAATCCTTTTGTGACCTCACTCTATTAGTCAATTTCAAAAGAGAATTGATATTTTCACAAATAAATTTGATAATTTCACAAGGTACTCTTTCACATGAGGTGGATCCCACTTACTATTCATGTGAGGAGAAACTCGTGGAATTATCAAATTCACTTGTAAAAATATCAATTCTCTTTCAAAACTATGTTTTATTTTTGTAATATTCATTCTTCTCTTAATAAAAATACAAAGTTGAGACAATAACATTAGGGAACCGATATTTTTACATAAAAATTAATATTTTCATATGATCTCTTACGTGAATAGAAAGTGGACCCCACATTCATCAATATTTCGCGTTAATAATTTGTTGTTGAAAATTGACATCAATATTTGAAATTTATACTTTATATGCATCATTAACCTTTTTAAATTTTGAATAATTTATGTATGGAATACATATTTATTTTAAAAAAAATAAAAATAAAATGTGTAATAGTTTTCCATTTGTAAGCAACAATAGCACATGCCAAGGTATAATATAGTTGTTAGGTTTTTTCACAAGCCAGACCGGGAAATGCTTGCCTTCTTTGAAAGAGACAACCCCGGACCGGGAGAAAGCGCGTGACGCGGGAGTTTGGTTGGAGAACAACCTGTCCGTTGGATCAGGCATTTAATAACATCGGCTAAGCTCAATGGCTCGGAGCCGATCTAGCCCTAATTTTTGGCTCAATTAGGCTATTATTAAGCTCTTTCCTAAACCCCTAATGTTGAATGTATTAATATTTGTGTTTTTTAGAGCAATGCTATTATCACACAACTCTCACATACACACACATACATATGTGTGTTCCT
The DNA here is from genome assembly GCA_020205555.1 of Panax stipuleanatus. Taxonomy (NCBI): domain Eukaryota; kingdom Viridiplantae; phylum Streptophyta; class Magnoliopsida; order Apiales; family Araliaceae; genus Panax; species Panax stipuleanatus. Next base: position 127,719,121 of record CM035118.1, read on the forward strand.
ACCTGATATGTGGGACCCACAGTGTGTATGTGTGTATGTGAAAATTATTTAAAAGAATTTATGTGATAGTAACATTATCTTTTTTTTAACATAGTATCAAAGTTATGACCAAACCATCCAAAAATTGTTTAGTTCAATATAGACTTGTAAGGTTTTTAATTTTAATCTCCCCATAAGAGAGATTTAGCTAAACTTAGGTACACAATGTTGGGCTAATTAATTACTCCTTGACAAATGTGTGCAGTAGCCTGTTTGTATATTTATTTGTTTTTATCAAACAGTCTATTCTACTAAAAAAATTGTAATTTGTTAAAAAATATATAAAAAAATTACGTTAGAAAAAATTGAAATGATAATCCTTTCAAATAAATAACAGATTATCGGAAAAAAAAGTTGGTCGTAGTAACATCTGGTGGACACCACAAATATTCTTGAAAAATAGCCTAGTCCAAAAATAACAATAGAAATCATTCAAATTTGACAAAGTTATATTGTCGTCAATCTAGGTATTGAAGGAAAAAAATCTCATAAACGAGAAAAAGAATCAGTGGACAAAATTTCATGGGAGATTAAAAGAAAACTCTCCTATAAAAACAAAGAAATTAATTATAACGTGAAGAAAACAAGTCCTACAAAATAAATAAGGTCCCCAAAAGCGGAGAACCAATTATTATCCGGCAATAAAGAGTTGGGAAAAAAGAAAAGAAATGTAATGCAGAATCTCACCAAAAATAAGAAAAATCTCTCTAAATTTTTAACGGAGGTTATAAAAATAATAATAATAACAACACGTTATAATGATGCGTACGAGAAATTCTTCATATCTTAATTTATTCTATCAAATTTACAAACAAATCATATCAGACAAGTCGATTACTAATAAACATTTCATAGCTAATTTTAATTATGAATGATTAACCATATAAATATGTACTTAGAAGGAAAGGATTAAGTATAATGTCATAATGTAAGAGGAGAGAGAAAAGAGAGTTGTAATGCAATAGCATGGTGGATGGCAAGCTGGAAGAGGGGTGCTTGGGGGCTGCTGGGTCCAGCTAGCCGAGCACAACAACAACAACAACATTACAGCCTGTCGTGTGCTTAAAGTTTATGAGAGCAGATCTTCTGTCCCTATTTTTTCTGTTCCTTTATGTCCTCCCATTTAAATATTAACATTTGTCATTTTTTTTAATTTTAAAATTACTTGGTGTTAAGTAAAAAAGTATGTGTCAATATTTAACTGGAGGGACACAAGGGGACAGAAAAAATAAAGACAGAGGATCTACTTTCAAAGTTCATGGCCTACCCCTAACTTATGTTTGTATAATAATATAGGGTCCTCTTAACATGTGCCCTTAGGCATATGTTAAGCACACAGTTCAAGTAAATATTCTTTTAAATTGTGTGCATATTTCTTTGAACTTAGTGTAAATGCAGAAATCAAGAGAATATACACACAGTTCAAGAGAATATTCCCTTGAACTGTGTGCATATTCTCTTAATTTCTGCATTTGCACTACACATAATTTAAAAAAATATTCTTTTAAACTGTGTGCTTAGCATATGTTCTAAGGGCACATGTTAAGAAATTGCATAAACAAATGACCCCTAAATTAATAGTAATGCATAATGCACGGAGTCCCAGGGTTTTCTTATACTAGGCTACTACTACCAACTACGAGAGCAGATCATCTGTCTCTATTTTTTTTGTCTCTTTGTATCCCTCCACTTAAATGTTAACACATGTCCTCTTTTTTAATTTTAGAGTTAATTGTTGTTAAGTAAGAGAACATGTGTCAATATTTTAGTGGAAGGACACAAGGGGACAGAAAAAATGGGGACAGAGGATCTGCTCTCACCAACTACTCCCCTCCCTTTCACAAGAATGTCCTATTTATTAACAAAAAATACTCCCTCCATTCTTAAAAGATTGTCGTTTTAGAAAAAAAAATTTATTCCAAAATATTTGTCGTTTACAACTTCCTAGAAGAATAAATTATTTATTTTTCTATATTACCCCTATCTTCTCTCATTGTCTCAATAAATTCTCTCATTTGTATTAATTGTTTTCAATTTCCCATAAAGGGGTTGTGATGGAATTTCAAATAAATTTTACTAGTATTAAACGACTTTTTTAATCCATGTGTCAATCTTAAACGACAATCTTTTAGAAACGGAGGTAGTATCATTTTATTGGTAAATGGAGCAGTATATAATTTGCAATATTTTTTATTATTATTATAATAATTTTATTATCATACCATCATTATTAAATTATTTATTTATTATTTTGAAGAATAAATATGAAAGAAAAATATATTAATAGTATCAATAAATAAATATTATAAATGGTAGTTGTTGAGTGTGAACAAAAAACTTCTTATATCTATTGAGTTTTGAGTGCATGACATTTACCTATTAGACAGATCCGGTTGTGAAACTGATACTAATTTAACCGTAGTAAATTTTATAATTTTTTTATTGCACGAGTTATAGAATGTTTCATTAATAAGTTCTATAATTTTTTACTATAACCCATGTAATAAAAAGTTATATAAACTTACTATCGTAAAATTAGTGTCAACTTTACTCTAACCGAATTTCCGTTTGATACACTTATGTTAATGTGCTCAACTCTACGACAAGTACTTGGAAGAAAATATTTGCGAATCTCCTATTAACAATTTTATAGTGTTAACAAAAAATAAATTGTTAATTTCTACCCCTACCTTCTCCAAATTACTTGTATTATTATAATAATAAAAAAAAGGATCAACTCATAGTACCCATAAAAAGATGGAAACTCAGTTCTTGCAATCTCAAAATCATCAACTGAAACTGATTCCATTAATTTGGACTTTGGAGGGACTGTCACAAACTGAACCATAGAATTATGATATACTTCTTTGTTCAACTTTAAGAAGCATATCATTCAATAAGGTGTTCAACAACAAACAGTTTAATAGTTCATACATCCTCACTAAAGTTATAGACTAAGTAAGAGGATCCCATCTATGTTATGTTCCCAGATTAGAGCCTGAACTGCATGACCAAAATTGTGCCTCCAATCCTTCACACCTGTAAGATAAATTATTCATGTCTTTATTTTTTTACTAATCTATGCACACTAAACTCAAGCCCACTCAATAACATGTTAGAAATGGTGATATGGAAAGCATACATACATGCATTAGATTAGTATTCTAAAGACTTTAATATAGAGAGAGCAAGGCACAATCAAATGATCAATCTACCTTTAGGCCTGTGAAATAATAGCAGAGCATTTAAAATTTGTGTAAAATGAAGTTGAACCAGTTACTTATTCATCCTCAGTTTATAGAATCATCCCTAGCTCTTGTTACTGATTTCCCAGGAGGTTTCTATCACGAACTCGAGATAGTTGACCAAATTTGTTTTAACCTAAATGAAGAAGTTAGTAACAAAATTGGGTAGGGCACAGTATCTTACCACCAGCACTGATTCAGTACTTGTAAAATAATCTAAGCATCCATATCCTCAAGGGTGCTACCCTTTTCAAAACTGTTCACCCTTATAATGTACACCTGCAGCAAATGGAAGATGAATTTAAACACTTGGGAATATGTGAGTTTGGTCTTAAGTGAGGGGATTGAAATCAGCGACGATGAGGTTATATTCATGAAAAATGGATCTGGTTACCATGAAGTTAACTTCATGGCAAGTTGGTCAATTGACCAATACAGTGCTGACATGCAGAGAGAGATCACCTCCCTCCCTCCTGCCCGCTTGTCGACACTATATTCGTTAATTGACCAAAGTTAACTCCAAGCTAACCACTCCCATGAAAAATCAACAACAACAATTGAGCAATATCCATTTTACAATTATCACCTTGAATGCAGTTGGTCGGATCAACTGAAACACCAGTGCATCCCCATCTACCAACTCATGAGCAATCGAAAACCCTCTCCATCCACCACTTAGTCCTGCTTTACGGGACAAGTACACTGTTGGATACTCTTCTCCTTCCTCATCAATTAATGTAATCGTATCGTCACGTTTTGGAAGGTGTTTCCTGCACCAATAACTTGGAAGGCCCTGTTTATTACATTTTTAAAATTAGTTAAAAACACTTGCTTCACAAAAACAACAATCCATATCCCATTCTTATGACATTATCAATATATTTTTGATCAACAACATTTTCCAGTAACTGCAGAAATCCCCCTTTAATGGTACAAACTACAATGTACTAAAAAAAATGAACAAATTTAACAATGGAAGCAGACATATCAAGGAACAGTTACCAGCCAAAATCCACCAGTGACATGTGACTGGAGCATTGGCTTGACAAAAGTAGGATAATCATCTCCAAGACTCGATTCCAATTCCTCTGCTTTCAATGTAGCAGAGGCCCTACCTTCATCCGATGCATACACCCGGTTTGACAAATCCCTCTTATAACTATGGCTTCTATACCTAATTAAGAACAAGTACATAACCCATCAATCAAATATAAGAATAAAACCATCAAAGCAGAACAAACAAATCCCAGAAATTGGTAGTAGCAACCAAGAAAATACCTTCTGGGAATATCAAAACGTTCATAAGAAATCTGTAATCATAAATAAAATCAAAATGTATGAAATAATAAACTAAAAATAAACAAACACAAAAAAATAAAAAATAAAATTGTGGGTAATACTCGTAGTTAAAAAAAACATACAATTTCTTTGTAGACAGGGGCAGGCAAATTTGCAACACGACTTGATCTTCTCACCTCCACCACTTCTGTCCGCTTGACCCGTTTCATCTTTTTTCATTTTTTAAAAATAAATGAAAAAGGAAATTAGTTTTTATAAAGAGGGTTTTTTGTCCTGTTTTTTTGAATAAGATAAAATGTAAAAAAAAAAATTAGATGACTGACCGGAGAGGGTTTAAGAGAGGGTTTAGGAGAAGAGGATTTGAGAGCAAGAGTGAGCTGTGGGAGGTGAAGTTCTTCCATCCTTTTCTTGTTTTCTTCTAATCTTTGCTGGCGTAACTCCTCGTATTTGGTTTCCATTTTACCCATCACCATTTTGAGCTGCGAATTTAGGAAGAGAAAGAGAGATTCTGGGAATTTTTCAGAGAGAGAAACTATGGAATGCAATGGGAACTGTGGAAGGAAGGAGGAAAAATATACAGTCGACCGTTGGATTTCCACTATGAAATGGAGGGGAAATGATGGAGTTACTGCTGACTTGTGCTAGTTACCTCACAGGTAGAATTTGATTGGGTAAAATTATCTGGATTTATCCAGCTGTAAAATTTTACTAGTAATTTCCTGGTTAAATTTTGTACGGATATTTGCCATTTCTGTGCTCTAGTCAAATCTGTAGAGGTCAATTCACTCATCAGTCGGCATTCAAATTTACCACCAATGACCAAACCTCTCAAATTCAAATTCAAATTTAAATACTATACAAGAAATACTACCTACCTGGGTAATGTTTTCTAACTAAGGTTAGTTACTTTATTTACACAAAAATTTGAATATATGTGCAGTAGTACTTAATTCATCCAATTTAAAATAAATATTGTTTCATTTTAATTCACATATGTTTGTTTGGAACTTGAAAAATGCAGAGGAATAAGAAAGAAAAAGGAAAAAAAAAGTGAATGTTACCCTCATCACTTGTGTACTAAACAAATCTTGGCATTGACAAATGTTGGGTGTGTGTGTTTAAATTACGCCTGAAATTAGCAACAAAAAAAAGAATAAAGCATATATCTCAAAAAAGATAAAATATAATATCAGGAATGATGTTAATTTAGAGTTAAAAATGAAGTAAAATACTTCGATAAAATTTTTAATTTCATTTTCTTTTCCTTTTCCAAGTTTCAAATGAAGCCCAGTACAAATGGTAAAAATTGTGATAGCCCTTGTGCATTGAAGTTAATAAAAACTGCTTTATATATGCAAGGGTGAATACAAAGGATACTTGAAGTAGAAATTTAAGAAAATAGTATAAAGATTAATTTGCCAATATAAGTTTTGTGCTGGATGAGAGCAGAGCAGACGAAACTATAACGAACGATATGCAAATGTCAAAAAACAGAGAGACAAATTACATTATACAGAATCTTATTACATGGCTGAATCTTGATTATAAAACATACAACATTAAACTTTGTGGCTAAATGATAACGAAATCGATTACATAACAACTTACCAACAGGAAAGAAGGAATAACATTCAACTATAAGACATTGCTACTCGGTGGATAGTGTCTCGTTGGCTTATATATTGCACTCGACTTGAAGGTTACTTAGATCGTAAATGACACTCCAGGAACTGCTTTGAGATGGAGAAATGGTCCGTCTTTAACCTAATTTGCCTACTCTATCCTTTTGCTAGTAGTCTATGCCACTTATTGCTAGTATAAAATTAGTAGATTGTAGCTCGTTAACGTAGACTTTGAGAACTACACATCATAATCCACATTGAGTAGACAAAATGAAACATCAACTCTTACCTATTATGACCGTCTTTCTAGTATTTTATCTTGCCTAAGCTCTTCAACCAGGGGATTACCTCTATCAGACCTTCTTTCAAGCTTCTAGGGTTATAATCCAGCTCTCTCTTTGCCTTCTCGCAAGAGTAAGCCCACTGATGTCTAAGAACATTCACAGTCTGCATAAAACATAGGGCATGTACGAATTTAGGAAATGTTTAATATAAGAGATAAATAAGAGACGGGTTAGGGGAACTAAAATGGGAAAGAAGAGAGGAATATAAAATGTTCAGGGCCAGGAGACAAATTTGCAGAATCCATGTGCAAACCCAATCTATATGCAAGCGAAACCTCTGTAAGTTTTAGTTTGAAAGTGTTGGTTACAAGCCAATAAAACTAAATAAAGACTCGAAAGTCATGGAAGAATTATTTAGGCTGGTATAATTTTGGTGGCACCAGTGATTGTGGTATGCTGGTACTGATGATTAGAAGGGGCAATCACGATGTCTTCTGGAGATTGTTTCGATATGGAGTCGGCGACATCAGTGTGGAAGAGTCTGCCTGTTGGCACAATGACAAACATGATTTGGTGGGTAAAACAAGCAGAGAAGTGATGATCATGGCAGAAGCAGAAAGGTGGGGTCAAATGACAATGGTAATGTCGTGGCGATGGTTTTAGTGCTTGGGCACTGGAGGTGGCAGTGATGTCATGAGACTCATGACGGAGGCAATATGTGTAGACAACTAGACATAGAGTTATGATTGCTAGGAACCGTGAGAATGGTGGTAATTACAGAAAAACAGTCTAGGCTTTAGACAGTGCAATACTCCTTGTTAGTTTTAAAATGGAAAAAACATCCTCTCTAGTTGCCAAAGTACCACAATCATCAAACTTGGGGTTGCATTGTCTTCCCAAAAATTTGGAAGAAAAACTCGGCAGTAATTATAAATTCTCTTTATCTATTTGAATCTCGCAAACATGCTTGCTCTGATTCTTGTAAATTTTGATGAGAGATTTGAACATGCAACGATTATAGATGTAAACCTTTATCTCTTTTCTTCATTTTGTTTTTCTTATCCAAAAGAAGTACCAAAAATGCAACAAATTAGTAAAAGAAACAGAATATAAATAACACAGCTCTTTAGGAACCACAAGGAGCATACCGGAGGGCTGATCAGGGGTAGCATTCCTGTTATTCTAGATATAAGAACTGATACCCATCCATAAACCTCAACCACAAATAAAGGGATGATAAACCAAGGCTTTTTGTCTGACTGATGATAGCAGCTATATCAAAAACTTGCATGAATGACGCATTTTCTCCAGTAAGAAGATATCTTTCACCAGGTCGACCTTTGTTGAGAGCTCCGATGTGCCCTTCTACCACGTCATCAACATGACTAAAAGAAAACTTATCTTTTCCTTGACCTATATAACCGGGTAATCGTCCATTAAACCTTTCGATGATCTGAGAGAAGAACACATACACATAAGAGACCACAAAAATTAAAATTTATCATCTGACAGGACAATGTTTACTTTCAATTTCATGTTTTACTGTGTTCCAGATTATGTATTCCTCTATCCGTAGATACTGAATGTACATAAACGGCTATACAGAGTTTCTGTTATTCGTATTAACAGCTGCTCTTCGAGAAATATTTTAATGTGGTACTAATGATTTAAGAACTATTCTTGTAGCTCCAAAATATTTCAGTTTCTGGTCCTGCATATTATCTGGATATACCAAGAAAGACGTACAACAATCTACCAAGAAAAGAGACTGCAGACGCATTTATCCTATACATATCCAGGTATTGTGCATTATTAGTACAGACTATAATGAGTAATTACCAGACCTCCCTTGCTTCAAGAACGTTGCATGTGAACAGAATTCTGGCTGCTACGTTTTTTTACTTCATTCTTCTTCTTTTTTTTGTTGATAAGTTGCTGAAATTTGACTTATAGCTAACGCAGACATGATTGTCCTGCCTTGTAGAATACAGATGAACGGCCTTGATCTTAAGATACCAGAGACCTCACATTATTAAACTAATTAACTTGTGGAGAGAGAGAGTACAATATCAGTTATTCAAAGAAATGCAACAACCAAAGTAGAATGTAAGTTGGTTAATCCGTCAAACATGTCCTCTGATATCAGAATTAATTGCCTTTAAAATAGAAAATAAGAACAACATTAATAAAAAAAAATTAAAAAATCACTACTTAGAACAGATCCTCTCTCCCAAAAAGCCCAAATCTATTCCTCACCACCACACAAAAAATTGAATTGCAATTTAAACTTACTATTTAACTTTGAAAACCTCTTTCGAATTAACCTACACTAATTAATAGCATAAACCACGATATATGCATTTTGTATGAGAATGTGTATTCTGATAGTAAATATTTGATATGCTAGCTGTTGATTAGCATCTCAAACTTTAAGATGCGATCTACTAAAACAGATGATGATTTTATTGAAAATCTTCTTAACAAAATAAAAGATTTAAAAATTTCTACAGGATCTTCATCTCAAATTAATGTTATTTCTGATAAACCTTCCTCATCTCAGAATATTGAAGATATTCATGGGGAAAACAATGATGATGAACCAAATCTTACACATATATTTGAAATCCAGAATAACTTCCAGGATATTGATTCTTTTAATAAGGTTGCTTATAGCCAAAAGCCTATTCAAAGAACTAGTTTTTCAGCACCCAATAGATATTATTATCATAGACCTACACCACAAGTTTCTCTTCAGCAGCCAAGTGGCTATACCCAGGATGATTCCTTGGGAAGATATAACTTTTCCCAAACAATGGCAGATTACTAATGCCGTTCCTACCAGACCTTTAATTAGACAATCCATAGAAAACGTTATCCAGACTCGCGAGCGAAATGTCTATATTAGTTTTCAGAAACCCTTAATCCGTAGCCAGTCTACTAGAAGTTGTATTCCTTATAATATTGATCTTCCCGAATCTACTAGACATTCTGTGTCTGAGCCTGTAGAGTCTGTCTATCAAGGATCTACCAAGGCATCTAGCAACGAATCCATTAAAATTGAGGATCATATTAAAGGTCTTCATATTTCTGAAAACCAGATACCTCACGGTATCTATGGACCTAGTACCTCCAACAGAAGACCAAACAGTCCTACCGCTAGTGATATGCATTTTGAATGCTAATGGATTTTACACCTAATAGCAAAATTCGTGTTCTTTTAAACCAGGAATTTATGCAGGATAAATATCGAGATTTTAGAACTTGGTATTTTAAAAATCATGATAAAAATAAATTAGCAGAATTAAAATCTGATTATTATTTATATTTAAATCAAAACCAGTGTATTATATCATTTACTCAATGGTATTTTGATTTTATTAAACCTACTGAGACTTTTGATAAAGATCAATTAAATGTTTTAACCAGTATCCAGAGAGATTGGATTACTACTACTGATGGTATTATTAAATCTGTTCATCCTCCCCCCCAGTCTTTAGAACTGAGAGCAGGAAATGAGAATTCAAAACCTTTAATTATTAATCCGTATGTTGAGATTTCTGAAGATAATTCTAATCTTCAAAGAAGTATGGGGATATTATACCCGTGAATATTTACAGGGTTGATGATTAGAGGAAGAGGCCGAGGCCGAGGCAGACAACAGTATTATACAGAATTTCCAAGTATTAATACTCCCAACAGTACATCCTCTTCCACACAAACAGCAAAGGATGTTTTACTCTTACCAGAACAGTATATTCCTAATAATAATATTGAAGAAATAATTCTTTATATTGAACCGAATGATGAAAAATGGATGAAAGATCCATGGGAAATTAAGAGGCGCTATTTAGTGACTCAGCAATTTCCTACCCATTTTGATCAATACCGTTATATCTATGAACAAATAATCATAGAAATAGCATCTATGGATATAAAGCATACGCTTCATGATCCATCTAAGACTACCAGCCCTATTTCATATAGTAAAATAACCATCAGAAATATTATGCCCATTGCTAATTGAGGCATACATCCTCATACTACCCGTACTGTTGACTCCAGAAATACAGAAACCAGGTACAGTTATTGGGATTATATTGACTCCTTTACCTATCTGTTCTATTACCAGAACCCTGTTCATAACCATTCTTGGTTTATTCGCATTTGTCCTACTGTCCTAAGAAACGAAATACCTAACTGGTTTTTCGTTTGGTGGGATAAATTTGGTATAACCATGGAAACAATACCAGAATCAGTCCTAACAGTATTCAAGGATTGGCAAGTTGCCTACTCCCATATTCCAGTAAACAAAGATTTGTCTATGACAAAACTTTTTATTCATTTTATTATCCGATTTCAAATTCCATGGATATGGAAATGGGATTTAAAATGCGATTATCAGAATAAGATTCCTTGCCTTAAAAGGATTTTCTTTACCCGTTGGTGGGACAAAGGTCTTAATCCGACTCTACCAGAATTATTAAAATCTATTAAGGACCATACTCAAGCCTGTTTTGATGCTGTCCCTAAGATTCTTCCTGAACCACATGATAATCCATTTATTAAAATTCAAGAAGAATTAAAACAGAAATTCCCAATCTTTCAAGAGAAGATTTAATTGTAAAATCTATGGATTTTATGAAAAATCAATTTCTAAAATCTATGGAACAGGATAAAGATGACTCATCAATGAAAACTGTGAGTTCTGATCAGGATGATAATGAATTCAATGTACTAGCTGGAGAAAGTCAAGAACCTGATGAGACAGAAGGCACTATAGGTGATTTTTGGGATTCTCTTACAACCGTTATCTCTGAAAGAATGGAACAAAATAAAAAAGGGAAAGGTAAAGCTTGATGTTACCTGCTGTCCGCTCTATTATCAGAAAAAGGACAAAGCTGTTGTCCTTAAAAGTCTCCACTTGCAGAAATGCTTCTCCATTATCGGGAAAAAGACAGATAGCTGTCCTCCACCAGAAGAGAATATTAGCTTTATTAAAGTTATCTTTATTAAAGTTAATCCTACTACCACACAGCTGTCCCTTAGGATATGTATGAAGCTGTTTTCCTGACTCCACTTATAAGGATTTGCCACCTGCCCCTCTCTTTTCCTTTTGTTTTCTATTTAAGGGATACCTCACCCTGATGTTGAGGTAGAGTTTTCCTTTGTGGAGTTTTCCTCCTTGTACTTTTCTCTCTCTATAAATAAAAATTCAAGTTTGAAGATATCTGGCGTCTCTTTGCTCTCTGTAAGTATTGCTAATATAAATTATTATGTTTTCTTAATTGATCTTTTATCATATCATTAGGATAATAGTAATCGATAGAGAACAGAAATCATTAACGCTGTAGATAATCACAATCGTTCTTACTTTACAGAAAGATTATCTGAATCTGAAATTTTGATTAGTAAAACTAAAGAGGCTATACAGGAAGAGACCTGCCGGTTGATCGTGGTGGGTAAAACCCCCATCAACAGTAGTTTATGAGATCATATATGTAGTAATTTAGAATTTATATATTGTTAATATGACTTTAAACTATTCTGGCTATGCTGCTATTCTGATTCAAGAACTTGAATAAGTGGTACGTCACCCAAGTCGCGTTGAGGGTTTATGTCGTTAGCCGGGTAAGGTGTTTGACTGTTCCTCATAAATCGTTGACAGACGTGCTTATTTTGTGTTTTTGGCCCCCCTATGGTATCAAAGCCATACTTAGTTTACCGTCATATTGATAAATATATATATCTTTTAAATTATGCATATATGATCACTCACAGACATGACTGACCTTTCTTCCACATCTGTTACTACCGTAGCCAATACTGTAGCTTCAACTTCAGAAGCCACTGAGCTAATTGCCTACCAGGATGTTAAAGAAGCTTTAGATAAATGGACTATACCTAAAGTTAAACCAGAAATGATTTACAAAATTGAAACTTTTGATTTTACCAGTAAAAGAATAATCAAAACTTTTGAACATGTTGTTCCCTTACAGGACAACGATACTGTTGTTTATTTACTTCATATTGAAGACCTGTATCCCTTTATGTAAAAATATAAATATGTGCATATAGGACTTGTTCAAATTGCTTTTAAACCTTTGACCTTACTTGGTCAAAATACCAGTATTCAATGCACTCTAAGAGATGGAAGATGTCTTAACTGGAAAGCATCTCTTATGGGAGCTATTGAAACTAGCCTAGCCCATGGACCTTTTTATTTTAATATTTATCCGAATTTGAGCATTTCTCTGACCGACAGTAATTTGTCTAAAGTCCTTGAAATGAGAATCATATCCCATGGATATGAGTATTTACCAGGATCCCCTCCTTTTGCTATTTTATTCAGAATTAACCTTAAAGTTTTGACAACTTTAAATCCGTATATTAGAAAGCAGAGTCTACAAGGTCATACTGTCCTTATTGATTCCAATCTCTTCAGCAGCCAAGTGGCTATACCCAGGATGATTCCTTGGGAAGATATAACTTTTCCCAAACAATGGCAGATTACTAATGCCGTTCCTACCAGACCTTTAATTAGACAATCCATAGAAAACGTTATCCAGACTCGCGAGGGAAATGTCTATATTAGTTTTCAGAAACCCTTAATCCGTAGCCAGTCTACTAGAAGTTGTATTCCTTATAATATTGATCTTCCCGAATCTACTAGACATTCTGTGTCTGAGCCTGTAGAGTCTGTCTATCAAGGATCTACCAAGGCATCTAGCAACGAATCCATTAAAATTGAGGATCATATTAAAGGTCTTCATATTTCTGAAAACCAGATACCTCACGGTATCTATGGACCTAGTACCTCCAACAGAAGACCAAACAGTCCTACCGCTAGTGATATGCATTTTGAATGCTAATGGATTTTACACCTAATAGCAAAATTCGTGTTCTTTTAAACCAGGAATTTATGCAGGATAAATATCGAGATTTTAGAACTTGGTATTTTAAAAATCATGATAAAAATAAATTAGCAGAATTAAAATCTGATTATTATTTATATTTAAATCAAAACCAGTGTATTATATCATTTACTCAATGGTATTTTGATTTTATTAAACCTACTGAGACTTTTGATAAAGATCAATTAAATGTTTCTGTGAGTGATCATATATGCATAATTTAAAAGATATATATATTTATCAATATGACGGTAAACTAAGTATGGCTCTGATACCATAGGGGGACCAAAAACACAAAATAAGCATGTCTGTCAACGATTTATGAGGAACAGTCAAACACCCTACCCGGCTAACGACATAAACCCTCAACGCGACTTGGGTGACGTACCACTTATTCAAGTTCTTGAATCAGAATAGCAGCATAGCCAGAATAGTTTAAAGTCATATTAACAATATATAAATTCTAAATTACTACATATATGATCTCATAAACTACTGTTGATGGGGGTTTTACCCACCACGATCAACCGGCAGGTCTTCCTGTATAGCCTCTTTAGTTTTACTAATCAAAATTTCAGATTCAGATAATCTTTCTGTAAAATAAGAACGATTGTGATTATCTACAGCGTTAATGATTTCTGTTCTCTATCGATTACTATTATCCTGATGATATGATAAAAGATCAATTAAGAAAACATAATAATTTATATTAGCAATACTTACAGAGAGTAAAGAGACGCCAGATATCTTCAAACTTGAATTTTTATTTATAGAGAGAGAAAAGTACAAGGAGGAAAACTCCACAAAGGAAAACTCTACCTCAACATCAGGGTGAGGTATCCCTTAAATAGAAAACAAAAGGAAAAGAGAGGGGCAGGTGGCAAATCCTTATAAGTGGAGTCAGGAAAACAGCTTCATACATATCCTAAGGGACAGCTGTGTGGTAGTAGGATTAACTTTAATAAAGATAACTTTAATAAAGCTAATATTCTCTTTTGGTGGAGGACAGCTATCTGTCTTTTTTCCGATAATGGAGAAGCATTTCTGCAAGTGGAGACTTTTAAGGACAACAGCTTTGTCCTTTTTCTGATAATAGAGCGGACAGCAGGTAACATCAAGCTTTACCTTTCCCTTTTTTATTTTGTTCCATTCTTTCAGAGATAACGGTTGTAAGAGAATCCCAAAAATCACCTATAGTGCCTTCTGTCTCATCAGGTTCTTGACTTTCTCCAGCTAGTACATTGAATTCATTATCATCCTGATCAGAACTCACAGTTTTCATTGATGAGTCATCTTTATCCTGTTCCATAGATTTTAGAAATTGATTTTTCATAAAATCCATAGATTTTACAATTAAATCTTCTCTTGAAAGATTTGGGAATTTCTGTTTTAATTCTTCTTGAATTTTAATAAATGGATTATCATGTGGTTTAGGAAGAATCTTAGGGACAGCATCAAAACAGGCTTGAGTATGGTCCTTAATCGATTTTAATAATTTTGGTAGAGTCGGATTAAGACCTTTGTCCCACCAACGGGTAAAGAAAATCCTTTTAAGGCAAGGAATCTTATTCTGATAATCGCATTTTAAATCCCATTTCCATATCCATGGAATTTGAAATCGGATAATAAAATGAATAAAAAGTTTTGTCATAGACAAATCTTTGTTTACTAGAATATGGGAGTAGGCAACTTGCCAATCCTTGAATACTGTTAGGACTGATTCTGGTATTGTTTCCATGGTTATACCAAATTTATCCCACCAAACGAAAAACCAGTTAGGTATTTCGTTTCTTAGGACAGTAGGACAAATGCGAATAAACCAAGAATGGTTATGAACAGGGTTCTGGTAATAGAACAGATAGGTAAAGGAGTCAATATAATCCCAATAACTGTACCTGGTTTCTGTATTTCTGGAGTCAACAGTACGGGTAGTATGAGGATGTATGCCCCAATTAGCAATGGGCATAATATTTCTGATGGTTGTTTTACTATATGAAATAGGGCTGGTAGTCTTAGATGGATCATGAAGCGTATGCTTTATATCCATAGATGCTGTTTCTATGATTATTTGTTCATAGATATAACGGTATTGATCAAAATGGGTAGGAAATTGCTGAGTCACTAAATAGCGCCTCTTAATTTCCCATGGATCTTTCATCCATTTTTCATCATTCGGTTCAATATAAAGAATTATTTCTTCAATATTATTATTAGGAATATACTGTTCTGGTAAGAGTAAAACATCCTTTGCTGTTTGTGTGGAAGAGGATGTACTGTTGGGAGTATTAATACTTGGAAATTCTGTATAATACTGTTGTCTGCCTCGGCCTCGGCCTCGGCCTCTTCCTCTAATCATCAACCCTGTAAATATTCACGGGTTAGAAAATCTGATAAAAAGTTATTCTCACCTTTGATATATTCAATATCAAAATCAAATACTGATAAAATACTTTGCCATGTAGCAAATATTTGTTTAGAGGCAAGATTCTGTACATCATTCTTAAATATCTGTTTAGCAGCAGAACAATCTACTCTAATAAGAAAATGTTGGTTTAAAAGATCATCTTGAAATTTTAAAACACATTTGACAATAGATAAACATTCCTGTTTGATTGTAGGGTAATTTAAAGCGGCACCCTTCCAGGTTCCTGAAGCAAAACGAAGTAATTCTTCTTTTTTCTTAATAGGGTTATACTGTTTAAGTATCCCACCATAGCCTTGATTAGAGGCATCAGTTTGCACAATTTTCTTCCATTCAGGATGAGGAAGAGACAAACATGGTAATTGTTTAACCTTTTGTTTAATTTTCTGAACAGCTTGAGTATGCTCTTCAGTCCAAGGCAAAGGATTCTTTTTAAGTCTGGATTGCAAAATAGAAGAATCATGTGACAATTTCGGATAATAATCTCTAATATAATTAAGACTTCCAAGGAATCTTCTGAGTTGGGTAATTTCCTTAATTTCATCAGGAAATTTAAATGCAAATTCAATACATCTGGCAATAGGAATGATAGTTCCATTGGAAATATTATGTCCAAGGAAACGAATAGCAGTTTGGAAAAGCTTTATTTTGGATGCAGATACAACTAAACCATTTTTAATGATAACATTTTTGAAAATATTTAAATGTTTAATATGTTGTTCAATTGAGGATGAAAATATAAGAACATCATCAATATAACAAATAGCAAATTCTGTAAAAGGGTTAAATATGTCATTCATAATATGCTAAAATTCTGATGGTCCATTTTTTACTCCAAACGGTAAAACATTCCATTCAAAATGACCAAAAGGTACGGTAAAAGCAGTTTTATATCTGTCTTCCTCACAGATTTGAATTTGCCAGAATCCGGATTTTAAATCAAATTTAGAAAAGATAATTGCATTATGCAATCTATCCAAGAGGTCCTTCTTATTAGGGATGGGATATCTAATCCATTGTAAGGCCTCATTTAACGGTTTATAATTAATCACAAGCCTAGGAATTCCTCTTTCTATCTCTGCATGTTTATTAACATAAAATGCAGTACAACTCCAAGGAGAATTACTAGGTCTGATAAGACTTTTCTGTTTAAGAGATTCAATCTCGTTTTTGCACAAAATAAGATATTCCTTCTTCATCTGGCTTGGCCTAGATTTGGTAGGGATGTTCTTTTCATTAAACCCTGAAATATAAGGAAGAGAAATAATATGCTTCTTCCTATCCCAAAAAGCATTAGGAACATCACTACAAATTTCTGTTTGTATAGTTCTTAGGAGAGTTTTAATTTTTTCCTGTAGAGAAGGTTGTAAAATCCTTTGTTCAGTAGTAAGAAATTTTACTTCTTTTTGAATAAAATTTATCTGTTTTTTTTGAAATAAATCATGTTCTTAACTTGATTTAATTCCTTAGTATAAGGTTCTGTAATAAATTCAAAGATAATTTTTCTATTATTCAGATTAGTATGAATACCCAAAGTATCAATCTTAGAAATAGGCATTAAAAGACAAAGAAAAGGAGTACCTAGGATAATACTTTGACTCATGTTTCTGATTAATACGAAAGAAGTAGGTAGACAAATACCTTGATTGCAGATAAAAGCTTCTGGTATTTTATACCTTATTTTCATAGTGTTACCACTAGCACTAGTTAAAGATTGAGTGGTCTTCTGAAAATACTTTGTAGGAACTAACCCTTCCTGAATACAGTTCATATCAGCGCCACTATCGACAAGGGCAATAGCATCTTTTAAAATAAAGTCTGGTTTAATAACAAAAGTAATACGGATATACCATTTCTGGAAAACAACTTGATTCATGAGCATAAGATACTGACTATCAGTATCTTCATCATTCTTTTTAGAAGATTCTGGTTTGGTGCTTAAATGCTGCTTAATATTATTTAGATCAGTCGTAATAATAATATTAGCTGTTTTAAGTTGTTTTACTTCGGTTTTTAAAAGATTAATTTCTGCTTTTAAATCATTAATAGTGACAGGTTTATCATTAGTGGAAGCCTGTTGTATTCTTTTCATAACCTCACGTATACTGTATTGTTCTACTGGGAGAATATCGTCTTCAGTTTTATGACTCTTATAACAAGTTTCCAGAAATTTTAATTTAATTTCTGGATCTTTTATCAGATCAGCTATGTCAAGCATAGATTGTTGGGAACTGGTAAGAATATTAATACTTGGGCCAATATCTAAACCATTCATTTCAACAATGGCTTTCCAGTAATTAGCTTCAGCTAAAGTGTTACAGCCATCAGGGGAGCAGGTAACACAAGACTGGGGCTCCTGTTCTTCATCCTCTTCATAAGATGAATAAATCTCATCAATTTCTTGATCAGATTCTTCATTATCACTACTGGATAGACAATTAAGAACCTCAATTTGGACATCTTCATCAAGAGATAATTCTTTAAGTTTCTGTTTGACCTTAGATCTACATTTATTAGCAAAATGTCCAGTTTTGCCACACTTATAACATTTAACGGTAGATTTGTCTTTCTTTTGACTAGTCTTTCTTTTTCTAGGGGGTTTTCCTGAGGTGTCTCTTTTAGTAGAATGTTTTCTGTGTGTCTTGGTCTTTTTAGCTTGTTGCTGCTTCCTGGGTTTAGAGGGATACTGGATTTTGGTCTCATACGAGAATTGATCACAAAATTCTCCTATTTCATGTCTTTTAGTAAGATTTTGTTGTTTCATCAGATGCTGAAGTTTCATATCATTACATAATGATAATCCTTCTTCAATAATAACAGCCACTAAATGACCATAGGAGTACTGGTTATAAGGAATACTCATTTGATCATGTTTATCCCTAAGTTTCTTACGAACTTTTTCAGCAAAGAAAGTAGGAAGCCCATCAATAAATTTGGCTTTCCAATGTTCACTGTTAGCATCAGCTCTTTGCATGACCTTCATAAGGAATACATCCTTATACCATCTAAAATGGGTTAAAGAGGGACATCTAAGATTTTGTAACAATTCTCTACCTCTATCGGCATTCATCAGTCCTGGTCCAACAAAATGGTGGAGGATGGATTGTACCATAGTATAACAAGCATCCTCTCTTTTAGTTTCGATGGCAGTAATAGGGTCAATTTCAGTCTTAAAGGATTTTAAGATTTCTTCCTTCTGGACATCAGTGATGGCATTATCCCACCATCCTTTAAGAATGCCGGTAAAACCAGCAGCAAGAAATCTACAGATCTGATGATCAGTATTATTATTCTGCCGACATACAGTAGCATACATCATCATATGATGTATGGTTTCAAAGATCTGGTATTCGGTTTTACCATCTATGTTCCACTCATAAATGGTCTTACCATGATAAGACTTCTGGGAATGAAGAAAGTCTTCTTCATAAAGGATATCTTGTGGTGTAGGTCTATGATAATAATATCTATTGGGTGCTGAAAAACTAGTTCTTTGAATAGGCTTTTGGCTATAAGCAACCTTATTAAAAGAATCAATATCCTGGAAGTTATTCTGGATTTCAAATATATGTGTAAGATTTGGTTCATCATCATTGTTTTCCCCATGAATATCTTCAATATTCTGAGATGAGGAAGGTTTATCAGAAATAACATTAATTTGAGATGAAGATCCTGTAGAAATTTTTAAATCTTTCATTTTGTTAAGAAGATTTTCAATAAAATCATCATCTGTTTTAGTAGATCGCATCTTAAAGTTTGTAACTTCAAGAGGAGGTTTGATAGTGACAGGTTGGAGGTTAGCAGGTTTAGGAATCATTTGATATTTATAATTTAAGTTACTAACCTGATTAATCTATCTAACAAAACACAAATGATTTTGGAAAAAAAAATCCCGCTCAACCTAATAAATCATCCGGACCGTCCAAAGTTTCGGATAAATCTAACCCTTGGAAGTGCTGGAGGCACGGGTTACATGATCTAGTTTGTAAATATTTTTAATATTTGGTATGCTAAAAATTTAACAACCAAATGAAAGCTCATGCAGATATAATGGAGAACACATATTTTACAATGTAATTGGCACTAATAAATCCAATGCACCATGCTCAATTAAAGCAGGAAAAAGATCATCAAGTTCCCCCCCCCCCCCCCCCAATAAATAAAAATTACCAAATTAGCGACAACATTTCCAGTTGTGACTTTGCCTGGACCATATATAACTCCCGGATAAACCGCTACTACAGGCACCCCTTCAGATGCAGCATCCAAAGCAATCTTATCAGCAACCGCCTTCGATTTCTCATACTCCGTACAGAAAAATTTCCCAGGATGAATCTAATTATCACAATTTCAAAAACACAAACTTTTCTAAAAATCACTAAATTACCGATGATCAAGCAGCAAATCATCGTATAAATTATTGAATAAAAACATAAAATTACTTGATTTTCATCTGCTACATATCCATCAGTTGACCCTAAAGCAAAAAACGACGACGTGTATATAATCTTCTCTATCGTCCCCGTCTCTTTGTACGCTTGTAATACGTTCTTCAGACCTCCAACATTAATCTATCATTTCAATCAAATTAATTCAAAATTAGCCTGTTCGAATATCTACTTACAAAAAATAAAAATAAAATTATTCAATGTAAAAAGTAGGGAAATACTATTACCAATAATATTCAACGAAGAAATGATTTTTGAGTAAATAAATATTCAATTAAAGTGAAAATGAATGAAATTTGGGAAGTCGAGCTCACGGAGAAGAATTGGGAAGGATCTGGAAGCCAGGGCTCGACGATGGCGGCAGCGTGGAGGATGATTTGGCAGCCGGAGCATGCTTGAAGGAGTGACTGGTAGTCGGTGACGTCGCCGTAGGCGAAGTCGAGAGCGCCGTCGTGGGAGGGCGGTGGGAGGGATGAGAGGTCGCTGGTACGGCGGACGAACGCCCGAACGGAATGGCCTCGCCTGAGTAGGGCGTGGCAGAGTCTTCCACCTAGGTAACCGGAAGCACCGGTCACCAATACCTTCTTCATTGTCTCTCTCTAAAATGAAGTGAACAATCAGCACTCTCTGGCTTTTGATCTATTTTTAATCAATTGAACTGCGATCGTCTCATGCACAGTTGGCAGACAAAAAGGTCAACGCTAACATTGACTCAATGAGTACACTTTATTTTGTGTACATACAAAATCCCTACGTCCAGAGCAAAATATAATTTATATACATATTAAAAAAATTAAAAAAAAAAGTACAACAAAATTAATACGGGTATATTTGGAAGTTGAAACGCTTCAAATACTATCGTCATAAATGTTTGGACTCAAAACATTGTATTTATGAGTTAAATAAATTATATTTGAATTAAATTATTATTAAACGAATAAGATTTTTAAGTGCATTTAGTGCTTTGAAACTCCCAAACACACTAAACGCTCAAACGTTGGTAAACAAACAAGATTTTCAAGTTCGTTTAGAACTCTCAAACACATTAAGTAGCAATATGTAGCCATCAGGCTTAGTAAAAACTAGGCCGGTAAATGAACTGAATTTTTTGCGAACATGGTCATTTTAGTTCTAGTTCGGTTCGATTTGATTACTTGTCAAGTCGAGTTCGTGTATGGTATCACATTCGATTGCTCGATCAAACATATTCGCGAATTATTTGGTTCGGCTCGAATTTGTTCGCAAACAGTTTGGTTCATTTCGATTGGTTCGCGAGTAGCTCGTGAGATGATCGAATTCGAATTATATTTCTTACATGTTTAATGTTTTTAAATTCTAAATACAAATAGTTGGTTATTTCATATTTAATTTTAAAGTTTGTCTTATCAATAATTGTTAAATTTGTAGTAATTTTTTTTATTACTTAAACATCTTTTTGTTTTTTAATAATTGATTATAACTAAATATTTTTATTAAATAATTAATAAATAATAATGTGTACCTCTTCACCTCTAATTTAATTAAAATAATTTTTATATTTTCATAAAAAAATCTAACAATGATTTTTGGATTATTACAATTTACATCACTAATAATTTAATAAATTATAACTCATGTCATAAATCACATAAATAAATTAATTAATCATCATGCAATAACAATTTGACATTAATTAAAGAAGGATACAATACAATTGCTTACATTTACATGGTTGGACCTTGAAGATTTGAAAGACTTTTTGGATATTAATATTTGATTTTTGATATTTGTAAATCAAGAATTTCTAAGTACTTGTTAACTTTTAACTTCTAACTTATTCCAAGTAATCATTTTTTATTTTGGATAAATGATGATTACAATATTTGATCTAATTTTTGCTTCAGTGCATGTAATGAGTTGATTCAAATATTCATGAACTTGATCAAGTTCAAATATGTTCATGAATTGTTCGTGAACGAGTTTGTGTTCATGAAAGTTTAGATGTTTGCAAACATGGTGATGTTGGACTATATTCGTAAAATCAAGTATGTTCGTAAACAATTAATGATCCGAACTCGCACATGTGTGTTGGTTCGATTATGTTATATGAATATGTTCGAGTTCGACTAATAGTGTTCGAGTTCGTCAAAGTTCAGATCGGATCGGATTAGATCATTTGCAACCCTTGTAAAAACAGACCCTTTTTCTTACCTTTTTCGCCAATAGTATCACATTTTGTTTATAAAAATATCAATTCTCTATATTATCTTACTCAGGAGTCTCACTCCCTCACCCTTTATTACGCCGGGAACGTAATATTCAAAGCAATTTGTGAACTACCTCCTTTTTTTTTAAAATGTTTGGACCAAAATTTTATGCAATATTGGGCTCTTGATGACACAGGCGAATTATAATAGTTAGTTTAATTTATTAACACAAAAAGTAGATTGATAAAGCTGAACGAAACAGTTCTGAATGTTTAAGGCTTAAGCAATTTGAATGAGCTAAATGAAATAAAATTCTGAATATTGAATGAAAAAAATAATTTGATAATTGATGTTTGAAATATCTAAATAATAATTTTTTTATTATTTTACCCTTCTGAACTATGCTGAACAAGTATATAAGTATGAACGTACCAAAAAATAAGTTTACTACAATATTAATATATAAATACTCTATTTGTTGCTAAATATAAAATTCATATTGATTTTTTAAAATCAATTTAAAATATTTTCAAATTCAAAACTAATACACATATTTTTAATTTAAGATTAATATAATTATAAACTTTATAAACTGTGTAAAAGAATTAATAATTAAATTGAATATTCTTTTTTTTTTTTAAAGATTTCTACCATAGTAAATTGAATATTCTTGAAAGTTGGCTAGTCCAAAAAACACTAAAATAATTTGTATAATAAATTTGCTCACATGAATCGAAGTAAAGATTTACTCAACAAAACAACAATTCTAAATCCATCGAACAACATAACAAAATCAAAACAAACAACAAAACAAAATCAACAATTCCTCGATCGAACCAAACGAAAATCCGACGCCAAACAACAGATCTACTCAATAAAACTCCTCTGTTTCGGCTGCTGGCGCTCACATCATCAAAGAAATCGCCGACAAGGTCCTCTCCGTCACAGCGAAAGGGAAGACATGATGGAGTAATGCGAATCTGACGAATCATCGTGGTGAAAATGAAAATGTAGATCAGATCTGTAACTCTTCCACCAAATCTTTCTTGCTCAACCCACTCTTCTTCACCTCGGTGCACCTATCAAGATCAATTGGAGTGTCATGTGTAAAAAAATCCATTCAGTGGCTAAGGGTTGATTCAGATAAAAAATGACAACTTATTCGATCAAACTAGTTGCGTCTATCAATTCTGCCATTAAGATCATTTTTATTCAAACCAAACATACTGAATGAGTGACCGATTCAGAACAAAAGTTATTCAGATGCATTAAGTCTTAAATAAACATTCCCAAAGTCTTGCACACAAGAAAGATAAAGAATTCTCCAAGAAAAAAAACAATGTAATTAATAATAATTGTCAAAGATCGTTTATAAAACCCTAAGACAACGTATTTATAGACTAAAATACGTTCCAATCCTAAATAGAAAAGATAACAACGAAATACTAAAAAATTAAAATAATACTCCAAAGTTGACCAAACTTTGACCGGACGATAAGACCTTTTAAACATGTTTTTCGGGCTTAAACGGTGTACGTCATGACCATAGGCAATGAGTCTTTTAGAGCTCGTCGAGAGCTTCGATTTGATATATTATGGATCCCGTAACTCCAAACGAATCAAAAATTACGTCCATTTAAAATTTACCCGACGAAAAACTCCTATTCCAACTCAACTTGCGAATCAGCCTTCAATTCCGAATCACTTCCAAATCCTGTTTTGCATCACTTGAACAACAAATTCATCTAATTTACAACAGAAAAAAACTGAAGGCTGCCTTATAAACAACAAATAGTCCTTATACCAACAATAAATTATCCCTTCTAAATTCAAATCAATGTTGGGCTCTTGAACAATGAAGTGTTGGGGATTTCATGCACGACAGCAGTTTTCTATTTCACCAATCAAAATTACATCGTATCGTTTTGGGCTGTTGGCGCAGCCAACTAACTGTAATCACACCATGTTGATTACAAGTAATAGGAACCAATGGTCAGGATTGTGTCATTTCAACAAAATTAGTTGAAGGAGGAAAAAATCTTCAAAATACAAGGCTTTACAACGACAGCTCAACTGGGCTAGAAGTTGATACAAGTCTTCATCATATCTGCAGCTTTTCTATGGAGTTCATATATACCGAGTCAGAAACAACACTGAAGACACAGATATAAGGAATGGTTAGGTGGCCCTGTATCTGATATGAAGAAGCAAAGAGAAGGTCTAGAACATGAATCCAGTTACTTACATGGAGCCAGGAAAAAGGCCGAGGAGATATGAAATTTAAATAGGAACACAGTAACTGCAAGTTAGCAACATTGTCAATGATGTTGAATACACCTGTAAAATTTTGGGCAGCTATTAGTAATATTCACATTGTATTAAGAGTGTGCCAACTGCCAAGATGGGGGTACTTTTTTCCCCTTCCGGAAAGAATGAAATGCATAGTACATATCCTCCACAATGCTTCTAGAGTACTATAATATCGTATATCAATAACCCAGAAAAGTAGAATCAAAGAGTTTGTCACACAGCCCATATCAATATACGACACAAATAGAAGCTAGGTTAAAAACTTGCAATAGGAATTGCATGCATTCAGATTTCTGGGCAAATAACTTGGTTACCCTCAGCCTCTGTTACTTGCCTACAGATTAAATCCTAGCTTTTAATTCATATTAAGCATTCAAAACCATCAATTGAAGTCTGGCTCCATTTTATTTAATTCATTAGAAGAATGAATAATTTAGGTAAATAAAGATAACAGACTCTAGCCTATGTTACCTAGATCGTGGTTCGATACGGCACGTGGAACGAAAAAGAAAAAGAAAAGTCACTTTTGTGGTACAAAGTACATTATGGGTAGGTTTCTTCAAATCACTTGGTACGAAATGTGTTTACTTAAAAACGTAAACATGATACACTGAGAATAACTTTCAACAAAGATATTGTTAAAACTAATTGAAATATAATTAAAACTAGTCAAGAAGGACGTCTTCTTCTCTGCTCTCTCCTCTCCCCAGTGTGGAAGGAATGCAATCGCTTACGGTTAGATGAAGAAATGGGTAAGTTAAAACTTAATGAGTTGTTCCTAGCAAAGACTCACGACAAGCGCATTTTGAGGTTACACATGTCATCTCTTATTGGATGTCCACTAGGTTCTCATATGGCTACATCAGTTGGCATTTCCTAAAATCTTCTTTTCCATATTAAGATTTCTAATAGTGTTTGAGATTTACTTGTGCGAGTATCATACTTGGAAATATGATAAATATATTAGAGTATGATTCTAGATAGTCGATCCTAACCTTCCTATTTGATCATAGAAATTGGTTGTGTGGTCCAAGGGTAATTATAAGAGTACGTTCCTCATTTGTATATAATAAAATAAAATCGTAATCATATCTATACAATAGAATTTTATTAAAATTGTAATCATGTTTTTTTTTGTTGCTAAATTTGGTTAATTGTATAAAATGGAACCATATATACAATGGCTAAGGGGCATAACCCAGAAATATAATTAGGTCATCTAGAGACAAAGCCAAAAGATGAGAAAACTATAGAACAAGAGGAAACCCTCAAAATTAAACAAGCCAGTTGCAATAGAAAGTGAAATGGATAGTGGCTTTTACAAAAGATTTAGCTTGAGAAAGTCTAGATTTTATAATATTAACAACATCAATAGCAAGCTGTCTAGGGGGAATGAGGATATCCCTATGAGTCTTCATGTTCCTTGCTTCCCGTATCTTGTATAAAGACGTAGCCAAGGAGAGACTTAGAATATTTTTGGATAGCTTTCGGCCTGAGAAATTAATAACAGAGTCAATAAGACCAGACCAGTCCAGTCCCTCGGCAGGTGCTGCCAGTTACCCATTGGAGAGAACCATGAATAACTGTGGCAGAGTAAGGACAGAGGAAAAACAAATGATCAAATGTTTCATTGTGACCTTGACAAAGAGGGCATAGAGCAGGCATCACTGAGTATATCGCATAGTAATATCATTTGTAGGAAGATTCTAGTTACATGTACTGCCCATGTATTCCGATAGTTAAAAGATTAGTATAATTTTATCGACGAGATTAGTGGGGAAAAAACACCAAATTTAACCTTGGAATACAGATAGTTGGACTTGCTAATAACATCATGAACATATAAAAGGAAAGGGATGCGTGTTTACCCTTGGAAAACTACAAGCTTTATTCTGAGAAGGTTATTACTCTGGAGCCCGTGAAATTTCCCTTGATAAATTACTTCTAATAATTTTATTTGGTTTTATGAACCTTCGCTTGGAGGTAGAAACTCTCATTCTTGGCAGTCTGCTCAAACAACTTATTGGACTTATACAGGACGAGGACATGTATTTTCAAGAAATATCATCAACAAAAGTTACCAAGTACAAAAGTCAAGATTATTTCCCTTAAGATAGCATGATTAAGTAAAACAAATAGGAACTTGACAAAACTACATGATATTTTCCCGAGGTGGATGTTCTGCAACACCTATAATCTGCCTTGCCTCTGGGTTCAGCTACGGCGTTGCTAGCTCTTCTGATAATTTGAAAGAGGTAAAAGCTAATGGAAAGCAATCGTCCAAGGAGACCAAGTGCAAACATAAATATGAGGTTCTACGATGTGCAAGATTTTTGGCTCATAAAACTACAGAAGGTTCCTGGATAACTAAAGATGGGAGTTGGTTGACTTCAATATTGGCTGCCCTTATCAGCCAGCAATCTTTCTTATTAAAACTAGGGGTTCACTAATTAGTACCACTATGAGCTTATATAAGCATCACAATATTAAATTATCAAAATGGGGGAAAGAACAGCGAAAAATGTTGAAGTTGAATTCAAAATGAGAGCTAAATCAGACAGGAACCATACTTGTTAGCGCCTGATGATATGCTAGAGCTATATTTTCTGTCAATACTCCAGCTTCCATTGCAAAAAAGTTAGGAAGATCCTTGCAGCCTGCATGAACAAGTCGCAGTAAGTTAACTATGAAATACCCTATTTTGTATCCAGTAGCCAGTTCTCTTTCTCATCTAGCACTGTCCCTAGACATGAAAATACAACAAAAAGTGAATCACATGGGTGCTGTTCAAGGACTCCAATAGCAAGACAAAGCGGAAGCCTCTAACACAGAAATAACACTTCTAAAGGAAGAGACCAGAAAAATGAAATAAACGTATACCATAAACGTATACCAAGTATAGTTTAGATTGACTTGTCAGTAATTAAACAATGCAGTACAACATCAGTTAAGCTCAATATGATGAGCTTAACTAGATTCAAACTGAGAAAAAATCAACAACTAACAATGGCTGTTAGTTAGTGAATTTAGTTTAAGAATAGGCAACAGTAGCTATAGAAATAGAGCAGTATAATGTCAAACTGACCAACGAAGAACAGCAGCAACAATAAGAGCAAAAGAGTATATTTTTTAAGGATTTGGGAATGAAATTTTAGAGAACATGGAGAAGGAAGCTAAGATAGAAACAATGGACTACGCCATTTTCTTACTTCTTACAATATTCAGATTATGACCTCATATATTCCATTCCTCTCTGTTTCTACTAGATTATGGGTGTTTGCTTTTATGGACCATGCTATCCTAAGCCTAACAAACTTCCACTCCATGTGACCTTATTTTCTAGAAACTCCTAACTAACCACTACTCGTTAAACTTCTATTCATTTACTCTATTGGCTCATGGCCTTGCAATATCATATGCCATTGTTTCAGGTGCTACGACCTCTCATAGTTAGAAAAACAGGTAGTAAAATATAGTATAGTCACACATTGTTTAATGGTAAGTGAAAAATCACATAATACAAGTGCTCGCTCTCATTCCACTAAATGCTAATGACCAACATGATTAAGTTAAAATATTATGAAATTATCACGATTCATGTGTCACAATTAAATTCTCTCTTAAACGCTTTTATTCAGAAACAACTTGCTCAAAAAGAAGGAAAAAAGGCTAAAATAAAAAACGCAATGGTATGATACTAACTCTGTCCCATTTTATATGACCAATTTGATGCATCCACAAATGTTTCACTTTTACAGGTATAGTCATAAATCAAGTTCGCTAAACCTTTTTTTTTCCCCTTAAACCATGCATCAGCTTGACTGTGCCATATCCAATGGGACGGAGGGAGAAATTTATTAATTACAATATTTAAATATACCATTGAATGTCTTTAAGTCTTAGCCTGACTCCAATCCAGTAGAATGACAGCGAAAACCCGGATTAACAACTTCATAGATAGAACATCTTAGATTACATGGCATCCACTTGCACAAGGAAAGCAACATCAAGTAACAAGATCAACTTCATCACGATCTGGAGGAACAACATCTAGTCTCATCATACTCCTATACTGATCTGGAATGGACGCACCTCCTTGCACACACAACTCAACCACAGCCGGGGCCTTTCCATAGTACCTCTTCAGATTGTTAACTAATGGAGGTCCGTGCAAGTCCGAAACATGCCAGACATAGTTGGGACCAACAATGTCATCCATCGTTGCTTCTTGCCAAGCATGCAAACCATTGCGAGATTGATGCTTTGATGCCTTACACTTTCTCACCTTGTGTCCCTTGGGGCCAACCTGAACCTCGGGACAATATCCACAAGTGTGCACTTTGTACTTCTCCATGATCTTCTTGGCTCCTGATATCATCTCAAACCATGACTCGAGTGTCATAGTGCTTAGTTCTTTCAAACACAAATCCTCCTCATCCTTTGGTTTCATTTGAGAGTTAATAAGACTATCCAAATGTGAAGTACTTCTCGTTTTATCATCCTTGGGCGCTGAATACATTTCTAGATCACTTTTACTTTCATCTAATTCTATCGCTGACTCAAAATCCACGATTCTACCTTCAACAGAATACACAGGCTTTGTTCTTCTCCTTGTTGGGTACTGTTCAAGGTCCAAACCAGCTTGTATACAGAGCTCTGCAATGGCAGGGATGCGCCTAACTGTATTCCTCTCATCGTGTCCCACTCTAGGTTTTCCAACACGGTCATAGAGATGGAAACAATTAGGAAAATAAATCACATCATGCGCACCTCCTCTTCTCCATACGTGAGTAGCACCACGAGAACCACTCTTTGGACCTGTGCAGGTCCTGATTTCATGCCCAGCATAGCCAATGTGAACCTCAAAGCAGTACCTGAGAAGTAATACATAACATGGACGTCAATTGACAGAAGACCCTTCAGTTTTGCCAAGAACTACTCATCACTCTTTTCACAATTAACACTGACTTAAAACTTTGATAAAATGAAGTTTTTCATGAACTATGCCCATTTAAATGAACACGGATATTTAATTAAGAAAAAAAGTATATTCAAGTTCACATAAATAACAATGATGAAGTTAACCCATTAGATTCATATCTTCCCCTATAAAATCTTAGCCCAATTGAAAATGTTGAAACAAGTATTAGGGTGCTAACTGAGAACATAATCTTAACATCCTTGGCAAATGAAACAATTTTGTAAAACTCATCCAAAGAAAGAATAAAAATATTGAACTGTGCAAGCAAAAGGATCACACCTGCATCGTTGAATAGAAATGGCATTGACCAGTTTTGATAAACCGAGTACAAGGAATTCTCTAGCTCGATAGACTTGATGAGCCACACCAACAAGCTCGGGAATGAGTAGGCCATTATCTGGTGGTTCTTCAAGCATTCTACATGGCTGGGTCTTTCTAGCTTCTCTCTCCTCTTTAGCCCTCTGAATCAGAATTTTCATTGGCGTTGGGTACGGTTTCCTCTCAGATTTTGTCCTACGGGGCTTTGGTACATCTGTGTACATATCATGATCTCCTTCTCCAGCTTCCCCTATTAAGGGTCTCACAGAAGCGAAACAGAAACGTGAACTGAATCGACTATTCAGTGCCTTCCTACGAAAAATCTCGGATAGTATCTTTTGCTGCATCAGTGAATGCAGAGGCCTTCCTTCCAATGAACAATGAAGCTATTTCAGCTGACCCTACATTTAACTGCTGAGAGAAAAAAATGAAACAAAAGTCAAATGATTACCTACAAACCTATGGATTTTTTAAATCAATTTGATAATATGCAAATTTGATTGGCAAATTTAACAATTAGGATAAATCTAAGTTTAATGAATTAAAAGCAAAGAGCTGAAGAATCCAAAACCCTAAGGATTCACTACATGAGCTAAACTAACCACAGATTTTGTGTCCCAATTACAAAATCGAAAATTTTAAGAAACCAAA
Source organism: Panax stipuleanatus (assembly GCA_020205555.1). Classification (NCBI taxonomy): domain Eukaryota; kingdom Viridiplantae; phylum Streptophyta; class Magnoliopsida; order Apiales; family Araliaceae; genus Panax; species Panax stipuleanatus. Next base: position 127,749,837 of record CM035118.1, read on the forward strand.
TAATTTAGTAGCTCAGTAAGGCAAAATTTAATTGTATATGACACATAAAGCAGCTAAATAGACTGAAAAAGAGAAAACAAATAAACAAATAGATAAATAAATTAAGGTGAGAAAAGAAGAAAACCATACAATCGGGGTACAATATGAGAGGGAATAGCTAGAACTTGCAAAAATTGGAATGTAGCTAATCAGTGTCGAATTTATGAGAGATATGACCCCTCCTGCTCGCATGTATTACATGTTTCTGATTAATTCGTTAAATTAACCCAAAGTATATACTTCTATTAAAGAATGATCCAAATTGAAGATACCCAAATAGATAAAGCTGCAATTTATGTATTCATGTATACAGATATACAAATATAGACATCTATAGAGAGAGAGATACAGAAAAGTTACCTGGTGGCTGGTTGTGCTGCCCGTTCTAGGGTGTGGATGTTGGCGGGTAGAGGAAAGAGGATTAGAAAAGAGAAATGAAGTGATAGCAACTTTTTACATGCAGTACTGACCAGGAATTCCGAGCGCTCTGCTGACCGGTTCAAAATTTTTTTTCTTACTCCCATAAAATGTATAATATTTTCTTTAACCTGAATTTTTATAGAATTCATCAGTGATTTTGATGTAATTTGAGGAAATATAAAAAATAATTGCACAGTATGTATAATATTATTTTTTATATATATTTAAATTACACATAAATTATTGAATTTTATAAAAAATTTAATTAAAAAAATATTATATATTTTTTGAGAATAAAAATAAAATAAAATTGAACAGGTCACTAGACGGATCAGAATTCCCGATCTGTTTTACATGTGTTTGTAAATTCACATCAACTTATATTAATTAGAATTTCGTACTCCTCCCAAGTATGCATTAAGTATTAAATATACTTTCTTTGTTTGGTTGAGACTTTTTTTTATCGTCTTTTGGTCTCTCTTTCTTTTTTTTCAACCTTTCAATTTTTCAATAAAAACGCAATACAGACCATTGGTTGCATAAGGGCACATATAAAAAAATATTATAAAAATTGTATTGGAATTCTAACACATCATTTATTTTGAAAAAAAATATTAAACCTAAAAAATCACTTATTGTGAGACGGAGATAGTATAAATTTAAATAATGCTATTATCACATAAATAATCTCACATAATGCTCATATACACACATATACATACTGCGGGCATCACACGTCAGGCGGGGCCTTATAATATGCATGTATATATGTGAGTATTATGTGAGATTTTTTATGTGATAGTAACATTGTTGTATAAATTTAGAATCTTATTTAGTGAAACATTGTGAAATGACCAAAAACAACCCAAACTAATAAGTAATGCCATTTCTTCTATGTAAATTTAAATAGATATTTGTTAAAAATCACCTTTTGTTTCTATTTTTTGGCGAAACAATCGGTTTTCCAAGAGAAGTTAACAAGGTTATGTTTCCCAAACATGCCGCAAACACTCCATCCAGTTGCAGTGTGATTATGATTTATGGGTTTGAAATAAAACTGCAAAAACTCTTTCTTTTTCGGAATCACATCATCAATCTGAGCTGAAAAATAGAAATGGGTACCGGAAATAGGAACCCACCTTGGAGTGTATTTGATACTGTCAAAATAATCCCAACAACACCAGAAACTCTAATGGCTGAAATCAATTCAGCAATTTGTGCACTTGAGTATGCCCATTCAACTGCCCTCCTCAAATCTCCTCCATCTTCACCTTACCCTTCAAAGAATAAGAGCCCTGATGCAAAATTGAAGCCTCAATATGATGCTAAAATGGCAGACGAAGCTTATAAAGCAGGACTGGTAGCCTTGGCTTCAGGAAAGCTGGATGAGGCTATTCAGTCATTGAATACTTCTCTCTCCAAATGCCCTCCAAATAAGACTTCCGCTGTTGCAAAGCTTCAGTCTCTCATTTCTCTCACCTCTCAGCAGCTTCCCTTTTTAATTATGTTTGATTTGATAATTACTTGATGTAATAAAAGTTTTCACATTTTTCTGAATTGTTGAAGATTTGTATCTGGATAAACTTTTTGATAGTTTTGGGCTGCAATAATTTTATTTTTATTATTATTTTTTTTAATTGTCTTGATAGTTGGCCTTTTAATGTGACGTGGTACGTTATTCACCCTAGACAGTTCAAGTTGGCAAATTTAAAGGATCCTGTTATGGTTTTGAAGATATGAATGTCGAATGAATTATATGACAGAACATGGAATTTTTTTTTAATTGTTTTTTAGGGTCAAACCAGGACAGAGTCTACTTTTTGACTGCTGGACATACTTAACTCTAGAAAAGAAGAGTAGTCAAATATGAAATTTGAAGTATGAAGGTGATAAAAGAATCAGATTCAAAGAGGTACCAAGAAGAGTTAGAAGGAGATTGCAGTGTGCTCAGTGGCGGAGGGGGAGGGGGAGGGGGGGGGGGGGGGGGCAGAGGCTGGCGGTCGCCCCCTACTTGCCGGAAATTTTCAGTGTATATATCATTTCCTTTCCCACACCATTCTCACCGCCGCCCCCTGCTCGCCTATGTCCGCGCCCCCTTTGGAAATGGGGTGGGGAAGGAGGTAGTATATAAATTGAAAATTTTCGCCGAGCAGGGGGCGACCGCCACCCTCTGCCCCCCCCCCCCCCCCCCTCCGCCGCTGCTTGTCCCTGATAGCTGTAGCTCATTACTTAATGTTTCACAATATTTAATTAAACACACGTTCAAATTTCCTATAATATGACCATATCTTGTAGCCCTCAAATTTTGAAGTCTGACGAATTGCATGCAATAGTTGTCCCAATGATATGCATATATTTTCTGATAGTGCGTGAAGCTGGAGAAATATTTGTAGTGCTAGTCAGTGGCGAGGCCACATGTAACCACTGAAAAAAAAAATTGTTTTATAATGTATGGTAAATCTTAAAATTTTAAGTATTATATATAAATTGACCCCACTAAAATTTTATAAATTTTCTATTATACGGGGCCAAATTGAAAATTTATAACTTTATCAATCAAATTTTAACCATATATGACTCATATCTTCTTAATATATGTATATCTCTCTATAATATTTTAAACTAAATAATAATCTAATTTATATTATTTTTAAAAATAAATAATGAATTACTTACTTATAAACGGTTATGATTAAAAAAATCTATTATCAGTCAATATAGTGTATACATACCATATATTATTACTTATTATATTTTTATTATAATATAGTGTGTATATATATATGTAATCCGAAAATATAAAGTATTAAAAAAAAAAATTTGCCTCGCTCCCGAAACCCTGCCAAATTATTTGTAGCTCAGTAATACTTTTGATCCCACCGGCAAAACTTGTTGACTTTGACATTGAGTGCACAGTGTTTCACAAGAAAGGGAATGCATGATCAATTATGGAAGTTACTTCCAAGAAGAACAGGTCAACAGTTAGATTTGTGTCGTCACAAGTAGATCTTTCTGATCGGAATATTTTTTATTTCATGTCAAGCCTTTCAAAATGTCTTGAAAGTAGTGGCTTGCAATTTTTAACTGGGGAGCTCATTTTCTGAATAAGCAACAATATGATAACCAATAATTATGTTTTGAGATTCAAATTCTGTTGTTTTATAGTTGAGGTATGTAGAGGTCCCCATAAGGCTACTTTTTCTTCTTCTTTTTTTCCTTTTTACCTTTTCAAAAAGAATCTCTATACAATAAATAAAGGTACTGGAGTATCATGTTATCTTTTAATTTTCATATTTTTATATTAAATATTAGATTACGAAACTTTTACCTCTGATAAGTTTGTGCTTCTTTAGACCACTTTAGTGATTCTTGGCATTTATCCAAACATGTTGTTAGAGATAGCCTCGTAGCCATAATTACTTTGAAGCTATTCTTATAATTGTGCCGTTTACTGTAATGGCTGGAGTTCTTATGTAGCAGTTTAGATAGTCCTGTCAGACTCCAGAAAGAGAAAATTAGAGAGAAAAACTAAAATTTGGGTTAATTTGTTTGATATCTCATTTCAGTACAGACTCAAGCCTCTTATAGGCATAACAAATACCTTACATACCTAATAAATCCTAGCCATTCATTTTATTTCTAATCTTAGCCATTCCTTTTTACTAACTATTTTAATACTAATCTATCCAAAACATCTTTTAGCTGCTCAATGACAATACTCCGCTCTCCAAAAATCACCTTGTCCTCAAGGTGGATGTATGAATGAGGTCGTTTCCACTTCAGTGATGATATAATTTGTAAGGCAGTACTTAGAGACGATCCCTTGGATTACAGCAACTTCAAATCCAACAATCCATGAAGGTGGTCCCTCAGTTTCCCTGTTTGTGCCACAAATCTCCATCAAATCACCATCATTACCCGAATACATGTCCTATATAGGATCAGCTTTGATTTGAACAGTATTAACAGAAGCCTCCTTGTGTTCAACAGGTTCGGGTACTGGGGAATGATCATGAGCAGACATATTGCGCTCAACATTTTCACATTGCACTGATTCTACAAAATCATTTGCTGGCACATACTGTGAGCTTTTCTCATCTATTTCTTTCATCAAATCAGTTTCTTGCTCGAATGCTTTGCTAACAGTTTTACCTTGTGGCTCTTCAGCATCCATCAAAAACTCATCAACCTCATCTTTGTTTGGCTTCACATCTGTCTCTTGTATAAGGCATGTTGTCACGTATTGCCTTCCATTATCACCAATATTTGCATTCAAAATATCTCTTGGTACATCGGCGGGTGTTTTAGATTTGACAGGGTACAAATCACATGGCGAATCAGTCAAACTACTCACAGTAACATCAGCTTCCTCAGTTCTGGAATCTTTATCAGAGGGTCGATCTTGTTCATCATCTGACACAGTTAAATGGGTGTGCTCTTCTGAGCCAGTCATCTTAAACCCTTCTACGATTCCACAGATCTTCTTATGGGCTCGCCTGTGTTTAGCATATGTAAGATTAGGATCCAGATGACCCTGCCCAAAATCTTCAAGAAGCACTCCATCTGCAATTGAATCCAGACTAGCTCCAAGCTTGTTCGGAAAGTTGGATTCTGCATAAGCACCTGTGACCACAAGCATTGCATCGAATATCAACCTGTAACCCAACAGTGAAAGCAGACATCTGATTAAAGAAAAATCGAACACGTCCTCCATCAGCTCCACATAGTCAGAAACTGGGTCAACCACTTCAACAAATAATTTCCCATATCTTGTGATGCCAATACGAGAGAGATCAATATCTAGAATGTTCGCCATCACTGCAGGAACAACTGGTGTTGACATGATACCTGCCTTCTGAAATAAAATAAACCCCCATTGAGCTTTAGAAAAATTATATACCAGCCCTCCGCTCATCATGAAACTGTAAATCTTCATCAACTGTGACTTAATTACACTCATGTTATGAAAAAGTTTTAATGTCTTATGCTGTGCACCGACTCCCGGATCAAAGACAAATCTCATAAACTTGAATAGTGCTATTATCACAGCCACATTTTGACCTTGAGCTTCAATGCAGAGATCAACTATTTTACGGGTGGCTCGGTGGCCGACAAGTGCTTGGTGAGATTTCCCAGAAGAATCCATCGAAGCAGATTTTCGGAGACCTATTGATGCTCTCATCTTTGGAACAGGTTCCTTAATTGCATAGCTGTCAGAAAACAAAGCACCAGGAACACATCCAAGTTGCTGAACCAAGCCAATGATAGCTAATGATGAACCAAGCTGGAGAACACTATGGGGAAGAACAGGAATGACTGCAATTGTCTGCATTCCAACCGAAACTTGTTGACGTAATTCATTTAGTACCTCTGGTGGATGGGACTCTCTAGTATAGTTTTGTGAAAGAATCCACTCGCAATGATAATTAGCCACAAGTGTAATGTCAAAGATGATCAGCCATAGTACATGAAGAATGAATCCAACTGCACCTGTTATCACCACTTGACTTTGTTTTAGATATATTCTTTTCACAACATCATTAAATTTAGCACTCTCCACTGGTTTGTCTTCCCATTCTTTTGAGTTTCCAAAAAAAAACTCTGTACCCTCAACGAATTGCCAAGCTATAAATAATTGCATGCTCTGTATCACCCTTAAGTAGCTGTAACAAATTGAATGCTCTACCTCATAGCTAAATTAAATTTTGTTCATGTCTAATGTAGTTGCAACTATCACTTTAGCTCCCTCCTGGTCATGAAACAACATACCAAAATGTACAATAAAGTAAAGTATATTTTGCATCTTAGTTCGAGAACCATACCAAAATTTGACATCAGGAAGCTCATTCAAACTACTGATCGTTAGTGCAATACAAACACCTTCACTCTGTCCAAACACATTCTCACCAAGAACACTTGCTTCCTTGGAAACTGAGTAGAGCCTTCTTATAGGTTTGTTATCTTCCCATTCTTTAGAGTTTTCAACAAAAATCACTGTGCTCATAACCATGTTCTTGTGTACTGTACTTCGAAAACTAGTTGCAACAAAAACCTTTAATGTGGAATTAGCGCTCACATCAAGCACAACTATTCCATAAATTTTGGCTCCCAAACTCTGCAGCCTTTCATCGAACGGGTCCTCATTTTCAGTAAGAGAGATATGAAACAATAGTGGCGCAAATTCTAGAATAAATTTTATTTGCATTACCATTTGCAGTCCGTTGCGTACACTACCCTGGACAGTCAGAAATTGAAGAGCATTTATCTGACTTCTCAATTCAAAAGCCTTCCCTCTTTCACCCCAATACAAATCAAAATGTTTCGATTCAAATTGTTTAATAAATTGATATGGTTTAATGGGCACCACCACATAAATTGTAGACCTCTTCAAAACTTGCTTAAAAAGTTCATACCCTTCCCTTTGAAACGGAAGAACTCCAATTGGTATAAAAACCACCTCTTTGACTTGCTCCTGTAGTTCTTCAACTTGAGTATTGAGTGGAATTAAGTCATCAATTTTCTCCTGAAGGTCTTCCTCGTCCGTATAGCCACAACTAAGCACTTTACGATCGGATTTTGGATGGGCATGCTCCTTGGTGTGAGTTAGCTTTCCACCATAGTCAAGAGTGACTGTAATGGGTGGTGATTCTGAACGGAAACTGAAGTAGCTTTCATTAGTAGCTATTACTGTATTATAATCATCTGGTGGATCGGGATGAAGCATGTCAATGTATCCATTTCGTGCCAGACTTTCGTCAAACACCTTGCACACAACAACAACTCCCTCATCATTACCCCAAACTTGTTGAATTAGGTGGCTGGAATCATCAATGTTGGCTTGAAAACTCCTATTAGCACCAATTAACCTTAGCATGAATCATTTGGTCGCAAGTTGGATGAGTTGGTGGATTTGGATCTTCAAGGTTCGTCAGAAAACTCGCATGATCTGCACCACTATGATCTTGGCAAGTTGGAGAGTTTTTGAGGAGAAAACTCGCATGATCTTTAGCCTCCGGAACAAATAGGGCAACATCTTGCTGGGAGTTCCATTGATTTTGATGGCCTTCTTCCTCCTTAAGTTCCTGAATTACTGCTCTCATAGTTTGTTGAAACTGCTGAGTGAGATTTTGAGTAAGCTGGGAGATTTGTTGATTAAATTGTGCAAACAATTATTCCATTGTTGGTTCTCTCTCAACGAAAGCACCAATGCCTTACATACCTAATAAATCCTAATCTTAGTCATTCCTTTTTACCAACTATTTTAATACTAATCTATCCAAAACATCTTTTAGCTGCTCAATGACAAGGTAGATAACATCTTATATCTCAGTTACATTGTTAATTTGCAGCAGAAACTATCCTGTATTATAGATGCCAGTCTACTTGATTGCGTGTTTAGGGATATGCTGGATGTCAATACAGCTGCTTCTCCTGACAATCTCCTGATGATAGCTCATCTGGCAAGTTTAGGGAATATGAGCCAGATAGTTTGAATTCTCTCTCTTTTTCCCTGTCCAGGAAATGGATCTCTTCCTAGTAAAGGCTAGTTTCCCATACTTTAATGTGTTGCATAATTTTTCGTGTAAAGCTTACTTGTTTATGAACCCATGATTATGGCTCTTGTGGAGTCCTGTCTGTTTCAGTATAAAAAACGATCTACTTCCTCTGAAGTACTATGAAATTTTATGTACTGTAGAAGAAGTTCTTGGAATGATCAAAATACATTGAAGATGGAGAGGAATTGCTGCACATGCCTTAAAGACAATATTACTCATTTTGATAAACATGATTATATATGCTTCTTTGTTTTTTGAGTTTTGGACGAAAAAAAAAGAATAGAAAACCTAAATTAGAACAGAAAAGAATAGAAAATTTAAAATTTTCTTTCGTGTTGTTTCTGAGTTTTTAATAGAAAAGAATAAAAAATTTAAAATTGGGGATATGTGTTGTAATTTAAAATTTATTATATTGAAAGTTGAGGATAATATGGGAATTATAAAAATATTACTTATTCCAATTTTTTTTCCGTTCAAATCGGGCCAATTTTGGACCGAAAACTTTGGCAGAAAAAGTAGCCAAGTTAATTTTCTATTCCTTTCTTTTCTTTTCGGTTTATTAAAAAACTCAGAAACATAGGAATTGAAAAGAAAACTTAAATTTTCCGTCCATTTCTTTTCTTTTCTGTCCATTTTAAAACTCAGAAACATAGTGAAGTTTTACAATTATAAAAGAGAGAGTCTGAAAAATTATTTGCCAGTATGGTATATCTGGTAAATTATGATAAGACTAGAATTTCTTTTCATGGAACCATGACAATTCTTCTTGGGAATGAAAGAGAAGGGTTGAAGGAGACTGAATAAGTAAGAAGGAAAGATAAGTTTTCCATTTTTAACTTGATTCCAGCAGATGCAGAATATGGTCCCCCGCAAAACAAGGTAGTAGTATCATTACTCAAATGGAAAACTATAATTGGTGTGTCTAATCAAGCTTCTAGATTTAAGGTTAAATAAACTTAATGCACCAAGTATCAGTTATAGCATATTTCTCAAGTAGTAGTCATGGTTTGGTGCAAAGTCCCAGTTTACCATTTCTTAGGGTTTAAGTGAATATATAATTGGGTTATTCTGCAGGGACTTCACAGCAGTTGATTTGGCATCGGACGGTTGCCAGATGCTCAAGTGATAACAACAACAACAACAACAACAGGTAATTTGTTTAAATTTTTGTCATATTTATTTTACTTTGTCTTCACCCCAAAGGATAAAGTCCATATTTTACATATGTTGAGAGGCCACTTTCAGACAAGCATGTCCATAATATGAAGTTTGAAGTAGACATCTTCAGTTATATAGTTGGTTTCTGAACTCCCATCATTTTTACCTACCATCCAACTTTTCTCTTTCCTCATGACCTTTTTTCATTGTGAGGTGCCACTAAATGGCTGCAAATTCCTTAAATCAACCCTCAAGGATGCATTTTCCAATTGCCATACTTTTTGCTGCAGGCCTTCTTCTTCATGCCCGGAAGAAGAATATAATCCAACTAGCAACGACGATAATGATGAACAGAAAGTACTAATGAACAAAATTTTCTTGCCAAGGTGATTTGTTTAATTGCAGCATATGCTTCTTCTTCTAATAATTTGATTATTTTTCTTTTTCGGATTCAGGTATTTGTCTCGGCAGTTATAAGTAGATACATGGAGGCTAAAGCCAGACGTAAAAGTTGGGCGTTTTTCCCTCCAGCAGGAATGAAACAGGAGGAGGAAAGTGATAATGTCAAAGAAAAAGAAGGCTTCCTCTCAGCTGACAGTCGTTTTTCTCCTTGTTCAAGCACTACAAATATGGAAGAATTTCTATCGGTAAAGTCGAATCTTTCTCCATGCTCTAGCCTGAGCCGTCTCGATTGTACAGATTTGCGGCGGCGGCGGTCAATAATTCTGGAGCTCTGCCATTGTGAGGGGTGGCCATTTGGGCTCTGCCGGAAGGTTTTGTTGCTTCCTCCCCTACCAAAAACTCCATCTGAGCCTTGGTCATGGCGTAAAAGCAGAAGCTCTAGACTGGTCTGGTAACATTGCTGCCGATAAGCTTGATATGACTCAATAATGGATGTTTTGTTTTGCACCATAAATCAGTATTCAGGAAAAAGTGATTCAAAATGTAACAAATTTTAAGCCTTGTTTTGCAAGAGAATGCTATTTGGTCCTTCAATATCTAAGTTGGTCCCCTTTATTACCAAAGACAAAGCTTTAAAAAATAATGCTACTATCAGATAAATAATCTCATATAATGCTCACATACACACATATACATATTGCGGGCCCCGAATGTCGGGCAGGGGCTCACAGTATGCATGCGTGTGTATGTGAGCATTATGTGAGATTTTTTATATGATAGTAGCTTTGTTGAAGCTTAAATTAACCAAATATTGTAGAACCGGTAATTCCACATAATTACTCTCATATGAATAATGAGTGGGTTCCACATTCATATGACAGAAATATAGTTTTTTCATGTAAAAATATCAGTTTCTAAAGTTTATGTCCTTTTTTTTAATTTTATTTTAATTTTTTACCTAGGAAAAGTTTATTGCATTTCTTTTGTCATTTTATTTCAAGTTTTGGACATTGAAAAACTATAAAGATTTCCCACCTTCAATAAATTTCTAAATCAAATTCTACCAAAAAATTTGAAAAGTTGGTTGTGTAAATAGTATACTTGGTGAAATGCAGATCCCCAGTAAAAACACATTTTCATCTCATTTTCAGTCAGGCCATATGTAATTTAGAAGCTTCTTGAGCTATCTGCCTAGATAATAGTGTTCCAAAAATATATCTAGATAAATATATAACCTTCCTCGTTGGGAATCAAAATTAAGGGAGTAAATGAATCGAGTCGAATCGAATATTGAGTTGTTCAAATTTGGTTTATAAAATTTATCGAATATAAAATAAGATTTGGATAAATGTGTTTTTAGTCACTCTACTTTATGTCAACTTATAAATGAATCACTTAATTTTTTTTTACCGTAAACTCACTGAATTTTATTTTTCTTACAAACTATTACACAAACCGTTACATAAATCGTTAAGTCCTTTGACTTTTAATGAAATTTGACACATATAATGCTGAATTGGAAAAAAAGCTGATGTGGCAAAAATGATCCAATAATAATAATAATAATACAGATAATAATTTTTATAATTTTTATGGATTATAATTTCCTTAATAATATTTTTTAATAATTACATACAAACTCATTTGATATTAATTATAAAAATAATAAAATATATTTTTTTCATTTATGTTATTGCATTTTATATTTTTTTACGAAGTTTTTTTTTATATTTTATTTTAAAAGAATTTCTTTCATTTTCTCCATAAAATTTTTTCAATTTCCACTTAAGCGTGGCTACATCATGCATAAAAATTTCATGTCAGCTTTCTCTCTCTTATGTGGTCAAACCGTTAAAAGTTAACGGTTTATGTAACGGTTTGTAAGAAAACTAAAGTTCAGTGAGTTGATTGTAAAAAAAAGAGTTTAGTGACTCATCTGCAAGTTGACATAAAGTAGAGTGACCAAAAAAGTATTTATCACAAATAAGATTTGATTGAAGTTTGTTTAGCTACCGAGTCGAGCCCGATCTCGAATCGAGTCCGAATATTTTTGAACTTTTCGAACTCCGAATATCAATAGAAAATTATAATTTAAGTAGGTTCGAATAATTTATCGGACTTTAAAATTTACTCATATTTGATTCATTTATATTTCAAGTCAAAGTCAAATCGAATTTTTAGTCGAACAAGAACGAATCGAACCGAAATATTTATTCATTTTACAGCTTTAATCAAAACCACCGCATCTCATTTTCAAGTGAATCATCGATGGATCCTCGTCCCAAGCTCATTCTCTACTTTTTCTGCAAAGAAATGTCTCATCAGACTCAATTGGAATGAGAAATTCGGTCACTCTTCTCCTTCTATTTGGTTGGTCCATTATTCGCATTCATTATTAAGAAAATGTTTACTTAAATTACTTTTAAAAAGAAATAAAAAATAATAAGTTTTTTTAATTAATTCAATTTTAGAAAGAATACGTGAAGAATTTTAGAGAAAGAAGGTAAAAAAAGTTACACGGTGAAAGTAAAAATAACAGAAAGATTGTTAGAGAGGGTGAAAAAATTTAGAGAGGACGAATAAAAAAAATTAGACAGAGAAAGTATAATATTTCTAGAGAGGGAAAGTGTAAAATATTTAGAGCAATAATACTACAACGACTAAAGAATTGTTACAAAAAGAAGATACAAAATTATGTGTACGACTTTGGCTGGACCCCACCCATATATAGTGAATTATGTACTAATTACACTTTGAAACATTATTTTGTAAATTAATTTTGTAAGAGTTCTTTGTAAGGGTAAGCAATTGACAAAATTCAAGAGAGAGCAAGTGAAAATTCTTAATTAGAGAAAGTTAAAGATTTTTAGAAAGAGAGCATGAAAAAGTTTTAGAGGGTGAAAGTAAGAAATCTAGAGAGTTGATGAAAAAATTGAGAGAAAGTGAAAAAAATTCTAGAGAGAAAAAGTGAAAATTTTCTAGAGAGAATGAAATTTTTTTAGAGAGATAAAATAAAATTTTAAATATATATTTATAACACTTTGATCACAAATGTATTTTTTTTTACTAAATAATCACAAATGTATTTTGACTTAAAATGGAATGAGCAAATCCAAATCAATCAATTGGTGAGAATGAAATGGATATTTTATGTTTACGGACGGACTAAACGTACCAAATTCATTCTTCAAGTAATAGTCATTTTATTCCCACCTAATTTTATTTCTATTTCCATTCTTGTTCTTATTCTTATTCCACCAACCAATCACAACATTGTTTAATGCCTCATTTGCATCATCAATGACAGTGTTAACGTCACGTTCGCCGAATCACCAAATAACAAACTTAAACATACACAATAAACAAACAATCACAGCAGTCGGGGCCGTCGAAGGATAATTCCAATATGAGAATAAGTACATGCTAGAAAACGTCAATAATAGAAGTATGTAATTGCTCTAATGCGCAAAAATAATGAGTGTAAGGTACCTGAAATAAATTATAGTCGCGTATTTTATAGTTTACCCACACTAGTTCAATTTACTACATTGGTCTCCGAATTAAACTAGGAATCCTGTATAAAGTTTCCTTATGTCAAACAAGAGAATCATAAGGCAACTTCTATTGTGACCTTCTAAAATATAAAACTTGTTGCTGTTAATGTAAATATTCAACTACTTGGCGTAGGTTACCTTTTAATCCTTGGAACCCATCAAATCACACTCGAAGGTCCTCCCAACTTGCGGCCATCGAGTCTTTCGGGACGGTTTCAATCTTATGGTCTTTTATTGCAGGCATGTGGTCCACATGCATTGAAGCTGAAAATTAAAGAATCCGTGCTCCGATGTTTCCGTTGTTAACAAGGGGACTGCGGATCTGTGTATTTTCTAAATGACAATCAATAGGAAATAGGCAATAGGAAATATATACTACAACTAAATAGGAAAGGTAAAACTTCCCCTCATAAGCTAATGGTTAACTCATTTAAATTAACTTACTCAATTAATTGAGAGTTGTGTTTTTAAATATATGAATTGATTTTGTTATGAAACAAAGAATAATATTAGGTAACTACAAAAACTTGATCTAATTTACATATTTAAAAGTTTTACAAAATTGTACCCTTGAATTGTGTAAACCAAAAAACTTTTGTTTTTACATTTATTTTTAAGAAACTGATATTTTTATATGTATTGTTGTTATTTTCATATAGTCATATTTCACGTGGGTCTCACTTTCATGTGAAAAAGAACCCTGTGAAAATATCAAAAATGGATCTGGTTACCATGAAATTAACTTCATAGTAAGTTGATCAATTGATCAATATAGTGCTGACACGCAGAGAGAGATCATCTCCTGACCTGCATATCGACACTGTATTAGTCAATTAACTAAAATTAACTTCATACCAACCATTCCTATTAAAAACATACGTGGTAATAGTGATCCCCTATTTTTATTATCAAATTTTCCAACTCAAAGAAACATTATAAATTGTGGACAAGAAACATGCATCATACAACAAAAAGCTATTCTTTTCTTCTCTCTCCAATGGCTTCAAGTGATTCTCAAATATCTTACGAGTTTCTCCCATTCATCCGAATCTACAAAGAAGGCCATGTCGAAAGACTCCAAGGCACCGAAACCCTCCCGTCCCGCACCGACCCTCTCACCGGAGTTTTGTCTAAAGACATAACAATCATACCCCGCACAGAAGTTTACACGCGTCTCTACCTCCCCACCTCCGTCGTCAACCGCCAAAAGCTCCCTGTCGTCGTTTACTTTCATGGCGGCGGCCTCTTCTTATCCACTCCGGCCACCGCCTACTACCACAACTACCTCAACAAAGTCGTATCAGAATCTCGGGTTATTACAGTTTCCGTTAACTATAGAAGAGCACTGGAAAACCCACTTCCGGCTGCCTAAGAGGCTATGAAGGCTCATGGGATGCACTTAAATGGGTTTTTTCTCACCGGGACAGTAAAGGGCCGGAGGCTTGGTTGAATAACTATGCCGATTTTGGGAGATTGTTTGTTGCCGGAGTTGGTGCGGGTGCTAATATTGCTCATAATGTTCAGGGCCGGAAAATGGGAGTCCGGTGGGGAAATTATTGGGGTGGCATTGGTGCACCCGTATTTTTGGGGTCGGATCCTAGAGGGTCGGAGGATTTGGATCCGAGTAAGAGGGCGGTGTATGACAGGTTGTGGCGGTTTGTGTGTCCGTCGTGTCCCGATAATGATGACCCGAGGGTGAACCTAGTGGCGGAGCGTGAGCCGAGCTTGGTGGGGATGGGGTGTAGGAGGGTGTTTGTGAGTGTGGCGGGGAAGGATTTGTTGAGGGATAGGGGGTGGTTGTATTATAGGGAGTTGGGTCGGAGCGGGTGGACGGGTGTGGTTGAGATCCATGAGACTGAAGGGGAGGATCATGCCTTCCATTTGTATAATTTGAATGATGAGAAGACTGAGACTTTGATTAGGAGGTTGGCAGCTTTCTTTAATGAAAATTGATAGGAAATCAGATAATTTTTATTTTATTTAATTAAATAAAAATTTAATTAATTGTAATGTATTATGTAATATTTCAAAAACCCTTATAATAAATGTTTGCGATTATAAATGTAATTATTATTAAAGTCTAAATTATAAGTCTTGAATATTATAAAATATGTGTAGAATGTATATAAATACATATACATATACTACTTGAGCAAGTTTAATAAAGAGAAATGTAAAACTTTTAAAAAAATTAAATGACAAAACTATAAATATAATTATAGATAATTTTTATTTAATTTATTTAAATAAAATTTTAATTAATTGTAATGTACTCCCTTCGTTCCAAAATTAGATATATATTTTGACTTTTTGAGTCAATTCACGAAATCCTAAAATTTAAAATTGATATAATTTTTTTCAAGTTCTACAAACAACAAATATGATAATTAGTAGTACTTTATAGTAAGTCTACAATGGTTATATTTGTTTTTATTAAAATTAAATAACTTTATATCAATTTTGAATTTTAAGATTTCGCGAATTGACTCTAAAAAGTCAAAATGTATCTCTAATTTTAGAACAGAGAGTTAACATTTTAATATTTATTATGTATTGACATGTTATACATATAATTAATAGGGTAATAATAGTTATGAAATATTATAAATCACATCTTTAGAGAATACACATTTGCCAAATGTTTTTGGAAAAAAACTTCACTTTTGCTCTACATCCCCTAGTTTTTTGGTTGCTTCCTTTAAAGATTGGAGTAAACTCAACGTAGGACATAATTGTTAGGGGAGAGCACGGTGCGGTTTTAAGCTCTCACTGCAATTGTAATATATGAATTTTAATTTTTAGTAACTGCGTCAATGAGCGCGGTTTCTTGCGATTGCGGTTTCTTGTAGTTGTGGTGCAGTTGCGAGTGCAAAATCACACTTAGACATGAAAAAAAAAAATATACATGACATAAATTAAAAATATTAATTAGTATTATTTTTATTCAATTTAAATTATCACCAAATTAATATTTTTCTTAACAATACCTAGAATGTTTCAAATAAAGAATAACAATTATCAACATAATTTATAAAGCATTGCTCTTTGAAGTCTTTTAGTTCTATTATCTTTCTTCTAATTTTGTCAAATGTAAAAACAAAAAATGAATAAGTCATGAATGACTTTTATATATATTTTTATTTTTTACAAAA
Source organism: Panax stipuleanatus (assembly GCA_020205555.1). Taxonomy (NCBI): domain Eukaryota; kingdom Viridiplantae; phylum Streptophyta; class Magnoliopsida; order Apiales; family Araliaceae; genus Panax; species Panax stipuleanatus. The sequence continues at coordinate 127,766,118 of CM035118.1, forward strand.
TTAAAAATATTTATAATAAAGATAATTGTATTTCTAAACTTTGAAATGAAATTTATTCCTCAAAAAAATATTAATTATTAGAATATTAAATATAAAAAGATCTATTGTATTACATATATTTGTATTTATTTGGTAATATGTTTGTTAGTATATATAAAAATTTATATATTTACATATATGTAAATATAATTATATAAAATTTTGCTGGTGCGGTTGAAGTGTGGTTCTTAGATGTCACCGCAATTGCAAATCGCACCGCACTGCATGTACGGATTTTGCCGGATGTATTATTTTTTGCCCGTCGGAAAAGATTTATCGGTGATAAAGGTCACTGACAGTAATCCCTCTAGCATTCAACAACTCTTCCTACAGATTAACCAACAATGGAATAACTAGAGAATCAAGAACTTCTCTTTTTTTTTACTCAATTGAACGAACAATCAAAATGGTATATAGATGTGAAGAAGAAATTAATGTGTATATACGAAGATGATAAGTGTAACACCACAGTAACACATCGAAAAATATAGAAAAAATTTGTCTGTACTTATGCTGCGTTTGGATTTAAAGAATGGAATGGAGATTGGAATGATTCATTTCATTCTAGTTGGAATGAGTTATTCCATACTCTCACTCTCCCAAAACCCTCATGACTCAATGATAAAAAAAAAACTATTCATAAGGTTTTGGGCATGAAATCTTGGGCAAGAATGTTAAATTTCAGTCGAAAATAACAAAAAAAATGGTTCAATTCATTCCAATCGCAACCAAACATAATTTTTTTTATTCTATAGGAATGAGTCATTTCATTCCTACCTTTATTCCTTCAATCCAAACGCAGCATAAAGGAATTAAGTTACTATCAATAGTACCTTCAAATCATGACTTTTTAAGTGAACATGTGGTGAGTTAAGATGATCCAGAAAATACTATTGGGTCAGTGATCCCAATAGATATTATCATTTTTTTATGAGAGAAAATGTCTCATAAATATACAATAGAAGAGTTCCAACTAAATTCATTCAACTAATAGAGAAAAAATTGGCACAAAAAAAAAATTAGGACTTGGTCAATTCATATTTTACCTTCTCTCTATAAGCTTAATGAATCTGGACACAAGATATTTTACAACATTAAAATTTAATATTAATTACAAGGAAAATAAAATGTTTTTGAGTTTGAAATAAACTTGATTTTTATACGGAAAAATATAACAGGGAGTGTTCATTTGGATGTGTTATTAGAAATCATGAATCCAGGTACCTGTAGAAAATTGTTTGGAATCATGGCCTATTATGGCAGAAATGTGGGCTATTCATGACAGTCTTCTTTTCTGCTGGAATTTAGGATATAGACTAAACATGTAAAGCTAAATTGGAGGTAGACTAAACATGTAAAGCTAAATTGGATGTAGACTAAACATGCAAAACAAAAGTGTCATCAAATTCATATTTTTTTAACCAACAACTTTCATGGTACAGTCGCAATCGAAATTGAAATGAATTATAAATATCATAAGTAGCATTTAATATCTCTATTTCTCCTCTACTATTTCTCTTTTACTACTTTATGCAGTTTGATATTTTTTTTTCCTATTATTATGTTGAGATATTGGGGTACACTAAATATATTAGTCATTTGTTCCATCAATAATCAATATTTTGACTGATTTTTCCAAAATTTGTGTCAATTGTACAACGATCATAGTGGGGAATCTAATTTGAACAATTGTATTGACTGATTCTTTTGTGATGTGTGGGTATGATTTTTATTGAGCGCAAAACAGATATAAGTGATGGTGTAGGGTAGGCAACTAATATCTGTAAATGATAATACTCTTGGGTGGATGGAAATCAAATTGAAAAATCTAAAACAAAATCAGAAAAACAATGGCTTCTTCAACATAGGTTTAATAAAAGAACTTAATAACGGTTTACAATTAGACATGCTTTTTTCTCAATACTATATATTCTTTTTTTGTGTTTTATTTGTGCTTTGAATGTTCATGGTTGTCTCTTGAAATGGGATGGGTATATACAATTGTGTATTACGTACATCATCAAAAGGTGCATACTGAAATATTAAAAATAAAAGTAAAGCTAACTTACCCATTCAAACGCTAAATCCATAAAACTCAAATATTGACCCGCTCAAATTTTATAACTTTTCTAATATACTACGGGATTAAATTAATTTTTTTATAACTTTCTCAATATCATATCACTTCTACTACTTTATATATCCATGTTCGTTTAATCTTCTAAAAATAAATAACAATTTTATTTATATTATTTTACAACAAATATGAAATTAACTATTTATGTATATACTACTTATTTTATTAACAATATTATAACCAAATACATATTTTAGATATACAATCGAAAATTGCAAACTTATTCAAAAATTTTGGCTCAGGGGTATAAACTGTCCCTAAACCCCCCACTAAATTATTATTTATACTTTTTATAATATTTTGACTCTACTGGATAAAAATTCTAACTTTGTCACTGATCTTTTGATGTTAAAGGGAGAGCCACCCCTAGATGTATGGTTCTAAACTCTTAATCCTTACGTTTGATTTTTCTTATGTGATGTGACTACAACTGCTTGCTATTTCAAAAAAAAAAGTTATAAACATTTATATAATCTCTTTAGTTATCCGAGTAATATTTTCAAAATATAAGACTATTTTACTACGTTGCCATATACTCCATACGTCTTTAAAATGATGAGCAAAGTATATTTTTTAGTAATGCTAAAGACACCAATTATATAAAAATAAATTGTGCATATAGTATAAAAAAAGAAAGAAAATGGGGAGCTAGCTTGACCTACAATTGAGTATTTTAGACATTTTTATTAATAAACAATTAATACATGAGTCATACTCTTGCTACACAATTTTTTGTGTACAGTTGGTGCATTTTATTAAGGGTCCTCTTGCCCTAAGGGCACATGCTAAGCACACAGTTTAAGAGAATATTTTCTTGAACTGTGTGCATATTTCCTTGATTTATGCATTTGCACCAAGTTCAAGGAAATATGCACATAATTCAAAAGAATATTCTCTTGAACTGTGTGCTTAGCATGTGCCCTAAGGGCACATGTTAAGAAATTTATTTTATTAAATAGAGTTATTAATTTTATTTTAGAATTTATACTTAAAGATGATTGTGTTGTATTATATATATATATATAGTCCATTTCAAGGGCATACCTCTTTATTTTACATACTATGTTCATCACTTTTAGTGACGGACTGAACAACGGTTCGGTCCGTCGCTATAGAATAGGTAAACGGTTTATATGTTATGGCGACGATTCGATGCGTCGCTAAAAGCTAAGACGACGGTTCTCTGATATACGCGACGGACCGAACCATCGTCCGGTTCGTCGCTAAAAGTTGTGAGCAATGTATGTAGGATCAAGCCCTTGATCCTTTCCGTGTGTGTGTGTATATATATATATATATATATAGATATAGCATAAGTAATGTCCAATGTCCATAGCATTCAAAAACTCTATGTGGATATGAAAATTGGATGTGAGTCTATTTAATTAAATTTTATTTATTTGTATTTTGATTCCAATAATGGATAAAAATATAAATAGATGAAGTTGAAATACACTTATGTCCAATTTTCATGTAATAGAAGAGTTGGCATAACATTACTTCCTTTCTTTTCATTCTTGTTTTAAATTCACATGCAAAGAGCATGGATAGGGTGGTTACCAATAGAGCAAATATCTTCTCAAGCCGGCTGTATTCTCAAAAAGAAAAGTAAAGGTCAAATTTGTTTTTCTAGACTACTACATGAGCGAATGTACGTAGAAATTCATGACCGGAAAATAACTGAAACTGTAATTGCTTAACCCTTCCAAACTCTGACCCGTCTCTTTTTAGCTCTAATAATTCAAGTTGATCTACAAATCTCTTGGAAACTCAAAAAGTGTTGATCCCAAAAGGAGTTTTAAATGAGTTTATATGTTCACTAATTCATGACCAATTTAAATTGCGATTAACGCAAAATTATAAATGATTAGAATAAAATAATAATATCAACTTAAATTTGTCCCGACATCTGGATCCACATTAATATTGACACAAAAGGTTCCCACCAAGTGTATGGTCCATATAAAGCATGTGTCCTTTTTTTATGTTCCGATATTGAGATTTTATTATCACACGATATGTATATGTTAGAATAAGATTACACATATAATAATAAATAATTAACACAGATATTTACGTAGTTCTTCAATATGAGTAAGTCCACGATAGTGGCATTCCTTTTCTTTTTATGAATAATTGAGTTACATAAGATTTTATAATAAATAGTATTTATACCTATTAATTTTATTCCAACCCTAATACACATTATAGCCTTAATATCACATAATATCATTCTCTAATCACATTATAGCCTTTTTCAATAGTCTCTAATTTATAAGTCACAAGTCTCAACAGTATCAATATTAGTGTGTATACTAGGTAGCATGATAATAATATTGTGATATTAAAATTTAAGTAAGTAATTGTCATTTTATATCACACATAACATAAAAAGTAAAATAAAATTTGTGAAATGAAATATTTTAACAAATGAACTTTTTTTTTTGCCTAGAGTATATACAAAAATTTTGAATTTCTCACTTGGTCAAAAAAAAAAAAATTGCCTATAAATTATGGACAAAAGCCAATGAGATGCATCATACAACAAAAGCTATTCCATTCTTACATTTTTTTTCTCCTATTCCAATGGCTTCAACCGATCCTGAAATATCCTACGAGGTTCTCCCATTCATCCGAATCTACAAAGACGGCCATGTCGAAAGACTCCTCGGCACCGAAACCTCCCCGTCCGGCACCGACCCTCTCACCGGCGTTTCCTCTAAAGACGTTACAATCATACCCGACACAGAAGTTTACGCCCGCCTCTACCTCCCCGCCGCCGTCAACAACCAAACTGACCACCAGAAGCTCCCGGTCCTCGTTTACTTTCACGGCGGAGGCTTCTTTTTATCCACGGCGGCCACCGCCCACTACCACAACTACCTCAACAAACTCGTATCCGAATCTCGAGTAATTGCAGTTTCCGTTAACTATAGAAGAGCACCGGAAAACCCACTTCCGGCTGCCTATGAAGACTCGTGGGCTGCACTTAAATGGGTTCTTTCTCACCGGGACGGTATCGGGCCGGAGGTTTGGTTGAATAACTATGCCGATTTTGGGAGATTGTTTGTTGCCGGAGTTAGTGCCGGTGCTAATATTGCTCATAATGTTGCGATGACTGCCGGAAAAGAGGAGTCCGGCGGGGAGATTCTTGGGGTGGCGTTGGTGCACCCGTATTTTTGGGGGTCGGATCCTATCGGGTCGGAGGATTTGGATCCGGATAGGAAGGTGTTGACGGACAGGTGTTGGCCGTTTGTGTGTCCGTCGAATCCGGATAATGATGACCCGAGGGTGAACCCGGTGGCGGAGGGTGCACCGAGCTTGGCCGGGATGGGGTGTAGGAGGGTGTTGGTGAGTGTGGCGGGGAAGGATTTGTTGAGGGATAGGGGGTGGTTGTATTATAGGGAGTTGGGTCGGAGCGGGTGGACGGGTGTGGTTGAGATCCATGAGATTGAAGGGGAGGACCATGGGTTTCATTTGCATAACTTGAATTATGAGAAGACTGATGATTTGATTAGAAGGTTGGCAGCTTTCTTTAATGAAAAATGAAGGGTAATTAGGTAATTTTAATTTAATTTATTTAAATAAAATTTTAATTAATTAATACTTATTATGTATTGATAAGTTGTACAATATAATTAATTAATAGAGTAATAATAGTTATGAAGGATTATAGATTAGGTTGGGTGGAAATTTTTCATGAGAAAATTAGAAAGAGAAGTGCTGTTTTTATTTATATTTATATAATTTGGGTGTGTAATGAGTTAATTGTAGCATTTGTTTGTGATCAGTATTTCTTTTTACATGCAATTATTTTAAGAAATAAAATCCAAAAAATACGAGAAAACAACATAAACTTAAAATAGGTTTGTTGACTTATACATATTATGCAAAGAAGGCCGTCTAGCTTTATTTATTTATTCTAATTGTTTTTTATGATCAAATTGATCATATTTAGAATTAAAAATTATTCTTAAATTTAATAGAAATAGGTAAAAAAAATATATTATCATAAGAAAGTACATAAAATATACTATCAAAATCAACTTATTTGATTTCAAATTTTTAAACATATTTATTTAATTATTAATCTCAAAATTAATCAATTTAACCTTAAAAATTCAATTAGGGCAAATAAAGTGAAGGGAATAAAAGTAAACATTGTTGAAAAAAAATTGGATAAATGTAAAGATGATAATTTGTTGTAGGTTAGGTAAAAGCACATGAAGAAGTTTCCGCATTAAGATTCGTATGAAACTTAAACTCTTTAATTAGAGTAATGCTAGAGACACAACTTATTCTATAACTATGTTATAATTTGTTGATGTGGCATATTTTACTTCAGCATATTGATAACAAATTGTTTCAATGTAGTATTCGACCCCACATAAAAGTTGAGGTGATGGTAGAATAAGTTGTCTCTCTAGCATTATTCCTTTAGTTATAATAAACCATAGTAAACTTATTGAAACTCATTTTATAAGGAATATCATTTGAAATAAAATAAGAATGTGAAGGTTAAGAACCTAAATTAATTTAAGTGCCGTAAGGTTGTAAAATGAACACTCAACTAAAAATTCGATTGCGAGCTCGATTCAAAATATAAACGATTCAAATATGAGTAAAGTTTAAAATTCGATAAATTACTCGAACATCTTCAAACTGTAATTTTTTATTAATACTCGGATCATATTCGTTCGAAAAATTTAAATTACTCGAACTCGATTCGAAATTGTGTCCAACTAAATAACTAATCAAACCTTATTGTATACTGAATAAATTTTATAAATTAAATTTGAACAAATCAATATTCAGTTCAACTCGATGAATGTTAAGCGGTGAAGATGCGCATATATGAAGGCAAGAAGCGTCTGCTGGTAACCAAATTGTGTCACTTCATTCCCATACGTGATTATATTCTTATTAGGGAATGAAAAGTGCATGTGTCCAAACATAATGTGAATCCACTACTCTATATTTTAAGTATTTCCTACAATTTCTCGCCTGTACAACAAAATAGTGCTTCTTCAAAATCAATAAACAATCTTACTATCACATAAAAAATCTCACATAATACTCATATACATACACATGTATAATGTGGGCATCCTGACATATGGAGTCCGCAGTATATATGTGTATGTATGTGAGCATTATATAAAATTATTTATGTGATAGTAGTATTATTTAAAATCAATAGTCTTTGATATCCATTTTTTTTGTATCCATAACATTATTCAAATAAAAAAAGGTATATATTTATGTGAAAAGTTCAAAACAAAAAAAAATTAAAATCCCAAAAAGAGACTCAGCAGGGGCAGATCCAGCCCATTAGTTCAGTGAGGTCAATTTTTTTAAAATAAAATTTATAAAATACAATAAAATAAAGGCAAAAAAAAGATGTGAGAGACATTGCAAATAATTGTGTGAGCTATTATATAAAATTGATATCGTTTTATGTAATTGAATATACTTTCTGGATCCTATGTTATGTATAAAATGATATTTTATAATTTTTTAAAACACCGTTATTATAAGAGACACCTCTCGCAAGAGCGGGAGGTGTGGGACACCTCCCGTGTCCTTTAAAATAAATTACAAAACTAAATAATATTGTTAAAATATTATTTATAATAATATTTTTTAAAATTTCATTGTTTGAAACTATCGCAATGATAGTCTCATTTCAATAACTGCAAAAATATTATGTTCAATGTAAGTTACTAAACAATATTATAAAAGAGTGAAGTGTTAGTGTTAGTAGAATATAATGAGTACAAAGATATAGTGATGCAATGTGCCCTACTACCCCCAAGCCCTCCACTACTAGCATTAAATCTAATCATTCTATTTTTATGTTGCTGTAAATTATATATCAAATTTGAACATTAATTTATGTAGAGAATTCAAATCGGAAAAAAATCAGGTAGAGGCCCGAGAAATTTATAAAGTAATCAGAGTACAAAGATATAGAGATTCAATGACGTCAAAGCATCGCTTATTTTTATGTTTGAACAGTAAAAGTATTCTCAGACTAATTTAGGCGTCAACCGAGATTAAGTTCCTCTCCAAACGATCTTCAAAGACACACCCCCACATCTAGGGCTGAGCATTCGATTATAACCGAACCGAATAAGTTATTCGTTTATAACCGAAAATCGAAATTCTCCTATTCTAAGTATTCGAACAAAAAACCGAATTGTAAGATAACCGAATAACCGAATTTGTTATTTGGTTATACGGTTAATAACCGAAATTAAAATAAATACTATAATTCTATAAAAAGCATGGCTATTTGCTTGAAATAAGGAAAACTCAAATAGGAGCTAGAACAAGAAAAACCGTACCAAAGCTATTACAGTCTCCAAAACCAAAGCTATTTGTTATGAGGACTAGGGCTGGATTCACAAGCGAGAGATGAGAGAGTTGGCAAATATGCTTCTATTGCTCGTGTAAGATTTACAGTCCTAAGCTTGTCTTCCTCTTTGCCTTCATGTACCAATTTGTTATGGGGTTATGGGAAAACCCCTCTTTATATTTTTTTGATGGAGGTGAAGATTGGTTATGGGGTTTGGATCAGAGAGCGAGAGATGAGATCTGAGAATGATGAGATCTAGATTTTCAGAGATTGAGAGGTTTAATAAAATCAATGGTAAGCATTAGGTGCCTGTGATTGCTCTGCAATGAGTTTTGGTTGGGGTAGAGATAGCGAGAGATGAGATGAGAGGGTGAGAACTGAGGTGAGAGAATAAAAGATAGATATTACTTCATTTTTTTTTTATTTTGTTCGGTTATTCGGTTAAACCGAATAACTTAAATTCAAAACCCGAACCGAAAATCGAAAATCGAATAAAAATTCGGATATAACCAAATTGTAAAAAATTACCGAATTATTAAAAAAATTCGGTTAAAATAATTCGATTTGATTCGATTTTTCGGTTATAACCGTTTTTTGCTGAGTTCTACCCAGATCGATCCAATACATTCAGAAGAATTATTCTAGATGCTGACCTCAAGGTTCAAATATAAAAAATCAAGGGAGGCTGACACCAACCCTTTGGGTTGTCTCAAAACACAGCTACCACAACTAAATCTCATTTTTCGTTTTTTAAGGTCACTGCGAGTTATATTATTATATCTATCTATACAAAATACAAATGATTTTAAAAATTAAAAAATTCTCTCTCAACCTAATAAATTATCTAGAACGTTCAAAGTTTCAAATAAATTTAATCCTTGAAAGTGCCGGAGGCATGAGATACATGATCTAGTGATGTTACATGATATACTCCCTCCGTTCCTTAAAGACTGCAGTTTTAACAAAAAAAACACAGAAACCAATAAGTGGAATAAAATAACAAAGCTAGCCTTATGTGTTCATTAATTATGTAAAAAGAGAAATTATTGGTGAACGTAATAATTTTTTACTATAATAATTAAAATAAGAACATATTTGAAAAAAAACATATAAAAATTATATTAAAATTTTAAAAGTGCATTCTTTAATGAAAGTGCGGTCTTTAAGAAAGAAACGGAGGAAGTATTAATAAAGGATTCGAGACGCATGCATTTTAACAGTCAAAACATGTGAAAAAATCATTAACTCCATATCCTCCACCCTTCATCAACCCATCACTAAATTAATAATTGCTTAATTTCTTTACAACCTACATCACATTGTAAGACTTTTTCTTTCTATATATTAATTATAACATGCCCATTTCTTTTCAACCCTCCTCCACGCACAAAAAAAAAACAGAGAAAACATCAATGGATGCTAGCAAATCAGAAATCGTTCATGAGGTTCTGCCATGGCTTAGAGTATACAAAGACGGCGCCATCGAAAGGCTTGCCGGATATGAAATTGCCCCGGCTGGCCTTGATCACCGAACCGGAGTTTTGTCAAAAGACATCATTATTGACCAGGAAACCGGCGTCTCCGTTAGGCTTTACCGGCCTAATCTTATCGCCGGCGGTCAAAAACTGCCGTTGGTACTGTATTTTCACGGCGGGGCGTATTTGATTTCATCGACTTCGGATCCTGCATACCATAATTCTCTCAACCAGCTAGTGGCTGAAGCGAAAGTTATTCTTGCTTCAGTGGACTATAGAAGGGCCCCTGAAAATCCACTGCCGGCGGCCTTTGATGATTCTTGGGCAGCCCTTAAATGGGCCGGGTCACATGCCTCGGGTGGGGGCTCCGAGGCTTGGGTCAACGAGAGCGTTGACTTTTCCAGGGTTTTTCTGACAGGGGACAGTGCCGGATCAAGTATAGCCCACCACATGGCGGTTCGGGTTGGGAGGCCGGATGAGGACATTGGGTTGAGATTTGTTGGGATGATTCTGATCAATCCATACTTCTGGGGGGAAGTAGCCATTGGGTCAGAGGTAACGGATACGGGTCGGAAGGCAATGGTGGATAATTGGTGGCGGTTTGTTTGCCCGTCGGATAGAGGGAACGATGACCCGTTGGTGAACCCGTTGGCGGATGGAGCTCCGCCTCTGACGGGTTTAGCGTGTGGGCGGGTTCTTGTGAGTGTTGCAGAGAAAGATATATTGAGGGATAGAGGGGTGCATTATTATGAAGCATTGGGGAAGAGCGAGTGGAAAGGGAAGGTAAAGGTGATTGAGATAGAAGGGGAAGATCATGTTTTTCACATATTCAATCCCAATGGTGAAAATGCTAAAAAGCTGATAAAGGGTCTAGCTGATTTCATAAATGAAAAATGATACGATCGGATTACTATTAAATTAATTTCATGATAAGTTGGTCAATTGATCAATACAGTGTTGATACGTAGAGAGATATCACCTCTCGGGTTGCGTGTTAACACTGTATTGATCAATTGATCAAAATTAATTTCATGCTAGCCACTTCCATTTGTTTGTCTTGCTTTTGTTGTATTATTGTAGTGGAATGAATGAATGAATTACATGTGTTCCTACTCCATTAATGTACTTTCCTTTGCGTCTCCATGAATAAAATTTGAGCAAATATGCTTGTCATACATGATAAATTTAAACTCATAAAATACTAGTTTTGTAGTTTTATGCCTATTTTGTACCTACTTTTCATTTGGCAGTGAGCATAATTTTCCATATTCGGCGTGCCAGCAAGCCTAGACTTGTATGGACTTGCTACCTATGACAGACAACTAACTATACACGTAAGTTACAATCTAAGTTCATACATGAAAATTGCTATAAAGCTGATTAAGGGTTTAGCTGATTTTGGATCCAATTAGCATGAAGTGAATTTCATAGTAAATTCATTTCATACCCAATATAGTGCTGACACACAGGGACGAAACTGACTCAGGGCTGCAGGGGGCCATGGCCCCCCCCAAGATCTGAAAATAATATTTTTTTTTTGCTAAGTGATTTGAAAATTTTTTTAGGCCCACTTGTTCAATTATATATTTTATTGTTCAATGCCTGGCCCAATAAGTAGGTTAACTTACTAAATACCAACTCTACTATATTATTTTCAATACACACTCGTTGATCATGCCTACCGCCTAATTTCTAGCAGCCCCATCAAACTCATGCCCTCATTATTTTCCAAATCACCTTCCACCTCCAAGGCTCCAACATTCTTCCCTCAGAGACTTCCGATCTCGGTTAGTCATCCACACACATATACATAAATATTTTTATAAATCAATTTGCAATGGTTAGGGTTTTGATGTCTGACTATTTCTAAGGTGTATATATGGATTAGCTTAACATTTGTGGTTATATTGTTTATCCTTTTGGACAGTGATAGTTACTTGTTGGATTAAATTGGATACTTGCGTATATTCTATTTCATCTTTACCTGATATTCACGATAATGTACTAACCATTTACTAATTTCTGGTGTGAAGTTGAACCTTGGGATCTTAAAAAATCTTACTTTACATGCTTTTATGTGTCTCATTAGATATATTACCTCTGTACTAGTCTACTAGGCTTTCTAAGTGTTTAAGAGCTCTAGCACGGTTCATACTAATGAATGAATATCTTAGCACCACACAGACACACAATAAAAATGTTATGTATATTCTAAAGTTGATTTTTTTATTTTTTGTTTTAGAATCATGGGAAAATCACATACTATTGATTCATTTTTCAAGAGAAAGCAATCAAATCATGTTGACACATCTCTACTGACCCATGAGCCTAATGTTCAAACATCTTTGCCTACCCCTGAACAAGAACAACGTCCTCTAAAATCTCCAAGAATTGAAGGTAAAGAATGGGATATTAATTATTTGGAGCGTGATCCTGGAAAACGTATCGAGATATGGAAATGTCGTAGTGATCTACTTGATGAAGTTCGACGAGCTTACATCAATTACGGTCCATTTCAATGCATTCTTCCAGAGTACCCTTTTTCTGGATCTGAAAAGCATCCTCGCCGCTTTCAATCATCATGGTTCAAGGTATTTCCATCTTGGTTAGAGTATTCCCCTTCAAAGGATGCCGCATTTTGTCTACCTTGCTATCTCTTTAACAAAGAAGGTGTACAACATGGGCAAAGTACATTTTCAAAGGATGGATTTAATAGTTGGAAGAAAGTAAGGAATGGGAAGACTTGTGCATTTTTGAATCATGTGGGAAAAGATCCAAATTCATTACATAAAATTGCTCAAAAATCATGCGATGATCTAATGAATCAATCACAACATATTCAAAAAGTTGTTGAGAAACAAACTTCTGAACAGCGTGCAAACAATCGGTTGCGACTTAAAGCCTCAATTGATTCAGTTCGCTATCTTACACTCCAAGGTTTGGCTTTAAGAGGTCGTGATGAAAGCAAAAGTTCCATCAATCGTGGTAATTTTCTTGAATTGATAAGCCTTTTTGCTGAGTATAATGAAAATGTTGCAAATGTTGTGTTAGATAAGGCTCCTCAAAATGCCTCATATACGTCATCAAAAGTCCAGAAAGAGATTTTACTTGTTTACTCAATGAAAATCAGAAAGGCAATTTGTGAGGAGATCGGTGATGCAAAATTTTGTATTCTTGTTGATGAAGCTCGAGACCAGTCAAAAAGGGAGCAAATGGCTATTGTTATTAGATTTGTTGACAAAGATGGTTTTATTCGGGAGCGCTTTTTTGGTCTCATACATGTACCAGATACGAAGGCATTAACTCTAAAGAACGAGATATTTTCTACTCTTTCCCGTTATGCTCTTGACTTTCAAAATATTCGAGGTCAAGGATATGACGGAGCAAGTAATATGCGAGGTGAATGGAATGGGTTACAAGCTCTAGTTGCTAATGAATGTCCGTATGCATATTATGTCCATTGTTTTGCTCATCGTTTGCAATTGGCATTAGTTGCAACATCTAGAGAAGTTATTTTTGTACATCAATTTTTTTCAAAATTGAGTTTTATTGTAAATATTGTGGGCGCTTCTTGTAAACGTAACGATGAATTAAAAGCTGCTCAATCTTCCGATGTTGCTCATTTGATTTCCACTGAAGAGCTTGAGACTGGGACAGGAATGAACCAGATTGGTACTTTACAAAGGGCTGGAGATACACGATGGGGTTCTCACTTAAGGTCTCTTTCTAGCTTGATAAAGATGTTTAGTGCAACTTGTCAGGTTTTATTGAACATCATCGATGATGGAACTTGGGATCAACGTGGAGATGCTGATTCGGCTTACACTTCTTTAACTTCTTTTGAGTTTGTGTTCATCTTGCATTTTATGAAAGCAATTATGGAAATCACTGATATGCTTTCTCAAGCTTTGCAGCGAAAATCTCAAGATATTTTAAATGCTATGCACCTTGTGAAAACCACAAAGAAACTTCTTCAGAAGTTGAGAGATGATGGATGTGATACTTTTATAGTAAAGGTGAAGTCTTTTTGTGAACGACATACAATAGATGTCCCAGATTTAGATTCATTATATGTTGAGAGAAGAGGCCGAGCTCGACATCAACAAGATAAATTTACATTGATTGAGCATTATCAGATTGATATATTTGCAGCTATAATAGACTCTCAGTTGCAAGAGCTAAACAATAGGTTTAGTGAGCATGCGGTGAAGTTACTTGTTCTCAGCTCTACATTTGATCCTCAAAATGGGCATACGTCTTTCAATATTGATGATATTTGTAAGCTTGTGGATGAATTTTACCCCAAAGACTTCACAGAGAATGAGAAAGAAGACTTAAGGATACAATTGCAACATTACGAGTTTGATGTACTCCAACATCAAGAATTTCAAAAGTTGTCCACTATTTCTGATCTCTGTCAATGGTTGGTGAAAACAAGAAAGTCAACAATCTATCCACTAATCGATAGACTGATCAGGCTTGTTCTAACTCTTCCAGTTTCTACTGCAACTACAGAACGTGCATTTTCAGCTATGAGTCTTGTCAAATCTGAACTTCGAAACAAGATGGAGGATGAATATCTTACAAATTCTCTTATTGTCTACATTGAAAAAGAAATTGCGAAACAGTTCAGTACAGAATCAATCATAGATGGCTTTCGTGATTTGAAAGAACGTCGGGTGCAATTTTGACGAAGATATGTTCTAAAAGACTTTTTTTCTATGTTTTGTTGTCTTTGGTAAAGTAAATCTATTACTACATTATCTTTGTTTTAGTAAAAATATGTTTTGTAATGGTGGAACTTTACTTTTTAATGATGAATATATATTATGTTGATTCTTGGCCCCCCCCAAGATCAAATCCTGGTTTCGTCTCTGCTGACACACAAGCGGGAGGACGATCTTTTTGTCTGCGTGTCAGCATTACATTGGACATAAAGTGAACTTATAATGAAATTCACTTTATACTAACCACTCCCGCTGATTTCATACATGAAAAGTGATGATGTGTTTGTTTATGCTGCTGTCATTGTATTATTGTTGTGGGATGTGTACTTTCCTTAATATATGGTCCTACTCCATAAATAAAAATTGACCAGATGTGCTTCTAGATTGTCATTTAAATGGATAAAATAGTTTTCAATTTATTTGTACCTACCCGTATTTGGCAACTGAGTATAATTTCCATATTCAACGTGCCCACAAGTCCAAGACTTAATTGATCTCCAAAGAAATTTTGATGTAGAATTCACACTTGGTGGCCAAATTTTTGAACCCCAACATAGAGGGCGGGTCTTAAGAATTTGGAGGTCTTGTGCGAGAAAAATATAAAAGTCCTCTCGCATATCAAAATTTATCATTAATTAAAATAATAAATGTCAACGTCGAATAACAAAATTATCAATTAGAAAGAAAATATAACTAAAATTTCAATAAATTATTAATTAAAAAGAAAAGGTAGGTAAAACTTAAATGGACAATAAACTTCACACGATCGCTAGCATCATTCTTACATTTTTTGGTGCAAAATCATCATTCAAACTTTCATAATCAATTTTTTACATATACACGCACAAAAAATTCGGGGACCCTCCAAATTTGGAGGTCCTGTGTGGTCGCCCTTTCTGCACCCCTCAGGGCCGGCCCTACCAACATGCTAATGACCACCACCTTCACCATAATATAAGCAACCATGAATGTCGCAATTTGCTTGAAACGATGGTAAAAAAAATAATAGCAAATTAGGAATATATTTATAGTCCTGAAGTGGAAATTAATCCCTTTTTTTATTTAATATTTCGTTTAGATTAAAAGAATAAAGGTAGGAATAAAATGAATCATTCCTATGGAATAAAAAAAATTATGTTTGGTTACAATTGAAATGAATTGAACCATCATTTTTTTTTTGCTATTTTCGACTAAAATTTAACATTCTTGCCCAATATTTTATGCCCAAAATCTTGTAAGTAACTTTTTTATCATTGAGTCATAAGGATCTTGGGGGAGGGAGAGTATGATATAACCCATTTCAACTAGAATGAAATGAATCATTCCAATCACCATTCCATTCCTTCAATCCAAACGCAACATAGAGACTAAACAGAAAAAAATGTATTTCCAATTTTCAAACAGAGCAACTCGCAACAGCAGGAGTAGGGAAATCACAACCCTCTAAAGAAACGAAATTCAATCTTTAAAATACGCAATGAAATTAAACAATATGTAGGTAAATAAAACAGGATTCAGTTTTCTAATTGTTGTACATAGTCAAGATAACAGGAAAAAAGTCGTGACTACAACATAATAATATTTGCTTCACAATGAAGTCTAGAAGACGACAGTGTCAAGCATGGTACCCAAGGTTTGAATTATGTTTGAAGACATCAAGTTGGAGACATGCTCCTCAAGATGCTTCTTTGCATCTTGCCTTCCCACATTAGCAATTGCTAGCTTTTCTGGTGGCAACTCATCCTCCTCTTGAACGGCTTTGTTGTATTTGATGGCTAGGTTTAGCATTTCCTGCATAATAACCCAAAGAAACAACCAAAAAATTACAATTTTCGTCTCCAAATAAACCATCTTTTGAATTATTGGTTTCACATTTTTATATTAGCTGGGAAACTAAAACCTCAGTTAACTAGACATTTATCAGTTGCAAACAACAGGGTTGTTTTATTCTTGTTTTTCTACCCCCCCTCCCCCCCAAAAAAAAAACACCAAAAACACCCCACACAAAGGTTCTTTGATCAAAAACCAATACCTAAGAAACTTGATGAAGAAATTACCTGCTTGTGGTGGACTTTAGTTACCCAGAAACAATATTAAATGGATAACTCTTCTTCTTTTTTTGATGAATAAAACAAGATTAAATACCCATTGTAACTATCGCCTGTCCCAGACAGCAAAAAACAAAAGGGGCAAAGAAATGAAGCACAACAGACCCCATCAGTTTATTCATACAGATAATATACTATTCAATGTTTTGCTGTATCAGACACCATAACAGAGATGCAAACAAATTCTTAAGTACTTCCTTAAGAGGTGCCACATGCAAACAAAAAAACATAAGTCTCCCACAAAATTTCAAATTATTGATATTGATGTTATCACTAACCTGAACCGTCTGCTCGTTAGTTTTGGAATGTGTATCGAACCGCTGAAGTGTCAATCCATCAGTCCATTTCTTCTTGTGAAGGTTCAATAACATCTTCTCCTCAAGTTCATTCTTCCTGTAATTTATAGCTATTGAGTAATAATGCCTGTTCAATCCATGGATTAGTGCCTGCAAGACGGTTCACCATTAGATGTAAAAATCAAAGTATAACATAACAGCTTCAACAAGACACGAGAGGACTTGTATGTTTAGCACTCACTTGAATAGATGGTTTATTGAGATGCCCAAGATTGGATGTTGTCTGCCTTGGCTCTTGACCAAGCATCATAGTTTGCGGGTTGATTAATCGAAAGGCATCAATCACCACCTTCCCTTTAACACTCTGAATTGGATCCACCACCACTGCCACAGCTCTTTGATTCAGAGCTTCGAAGCTCTGCCATGCATCTTGTGTCAGCAATTGATCAAAAAGCACTTTTACTAATGAACTTACCATACTTCAAGAGAAAATCACGATTTACTACTACACTAGTCAATTACAAATTATCATACAAACATAAAACCCAAGGTTATCCACGGGAAAGTACCACAGGAATGAACTACTAATATTCGGTCATCCATCGTGGTTTTGACAGACCTTCTAGCACAAAAAGATGATTAAAAAAACATTTATTATCCAGGGTAGTCATCAAGAAAAAAATTTAAAAAAAAAACTTTATAAATAATCAAACAGAGTTACTTATGCAAATATGTTAAAACATCAATATATATGTATAGAGACAACCATTTCATCGTTTTATGGTATTTAAGGTATACATGAACATATATTTATATGCATCTAAGAGTCATTGTTCAGTCCAGAGATAAATGAGCAAGATTCGTATTGTGGAAGTGGGCAACAATCTTTTAGCCGAGAGCAGCCCTTTCTGCGATGAACATTAATTTTTCCCAGAATTAAACGTCTCTTAAAACTACATATTGGTGGGAGAAAGAAAGAGTATCAGTCTTAATAATATAATATGATCCAAAGTTAGCGTATCAATAACATCCTATTTTATTCATCCTTATTAATTTTGATTTTCCCTACTAGAAGTAACATACATTTATATATATATATATATATATTCTGATAAGTTACACCCTCTTATAATATAATCATAGTTGAAAATTTGACTCAATTATAGAACCCAGAACCATTCCTATTTCATAATTTGATTTTCTGGCGTGTTCTGATAACTATGCCTGACTTGACTTCTTGGTAAAGCATCCACAACGGTAATCGACAATAAATAAATAAATAAACGACAAACGTGTGATTCATGCGACTATGCATCCTCACTTCATTACCAGCAACTTCCAGCAATCCTAGATGTCTCAGTTTTCCGACTTTTCAAAACAAAAGTATTATCTGTCAAGCAAGCCAATTTATTTTTGGGTATTACTTTCTTTAACAGTAAATACTAATAAATGATAAGCCTATAAAACAAGTTCATATATTCCTTTCTTCGGAAAGGATCAGTGCAAACAATTTTCTTTATAAGCTCACTGCCAAACCAATCCCAAGTACAACTCAATGAAATAAACCAAGACGTACTAAAAAGATAAGTAGCATGTTTTCTTTTATATGATGCAACAAAGGTGAGAAATTAAGTAGATACAGCAAAAGAAAAAACTTGCAAACAGTACTTCCAAAATGCAAAACACTGATAGATTTGATGCAGGATGAGTTGCAAACAAATACAAGTGATAGCAAAAGATTTGAAAATATTTTTTCCCTTTAAGCAGGCCAAAAATGTAAAAGGATAACAATAATTAAGTAATTTTTGTTAAGCAACAACAATATAGTACATATAATGCACCTTCCTTGACACATAATAATAGTAATATTAATTACAATAACAATAAAGAAAATTTGCTTCAACTGAAATAGAGACAAGATGAAAGAAAATGTTCTTTTTTAATAAATAATTTCATTGTATTTACTAGTATAAATTTGTAATTGAAAGGATAAACTTCAAATATCTATCAGAAGAATACAATGCATAAAAATTATGTCAGAACCTGCTGAGTATTGATGTCTACACCAGAAAGCCAACAGCCAAATCCAGGATGCGAATGGTACCATCCAACAACCATCTCGGGCCTGGATCACCAACAGAGATAAACAAGAAGGGCAAAAGAAAAGAAAAGAAAAGAAAAAGAGAGTTAACTTTTGCTTAATAGCATAAACAATAACTGGTTTATCAGAGAATTAAAAATGGTCAAAGTAAACAAAACCTACGATTTATAATAAGTGAACATTTTCACCTCCAAATCATAATAGACAAAACCCAACATTACATGGTCTCTTGTTATGCAGATCAATAATAAGACATTACTTGTTCAATTATTCTCATAACTAAACTAAGGTTACCTTAAGAAATTATTAATTCTTATATGCAAAGTAAGAGATTCACAAACTTGCAAAAGTATAAGCCGGGACCTCATCAGCATAAGTATCAGTTAACTATCACTATCAAGCTAATATTCACTATTCAGAATGAAGATTTCAAACAAAGAAGTGAATATCAGGGTTTCGTAAATTCACACTTGTAGCCAGAACTCAAGGGCTTGAATCAAATGTGATCATTTATCAGCAAATGGGTATTTTTAACAGATTCATATACATTTAAACATCAGAATATCCAAGAATTCCTCATGATGCTGGGAAAGTTTTGTACAAACCATCAGGAGGACTAAACAGTATAGCATCTGGTAATTTCCCTCTTTGTCGATTAAACATGTAGCCAGAACTCAACAGCTTGAATCAAATGTGATCATTTATCAGCAAATGGGTATTTTTAACAGATTCACTGAGGCTCAAATTATTAAAAAGGATATACACTTAAACATTAGAGTATCCAGGAATTCCTCATGATGCTGGGAAAGTTTTGTATAAACAATCAAGGAGGACTAACCAGTATAGCATCTGGTAATTTCCCTCTTTGTGGATTAAAAAGATCTTGATAAATGTCTAAGTTAGACTTGGTTAAAAGTTAAAAATTTTAAAACTTTCATACACCTACAGAGCTATAATTACTTGGCCCCTTTTCTATTTGTGTAGATGACACCGTTCTATAGAATTGTGGAATCTTTCTTGTTACATGTTAAGATAGACTTCCATTCTACAATTTAAGATCTAATATGTAAAACTGGGTACTTCTCATCACCTACTCATAATATTCAGTTCTAAACTATTAAAATAGCTAGAGCTTCCTATCTTTGATTCCTTAAATCAGCTCAATTAAGCTATTCTTATAATCCCATATTCCAGAACTAACTTAACCTTTCATCCTCGTTTTCATTAACCTCTCAAACTGCCAAAATTTCGGTCAAGGAACTCGAAATAAAAACAAAGATGCAGATAACTATGAGGCTAGACATATCATATTTACCCTTGTCCCTTATATTTTCATAATTGAAGGGATTACTACATATATGATATGCTCCTCCACAAAAATAGCTAAATCAAACTTTTTACAATTCAAAACCTAGTCTACCACACATAGATTGTTCAAAAGTAAAGCTACAACAGACAATACTAATCAAACAAGACAGAATCAGAAAGACTGATTACCTCCCCGTTTGCTTCAGCATATCCAGCATATTAGTCTGAAAAACATGATCGACAGCTTCAACACTAACACCAGTACCACTCTGTGGCATCGCAAACACATCCACCACACGAACTGTATACTCATCCACGAATTCACCCAGCATCAATCCCATCACTTCCATCGGAACTCCCGCTCTCCCTATTTATCCCAAAATAGAAGAGAACAATTCAATAAAACCCTAATATCAAATCAATAAAATCCTAATATGCTTATAGACATACATACAGATACTATTATACAGAACAAAATAAACCCTAGAATTTGAAAGATAAATTAATTATGTGAAAGAAGGTTACCATGTTTGAGCATCTTGAGCAGTGCGAGGGATGATATATAAACTTGCTCGGATGAGTCAAGTGTAGGTGAATCCGGCGGCGGGTGACCCAACGCACCACCGGCGCCAGCGAACATCCTCTGTAGTCTTTCCATTCCGACGTATATCTCTCTCTACTCTTCCTCTCCTTTTCCAATTTACAGCCGATTTGTAGTTTGATTTCTTTGAGAACAAGATTTCGTTGATCCCGTTCAGAGTAGGACCTAATATATAGGTCTACGTATTGTTGTTTTTCAGTAATGCCCCTGTACTTCCAGGCATTTCTATATCTACCATAAATACTTCTACTTTTTGCAGTTAAACTTTATCGGGGATGGGTCGTATTATTTTTGAAAATGGTAACGTTCGTCGATTGCTAATTTCGCAATTAATGCTATGATGAAGAAAAAAAATATAAAAAATTGGATATGAAATAATATGTCATATTATAATACATGGGTGAATTCACTGATTATAATCAATTATAAATATATATATATCATTTTATATCATCATCTTGTATCTAATATTTTGTCCCCAAAATATTTATTTTTTCGGAATTAGCAACTCCTGTTCCAAGCTAATTTCATTCGAATTGACGGAATTATTTTAGGACAGAATGGAATGATAGTTGAAATTAGAATCAAATCATCGAAATCGAACGTTTCATTCATACGTTTGGTAAGTTATTTGAAAAATATTGTATCAGAATAGAATTAAATAAAATGAAATGATCAAAATATCCCTAAAATATATGCATGTAATGTTATTTATTTGTAAATACAGACACATATATTACAAGTACTCATTCTATTCTGAATTATAAGATTATTATTGACTTTTACAAAGTCAATTTAAAATATTTTTAAACTTAAAATTGACATGATTAGTTTAAGTTTTGAAAATAATAAATCATACAATTTGTGACGCCCCCAAATCCGAGTACTTGAAACTCGTACTTGGTGCAACACGATACCAATTATCCAAACTGCTAATATATTACATAATTAAAAAATTTACATCAGAGTTTGTTATCTCAAGTACAAAGACTTTTAAGTATTTTTTTATATGATAAATAATGTATTATCACATTACAAACTTCTAATTATTACAAGCACTGCCTTCAAACTATTCATTTAGCTTCTCCTTGCCTTTGTCCTTTTCAGACCCTTCTGTACAATCTTGCCTAGCCGAAAATATTTAATTTCAAATCAAGAATAAACATTCAATTGCTCAGCAAGTAATAATAGACAATAAGCATTATATGAAAAGATTAAATCTTTTCTTTGAAATATACTTTTACAACGAATCGATAATTGTGAAGTAACAAAAATAATTCTAAATAACTTATCAAATCGCTTACATTTTTGAAACGGCGTAATGACTATAGATGTTGAGTGGTCAAAATACCATGAACTTTATTTTCAAGTTTCTGATAAGGTTTGAATAGAAATTCATCTGCAAACCGACATGCTTACTGTAAGACCCCAACTTTTATGAATAAAGATTTAATTTTCTTTATATATTATTTCGAAATAGTAAGGTGTTGATTGATAAATGTGAAAGTTATGGGTGAAATGTGCGAATATTTTAAAATGAGCAAGTGGTTATAAAATATTCTGGTTGTCGGGGAATATTCGTTTGGTCGTGAAATATTCTTGTTGTCGGGGAATATTCGTACGACGGCGCAGCTATTTGTGGACCCCACAACGGAATAATTGTCGGATATAGAAAGCGACAGAAATAACCTTTTTATAAATAACGGCGTAGTTGTTACCGTTAGTACTGCTGAAATATCCGGTGGTTAAAATACAGTTGTGACGCCCCCTAGAATAGGTCCATTCAACCCAACCCATTCTGAGTCGCCAAATACATGGTACAAAATTCAAATACAAACTTTATATCATACGGTCGTGCAAAATACGACCACACAACTGTGAGTCTCAATACAAATATGTAAAAAATATTAAGATTCAAACTAAGTCCTCATTACAATTATTATCACACTATTTATCAGAAATAGTGAGGACTACTACTGCTCTAACACGGACCATCACTCTGTCCCCCGACTAGTTCTCGCAACATTCTCATTTCCTGAAGAGGACAACAGATGAAAAGGGTGAGCTCAACTAGCTCAGTAAAGAATATTATGACTAAGATAATGGGAAACAAATTATCGTTAGTCTTCAACAAATAAGATAAAATATAATGGACAACCAACTTTAGATCAATATTCGCAGCGGAAATAACAATTCATTAGAAGAGTTAAGCAGAGAATCAAGTCTACTATCTTCTATGATTTAAAAGTCCATCATCAATATTTTATCCCTGTAACATCAATCAATATACATCTCGAATCAAATATTCATCTTTGCACTACAGGCCAAAGATATTCATTTGTATCATCAGTGGTCATTTCATCTCAACACCTATCATCTTTGCACTACAGGCCAAAGATATTCATCAGGTAATCATTCATCTTTGCTCTACAGGCCAAAGATATTAATCAGGTAATCATTCATCTTTGCTCTACAGGCCAAAGATATTCATCAAGTAATCATTCATCTTTGCTCTACAGGCCAAAGATATTCAGTTACATCACCTTGTAGGACTGAGAATGATGGAAAACATTTTAAAAAAAACGAATCCAGTGAGATAAAAGACAAAGACTAAGGATTCGTATTTTAGTATATCCAATTCAAAAATACCTCGTAATAATTAATTATGGAGCAAAATTCAAGAATAGAGCTCAAAACTTGGATACAATCAAAGATAGTAACCTTAACAAGCAATTTGGACAAATAGAAGAAAATTTAATTTTTTCGTGAACAGTGCCGTATACGTGAATAGTAATCCCGACGGAAAAAGTAAGAATTTTAACATAAAATCCATGACAATATTTCTGTATAATGATATTGAAAATAATAACATCATTTACGAAAGAAATAACATCCCTTACCTCAAAAAGATAGTACCTCTGACTGGAATATCGGATATAATATCGAAGAAAACTTGCACTGAATACTAATACTCAAAGTATAGAAATACTCACAAAAATACACTCGATATTATAGAGAGAGAAAACTTCTGATTCTGGTGTGATTTTCAATTCTAACCTAAGCACCCTATTTATAGGAAAAACTTAGTATGCCAAAGAAGACTAAAATAATAAAATAATATTATTTTTTCAAAATTTCCGCCGCCTGGCGGCTAAATTTTTTTCCAACAAAAGTGGGGCCCGCCCATAAAAAAAATATATTTTTTGAAACTTCAATAATTCATAACAAATAGCCCCTTCGTCAGAAAAATACAAATTCTATGTCCTTTCATAGGAAATTTAATTCTCTACAACTTTGCAGAAGGAAGTTTTTTCAAATTCCAAACATAAATTATCCGAAATTCATAAACAGATGATTTCTCACACCAAAATATTGATAAAAACTCACCAGCGCCAATTCCTTCTTTAATATCCACAAAAAAAATATTTCCTTATCATATAAATCAATAATTAATTATTCACAAATAATATTATAGAACTACAATATTAACAACCAGGTTGTTCCCAAGACAGAGGGGGCCTTCCGATAAAGACTTCTCCTTACTGGCGCGCAATTAAATAACCCCTCCTAGACAGAACTTCCTTAGACATTGTCAATAATGCTATCTAATAATATTATTCAAATAATATGAATTATTGAGTTGATAACGTGAAATACTGTGCAACGACAATTATTGAATCAATACTACAAAATATCAACTGTAGCCATTATTGAATCAATCATAACAAATAGCAACGTAGCAATTATTGAGTCAATAAAATATCAATGCAGCAATTATTGAGTCAATAATATAAAATATCAACGTAGCAATTATTGAGTCAATAATATAAAATATTGAACAGTAATTACTGTAACAATAATTGAGTAATGGCTTCTCACGTAAGACTCAATAATTCGAAATACTGTGCAATACCGTGTGCTACTATGCAACACCATGTATCACTGTATTTTAACCACCGGGTATATCAACAGTACTAACGGTAACAACCACGCCGTTATTCTGTAAAAAAGTTATTTCTGTCGCTTTCTATATCCGACAGTTATTCCGTTGTGGGGGCCCACAAATAGCTGCGCCGTCGTACGAATATTCCCCGACAACAAGAATATTCCACGACCAAACGAATATTCCCCGACAACAAGAATATTTTATAACCACTTGCTCATTTTAAAAATGTTTGCACATTTCACCCATAACTTTCATATTTATCAAAACAACACCTTACTATTTCGAAATAATATATAAAGAAAACTAAATCTTTATTCATAAAAGTTGGGGTCTTACAACAGTGATACGCGGTGTTGCACAGTAGCACACGGTATCGCACAGTATTTCGAATTATTGAGTCTTACGTGAGAAGGCATTTACTCAATTATTGTTACAGTAATTACTATTCAATATTTTATATTATTGACTCAATAATTGCTACGTTGATATTTTATATTATTCACTCAATAATTGTTATATTGATATTTTATTGACTCAATAATTGCTACGTTGCCATTTTATATGATTGATTCAATAATGGCTACAGTTGATATTTTGGTATTATTGATTCAATAATTGTCATTGCACAGTATTTCACATTATCAACTCAATAATTCATATTATTTGAATAATATTATTAGATAGCATTATTGACAATGTCTAAGGAAGTTCTATCTAGGAGGGGTTATTTAATTGCGCGCCAGTAAGGAGAAGTCCTTATCGGAAGGCCTCCTTTTTCCTGGGAACGACCTGGTTGTCAATGTTATAGTTCTGTAATATTATTTATGAATAATTAATTATTAATTTATATGATAAGAAAATATTTATTTTGTGGATATAAAAGAAGAAATTAGTGCTGATGAGTTTTTATCAGTATTTTGGTGTGAGAAATCATCTGTTTATGGATTTCGGATAATTTATGTTTGGAATTTGAAAAAATTTTATTCTACAAAGTTGTAGAGAATTAAATTTTCTATAGAAGGATATAGAATTTGTATTTTTCTGACAAAGGGGCTATTTATTATGAATTATTGAAGTTTCGAAAAATAAATATTTTTTTTAATGGGTGGGCCCCACTTTTGTTGAATTTTTTTTTGCCGCCAGGCGGCGATTTTTTTTTGAAAATAATAATATTTTATTATTTAGTTTCCTTTGGCATCCTAAGTTTTTCCTATAAATAGGGTGCTTAGGTTAGAATTGAAAATCACACCAGAATCAGAAGTTTTCTCTCTCTATAATATCGAGCGTATTTTTGTGAGTATTTAAATACTTTGAGTATTAGTATTCAGCGCAAGTTTTCTTCGGTATTATATCCGATATTCCAACCAGAAGTACTATTCTTTTGAGGTAAGGAATGTGATTTTCTTTCATAAATGATATTATTCTCTTCAATATCATTATACAGAAATATTGACATGAATTTTATTATGAAATTATTACTTTTTCCGTCGGAGTTACTATTCACGTATACGGCACTATTCACGAAAAAATTAAATTTTCTTATATTTGTCCAAATTGTCTGTTAAGGTTACTATCTTTGGTTGGATCTAAGTTTTGAGCTTTATTCTTGAATTTTGCTCCACAAAGTATTAT
This sequence comes from Panax stipuleanatus, assembly GCA_020205555.1. Lineage (NCBI taxonomy): Eukaryota > Viridiplantae > Streptophyta > Magnoliopsida > Apiales > Araliaceae > Panax > Panax stipuleanatus. Next base: position 127,792,846 of record CM035118.1, read on the forward strand.
TATGGATTATTCTTGAATTTGGATAAACTAAATGACAAATACCTAATCTTTGTCTTTTATTTCACTGGATTTGTTATTTATATGATTTTTCATCATCCTCAGTCCTAAGTAGTGATATAATTGAATATCTTTGGCCTGTAGAGCAAAGATGAATGATTACCTGATGAATATCTTTGGCCGTAGTGCAAAGATGACAGGTGTTGAGATGAACATGACCACTGATGATACAAATGAATATCTTTGGCCTGTAGTGCAAAGATGAATATTGATTTGAGATGTATATTGATTGATGTTACAGGGATAAAATATTGATGATGGACTTTTAAATCATAGAAGATAGTAGACTTCATTCTCTACTTAACTCTTCTAATGAATTGTTATTTCCGCTGCGAATATTGATCTAAAGTTGGTTGTCCATTATATTTTATCTGAATTATTGAAGACTAACGATAATTTATTTTTCATTATCTTAGTCATAATATTCTTTACTGAGCTAGTTGAGCTCACCCTTTTCATCTGTTGTCCTTTTCAGGAAATGAGAATGTCGCAGGGACTAGTCGGGGGACAGAGTGATGGTCCGAGTTAGAGCAGTAGTAGTCCTCACTATTTCTGATAAATAGTGTGATAATAATTGTAATGAGGACATAGTTTGAATATTAATATTTTCTACATGTTTGTATTGACACTCACAGTTGTGTGGTCGTATTTTGCACAACCGTATGATATAAAGTTTGTATTTGAATTCTGTATCATGTATTGGCGACTCAGAATGGGTTGGGTTGACTGGACCTATTCTGAGGGCGTCACACTTACGGGCACGATGAGTGATTAACCCCGTTATACCCTGCGTTGATCAACATTAGCATGCAAGAATGACATTCACGTTCATCATCCGCCTTTGGCACATAAAAAAATTCCCAAATAAAGGAACTTCATCCTCATACTTGAGTCACAACTAAAACAATTCAATTGGACAACTCTACTTAACGTCAATAATATTTCAAAGACTTAAATTGAAAGCGATGAAATATTTTAATGTGAGTCTATCCGAATCAAGTAGCTTAGACTTCTTCTCAAACAGTTTAGATATTTTAGAACTTTAAAGATATGCAATGTAGCAAGCTAATATCAAAGATTTAGTATAAATCTTGAGATTTTCTACGCAACATATAACCATTTCACACAACAAAAGTTGTACAAGGTTTAGATACTATATAACTCAAACGAAGTTAGAAACTTTGCAAAAAAATAGGATACTTGCTGTGACGGCCCCTAGAATAGATCCATTCAACCCAACCCATTCTGAGTCGCCAAATACATGGTACAGAATTCAAATACAAACTTTATATCATACGGTCGTGCAAAATACGACCACACAATTGTGAGTCTCAATACAAATATGTAGAAAATATTAAGATTCAAACTAAGTCCTCATTACAATTATTATCACACTAGTTATCAGAAATAGTGAGGACTACTACTGCTCTAACTCGGACCATCACTCTGTCCCCCGACTAGTTCCCGCAACATTCTCATTTCCTGAAGAGGACAACAGATGAAAAGGGTGAGCTCAACTAGCTCAGTAAAGAATATTATGACTAAGATAATGGAAAATAAATTATCGTTAGTCTTCAACAAATCAGATAAAATATAATAGACAACCAACTTCAGATCAATATTCGCAGCAGAAATAACAGTTCATTAGAAGAATTAAGCAAAGAATAAAGTCTACTATCTTCTATGATTTAAAAGTCCATCATCAATATTTTATCCCTGTAACATCAATCAATATACATTTCGAATCAAATATTCATCTTTGCACTACAGGCCAAAGATATTCATTTGTATCAACAGTGGTCATGTTCATCTCAACACCTGTCATCTTTGCACTACAGGCCAAAGATATTCATCAGGTAATCATTCATCTTTGCTCTACAGGCCAAAGATATTCATCACGTAATCATTCATCTTTGCTCTACAGGCCAAAGATATTCAGTTATATCATCTTTTAGGACTGAGAATGATGAAAAATATTTTTAAAAAAACGAATCCAGTGAGATAAAAGACAAAGACTAAGGATTCGTATTTTAGTATATCCAATTCAAAAATACCTCGTAATAATCAATTATGGAGCAAAATTCAAGAATAGAGCTCAAAACTTGGATATAATCAAAGATAATAACCTCAACAAGCAATTTGGACAAATAGAAGAAAATTTAATTTTTCCGTGAATAGTGCCGTATACGTGAATAGTAATCCCGACGGAAAAAGTAAGAATTTCAACATAAAATCCATGACAATATTTCTGTATAATGATATTGAAAAGAATAATATCATTTACGAAAGAAAATAACATCCCTTACCTCAAAAAGATAGTACTTCTGACTGAAATATCGGATATAATATCGAAGAAAACTTGCACTGAATACTAATACTCAAAGTATAGAAATACTCACAAAAATACGCTCGATATTATAGAGAGAGAAAACTTCTGATTCTGGTGTGATTTTCAATTCTAACCTAAGCACCCTATTTATAGGAAAAGCTTAGGATGCCAAAGGAGACTAAAATAATAAAATATTATTATTTTAAAAAAAAACTCCAGCCGCCGGTTGCTCCTCAAATTCAAAATTTTTTTCAACAAAAGTGGGTCCCATCCATTAAATAATATTTATTTTCCGAAACTTCAATAATTCATAACAAATAGCCCCTTTGTCAGAAAAATACAAATTCTATGTCCTTTTATAGGAATTTTAATTCTCTACAACTTTGCAGAAGAAAGTTTTTCCAAATTCCAAACATAAATTATCCGAAATCCATAAACAGATGATTTCTCACACCAAAATATTGATAAAAACTCACCAGCGCCAATTCCTTCTTTAATATCCACAAAATAAATATTTTCTTATCATATAAATCAATAATTAATTATTCACAAATAATATTATAGAACTACAATATTAACAACCAGGTCGTTCCCAGGACAGAGGAGGCCTTCCAATAAGGACTTCTCCTTACTAGCGCGCAATTAAATAACCCCTCCTAGACAGAACTTTCTTAGACATTGTCAATAATGCTATCTAATAATATTATTCAAATAATATGAATTATTGAGTTGATAACGTGAAATACTATGCAACGACAATTATTGAATCAATACTACAAAATATCAACTGTAGCCATTATTGAATCAATCATAAAAAATAGCAACGTAGCAATTATTGAGTCAATAAAATATCAATGCAGCAATTATTGAGTCAATAATATAAAATATCAACGTAGCAATTATTGAGTCAATAATCTAAAATATTGAACAGTAATTACTGTAACAATAATTGAGTAATGGCTTCTCACGTAAGACTCAATAATTTAAAATACTGTGCAATACCGTGTGCTACTATGCAACACCGTGTATCACTGTATTTTAATCACCGGGTATTTCAACAGTACTAACGGTAACAACCATGCCGTTATTTTGTAAAAAAGTTATTTCTGTCGCTTTCTATATCCGACAGTTATTCCGTTGTGGGGGCCCACAAATAGCTGCGCCGTCGTACGAATATTCCCCGACAACAAGAATATTCTACGACCAAACGAATATTTCCCGACAACAAGAATATTTTATAACCACTTGCTCATTTTAAAAAATGTTTGCACATTTCACCTATAACTTTCGTATTTATCAAAACAACACCTTACTATTTCAAAATAATATATAAAGAAATTAAATCTTTATTCATAAAAGTTGGGGTCTTACAACCTCCCCTCCATATGAAATTTCGTCCTCGAAATTGACGTACGTACCTGGTATGTCGAAAAGGTGAGGATACCTCGTTTTCATTTCCGATTCCAACTCCCACGTCATTTCCTCAATCGCATGGTTTCTCCCCAAAACTTTAACTTGAGGTATAATTTTCGAGCGTAGGACATGCTCCTTCCTATCCAAGATCTTGACAGGTGCCTCCTCGTACGTTAAATCTTTAGCTATCTCGTCTGGTTCTAACTCAATAATGCGGTTTGGATCCTTCACATATTTACGCAACACGGATATGTGAAATACATTATGAACACGAGACATGCTTGGAGGTAAAGCGAGTCTATAAGCCACATTTCCTATTCGGTCAAGAATCTCAAATGGACCAATGAATCGTGGGTTGAGCTTTCCTCTCTTCCCAAACCTTGTAACTCCTTTCCACGGAGCAACACGTAATAACACATGGTCTCCAACATTAAATTCCACGTCCTTTCGATGAAGATCCGCATAACTCTTTTGTCGATCTTGTGCGGTTTGTATACATTGTCGGATTGTTTGGATCTTTTTCGTAGTCAAACGTACTAACTCCGGTCCCAACAACGTTGTTTCACCCACCTCGTTCCAACATACTGGAGAGCGACACTTTCTCCCATACAATGCCTCGAATGGAGCTACGCCTATACTTACCTGATAACTGTTGTTGTAGGAGAATTCCACCAATGGTAAATACTTATCCCAACTCCCTTTGAAGTCTAGAACACAGAGTCTCAATAGATATTCAACAGTTTGGATAGTCCTTTCCGATTGTCCGTCTGTTTGAGGATGATAAGCCGAACTAAATCGTAAATCCGTACCCATAGCTTTCTGCAAACTGATCGAAAATCGTGAAGTAAATCTGGGGTCACGATCCGAAACTATGGATACTGGCATGCCATGCAATCTCATAATCTCATTCACGTATATATGAGCAAGACGTTCAAGGGAATAAGTCTCTCGTATCGGCAAGAAATGAGCAGACTTGGTTAATCTATCAACAATAACCCAAATCGCATCTATACCTTGAGAAACCTTGGGAAGACCCGTAACGAAATCCATCGTAATGTGTTCCCACTTTCATTTTGGAATCTCCAGTGGTTGCAATGGACCCTTCGGCACTTGATGCTCCGCCTTTACACGTTGACAAGTTAAACATCTCGAGATGAACTCCGCGATCTCTCTCTTCATATTGCTCCACCAAAATGCATGTCGAAGATCACGATACATTTTAGTACTCCCAGGATGGATCACAAACGGTGTGTTGTGTGCCTCCATCATGATTCTATACTTTAAGTCGGAATCGTTAGGAACACAAAGTCTGGAGTTGACTCGAACTATTCCATCTTCATCGATTCTCGCTTCAGGAATTGCACCTTCTTGCACCTTCTTCTTCATCTTCATCAGCTCCGCATCCGTAGCTTGAGCAGCTTTAACTTTAGCAATCAAAGCTGGTTCTACGCGTATACTTGACATCATCGCACTCGTTCCCACATATGATCTTCTACTCAACGCGTCAGCTACCACGTTCGCTTTTTCAGGATGGTATTGGATAGTATGATCGTAATCTTTTAACAGCTCAAGCCAACGTTGTTGCCGCATGTTGAGTTCCTTCTGAGTGAAGAAATATTTAAGGCTCTTATGATCCGTATAAATCTCCACTTTCTCTCCGTATAAGTAATGTCTCCAGATCTTCAACGCGAAAACAACTGCAGCCAACTCTAGATCATGAGTAGGATAATTCCTCTCATATTCTTTGAGTTGTTGCGAGGCATAGGCTATGACTTTTCCATGTTGCATGAGAACACATCCTAACCCTTTGCCCGAAGCATCGCTGTAAATAACAAATCCATCCGAACCAGATGGTATTGTCAGAACAGGTGCCGAAATAAGTCTCCTCTTGAGCTCTTGGAAGCTCTTCTCGCATTCCTCTCTCCAAACGAATTTCGTATCTTTCCGAGTCAACTGAGTTAATGGAGTAGCGATTCGAGAAAATCCCTCTACGAACCTCCGATAATAACCAGCTAAGCCCAGAAAGCTTCGTACTTCAGTCACCGACTTAGGTTGCTCCCAGCTTTGTATTGCTTCAATCTTCGCCGGGTCCACAGATACTCCACGTTTTGATACCACGTGCCCAAAGAATGCTACTTCCTCAACCCAAAACTCGCATTTCTTCAGCTTGGCATATAGCTTGTTCTCACGAAGCTTTTGAAGTACTAACTTCAAATGGTGTTCATGATCTTCACGGCTTTTAGAATAGATGAGGATGTCATCAATAAAGACAACAACGAATTGATCTAAATACTCCTTAAATACACGGTTCATCATATCCATGAAAGCAGCAGGAGCATTAGTCAATCCAAAAGACATGACTAAGAACTCATAATGCCCGTACCGTGTTCTAAAAGCAGTCTTTGGAGTATCCTCAGTTTTAATCTTCAACTGATGATATCCAGAACGAAGATCGATCTTTGAAAAGAATTGCGCTCCTTGCAACTGGTCGAACAGGTCATCAATACGAGGTAACGGATACCTATTCTTAATGGTGACATGGTTCAACTCCCGATAGTCAATACAAAGTCGCATACTCCCGTCTTTCTTCTTTACGAATAAAACAGGAGCACCCCAAGGAGACGTACTAGGACGAATAAAACCGATGTCTAACAACTCTTGTAATTGAATCTTTAACTCCTGAAGTTCAATAGGAGCCATTCGATATGGGGTTTTAGAAATGGGCTTTGTACCGGGCTCAAGGTCAATAAAGAATTCAACTTCACGTTCTGGGGGTAGACCGGGAAGTTCTTCGGGAAATACATCAGGAAACTCATTAACAACGGAAATATTATTCAAATCTGATGTATTCTGATTTAGATCAGTGACATGAGCTAAGAAAGCTTGACATCCGTTTTTCAATAAACGAATAGCCTTGGGATTTGAAATGATATTGACTGATTTTAGTGGTTTGGTGATTTGGATTCGCACAACAGGTTGATTAGGAATATGAAAACTAACAACCTTACGAAAACAATCAATTTTGGCATGGTAAGTGGTTAACCAGTCAATTCCTAAAATCACGTCAAATGCAAGTATTTTCAAAGATACAAGATCAATAGGTAAGGTAAGGGTACCAATCTGAATCAAGCAAGATTTGTAAACTGTAGATGTAACAAAGGTTTCTCCCAACGGAGTTTCAATAGATAAGTCAAAGTCTAATTTATCAGAAGTCAAGTTCAAACGTTGAGCACAAGCAGGTGAAATAAAGGAATGGGTAGCACCGGTATCTAACAAGGTGTAAACTTTGCAAGAGTTTATGATCAGCTTACCCGTAATCACCTCGTGTGGATTTCTCGCGTTTTGGGCTGTCACGACAAACGCTCTTCCAGGAATCACCGACTTTGACTTGTCTGCAACCGCCTTTGGAATCACCACTCCCGCTGAACTTGGTTTCGTAACAGGACAATCTCGAGCTATATGTCCTTCTTTTCCACAGTTATAGCATCCTTTGAACTGTTGTGGGCAGTTTGGGCTGATATGTCCCTCTTTCCCGCATTTAAAGCATACAACTGGTGGTCGTTCTCCTCCCCTCGAAACAGTTGATGCTGGTGCTGATGTTGACATCTTCGCGTTCTCATTGTTGTACCTTCTCTTCTTGAAATCTCCCCCCGATTCGCTTCTTCTACTATCATGACCACGATAACCACCGGAGTGGTTACCGCTTCTGTCATACTTTCCTCCTCGCTGGTTGTCATTGCTCCGATGACTGCTGCCACCGGTACGACCTTGGTTGTGGTCCCTTGGTTGAACATAATCATTATCTCGTTCTAATAATTGGGCCCTATTTACTACATCCGAATATAAAGAAAATTTATGAGAAATGAGGTATTGACGTATTTCGGGTTTCAAACCTCTTAGAAACATCCGCGTCATACGTTCCTCATTCTCCACCAAATGAGGTGCAAACCTGGATAGCTCCGCGAACTTAGCCTCGTATTGGGATACCGTCATGTTATTTTGTTCGAGTTTAATAAACTCTACTTCCTTCATATGACGAATACTTTCAGAAAAGTACTTGTCATTAAACAGTTTCTGGAACGCTTCCCAAGACATCTAGAGTGCGGCAGGCTGGGTACGCTTCACGGATTCCCACCAGTAATCTGCCTCTCCACGGAACATAAACGTGGCGAATGGAACCTTCTGTTCCTCCGTACATACCAAGACATCAAATATCTTGGTAATTTGTTTAATCCACGTCTCCGCCTTGATCGGATCTGGCTTTCCCAGAAACTCTGGTGGTCCCAATTCTTTGAACTGCTTAGCAGTGACAGCTCGTGTGTTGTTATTATCTCCACCTGTATGTTGCACACGAGTCTCCCTCGTCTGATTTTGCATGAACTGCAAAAAACTTCTAAACATCTCATCGTTTATCTTCTGACCAGCTTTATTTTCAGGATGAACATTGCCTTCCTGTTGCAAGTTCTCCTGGTTAACGATTAAAGGTGTCTCCACGGTCTCATTCACTTCGTTGTTAACATTCTCAGCTGCCATTCTCAAATACTGTCATAAAATAAGGGTTAATTAAACAAATCAACATCCCACATATGAACCCTATGCTCCGACTGACCAATTAATTACCACATAAGCTTAGGTAGGACACACTAGCGAAGGATTTACTCGTCTCTCCCCTCCTAGTTCTATTCCCCGATCTCCGCCAGAGATCATATCCCTAAGCTCTGATAGCAACTGTGACGCCCCCCAGAATAGGTCCATTCAACCCAACCCATTCTGAGTCGCCAAATACATGGTACAGAATTCAAATACAAACTTTATATCATACGGTCGTGTAAAATACGACCACACAACTGTGAGTCTCAATACAAATATGTAGAAAATATTAAGATTCAAACTAAGTCCTCATTACAATTATTATCACACTATTTATCAGAAATAGTGAGGACTACTACTGCTCTAACTCGGACCATCACTCTGTCCCCCGACTAGTTCCCGCAACATTCTCATTTCCTGAAGAGGACAACAGATGAAAAGGGTGAGCTCAACTAGCTCAGTAAAGAATATTATGACTAAGATAATGGAAAATAAATTATCGTTAGTCTTCAACAAATCAGATAAAATATAATGGACAACCAACTTCAGATCAATATTCGCAGCGGAAATAACAGTTCATTAGAAGAATTAAGCAGAGAATAAAATCTACTATCTTCTATGATTTAAAAGTCGATCATCAATATTTTATCCCTGTAACATCAATCAATATACATCTCGAATCAAATATTCATCTTTGCATTACAGGCCAAAGATATTCATTTGTATCATCAGTGGTCATGTTCATCTCAACACCTGTCATCTTTGTACTACAGGCCAAAGATATTCATCAGGTAATCATTCATCTTTGCTCTACAGACTAAAGATATTCATCAAGTAATCATTCATCTTTGCTCTACAGGCCAAAGATATTCAGTTACATCACATTTTAGGACTGAGAATGATGAAAAATATTTTTAAAAAAACGAATCCAGTGAGATAAAAGACAAAGACTAAGGATTCGTATTTTAGTATATCCAATTCAAAAATACCTCGTAATAATCAATTATGGAGCAAAATTCAAGAATAGAGCTCAAAACTTGGATATAATCAAAGATAATAACCTCAACAAGCAATTTGGACAAATAGAAGAAAATTTAATTTTTCCGTGAATAGTGTCGTATACGTGAATAGTGCCGTATACGTGAATAGTAACCCCGACGAAAAAAGTAAGAATTTCAACATAAAATTCATGACAATATTTCTGTATAATGATATTGAAAAGAATAATATCATTTACGAAAGAAAATAACATCCCTTACCTCAAAAAGATAGTACTTCTGACTGGAATATCGGATATAATATCGAAGAAAACTTGCACTGAATACTAATACTCAAAGTATAGAAATACTCACAAAAATACGCTCGATATTATAGAGAGAGAAAACTTCTGATTCTGGTGTGATTTTCAATTCTAACCTAAGCACCCTATTTATAGGAAAAGCTTAGGATGCCAAAGGAGACTAAAATAATAAAATATTATTATTTTAAAAAAAAACTCCAGCCGCCGGCTGCTCCTCAAATTCAAAATTTTTTTCAACAAAAGTGGGTCCCACCCATTAAATAATATTTATTTTCTGAAACTTCAATAATTCATAACAAATAGCTCATTTGTCAGAAAAATACAAATTCTATGTCCTCCCATAGGAATTTTAATTCTCTACAACTTTGCAGAAGAAAGTTTTTCCAAATTCTAAACATAAATTATCCGAAATCCATAAACAGATGATTTCTCACACCAAAATATTGATAAAAACTCACCAGCGCCAATTCCTTCTTTAATATTCACAAAATAAATATTTTCTTATCATATAAATCAATAATTAATTATTCACAAATAATATTATAGAACTACAATATTAACAACCAGGTCGTTCCCAAGACAGGCGGGGCCTTCCGATAAGGACTTCTCCTTACTGGCGCGCAATTAAATAACCCCTCCTAGACAGAACTTCCTTAGACATTGTCAATAATGCTATCTAATAATATTATTCAAATAATATGAATTATTGAGTTGATAACGTGAAATACTGTGCAACGACAATTATTGAATCAATACTACAAAATATCAACTGTAGCCATTATTGAATCAATCATAACAAATAGCAACGTAGCAATTATTGAGTCAATAAAATATCAATGCAGCAATTATTGAGTCAATAATATAAAATATCAACGTAGCAATTATTGAGTCAATAATATAAAATATTGAACAGTAATTACTGTAACAATAATTGAGTAATGGCTTCTCACGTAAGACTCAATAATTTGAAATACTGTGCAATACCGTGTGCTACTATGCAACACCGTGTATCACTGTATTTTAATCACCGGGTATTTCAACAGTACTAACGGTAACAACCACGCCGTTATTTTGTAAAAAAGTTATTTCTGTCGCTTTCTATATCCGACAGTTATTCCGTTGTGGGGGCCCACAAATAGCTGCGCCGTCGTACGAATATTCCCCGACAACAAGAATATTCTACGACCAAACGAATATTTTCCGACAACAAGAATATTTTATAACCACTTGCTCATTTTAAAAAATGTTTGCACATTTCACCCATAACTTTCGTATTTATCAAAACAACACCTTACTGTTTCAAAATAATATATAAAGAAATTAAATCTTTATTCATAAAAGTTGGGGTCTTACACTTGCTTATAAGTATACGAGTTTGAGATACTTGTTTGAAGGTAAACAAGTTAGGATACTTGCCTTGCTCGATGATTATCGTTATAGTTTTTCTTGACTTCTCTTTGCAAAACCTATATAATTATAATCACATACACACACACACATTAGCTATACATTTATATTACATAACTTGTATAGCAATATATTAGACAATCACATAGGCTCCATTCATTGTCTTTCATTAACTAATTGTCTCTGTTTTGAAAATCTATTTTCTTTCTTTTAGAGGCTTTTTAATTGAGTTTCGTTCTCATCCCACAAGGATTGTAGTTCGGAGACGCTGCTGGGTTGTAGAGTTCGAGATTTTTTCGCACTAAGGGTTAACACGCTGCAAGAGGTATGTACTTTGGTTCTCGATTATGTGTAAACAAGTAATAACATGTATGCAATTAATCCTTCTTTGGTATCAGAGCATGTGTTTTTCTATCATATGTATACTATGTATGAATTATTTACATATAATATGTCATAAATGTATGTTTAAAATCTTGAAAAACATTATTTATCTTTTTGTTAAAGTCTAATATTGTAGTATGTTGTAGCCTACATATAGTGTATATGATCTGCATTTTTTGGGTTTAATTGAATTTATATGTTAAAAATAATTTAGAACACTAGTTGATAAATTGTTTGTGACACACCCAAATCCGGGTACTTCGTTTCCACATGATTTGGTGTTCACTTTCTAACTATAACAACATCTACCCAATATAACAACAAAATAAATTACAACCTTTAATTAAAATAGTTAAAATCTCACTTGAAACAAGGGTTACAACCTTCTTAAAAACAATCCCAGAGTTTAATCTAACCTTGACATAATAAACAAGTGCGGAAATAAAAACATAACATCAAAGTCTTATTACAATCTTTTCAAAACAACAAAAATAAATCTTCACTTGTTTTGCTTCTCGTTGCCCTTACTCATAGACGGGGCATCAACATTATCAACCTTAGCTGCAATTGTTATTTAATGCAAGAGTGAGCAAACAACAGCTCACTGGAGTTTTAACAACAATAAATATATGAAAGGATATCTTTAAAAAAATTTGAATAACTTAGCTTACTTCAACAATAAAGAATTGAATAATAATTCTCTATTAACATTAAAATTCGAATATAGAATTTATCTGAGAGTCATAAGACCTTTGAACTCTTGTCCTAGGTTATAAATATTTCTATTTAAACTTTTAACAGTTAATAAGACTATGGACCTTAACTCGTACTTAGGGAGATCAGCCCTTTGTACCATGTATTGTGCACAAACATCTTAACGCTTTTGCGTAGTAACCTCTCCTAATAATTAGGGTTGTTCATCTCAGTATTTTGAATACAAATCCGCACCAAAGAAAGTTTGGTTTGGATAAGCTTACAATGGTAATTTAGAATTTACGTTCATCAACTAAGGATTAGTTGAATCGACTTTCAATAACTCATAAATAAAAGAATTATGAATTAACATATGTTTTAGAAGTAAACTTAATGCATTTAAAATAATAAACTAGATCTTACTTGAACAATAAGTCAAGATCACTTCAATTAAACAAATAATTATCCAATACAGAAATGAAAAGGACATTCTCAACAATGAATATATGAAATTAAAGAACTTGTATCGAATTGACAAGTTTAGGGTTTAGAAGACTTGCCTTAAGCGCAAACTACTTAACACAATCACGTACTTTAGCACTTCCTACATACATACATATTCAATCACAATAACCTAAATTAGTTAACACGTAACTAATCCACATAATTAGTTAGCCCTCATGGTTAACTCATTCTAATTAAATAAATAATAATCAACCATCTCGTAGTTAATTACATCACATAACATACTCACATAATTACCTCAATTATGTATTTAACTAACTTGTAATTAACAATTACAATTCAAACACTTAATCTCATTATAATTACCTCTTAGTTTAATTAAATTATAAACAATTATAATTTATAATCAATTAAACTATATCATTCATTATAATCACACAAATTATAATTAATCATGCAATTATCAAATTATAATCTATAATTAAACATGCATTTATTAAATTATAATTATATAAATTATAATTTAAATTAACATCTAATTGATTAAAATAAATCAACTACTATTCATCATAATTTAATAAAAAATATAGTTTAAATTAAACATTTACCTTTAATTATAATTTCTCAAAATATAATCAAGTAGTTCATATTACAATTAAACAATTATAATTTAAATATTACATTAGGTTTTCAAAACTCTTTTATTTTCCAAATATGAAACTATCGAATTCATGTTAACACATGTTATATTAACTAGATACATGCTTAAGCTAGAATAAAAACTGCACAATCCAATCAAGCCAACTCACTGTCTCTGCACAGCTAGCGGCGCAGCTACATGCCTTGGCACCGGCGCAGCTGCGCAGGTGTTGAGTCTGTGAAAGGCAGCCGGCGCATGTGACGCCCCCCAGAATAGGTCCAGTCAACCCAAACCATTCTGAGTCGCCAAATACATGGTACAGAATTCAAATACAACTTTATATCATACGGTCGTGCAAAATACGACCACACAACTGTGAGTCTCAATACAAATATGTAAAAAATATTAAGATTCAAACTAAGTCCTCATTACAATTATTATCACACTATTTATCAGAAATAGTGAGGACTACTACTGCTCTAACTCGGACCATCACTCTGTCCCCCGACTAGTTCCCGCAACATTCTCATTTCCTGAAAAGGACAACAGATGAAAAGGGTGAGCTCAACTAGCTCAGTAAAGAATATTATGACTAAGATAATGGGAAACAAATTATCGTTAGTCTTCAACAAATAAGATAAAATATAATGGACAACCAACTTTAGATCAATATTCGCAGCGGAAATAACAATTCATTAGAAGAGTTAAGCAGAGAATCAAGTCTACTATCTTCTATGATTTAAAAGTCCATCATCAATATTTTATCCCTGTAACATTAATAAATATACATCTCGAATCAAATATTCATCTTTGCACTACAGGCCAAAGATATTCATTTGTATCATCAGTGGTCATTTCATCTCAACACCTGTCATCTTTGCACTACAGGCCAAAGATATTCATCAGGTAATCATTCATCTTTGCTCTACAGGCCAAAGATATTCATCAAGTAATCATTCATCTTTGCTCTACAGGCCAAAGATATTAAGTTACATCACCTTTTAGGACTGAGAATGATGAAAAATATTTATAAAAAAAAACGAATCCAGTGAGATAAAAGACAAAGACTAAGGATTCGTATTTTAGTATATCCAATTCAAAAATACCTCGTAATAATCAATTATGGAGCAAAATTCAAGAATAGAGCTCAAAACTTGGATACAATCAAAGATAGTAACCTTAACAAGCAATTTGGACAAATAGAAGAAAATTTAATTTTTCCGTGAATAGTGCCGTATACGTGAATAGTCTCGTATACGTGAATAGTGCCGTATACGTGAATAGTAACCCCGACGGAAAAAGTAAGAATTTTAACATAAAATCCATGACAATATTTCTGTATAATGATATTTAAAAGAATAATATCATTTACGAAAGAAAATAACATCCCTTACCTCAAAAAGATAGTACTTCTGACTGTAATATCGGATATAATACCGAAGGAAACTTGCACTGAATAGCAACACTCAAAGTATTGAAATACTCACAAAAATACGCTCGATATTATAGAGAGAGAAAACTTCTGATTCTGGGGTGATTTTCAATTCTAACCTAAGCACCCTATTTATAGGAAAAGCTTAGGATGCCAAAGGAGACTAAAATAATAAAATATTATTATTTTAAAAAAAAAAATCCGCCGCCTAGCGGCTTCCCAAATTTTCAGATTTTTAACAAAAGTGGGGCCCACCCATTAAATAATATTTATTTTTCGAAACTTCAATAATTCATAATAAATAGCCCCTTCATCAAAAAAATACAAGTTCTATGTCCTTCTATAGGAAATTTAATTCTCTACAACTTTACAGAAGAAAGTTTTTCCAAATTCCAAACATAAATTATCCGAATTCCATAAACAGATGATTTCTCACACCAAAATATTGATAAAACTCATCAGCGCCAATTCCTTCTTTAATATCCACAAAATAAATATTTCCTTATCATATAAATCAATAATTAATTATTCACAAATAATATTATAGAACTACAATATTAACAACCAGGTCGTTCCCAGGAAAGAGGGGGCCTTCCGATAAGGACTTCTCCTTACTAGCGCGCAATTAAATAATCCCTCCTAGACAGAACTTTCTTAGACATTGTCAATAATGCTATCTAATAATATTATTCAAATAATATGAATTATTGAGTTGATAATGTGAAATACAGTGCAATGACAATTATTGAATCAATAATACCAAAATATCAACTGTAGCCATTATTGAATCAATCATATAAAATGGCAACGTAGCAATTATTGAGTCAATAAAATATTAATGTAACAATTATTGAGTCAATAATATAAAATATCAACGTAGCAATTATTGAGTCAATAATATAAAATATTGAACAGTAATTACTGTAACAATAATTGAGTAATGGCTTCTCACGTAAGACTCAATAATTCGAAATACTATGCAATACCGTGTGCTACTATGCAACACCGTGTATCACTGTATTTTAACCACCGGGTATTTCAACAGTACTAACGGTAACAACTACGCCGTTATCTTGTAAAAAAGTTATTTCTGTCGCTTTCTATATCCGACAGTTATTCCGTTGTGGGGGCCCACAAATAGCTGCGCCGTCGTACGAATATTCCCCGACAACAAGAATATTCCACGACCAAACGAATATTCCCCGACAACAAGAATATTTTATAACCACTTGCTCATTTTAAAAATGTTTGCACATTTCACCCATAACTTTCATATTTATCAAAACAACACCTTACTGTTTCGAAATAATATATAAAGAAAACTAAATCTTTATTCATAAAAGTTGGGGTCTTACAACCTCCCCTCCTTATGAAATTTCGTCCTCGAAATTGACGTACGTACCTGGTATGTCGAAAAGGTGAGGATACCTCGCTTTCATTTTCGATTCCAACTCCTAGGTCATTTCCTCAATTGCATGGTTTCTCCATAAAACTTTAACTTGAGGTATAATTTTCGAGCGTAGGACATGCTCCTTCCTATCCAAGATCTTGACTGGTACCTCCTCGTACGTTAAATCTTCGGCTATCTCGTCTAGTTCTAACTCAATAATGCGGTTTGGATCCTTCACATATTTACGTAACACGGATATGTGAAACACGTTATGAACACGAGACATGCTTGGAGGTAAAGCGAGTCTATAAGCCACATTTCCTATTCGGTCAAGAATCTCAAATGAACCAATGAATAGTGGGTTGAGCTTTCCTATCTTCCCAAACCTCGTAACTCCCTTCCATGGAGCAATACGTAATAACACATGGTCTCCAACATTAAATTCCACGTCCTTTTGATGAAGATCCGCATAACTCTTTTGTCGATCTTGTGCTGTTTGTATACGTTGTCGGATTATTTGAATTTTTCTAAAGTCATACGTACCAACTCCGGTCCCAACAATGTTGTTTCACCCACCTCGTTCTAACATACTGGAGAGCGACACTTTCTCCCATACAACGCTTCGAATGGAGCTACGCCTATACTTGCCTGATAACTGTTGTTGTAGGAGAATTCCACTAATGGTAAGTACTTATCCCAACTCCCTTTGAAGTCTAGAACACAGAGTCTCAATAAATCTTCAAGAGTTTGGATAGTCCTTTCCGATTGTCCGTCTGTTTGAGGATGATAAGCCGAACTAAATCGTAAATCCGTACCCATAGCTTTCTGCAAACTGATTGAAAATCGTGAAGTAAATCTGGGGTCACGATCCGAAACTATGGATACTGGCATGCCATGCAATCTCACAATCTCATTCACGTACATATGAGCAAGACGTTCAAAGAAATAAGTCTCTCGTATTGGCAAGAAATGAGCAGACTTGGTTAATCTATCAACAATAACCCAAATCGCATCTAAGCCTTGAGAAACCTTGGGAAGACCCGTAACGAAATCCATCGTAATGTGTTCCCACTTCCATTTCGGAATCTCCAGTGGTTGCAATAGACCCTTCGGCACTTGATGCTCCGCCTTTACACGTTGACAAGTTAAACATCTCGAGATGAACTCCGCGATCTCTCTCTTCATATTGCCCCACCAAAATGTATGTCGAAGATCACGATACATTTTAGTACTCCCAAGATGGATTGCAAACGGTGTGTTGTGTGCCTCCATCATGATTCTATACTTCAAGTCGGAATCGTTAGGAACACAAAGTCTGGAGTTGACTCGAAGTATTCCATCTTCATCGATTCTCACTTCTGAAATTGCACCTTCTTGCACCTTCTTCTTCATCTTCATCAGCTCCGCATCCGTAGCTTGAGCAGCTTTAACTTTATCAATCAAAGCTGGTTCTACGCGTATACTTGACATCATTGCACTCGTTCCTACATATGATCTTCTACTCAACGCGTCAGCTACCACGTTCGCTTTTCCAGGATGGTATTGGATAGTATGATCGTAATCTTTCAACAGCTCAAGCCAACGTCGTTGCCGCATGTTGAGTTCCTTCTGAGTGAAGAAATATTTAAGGCTCTTATGATCCGTATAAATCTCCACTTTCTCTCCGTACAAGTAATGTCTCCAGATCTTCAACGTGAAAACGACTGCTGCCAACTCTAGATCATGAGTAGGATAATTCCTCTCATATTCTTTGAGTTGTCGCGAGGCATAGGCTATGACTTTCCCATGTTGCATGAGAACACATCCTAACCCTTTGCCCGAAGCATCGCTGTAAATAACAAATCCATCCGAACCAGATGGTATTGTCAGAACAGGTGCCGAAATAAGTCTCCTCTTGAGCTCTTGGAAGCTCTTCTCGCATTCCTCTCTCCAAACGAATTTCGTATCTTTCCGAGTCAACTGAGTTAATGGAGAAGCGATTCAAGAAAATCCCTCTACGAACCTCCGATAATAACCAGCTAAGCCCAGAAAGCTTCGTACTTCAGTCACCGACTTAGGTTGCTCCCAGCTTTGTATTGCTTCAATCTTCGCCGGGTCCACAAATACTCCACGTTTCGATACCACGTGCCCAAGGAATGCTACTTTCTCAAGCCAAAACTCGCATTTCTTCAGCTTAGCATATAGCTTGTTCTCACGAAGCTTTTGAAGTACTAACTTCAAATGGTGTTCATGATCTTCACGGCTTTTAGAATAAATGAGGATGTCATCAATAAAGACAACAACGAATTGATCTAAATACTCCTTAAATACACGGTTCATCATATCCATGAAAGCAGCAGGAGCATTAGTCAATCCAAAAGACATGACTAAGAACTCATAATGCCCGTACCGTGTTCTAAAAGCAGTCTTTGGAATATCCTCAGTTTTAATCTTCAACTGATGATATCCAGAACGAAGATCGATCTTTGAAAAGAATTGCGCTCCTTGCAACTGGTCGAACAGGTCATCAATACGAGGTAACGGATACCTATTCTTAATGGTGACATGGTTCAACTCCCGATAGTCAATACAAGCATACTCCCGTCTTTCTTCTTTACGAATAAAACAGGAGCACCCCAAGGAGACGTACTAGAACGAATAAAACCGATGTCTAACAACTCTTGTAATTGAATCTTTAACTCCTGAAGTTCAATAGGAGCCATTCGATGTGGGGTTTTAGAAATGGGCTTTGTACCGGGCTCAAGGTCAATAAAGAATTCAACTTCACGTTCTGGGAGTAGACCGGGAAGTTCTTCGGGAAATACATCAGGAAACTCATTAACAACGGAAATATTATTCAAATCTGATGTATTCTGATTTAGATCAGTGACATGAGCTAAGAAAGCTTGACATCCGTTTTTCAATAAACGAATAGCCTTGGGATTTGAAATGATATTGACTGATTTTAGTGGTTTGGTGGTTTGAATTCGTACAACAGGTTGATTAGGTATATGAAAACTAACAACCTTACGAAAATAATCAATTTTGGCATGGTAAGTGGTTAACCAGTCAATTCCTAAAATCACGTCAAATGCAAGTATTTTCAAAGATATAAGATCAACAGCTAAGGTAAGGGTACCAATCTGAATCAAGCAAGATTTGTAAACTGTAGATGTAACAAAGGTTTCTCCTAACGGAGTTTCAACAGATAAGTCAAAGTCTAATTTATCAGAAGTCAAGTTCAAACGTTGAGCACAAGCAGGTGAAATAAAGGAATGGGTAGCACCGGTATCTAACAAGGTATAAACTTCGCAAGAGTTTATGATCAGCTTACCCGTAATCACCTCGTGTGGATTCCTCGCGTTTTGGGCTGTCACGACAAACGCTCTTCCAGGAATCACCGACTTTGACTTGTCTGCAACCGCCTTTGGAATCACCACCCCCGCTGAACTTGGTTTCGCAACAGGACAATCTCGAGCTATATGTCCTTCTTTTCCACAGTTATAGCATCCTTTGAACTGTTGTGGGCAGTTTGGGCTGATATGTCCCTCTTTCCCGCATTTAAAACATACGACCGGTGGTCGTTCTCCTCCCCTCGAAACAGTTGATGCTGGTGCTGATGTTGACATCTTCGCGTTCTCATTGTTGTACCTTCTCTTCTTGAAATCTCCTCCCGATTCGCTTCTTCTACTATCATGGCCACGATAACCACTGGAGTGGTTACCGCTTCTGTCATACTTTCCTCCTCGCTGGTTGTCATTGCTCCGATGACTGCTGCCACCGGTACGACCTTGGTTGTGGTCCCTCGGTTGAACATAATCATTATCTCGTTCTAATAACTGGGCCCTGTTTACTACATCCGAATATAAAGAAAATTTATGAGAAATGAGGTATTGACATATTTCGGGTTTCAAACCTCTTAGAAACATCCGCGTCATACGTTCCTCATTCTCCACCAAATGAGGTGCAAACCTGGACAGCTCCGCGAACTTAGCCTCGTATTGGGATACCGTCATGTTATTTTGTTCGAGTCTAATAAACTCTACTTCCTTCATATGACGAATACTTTCAGGAAAGTACTTGTCATTGAATAGTTTCTGGAACGCTTCCCAAGACAACTTAAGTGCGGCAGGCTGGGTACGTTTCACAGATTTCCACCAGTAATCTGCCACTCCACGGAACATGAACTCATACTATTCATTTAAAACTTGTTTTACCGTACTTTGATTTCTGAAAATCATTTATAACATATAACTCACTATTAATAACACATGAACACAATACATATATATAAAATTCATGATTACAACTTTCATGAAAACTCAATTTTTTTTTTTACAGATAATTAAACATGAATAAAGAATAAATACATAGAGTTCTAACCTTTTAGCTATGAATGTGAAGAAAAGATGGTGAGGTGCTTGTTCTACCAATTCTTTCTTCTTCTTTTCTTCTCTGATATACTCTGCCCTCTCTCTTCTCCTCTCTCTCTGTGTTTTAGACTTAGGCTTAGGCTTAGAATTAACGTAGTTGTTATATTACAACTGATATAATATAATATACGTATACTTATAATATATATGTAACTGTTACTCAATTAAGATATACAATAAATACATATTATTATATAAGTTACAACTATTTGAATTTGAAAAGCCTTATGGCTTGTTTGGCCAAAACAACATTACTTTTAAAAAACAGATTATTATTACTAAGGTCATGTTTGGTAAAAATGAGTTTAAAACAAGTGTCAGGGCCTTGTTTGGTTAAAATCGTTAAAACCCTTTTTTTTTTATTTTAACACATACTTTAATGTCATATTTTAATCAATTAAATATTAATCAAATAATTTAATCAATTAAAATCTAACATCAATTAATCACATAAAATTTTGCCACATAATTATAATTACTCGTTAATTATAATCCATGTAACACTTAACACATAATTCATCTAATTTAATTTTCTCAATTAAATAAGAACTATATTATAAAATTAATATACATCAACTAGATAAATATTAAACATTCATTTAATTAATATATAACACTTAATTAAATCACTCCCACAAATCACATAATTTATTTATTTAACTCAATAAATAAATCACATAAAATATTTATTTAACTCAATCAATATTAAAAATTATTATATAAAATCTCAATCGTTACATTGTCTATTTTGACCAGCCATAACTTTCTGCATATTTATCTATTTTATGCGATATTGGTATGTATGCGTAGTACGTCTTGTAAGCTTTCCAATGACATATTATAGGCATGATTCAAATAAAAATTAAGTTAGATATGACTTGCCGAAGTTTGGGTTGCAAACTTGGTTTTCTGAAAATTTTGTTACCGGAGGTTGAAGGTGAAATGCAAGTCTCATTCTCGGACATACTTACATGCAACACACCTCCCCTCGTGGTAGCTCCCAAAATGGTGGTTGGCATACCATAAGAACCAACTAACCAAGTCAATCAGAACCCTTCAAGTTGTGTTGAAAAATTAAGCCGGGAAGACGGCGCGCAGGTCACACGTGCACCGGAGCGCTGCTGTGACCACACGCTCGCCATGCGCTGCCACCTTTCTGCAGCTCGCGCGTGTACTGCACGCGTCTGGCCATTTACTCGCATACTTGACCCGCGAACCTGTCTGACCTGGATTTGACCCACGTACTGACCGGTTTTAGCATATTTTTGTTTTTAATTTTCAGAAATTGATTTAGTAATTATTTTATACATGAAAATTAATAAATAAATAAATATTGTGATTATTAAATTCTGAAAAATAAGCAGAAATTAATTATTGGCATAAAATTAATGTTTCCATTGAAATTTTGGGAAATTAATTCATTTGGATAATTTTAGTTAATTACTAATTTAATTATGCAGTAGTTAATTAATTGTGATAATTAGCATAATTATCAAAAAAAATCCAGAAAATTATAGTAACCTTATATGATGTTAAGATGTTATAAAGTTTTTAGAAGTATTTTAATGTGTTTAAAACATACTTAGTATATTAATTGAGTAATATTGCTTGTTATTAATTTCATTTTCTTAATATTTTTGAAATATTAATTGTTGTTGTTTGAATTAAATTAACATGTTATAATTACACATGTACCCTTATTCCTAGTAGGAGTAATTTAGGTAGTAGTAATTTAATTAAATTATTCCCTAAATTGCACGTCATATGCGCTTAATTGTTTTTTTCAAGAATTGGGCATTTATATGGATTGTCATTTCTAAGCTTGGCTAAGTCTCCCTTTTGTATTTATGTCATATTTGTGTTAATTTGATTCATGCTGCAAAGACTCTTTTATACTATATTCAATTTGAGATATTTTAAAATGTATATTATATTATATTCTTTCTTTTATTTATATGTAAGGATAATATAGTAATAATGTAGTTAAAAAATAAAAATTATTTCCTTCCCCTCCCTACTTCTAAATTCACAAACAAGTGAAAATATAATTAAAATTTTATTCATTCCTTTCCTTTTTAAAACTCACAAACATGACAAAAAAAATTATAGGTTTTTTTAATCTTTTCCCCTATTATACTTTCCTTTCCTATTCCATCCCATCCCATCATTCCAAACGCATTATTAATAGTACAAATTTTATTTTTATCACAACAAAAATTGATATACCACCAAAAAACTTAATATTAGAACACAAACTTAAACCAACAAAAAAAATAAATTGAATGTCACATATATATAGCATGTTTCTAAAACACAAAAGTCTTCTAAACCACAAGAATCAAGTGTTTTAGAAATCAAATTTGGCTATTTTCACAAAACTCATATTTTTCATAAAATAATCTACTGTAATAAAATTTCTCAAGCAATTCAACTTTATATACATGCATTATATACAAAATTGAAGATAACATCAAACAAATTCCTAATAAGCATGTTAGCATATACTAATTCATCAATTTTACTCTAAAATCAACCAAATACATGAATTTTCGTATGAACTCATACTATTCATTTAAAACTTGTTTTATCGTACTTTGATTTCTGAAAATCATTTATAACATATAACTCACTATTAATAACACATGAACACAATACATATATATAAAATTCATGATTACAACTTTCATGAAAACTCAAATTTTTTTTTTACAGATAATTAAACATGAATAAAGAATAAATACATAGAGTTCTAACCTTTTAGCTATGAATGTGAAGAAAAGATGGTGAGGTGCTTGTTCTACCAATTCTTTCTTCTTCTTTTCTTCTCTGATATACTCTGCCCTCTCTCTTCTCCTCTCTCTCTGTGTTTTAGACTTAGGCTTAGGCTTAGAATTAACGTAGTTGTTATATTACAACTGATATAATATAATATACGTATACTTATAATATATATGTAACTGTTACTCAATTAAGATATACAATAAATACATATTATTATATAAGTTACAACTATTTGAATTTGAAAAGCCTTATGGCTTGTTTGGCCAAAACAACATTACTTTTAAAAAACAGATTATTATTACTAAGGTCATGTTTGGTAAAATGAGTTTAAAACAAGTGTCAGGGCCTTGTTTGGTTAAAATCGTTAAAACCCTTTTTTTTTATTTTAACACATACTTTAATGTCATATTTTAATCAATTAAATATTAATCAAATAATTTAATCAATTAAAATCTAACATCAATTAATCACATAAAATTTTGCCACATAATTATAATTACTCGTTAATTATAATCCATGTAACACTTAATACATAATTCATCTAATTTAATTTTCTCAATTAAATAAGAACTATATTATAAAATTAATATACATCAACTAGATAAATATTAAACATTCATTTAATTAATATATAACACTTAATTAAATCACTCCCACAAATCACATAATTTATTTATTTAACTCAATAAATAAATCACATAAAATATTTATTTAACTCAATCAATATTAAAAATTATTATATAAAATCTCAATCGTTACATTGTCTATTTTGACCAGCCATAACTTTCTGTATATTTATCTATTTTATGCGATATTGGTATGTATGCGTAGTACGTCTTGTAAGCTTTCCAATGACATATTATAGGCATGATTCAAATAAAAATTAAGTTAGATATGACTTGCCGAAGTTTGGGTCGCAAACTTGGTTTTCTGAAAATTTTGTTACTAGAGGTTGAAGGTGAAATGCAAGTCTCATTCTTGGACATACTTACATGCAACACACCTCTCCTCGTGGTAGCTCCCAAAATGGTGGTTGGCATACCATAAGAACCAACTAACCAAGTCGATCAGAACCCTTCAAGTTGTGTCCAAAAATTAAGCTGGGAAGACGGCGCGCAGGTCACACGTGTACCGGAGCGCTGCTGTGACCACACGCCCGCCATGCGCTGCCACCTTTCTACAGCTCGCGTGTGTACTGCACGCGTCTAGCCATTTACCCGCATACTTGACCCGCGAACCTGTCTGACCTGGATTTGGCCCACGTACTGACCGGTTTTAGCATATTTTTGTTTTTAATTTTCAGAAATTGATTTAGTAATTATTTTATACATGAAAATTAATAAATAAATAAATATTGTGATTATTAAATTCTGAAAAATAAGCAGAAATTAATTATTGGCATAAAATTAATGTTTCCATTGAAATTTTGGGAAATTAATTCATTTGGATAATTTTAGTTAATTACTAATTTAATTATGCAGTAGTTAATTAATTGTGATAATTAGCATAATTATCAAAAAAATTCCAGAAAATTATAGTAACCTTATATGATGTTAAGATGTTATAAAGTTTTTAGAAGTATTTTAATGTGTTTAAAACATACTTGGTATATTAATTGAGTAATATTGCTTGTTATTAATTTCATTTTCTTAATATTTTTGAAATATTAATTGTTGTTGTTTGAATTAAATTAACATGTTATAATTACACATGTACCCTTATTCCTAGTAGGAGTAATTTAGGTAGTAGTAATTTAATTAAATTATTCCCTAAATTGCACGTCATATGCGCTTAATTGTTTTTTTCAAGAATTGGGCATTTATATGGATTGTCATTTCTAAGCTTGGCTAAGGTGCTATTTGTTTATATCTGATTGTCTCTTAATGGACTGCCTCTTATTCGTTAAGAGGCATGATGCTATTTTTTTTTGTAACCTCTGAATGCCTCTTAATCGATAAGACAAAAAATAAAATCTTAATAATTAAGAGGTACCTCTTAATGAAATTTTTTTGATAATTTTTTTTATATAAATATATTCAACAATATTATTCACTCATTTTTATTAAATTGAATATTTAAAATTATTAAATAAAATTTTACCCTTTAAAATGGTAAAATAGTGTCATTAAGAAATAACTTATTTTTTAGTTATCAAACAGGTTTTTAGATTCAGACTTTATAACCATTCAGATGATCTAATTTATTCAGACATCATAATCATTCAGATCTTAATTCCCAAGTTTATCAAACACAACCTAAGTCTCCCTTTTGTATTTATGTCATATTTGTGTTAATTTGATTCATGCTTCAAAGACTCTTTTATACTATATTCAATTTGAGATATTTTAAAATGTATATTATATTATATTCTTTCTTTTATTTATATGTAAGGATAATATAGTAATAATGTAGTTAAAAAATAAAAATTATTTCCTTCCCCTCCCTACTTCTAAATTCACAAACAAGTGAAAATATAATTAAAATTTTATTCATTCCTTTCCTTTTTAAAACTCACAAACATGACAAAAAAAATTATAGTTTTTTTCATCTTTTCCCCTATTATACTTTCCTTTCCTATTCCATCCCATCCCATCATTCCAAACGCACAAACGCATTATTAATAGTACAAATTTTATTTTTATCACAACAAAAATTGATATACCACCAAAAAACTTAATATTAGAACACAAACTTAAACCAACAAAAAAAAATAAATTGAATGTCACAATATAACAAATTTAACACTAATAATATGGACAAAAAATAAAATAAAAGTAGATTTATACTATCATTACTTGATTTTACAATAATATTAAATTGATTACACAAAATACTAATGTACATACTTTTAGGGTGTTCTGGACAAAATTTATGGAGAGAAATGGAGATAGATGGAACTTAACCGGAAAAAATGGAAGAAAAGAGTGAGAAGAGTCATGATAAAGAGGATTGATGAAGAAAGAAAATGAGAGAAGAAAGAGAATGATGCGACAGATGGGTAATTCAAAGCTTGTATTGTATCAGTTTGGTTTAGTAAATTTTAATCAAAAACCTTTTCATTTTAATTTGATACAAACTTTGAAAATTTTAGCCTTTTATTATGTAATAATAATAATTATTATAATATTTAATTATCAAAATTAAAATATAATTAATTTAAAAAATTATAATATAATTAATTTTCAAAATTAAAAATTATAATTTGTTTCAAAATAAAAAATAAGAAATAATTCCAAAATTAAAAATAGTAATTAATGTTCAAAACTCTTTTTTCTTTTGTTTTCTCTGAAATTTTAATCACTTTATTAAAAATTTATTTTGTTTTGTGTTTTAATAATATATATGAAAATTAGAAAAAGTAAGTTTGCCCTTTAAAAACGGGTCGGGTCGATTCAAATTTAGGGGGAAATTGACAAAAAGTAGGGAAATGACATCAATTTATCACTTTAGGGACTTAATTAGTGAAAAATGAATTTTAGGGGTCACTTTGACATTAAATAACAACTTCAAGGGACAAGGGTGTCCTAAATAAAATATTCGTCTTCTCTTCCTCTTACAAGATCGCATCTCTCTCGCGGGTTCCCATTGCACATGGTATACATTTCACTTCCCTTGCCGCCATAACCGCCCTCTGCAACTTGACCAATCTATCTCCAAGCAACACAATAACCAATAAAAACTCCATAAAATTTGTTATAAATTATGCTTCGCCTGTACACTAGAGCCATTACCAGACGTCGTATTTGCTCCTCGCTCCGTCGCCCTTTCTCATCTCTACCTTCTTCTTCTTCTTCCCGAAACCCAGAAAATTCCATTGAATACCCAACAGAACTGAAAAATTCCCATCATATTCCCCCGCCGATCATCCACCACCCAACAATCCCTCTCTCTCCTCTCTCTTCTTCCTCTCCGTTCTCTCGTTCTACCCTTTTCGCCGCTTCCATAACCCTAATCGCCGCCATTGCTGTAATTTCAATTAACGACTCGGATAAATCAAAATCATCAAATGATATATATACTGATTTGGAACACGCAATTGAGCGTTCGAATGAGTCGTTTAATAGGATTATTAACCGGATGAAGCAAACGGGTGTGGCGGCTTCGGTGCTGTGGAAGTCGTTGACGTCGGTTTTAAGTTCGGCGAATTATGAGGTTCGGTCGGGGTTCGAGCTTAGGGTTGCGTCACTTTTGGCCGACATTGCGGCGGCGAATGAGAGTCGGAGGGTGGCGATTGTGGGTGCCGGCGGTGGTGCCGTGGTTGATTGGTTAATTGAAATGGTGGCGAGGAAGGGGGATAATGGTGGGACTCAGGCGGAAGCGGCTAGGGCTTTGGCGTACTTGATTGCTGATCCTAATGTTTGTGGGTCGGTTTTTGAAAGGCCTCATGCTATTCCTAATCTTCTTAGGTTTATTTTTTCTACTCAGCCATCAAAAAAGGTGACTCTTTTTTGTTATTTTCTTTTCTTTGTTGCATTAGTGTTTAAAAATTGAAATGATTTTCTCAGCATTAGTACTTTGACGACAAAAGAATCTTACAAAAATTTGCATACAAAATGATGTGGCTGATTGTGGTTTGTTGCTATCACTAGGCCATCCATGTATGGATAATCATTCACTAATTACGCTTGCCATATCATTTTGTAAACTAGTTTCTATAAGCTTTTTTTGTCACCGCGACAACACTCTTTTCTCAGTTACACCTTCAATGATCAATGCAGTATATGACAAAGCTTAGTTTTAGCTTGCTTGGATAAATATTTTACTTTGTGTTGTGTTGTTCAAGTTTTGAAGTTTGTGTTTCCATTTTAATAGTACGGTTCAGAGCACATGTGAAGAATTTAACTCTAAAAGGGAAAGGGGGATCTTTATCCATTGTAAAGCATTGTGCTTTCCTTGATGAAACTATTCATAGAACTCTGAAAGATATTGGTGTTTAGATTTTCTTTTAAGTTTTCCTTTTTGTCATTTTAGTTTTTAATTGTGTTTCTTTGTTGACAGCTAGCATAATTTACATTGCATAGTGTTTTTTCACTGCTGCTTTATAGAACTTTGACTTGTTTTGGAAGATTTGTTTATGTTGTCTTGCCAATTAATTGCTCAATCTGAAGCACATGTAAAAAAGTAACTTTCAAGAGAAAATGAATGAGCAAAAATGGAGGAGCAGTATTTTCAAAATTAAAGCATCTTTCTTATTGATGAAAAAGCTATATAATACACAAAATATTGGTAGTCTGATCCAAGTCACCCTTTTGTCATTTCAGCTTATTATGCTTTGAAGAGGTCTCAAATTTATGTTTTTATTAAATGATGATAACTAACATCAACAGGTGTGAAACTCAATTTACAGTGGAAGTTTTTTAAAGCACTGCACAACTCCTAATCTTTTTCTCTGACAGGACTGTCCCCTGAGAGTCACCAAGAATATTAGTTTAATTGCCATGAAGTTATGTTACCTTTTCCTTTTGTTTTGACATTGATATACTGCATTTTTTGTGGGCAGCAAACAAGACGTAGTTCATTCGATTTTTCTGATTCTTTGAAAGGTAAGAGCATGCTTGTTGCAGCAATAATGGATATCGTTACTTCCAATTCTGATAGTGCAGACAAGGTGGTCTTTAAGCCCTCCCTGCCTGGAAATGCTGAAATGAGAGATATTGCAGTAGCAATTGAAGTTGTTGAGGAAGGTGGCTTGCATTTGGAGGAGGCACATGCAAGTGATGAGGATGACGATGGTGGAACAGGAATAAAGGGTATTGGAATTAAGGTTCTTGGAGGTACAACAGTTTTAGGGCTTGCAAGAAGTAATGGCCTAGTGGAGTTGGCACATTCAGATACCACTCAACTTGACTCAGTTAAAAATACTCCAAAAACTGTTTTGTTTAACAAAATAAATGATAGTTCTTTGGCACAACCAAGTTTGTCTTTAGCTGCTGTACCTGGCCTCTGGGATGATTTGCATTCTCGACACATTGCTGTGCCTTTTGCTGCTTGGGCTTTAGCAAACTGGGCAATGGCATCTGAGGTGAATAGATCTCATATTCAAGAACTAGACTGTGATGGGCATGCTGTCATGACTGCTTTAGTTGCTCCTGAGAGATCCGTGAAATGGCATGCAAGTTTGGTGGCACGATTGCTTTTAGAGGACCAAAATCTCCCTTTAAATGATTCTGTTTCTGATTGGTGCTTCAGTCTTCTTTCTACCGTTTCTCAAGCAAGTAAAACCGATGACATCCCTTTAACCCAAATGGCTTTATCTGCCTTTCTTGTTTCTATCAAGAGAAGCCCTAGGGCACAGAAAGTGGTAATGGAAAAGGGTCTTCATCAGATGAGAGAAACCGTTAAGCGGACAATGAAGCATAAGCCTACACAAGAAGCATTGGCGAAGGCTTTAGAATTGCTTGGTACTGGAGAAATGCATTTTTCCCTTGAAGAAAGTCAAAAGTGGTCTGCTATTCTGCTTACTTGGGTCTTTGATAAACTTTCTTCTGACACTATGAGATCTTCAGCTATAAATATCCTTTCACACATTCTGGAAGACCATGGGCCATCTTCTGTGCCAATTTCTCAAGGGTGGTTAGCTATTTTACTGACTGATATTTTAGGATCCCATAAGTCAACATCACTTAAAGGAAGCGCTCAGCCTAAAAGTGATAAAGTGAAGGTTTGTAAAATATGTAATATAATTCTGTTAGAAAACAATGCAACGTGTCTTTTGCAGGAATGTTGTACCTTTTTTTTAGTTAAGCACAGTATTTTTGTAGATCTTGTTTATAGCAGTTTTCAATTTTAATTCGATATCCCTGTTCTCGATTCATATGTTGACTGGATTCATACGCAACTTATATTTTGCAGACTCAAATTGATCAATCAAACATTCTTGCTGCTACGCAAATTGCTAATCAGTTGGCGGGTGCCGTTGTTAATTTAGCAGGAAGTCAGCTGGGAACTGAAACTGACACTGACGATATTATTCCTTTGGCAGACCTTCTGTCCCTTGAACCCTTTGTTGGACCGTTTAAGAATTTAAAGAAAGATAATCTGCCTAAAAACAATGCTGCAGATTCCGCTTTGGCTACTCTTAAGGGCATTAAAGCTCTGACTGATATCTGCTCAGATGATTCTCTTTGTCAGAACAAAATAGCTGATTTTGGTGTACTGTGTTTGCTTAGGCGTTTTCTGTTGCGTGATGATTATGAGAAACTGAGTGCTATTGAAGCATATGATGCATCACGGGCGATGGAAGCACAGGAGCGCATCTCAAATGATGCTGGTGGGCCATCTGTTTCTAACACCCATGATTCATCTAGTGTTCGAGTTCCCCCAACAGCCCACATTCGCAGACACTCGGCTCGTTTGTTGACTATTCTTTCAGTCCTACCGAAAGTTCAGAAAGTGATACTAGAAGATGAAACTTGGTGTAAATGGCTTGAAGAATGTGCTAATGGGAAAATTCCTGGTTGCAACGACCTTAAAATTCAAAGTTATGCCCGAGCGATACTGTTAAACATTTTTTGTAATGATCAAATTATCGAAGACGCTGTAAATGACAATAGTCCTGAAAACAGTAGTCCAAACAAAAACCAAAGTTGTTCTCAATTCACCGACATGATTTTTTTGATCAATCCTGAGCTGCCACACTGGAAGTGTCCTAAAAAGACGGATATCAAGCCACCAAAGAAGCAGCCAGATTCTAGATTATTGACAGGTGATGATGATTCCGTTGACAGTGAGGATAGGCCTTTAAGCAGAGTTGCTACTGGTAATAGCTTATCTACTTCTGCTAATGGACCTGAAAGTTGCTCACAACCAGATGATCCTTTTCTGGATGTCGTCTTTGTTCATGGCCTGCGTGGTGGGCCTTTTAAAACATGGCGCTTGTCTGAAGATAAGTCATCAACTAAGTCTGGCCTGGTGGAGAAGATTGATGAAGAGGCCGGGAAGCATGGAACCTTCTGGCCAGGAGAATGGCTTTCAGCTGACTTTCCCCATGCCCGCATGTTTACTCTTAAATACAAGGTTTGTCCCAGATATTGGTGCTTTTGGTTCTAGTGTAACGGGAGAAGTTCGTGGAATATCTGGGTCTGTAAAAGTTTTTGTTTTTTGGCCTTAATAAAATTTTTCCCAGTGTGGTGGCTCTTGTATATCTGGTAGTTCTCTCTAGCTCATCCTTTACATTAAAAGTTCTACTGACTTCTTATTTAATGTTGAATGCAGACAAATCTTACACAGTGGTCTGGAGCAAGCCTGCCTCTTCAGGTTTGTTGCAATCTTTGACAACTTTGAAGCATCACTAGATATGTTGCTTGGGATTTTTTTCTAGCTACATCTTTTTTCTTTGCTGGGGATGTTTCACTGCTTCTAAAGAGTCATTTCAATTTCAAATTTTTTATGTCAAAGAAATTCTCTTTGCTCTTCTAGAGGCATTTCCGATGAATTTATAAACACAGATAATATCTTATGTATTAATTTAGTTACGGTATGGCCTGGTTGACTCTGGCGTTTTTAAGCTTAGTTTACGAAGTTCTATATCCGTGTTTGGTGTCATAAACTGAAACATTTTGTCTTAGCTGAGTACCAAGGCAGCTGCCTATTTTCCATATTAGGTCATGCGCCAAAAGTTGCAGCCTGGTTTAACCTTCATATTTTCTAAATTTTTACATGTACCAAATCTCTTTTGTTTTTTGTGTGCATGTTTAATAAATACAAATATTATTTGTACTCTAGCTTAGAAAGTTTAATGTGCTTTACTTGCTACATAGATTATCATATCTATAATTCTTGCACATACTTTACTCTTAACTTGATGCTCATGAAGTTATTTCTTTGGAGGCATATCGTATTAGTTTGAGAAGCATTGGTAGTTTAACATTCTCTGTTAATTGACATATGAATTTTCCTCTTAGATGTTTCAAGAATTTCATTCACAGCTATCAAAATAATTATTCTTCTCTTTTAACATAATAAGAGCTTATATAAAGCTGTGGTTTATTTCTTACTATTAGCTAGCTTTCTACTAATGATTTAACATACTAGCATATTGATATAGTATATACAAGATAATTCATTCTGAGAGTTGATTAGAGTTTTGAATTTGATTTCTTTCTGCCCCTTTCTGAAGTGTAAATGTTCCATTTCATAAGTTGGATGGAGTTATAAATCATATAGCCCCATTGTAATACAGTCAGTGCTATCCTATACACGTTACCAAATAAACCTTTGGTTAGCCTGCTTTAGTAGTGTAGTATTATTTTTGTCTATTAATCTGTTATAAGCTTATTAGGGATTAAGGGAGGTGAGGGAGTAGTACGTACTAAGTCTTTAAAAACAAATTCATTAAAGATATTCATAACATTCTATCAGTTCACAAGTGTGTTTAGGGACTTAGTACGACTAGGTCCCCTCACCTCCCTTTTTATTTGTAAGATTAATCAAGTCCAACTTATACTTATCTTGAAATAAATACAAACATAGATTAAATCAAAGTTAGTTAAATTACAAATATAGAGATCAACCTGAAGCTAAATTCATATGTTTTATAACATATTAACGTATACTCTTTGGCCAATATATTGTAAACGCTTCATGATGACTTCACCTGATCTTGCTTTTATCTCTACATAGAGCATACACATAACTTCGTTAATCACTGTATCTTACATAATTTGGTAAATCTTTTATCTGCTTGTCTTATGTTGGTGCAACTTGGTTTCTTGATATAAACTTTTAGTCACATGGCACTGAAATTTTGCAGGAAGTTAGCGCCATGATGTTAGAGAAGCTTGTTGCAGCAGGCATTGGAGATCGACCTGTTGTGTTTGTGACTCATAGGTGTGTGCGATGCTGTATTTTTAGCCCTCCCCTATTGTAGGGCTTGGTCTAAAGAGATGTCATAGATTTTGCGTAGAGGGAGGTCTTTATTTGAAAGTATAATACTGTGGTAATTGACTAATTCTATGTGATTGTGTTTCTTTATCTTGCTTATTTAGGATATTATAGAAGAAAGCATGTCAGAGAAGTTGTATTTTAATGCTTTTAGGGTTATGGAAACAGCAGGATTTTCATCAAATATGGGCTTTTCATCAATTATTACATGGTTGGAAGGATTGCAATAAGATCATAGATAATAGGTCCTCATCATTTAGGAATTTGTTAATTCTGTCCTGCTCCTTTTTTTAGTGTATATCTTACAAATTTCATGCTGATCTGAAATATGATGATATACTTGGAAACAGCTGTAATATTCTGATGTATGTGGCACAGATTTTTGATGTAATTTTTGACTCTCTTATGCAGCATGGGAGGTCTGGTTGTCAAGCAGATGCTCCATAAAGCAAAAGTAGAAAAAAATGATAAACTTGTCAAGAATACTGTTGGAGTTGTATGTTTCCTTGACCAAATACATATTTGAACCACAGTTTTTTTAAAAATTTGCTAATCAATCTTTTGTAATATTTCTTCATTTTTTATGGTTTAAGGTGTTCTATAGCTGCCCGCATTTTGGCAGCAGACTTGCAGACATGCCTTGGCGTATGGGTCTAGTGTTGCGCCCTGCACCCACAGTAAGTACTTGATTATTGTAGCCTAATCATGCTCTGTCTTCACTAAAATCTGTTCGGTTATTGGTCCACAATTTGTTTATAATAATTGAGAGTCATTCTTCATTATGAGTTGGTGTTAATAATCAATAATTCTTTCCATTTAGTAGATAGGTGAGCTAAGAAGTGGATCTCCGAGATTAGAAGAGCTTAATAATTTTATTCGTCAACTTCATAAGAAAGGGATGCTCGACGTTCTCAGTTTCTGTGAGGTAATTGATTGGCACTAATATTATTGTTTTTTCCAAACATCTACTGCTTGTGCTAGCGCCTGAACGTACCCACTTGCATCTAAGGGTGTGTTTGGCTAATGTTTTTTTGGCAGACCAAGGTGACCCCGATTGTTGAAGGTTATGGAGGATGGGCCTTCCGAATGGAAATCGTACCAATTGAATCAGCATACCCTGGATTTGGTGAACTTATTGTAAGTTTTGTTGGATTATTCACAAATTTACCATCAACTTATTATTTTTGTCTTTTGCGAAGAAGCAAGGGTTGATAGTTTGACAAATCTCAGAATTGGGAAATTGTGGGATTCACACATATTTTCTAAATAGATTTTTTATATACACATATCTTATGCATACATCTTTAAAATTTTAATACTAATATATACTCCCTCCATTCCACAAAAAGAGTTGCATTTGATTCTTTTCCTAGTCAATTTGCAAAGTCCTAAACTTCAAATTTGATGCGAATTCGTTCGTTTGATTTTGGCTAATGCAGTAGTTAGTATTGTAAACTATTTAAAAAGCAACACTAAATTCAAAATTGTTATTTTGAAAGCTAAAATAAATTCACATCATAATTTGAATTTTAGGATTTTGCAAATTAACTAGGATCAAACTCAAATGGGACACTTTTTGTGGAGTATAATTCATGGTATAATGTAATAAAAAGTACAATAAGCACAAATTTTATATAGTAATACACTAATACTATCTAGGAATTTAGGAAATAAGAAACAAAATTATAATTATTATATTACGTAGTATTAGCAATATTTTCAAGAACTGAATTCTCTTGGAAATGAGTTTCTGTATTTGAATGTGGAGCCGACTGGTTTGAGTGTAAATGTTGAATTTTATATTTAATTCTTTGGAGAATGTCAGTTTTGCTTTTACCTTTCTTCTGCTCCACCCCCCCCCCCCCCCCCCCCCCCGCCACGCAAATTATTTTTACTGATCTGCCTGCAAATTTGGTTACAGGTGTTGGACTCGACAGATCATGTAAATTCATGCAAGCCTGTGAGCCGAACTGATCCTTCCTATAGAGAAACATTAGATTTCTTGCACAAGCTGAAAACGCATTTTCGATGAAACCCATACATCAGAATGTGTAAATTGGATATGCATAGTAACCATCAGGTTTACAAATTTACTGTAACTCAATCCACCCATGAAAAGTGTGGGTGGGTTCACTTCTTAAACAGCTAACTTGTACCAAACATTGCATAGCTAATTCCCCTTTCCGACCTTGGACAATGTTTCCCCCAACCCCTTTTGTATTGTAGAGATGGGGCACCCTTTGGTGGGTTCTTTGTTCAATATGTTGTTTTGTACATAATATTCTTGTTTACTGTTGTATATACATTGCAACTCATTTTGAAAGGAATAATGAGAATTTGATTATGATGGCTTATACGGTTGATGTATTCTTGAAATTGTGTTGTTTGTCTATTTTCCTCGAGTCTTGCTATATACGATGATAATATACATGTCAATACTAAATATCGTCATATACATTGGAGAAGGGTTAAATGTTTTTTTTGATCACGGTACTATAGGTCAACTTATAAATAGATAATTGAACTTTTTTTTTCTTACAGTCAATTAACTGTACTTAACCTTTCTAACACAAAGTTAAAAAAATCGTTAAATGCTTTGACTTTAAACGAAAAAAGACAGCTAAACTGCTGAGTATGAAGGTTTGGTTATCAACTGTACTATGAAAAAACTGCAGGTGTGGAAGTGGATTGGTTACCTTGGTATGAAGGTTTGGTTACCAACTGCATTATGAAAAAATTGCAGGTGTGGAGGTGGATTGATTACCTTGGTATGAAGGTTTGGTTATCTTGGTATGAATGTTTGGTTACCAATTGCACTATGAAGGTAACCTAATAAAACTGAATTGGTTACCTTAGTATAAAGGTTTGGCTAACAACTGATTACATTGGTATGAAAGTTTGGTTACCTTGGTATGAAAGTTTGGTTACCAACTGCACTATGAAAAAACCACAAAGCATGACATAGTCTGACCAAGGATATGAATCACAGGCCTTTATCAGATCCATTATTACGAAGCTGGACTCCATATGGTGGGAGACATGCTGTCCTGACTAAAATGGGTATACAAAGATATCCTGATTGGTGACATTCAGGAATACCGCCACTAACATCTTTGTAGTGAAAAAAGTAGAAAAATGCAGAGATGGATGTTAATGCTTGCTTGACTTCCTAGATGCCATTACTTTCGCTTATGCTCTGCTTCGGACAAGGGAGATGTTAAAGAAAAGACAAAATAAATGCTTAAGATGTCAAGAAAGTTTGATGAAACAGACCCAAGAAATAATGTTGTTTTTTTGGTGGGTGGGCAGTTGGTGGAATAGGAGAAGAGCACCATCTAGCAGTTCTTGGTTGCGAGGATCATGTTTTAATCCCTCTTGATATGTTTCCAAAGCTTTGTCATAGTCCTTCATGAGAAACTGGGCAACACCTTTTCTGGTATATCCCTTGGCAAATGTGGGATCCAGCTCAATGCACTTCTCTGCATCTTTCAATCCCTCAGGCAACGCCCCAAGTTTTGGGTAGAAGAAGAGAGAGAAAGAGGGAGAGAATCGTGTGCCACGGTTAAAGATACCCAAATGCATTAATTTTGTAAATAAATATGGAAAAATATATTATTTTTGTAATTATTTTATGGATGCACTGTTGTTGTAATTATTCCTAAAAATATGAATATGTAATTGATCCTAAAAAAAGCCTGTGACAGTGATTATGCGACGTGGCAGTGATTATGTGGATTTGGAGGAAATTTTTTATGAAGAAAATGAAAAAAAATATTTTAAAGTATAATATAAATTTAAAAAGTTAGCCAAAAAATAAGAAAATAAATAAAAAATATATTTAATTATTTTTGTAATTAATATCAAATAATTTTTATTTATAATCAAGCCATTTCTAAAACATAAAAATAGCCAAGATCACTTTTACTTAAGAAAAAAACTAATATGGAAAAGAACACTTCTAAAATTAACAAATATTATAAAGTCTATTCACATTACATGATAGTATATCATTGATTTAGATACTGAATTTTACAGAAGAATATTAGAGAATAACAACGCATCAAAAAATAATAGTAATTCATTCAAAACGTTGTTCTAGTCGATGACGGATAGTTTCATTATTTCTTACAAAATTCGTACATAATAGATTGCAGTACAACGTAATATAAGTAATCTTAATTCACCAAAAAATCAAACGATGATTAAAATTTAAATAATCCTACCAGCCCTAAATATAATATGGATGAATTACATATAATAGTACACTTTATTAAAATATTATAAAAAAAGTGCACAAACAAAATAATTACAAAAAGAGTGCATATGCAATATTTAATTACAAAAAGAGTACAAAGCTTATCCCTTTTATTTAGTTGACTGATTTAATGAGTTATTGATAATGGCCCATGATTGTAGGGATTTAAATCTTACCTATCTCTCATCAACCTCCATATTCTTATCTAACGAATCAATGGAGTAACCGCCTTCTTCTTCCTCCTCTTCCGCAGTCGCAGCCTTCTTCCTCACCTTCGCCCCCCGCCACTGCTCCACCGGCAGCCGCCCCACCCCCGCCCCCGCCACTACCGCCCCCGCCCTCGCCCTCGCCCCACATCCTCTCCTTCCCCTTCCTCCGCCTCCCTTCTCTTCCCGCCGCCCACGCCCCACCCCCTCCCTCCGCCTCCCACCGTCATCCCCTCCTCCCGCCCCACCCCCCTTTCTCCTCCTCCCGCCCCCGCCCCACCCCACCCCACCCCACCCCACCCCACCCCTTCATCCGCCTCCTCCCGCCTCCCTTTCTCCTCCTCCCCTAAATCGATTCAAGGTGGCTGTCGGTGGAGGCCTCGCCACTGGCCGCGGTGGAGGCCCCTCCACCACCCGTTGCTTCCCCTCCACCACCGGTCTATTCTCTAACTCCACCGGTAACCAAACTTTCTTACGTTGGTAACCAAACAGTCATACCAAGGTAACCAAACCTCCATATCAAGGTAACCGAACCTTAATATGAAGGTTTTCTTGTTATGAAGGTTTGGTTACCTTGTTATGAAGGTTTGGTTACCTTGGTATGACTGTTTGGTTACCTTGGTATGAAGGTAACTAATTCAGTTTTATTAGGTTACCAATTTTATTTTGAATGTGATGCAGTTGGTAACCAAACTTCATGCAGTTGGTTACCAATTATTCATACCAAGGTAACCAAACCTTCATTCCAAGGTAACCGAACCTTAATATGAAGGTTTTCTTAATATGAAGGTTCGGTTACCTTATTATGAAGGTTTGGTTACCTTGGTATGAAGGTTTGGTTATCTTGGTATGAAGGTAACCAATTTAGTTTTATTAGATTACCAATTTATTTTGAATGTGATGCAGTTGATAACCAAAATTCATGCATTTGGTTACCAAACCTTCCAATAAGGTAACCAATTCAGTTTTACTTGGTTATCAATTTATTTTGAATGTGATGCAGTTAATAACCAAAATTCATGCATTTGGTTACCAAACCTTCCAATAAGGTAATCAATTCAGTTTTATTTGGTTACCAATTTATTTTGAATGTGATGTTGTTGGTAATCAAACTTCATGCAGTTGGTTACCAAACCTTCCGATAAGGAAACCAATTCAGTTTTATTTGATTACCGATTTTATTTTGAATGTAATGCAGTTGGTAGCCAAACTTCGTATAAAGGTAACCATTTTAATTTATGTGGTTAACCAAATCGTCAAAAAAATTTCAGAATAACAACTTCGGCGATATGGAGGCGGCGGGAGGAGGATGATGAACAGTAACTCCTTCATAATTTTTTTATTTTTAATTTTCTCATTTTGATTTGAATTTTGAATTATGAATTTGAAATTGTTGTTAGATCCAAAAAATTTGAATTTGAATTATTAGTTATCCTTAATTTTAGGTTTCCTTATTTAATTTAAAATTGAATGGTTTGAATTTTTTGCACTTTTTTATAATTATTTTGTGGATGAACTTTTTTTGTAATTATTTTGTAAAAGTTGTATAGTTCTGTAAAGGACTCAGTATAATATTGAAGCAAACGGGCTTCTTAATTTTCATTTCCCCTGAATAACGTTTGTTTTGGGTTTAACAGATTGGCCCGGTGATTTCAGAACAGCCCGAACCGTGAAAAGATGACCGGTATTACGTTTATGGGCTAGCAAGTTCACTCAATTTATGACCCCCTGTGTATGCACACAGCAGCAGCCGAATAGCAAGTCATAATTTCCGGCATCGCTACTGTCTCTCTGCCGTTAACGACACAGTAATCGCCGGCGAGGATAGTTATAGAGGGTAAGGCTCTTTATTTATTCTCATAATCTTTCTTTTTGAGTATTGAGAATAGACGTGTATGAATGTTACTAATGTTTATATTAAATAATTCGCCAACTGTTTGTTAAGATGTCTCATAATCTTTCTTTAATGGTTTTGAAAATTGTAAGCTTGGCACTCCTTATTGTGGAGAAGTGATGTCCAATTTTCGTTTAAATAGAAAACAGTTATGAATGCAGTCTGCCGCTTTCAACAATATAGCTTGTTACTATTCCAGTTTTCAGAAACAGATGACTGATTGATTTTGCAATACGATTTGACTTAATCAATGTACGACATGAGTTGGTGTAAATACTTTTATGATGAACTATATATGTTAAAGTGTTCTTAATTCAGTTTTACACTTTAAACAACTATATGCAAATTATAATTTTAGAGGAGCAAAACAATCATAAGAACACAGAGAATTTATACGTGGTTCTGCCCTTAAACCTCTAGTCTAGCGGCGTACATCCACGTCCAATACCAACCTGGTATTGGAGACTCACTTTTATTAATTTATTAATGTGACACTGTTACAAACCAAGTTTACAAATACCTGGAACACCTATGTTCACCTTGTGCACTTTTGCACCCCTCGAGTACTTATACTCCTCTATTCCCTTGAACACCTTTGTTCCCTTTGTGCACCTATGCACCCCAAGCACTTATGCTCACTTTACACTTGTTTGTAACACTCACCCTAATCCCACACAGATTAGAAACCCATAGACTAACAACCTTAGTCTATTACACAATATTGAAGATAATCAAGTTACAGTACCAACTATGATCAAAGCAATAAATATATATCAATTCAAAGCTTTTCTATATGCAATGATCAAATAAAGAGAGAAAGATATCACCGAGTAATTCAAAGACTGTTATAGAATATGGTCAGAGTAATGCAGCAGCCTGTATGATACTTCACAGCAGTTCGAATACGCACATTAACTATGACTTTGTGAAGATCAGAAAACTAGGAGTATAACTTTCAGTTTAAGCTTCTTAATATCTAGTCTGCTGGGTGCATCTCTTATGACACGGCTGAAGGTTTTTATACAGATAATCACATTATAGCCGTTTGAATGATTAGAATCAATTAGGACTGATTTGTTGTTTAACATTCATTCTAATTGATTTTCTAGCCGTTAGGTTCAATCAAGGATGGTGAACAGATTTTGTAATTATATCATAGCACATTCCTTTCAGAGATTGATTTATATGTTAGAGCAGATCTCTCAATATGATAGATATGATAGCATGATTTCAGCAATTTCCTTTTTAAGACAATCATATCTATTTA
Source organism: Panax stipuleanatus (assembly GCA_020205555.1). Taxonomy (NCBI): domain Eukaryota; kingdom Viridiplantae; phylum Streptophyta; class Magnoliopsida; order Apiales; family Araliaceae; genus Panax; species Panax stipuleanatus. The sequence goes on from CM035118.1 coordinate 127,833,643, forward strand.
ATATACTAGTTTCCTTAATTGCTTTAAAAGTAACAGAATCTTCATTTAGCTCAGTAAATCAATTTTGAAAAGCATAAGTTTAGCCTTTATTTATTTTCCATATTCGACCATGTAGTTTATATAAGGCTGATTAATAATGTTTTCAAATAAAAGATATTTCCTTTTTACTTTACGAAAACAAAATTAATTATATTATTATTGTCATACTTATGCAATGCAACCCTATAGCTTTGAATAAAAATATATTTAGAGCTTAGGATCTTACATGATATCCTAAGACACATAGCTTGTTGCTTCAATCCAAAGCTTCTTCACGCTCACTTTGATTAATGCATTCTGTACTAATGTAGTCGGATGTATGGGAGAAATTTATTCTGCTATATAAACTCTGAAGATATAATATCATAAGAATTAGTTCATAAGCCAAGTCATCATCAAAACCAAGGGATGGAAATTTATCAAACCAACAGGAAGGTCCTAGTCCAGGAGGAGGTTTCTCCATCTGGATGTCTGTCTGTCTTGCAGTTATTAAGTATCAGGCTTTCTCCTTTTTTTTGGGCAATATTGTTTTATATCCTAGCCATGAGAAGCCCCTCATGTCATATGCATCATGTGCTCATTACTTGTATGTACTGGGGAGATTTCCCTCCTTTCTGGCTCTGTCCATGCCTGCCACTGAGACATTTAACATATATGTGTTATATGTGAAGTCCTTACATTGCTTTGTTTCACACATCTGTTACTCTTCTCTAAAATGACCTTAAGTTTGGTTAATATTTTTCAGATTTCAAGATTCAACATAATGCCGCGGAAACCAACAAGGCCTCGGAAACCAACAAGGCCACGCCAATTATTGAGATCTCAGCCCGTCACATTCTCCCGCTTTGCTCGATCTGTGGTCCTTGCTTCTGTTTACAAGGTCAAGCGCCAGATTCAGAACTCCAAAACTAGTAGAAAAGTTTCTCCCATCTCTTCTGGTACTTGCAATGCAATAAACTACTCTACAAGTGGATTATCCTCTTGTTTACCTAAAGTCTTTTTTGTTACATTCTTTGATATGAATATATTCACTTAGACCATAACGTTTTTTTTTCTTTGATATCGATTCTTAGAGATTACAATTTTCAAAATGCTTTTTAGGTAAGGAGTTTGAAAATATTCCCATGAATGATAAGAGTAAACAACCTGAATCTTCTGATGAAGAAGAATTCGAAGTATGCTACTTATTGGAGTATAATTACTTTTATATGTGACCCTTTATTTTTAACTATAGCTGTTTCACTTGGATTTATTTCATATAATTGTGGGATTTTATCACAATTTCTGAAGGGAGTTGTTCAAGCAGATTTTGCCTTCTTTGATCCAAAGCCTGATGACTTCCATGGAGTGAAGGTCCTACTAAAGACCTACCTTGATGATAAGCAGTGGGATTTGAGTGGTTTTGTAGACCTGATATTGGGACAAACCACAGTGGGGACTGTGATTAAAATAGAGGAAGATGAAGATGATGGAGTATATGCAGTTGCTACTGCTCTTAACTTTGGAAGATATAAGGCAAGCAACATATATCTCTTCAACACCCGACTACTTGCTCAATGAATTTATGATTCCACATTGTCTTTTAGAATTGGTTGTGATAGCCAAGGAGTACCCAATAAAATTGTCATTGTTCATGGTTGAAAAGGATGCCGCTGACACATTTTATGAAAATGTGGCAGCAGTATCCTAGCTCATAATACAAGCTGGTATCTGAACAACTGTTGAGCTGACACTATAACAGCATTTTTGTTTTAGCAGGATTACAAATGTATAATGGAACTTAAGGAATTCCTGCTTAAAGTGTGCCAGGAGGAAAGAATACTACATGAATTGAGATCAATTTTGGGGGAACAAGCACATGATGTGGGTCTATTGATCTCTCAGCGTGTGGCAAATCTACCTCCTCAGCTTTTGCCACCACTGTATGATGCACTTTTTGATGAAGTTTCTTGGGCAACAGAAGACGAGGTTAGATGAGAATACTATCACGTTGAGTAATCATGACAAATTTTTGTTCCCCTGTATTATCTAAACAACACCTTTCCTTCTCTTTTTTCCCCTTGTCGTGAGGCTCAAAAGTATTTTCATTTGTGTGCTTGTGTATCAGTATTCTCCGTTTAGAATCTGCTTGAATGCTTGTAAAAAGCTGTTGTCCGTCCACTTTTCTTATTTTACTTCTCTCTTTTCTTTGCGATGAATTTCATAGGTTGATTTTTACTTCAATATTTATGTTTTGTCATTTTCCTTTCTGTAGCCGACAGAGGATCTCCGAAATTCGTTCTGCTTTAAGTCTTATCTGTTTGTCAGTAAGATATACAAGGTAAATGGTAAAACATTTAACCCTTATGGTTTTAATTTTATTATTGATTTTCATCTAATCCACAGTAGTGCTTAATTTTTAAAGCTATTTTCCCCCTTTGGTTTGTGATGTGACCTGTAGCATAAGAATGCAGACCAAAAACAGGCTCTGATGAGTAGCAGCACTGACGAAGCTATGATATACGTTAAGCTGGAAGATGAATTTTTTCACAAGGTATGTGTGTTTTTTATTTTCAAGAGCATGTACTAAGTACCATGCTGACTAGTATCCGACTCTTTCTCCTTCCGCATCGCAGCACAGCTCGTGGTCCTTCACTTTTCCTTTGCGCACTCAGCAGCTTGCTGCTCACGAGGCAAGTGTTCATTCTTTCCACATGTGATGATTTCTTCCGATGGTTTGCTTGAACTAACTTAATACTACCTCCATCTGGAAAAGAGAGTCGTACTCTTTTGTTGACTTTCATTTACAAAATTTATGGTTTGCATCGACGCATTTATATATATATTTTTAAATATTCTTAAACCAATAATAAATTTTAGTCCTCAAAACAAGCTTTGGAAAGATTTATATTTATGTGTCATATGAAAACCTTATAATTTGTAAGTAATTTTTTTTTTCAAAAAAAAAGGTCAACGCAAGGTAGGAGTAATATTGATGTTATTGCTGTATTTTCATTTTATGAGAACCATCTTCCAAAATCTAAATTTGTGCAGTATCTATTGTTTGGTTACATAAAAGAAGTTGCAGACCCCTTTGAATCAGTTCTTTGATTATGGGTGTCGAGCTTTTGGGTTATTTATTTATTTGTTTTTTTTGTGGGGTGTGGGTGTAGCAGTTTAGATAGCAGACTTCAGAAAATTAGAGAGAGGGAGAGAAGAATTTAGAGAGAGATTGGAAATTGATTTTTCATATTCGATTGATAATGAATCCGAACCTGCCATATTTAATCCTAGCCCTACATTTGCATCTCATGTGTCATTCTCTTTATTTTGGGATGGTATTTGAAAATTTGAATTATCCTATACCGAATTTATTCCAAACAAGACTGACATTTTCAATCCCATGAATCGTTGCAAGTTGAATATGTTCAATCCCTCACAATTTTCCTAGTTTCAATCAATCCGTATCTTTTCTAGTTTCAATCAATCCGTATCTTTGCTCATGGCTTGTGTGGCTGTTGTTGCAGTTAAAAAATTACAGGCTAATGGGTTTAGTCATGGCTGTTGAAGCAACCGAAGTTTCGACATTCCGAGAGCAGTTGCGATGTTTGATAGACGAATGATGATGCCATCAGAATGTCCAATTTTCTCTGGTTTCTAGTTCCTGCACTGTTCCTAATCTTTCTTATAGAAAGTATTGTTCAAACTCACCCCATTATCTTGCAGATTTCCATAGTTTTACTTTCCATTTGACTCGATGCTTCACTGAACGGCCTTTAATGGATTCTTGTTCAAGGATGGATGCCTGTGCAGTTGTTTAGCAGGAGTCATTACGTAGTTACATGGTAGAAATTATATATATGATCTTTTACCTCATTATGTTTTATGGTGAAACTAGTTTTCTATAAATCGAGTCGATGGATATCGGAGATTTTGCTTAACGTTCTTTTTGTTTTTGTTGTTTGTATTGGTTTAGGGGTGTTGGTGCTGTTTGTTTACATTTGATTGCCTCTTAATGGATTGCCTCTTATTCGCTAAGAGGCATGATGCTGTTTGTTTGTTTTTTTTTTTAACCTCTGAATGCCTCTTAATAGGTAAGACAGAAAATGAAATCTTAATAATTAAGAGGTACCTCTTAATGAAATTTTTTTGATAAATTTTTTTTATATAAATATATTCAACAATATTATTCACTCATTTTTATTAAATTGAATATTTAAAATTATTAAATAAAATTTTACCCTTTAAAATAGTAAAATAGTGTCATTAAGAGACAACTTACTTTTTAATTATCAAACAGTTTTTTAGATTCAGACCTCATAATCATTCAGATGATCTAATTTATTAAAACATTATAATTATTCAGATCTTAATTTTCAGGTTTATCAAACACAATTTTAGTGTTTCGAGGTCTGGTGATATTGAGCACTTCAATGAGGCCTGACAGATCAACATTCATACGCTATGGTCCACAATAAAGCTGACTATGGGTGCCCAGGCCTTATTTTGCTGTTGACCAGTCTATAGTTTCATTTTTTGGAATATGAATGCAACCATGGTCAATTGTTGGTTCACTGAATTTAACATTAGATATGGGGTAAAAAAAAGAACCCGCATAAACTTTTTTGGAAAATGATACTCCCTCCGTCCCAAAATAACTGTTCAGTTTTGACTTTTTTTATTCAAATTGATTATTTTTAAAATTTATAATTAAGCATGTATAAATATATTTTTAACATTATAAAAATTAGTATTAGTAGTAAAATGTATATACTTTTTTTTGTTATAACCTCTGCACCTATATTCTGGCAAAAATGATGCAAAAAATAGTTTTAAAAAATATTCAATTTAACTTTAAAAAGTTAAAATTAAACAGTTATTTTGAGACAGAGGAAGTATATGTTTATAAATTTTAAGATAAAATAATAATTTACGTACGTTAACCTATACTAATATTTACGTAATTTTGTTGTGATATGTATGAGTAGTGCTTATTTTTTATAAAGCCTGACATATGTTAGGTGTTCAACACACTAATTTAATATGTCATTTATGGTTAGACATGTGGTTGATGGTTAGTACTCAATTGGCCTCTCGTCCTATCTTTTTATTTTATTTTCTCATTATTATTATTTTTTTGGGACAAAAGGAAGTTAACTTTATCCAATAGGGTAAACTACATTTAAAAAAAACAGTAATTTATCAAAATCTCAGTCAACGATAACAAACATAAACTTGACATAGCGTGGCATCTGCTCTAATGCTTCGGCGAACGGAATGTTAATGTGCAGTTTCGTAAAGATTTCCATAAATTTGGTAAACTGGTTTTTCATTTCTGACTTTGTAACCATGGCGGGAATGGCACATGAGGTATAACTGGAGTTTGCTTCGCTTCCGTCGGTTTTTCCACATCCTTTTTCTCAGACTTTTTTTCGAATCTTCTTCATCCTTTTTATCATCCTTATCAGCAGTTGCTTTCCCATCGGAATCTTTAACCAGCTCCTTTCCACTCCTAAGTGTGATAGCATTACACTGTTCATGGCCACTCCTAGGATTCTTCTCGGTATCACTCGGAAGAGCCCCTTGAGGTTTATTGTTTAGAGCAATTGCAAGCTGTCCCATTTGGTTTTTCAGATTCTTTATTGCAACGGCCTGAGTTTTCATTGCCGCCTCATTACTCGTTATGTATTTCATAAGCAGCTCCTCTAAATCTGTTTTCTTTTCGGGTTGCGGAACTGATTGATGTTGCTGATTCTGAAACCCTGGAAGGTATGTAGGTTGTGGAGTTTGCTGTTGATTCTGAATATTACTCCACAAGAAGTTAGGATGATTCCTTGCCCCCGAATTATAGCTGTTCTGATATGGATTCTGTGGACGGGTATAACTTCCCACAAACTAAACTGCCTCAGGATTAATCGAGCACTACTCCGTAGGATGTGCCCCCGCACACAACTCACACACAAATGCCACTTGTTGTATGTTTGATCTTGCGATTGTATCCATTTTCTTTGAAAGGGCTGATATCTGAGCTGCGAGAGCTGTCACTGTATCCACTTCTAGAACCCCTTCTACCTTCGGCTGATTCGTCCTTGCAGTTGGCCACTGATAATTGTTAGCTGCCATAATTTCTATTAATTAGTATGCCTCCTCAAAATTCTTGGCCATAAATGCTCCTCCTGCAGCTGCATCGATGCTCGTCCGAGTATTACTACCTAACCCATTATAGAATGTATTCATCTGCAGCCACTTGGGTAGTCCATGATGTGGACATCTTGTCAACAGTTCTTTATACCTCTCCCAAGCTTCATACAATGATTCGCCATGCTGTTGCTCAAATGTAGAAATACTATTCCTCAACTTAGCTGTCTTTGTTGGCGGGAAAAACTTAGCAAGGAATTTCTTAGCAAAATCGTTCCATGTAATAATTGAGCCCAGTGGTAAAGAATGAAGCCAACTCTTAGCCTTATCCTTGAGAGTGAACGGAAATAACCTTAGTCTAATAGTATCCTCTGACACACCATTGCACATGAAAGTATCGCAGATTTCTATGAAGCTAACTATGTGATCGTTCGAGTCGTCATTCGGTAAACCTCCAAACTGACATGAATTCTAAACCATTTGTATTGTACCAGGTTTAATCTCGAAATTGGTGGCATTAATGGCAGGCCTGGTAATACTAGACTGAATTTCTGTAACTCGCGGTGTAGCATAGTCCTGCAGTGCTTCATGTTCTTCTTCAGCCATATTATCCGATGTTTCTAGATTTTCTCGGGTTTCCTTAATCCGCTTACTCAACCGCTGAAACCTTTTTTCGATGTCGTCCTCGTAAGGCAACAATTCTGGCTTCTTTGATCGAGTTTGTATGCACTACTCAAGAGTACTTGAAACATGAAGAAAACGAAAAGAAAAGTGTTTAACTAAAACTGATTCAATTAAACTGATATTGAAAGTAATAAACACAGTTATAGTCCCCGGCAACGGCGCCAAAAATTTGTTGAGTAAAATCTAGTTATGCATAACACGCAAGTATACGTAATCAACAAGTAATAAAGTGATAAGTCAAGTATCGTTCCCACAGAGAAAATAACTTCAATTTATTCTAACAATTACCAATTTTATATTATCTCTATTTTATTAAACAAATTATCAATTTTGTGAAATCTATAAAAATTACTAATTAATTAAATATTAACTAACTACCACAAGATTTAATCAGATAATGGAGACTTAAGACTATAATTTCACTTATTGCTTCACTTAGATCGATATACTTCCTGTTAAACCAACTTAATTATTCTGAATTGTTAATCAAGAGCACATAAGTAAATATGACCATCTCTCAATGCATCATACTCATATCAACTTAAATCCACAATTGATAGAATTAAATTGAACACCTTAATTAACTAATCAACTATATCTCTATGTGAATTAAAATTAAAGAGGATTTAAAGTCCAAGTCCTTTTCCAGATTACATGTGATGTATAGATACATCTCTATCCTAGACACAAATCATGAATTCCAACGCTATGCAGAAATCACAAACACATGCTATTATGACCAGATCTAAATTTATATTTCATCTCCCGAATTCTTATAAATTATCAAGGTAATTTTTGATCCGGCAATTAATATTTAAGCATAAATCATAATAGACAATCCCCGAATAATTAAATATAGCTCACTACGGAAGCATGTCAATCCTAGCTACACAATAAGATACATTGTAGCCTTAAATAAAAAATTAGTTCATGCTAGATGAATTTAAACCCAAAATCCGCAAGTAAAATAACATTCTGAATACAAGAGATAGAGTATAGAAAGAGACCAAAAATCTGTGTAGAAATCTTCCTCTTCATTGCTCCTGCCTTGATTACTTCATGCTAGATTCCTTGCTTCAATTCTCCAAAAGTGTGATCAAAACTAGGGTTTGATAATGAATTTGATAATCTTTTCTCTGCCCCTCAATTAGTCTTTTGTAGCTTCCTAATCGCATCCCAAATCACTTGCTGAATTAACCGCATAATCCTTCTTGAACATGGAAACTTCTAACTCTCTACCGATCAGTCTGCCTCGACGGTGTTTTGCCTTGTTAAAATCCGCCCCGGCGGGTGTACCATGAACCTCCGCCTCGACTGATATTTTATGCTCTAAAATTCGCCCCCGCAGGTTTTCTGACCAACAACTACAAAAAACTCTCTTTAAGCCCTGATTTCCCTATTTTCCATATCCTGACCAGTTCCTGCAACACATAAGCAAGAAAACATATAAAATGACCCTAAACATACTCAAAGTAGGATCGAATCAAGCTTAAAAGATAACCGATTCGTATGTATAAAATTCATTCATTAGTTCTTGTGCTTTGGTTATGTTATGTAGTTGGTAAATGAATGAATGGTTGTGTTTATGGACACATGTATGGTTCTATTATGCAGTTGGTACTTGAATGAATGGAGCAGTTGGTAATTAAATCATTTGTTATGCCATGGAGCAATTGTTCTTTGTTCTGTTTTTGGTAGAGGACTTGTTTTGTTTTGAGTAAGGTTATTATTGTGTTTTGGATACAATTGTTCTTAATTTTTGCTATGAATCCAATGGAGTACAAATTAACTATGACAAACATTTTCAAACAGTAACATCTTCTGCATTTTAATTCATTAACATTACATCTTTCCTATCACCATCACTCTATTACAATCCATGACAATGAAAATACATAATGCATTACAATACATCACATCCAGTATAACATTACCATTACATCATGCAAATCCACATCAAAATTACAATTGCAGTGACAATCCATGATAATACACAACACATTCTAAGTTTTGAGATTCCCTCTTTAAGTCTATCAGCTTCCATTTCCTTTATCAGTGTTTTCTTCTTTAAAATTTTCAAATTCTGCTTCAGTTTTGCATTTGTATCCATCACTAAGCTCACCTCTTCAACTGGATTGCTCATCGCACTCGTTGTTTCATATACATTGGAAGGCACTTCAACCCATTCAAAATATCCACAATATCTCCCAAATTCCTATCAAATTTGGTATCACAAAGTGAAAACAACGCCACATAGCAAACATGATTTAACAGAGAGAGGGATGAAATGCAGTTTACAAATTAGACGGAGGAAACTAATCCCATAGTTGCGGCAGCCATAATACCTTTTTCCTTTTGACCTATCTTTCTTCGAAACACAGATTCGTGCTGGTACATCAGAAAGCACATGTGCATGTTTGCAACAGTGGTTAACAATGATCTAGATTGTGATGAAGCCATATCAGATGCACTAAAACTTTGCACTTACCTCGATTCCAATTATCAAGGAAAAGCCCTAATTTTTGTGCACTTGTTGTCGGCAATTTTCCTAAAAAATTTAAACCCTAGCTCTTCAGCTCTTCACTTCAATGCACGAAAACTTCGCACTTACCTCGATACCAATTATCAAGCAAAAGCCCTAATTTTCGTGCACTTGTTGTCTGCAATTTTCTTGAGAAATTTAAATTCTAGTTCTTCAGTTCTTCACTTCAATCACTGGTATAACATACGATAAGGACCTTTACATGGATTCTCTCCTTCAATCGACAATTTCCCACTCGATTTTGCCTGACATGGATTCCTACTTCGTCGTTTTTTTCTCAGAACTCGAACTCACTTTCTTCAATGCTTTCAGTAACTGCTTCGTTGTTGCTTATAATCTTCCTTCCGCCCATTCCACGAATGCTTAACTGATTGATCTTAATGCACACATCAACAAATTCGTGTTTTTTTTAAAAGTCACGTAGGAAAATTGGCCTGATTTCTTAACGTCTGTGAGCAAAATTGGACATAATGACCTAATTAAGAATTTTTAAAAAGTACAGTAGGCCAGTTGTATTTTTTTAAAATACAGTGATATAATGCTAACAACTCGATGAACACAGTGGGATTTGCCACGACTAAATTATTCAAAGAATGCCTTATATAGATATCACATTTATTAAAAGTAAATTTAAAATATTTTTAAACTTAAAATTGAGATAGTAATTATAAAATAATAAATCTTATTATTATATAATAATTTTCATCATTGTATTTATGAATTTATGTTAATTTTGAGAGTCTCAAATTGATTTTAAAATACAAATAATCTATAATAATAAGACCTAATTTGAATTTAGACGATAAAGCACGAGAAAAGTTTACATTCATCCTAATTGGTCTGGACGGGAAAGCACAATTACGATTTATATTCATTCTGATTTTTAGATTAAAAAACGATTAACTCTAAAAATTTTGTGCTTGGGCTGGGAGCGGGTGAGAATTTGCAGCAATGTTGAGCTTTTCTTCCCTTTCGCTTCAATATAATTTGCCAAGCCTCCAATTCTGTTGTGATACCAATTCAACAATTTTCACCCAATTGAATGGAAATTTCAATAAATTCAAGGTTCCAGTTATCTTTTGTTGTTCTGATTCCAGCATAGCATCATCGTTATCAGGAGCACAGGTGGCGAAGACACAATCGCCGACGGCGCCGCCGCCTGTTCGAAGGAGGAGGCGAAGGTACAGGAAGCAATATCCTGGAGAAAAGATCGGCATCACGGAGGAGATGAGATTCGTGGCCATGATGCTCCGCAACACTTCCAAAATTAAAAGGAGAAGAAGGAGTACTACTGCTGGTAGTGATTCTGAGGGTGAGAATAATAGTTCTGATGATGAGAGTGATAGTGGAAATGTTGATGATGGTGATGATAGTGAGGAGTCAATTTCAGGTGAAAATGATGGAGAGAAAGAGACATGGCAGCCAAGTATGGAAGGGTTTGTGAAATACTTGGTGGATAGCAAGCTCGTTTTCGACTTCATTGAGCGCATTGTTGATGAATCCAGTGACGTTTCTTGTGAGTTCTTTTACGCTAGTGGTTCCTAATTCTATGGAATTTGTATGATAGTTTATCACATTTTTATGAATTTTTTTTCTTTATATTATTTGGGAGTATGCTTTTACCTTCACATATAAGATTCAATTATTGAAAACAAAATTGAATATCATTGGGATTGGAGATTCTGTTGAACTGAATAGGGGTGTAGCTGCACGGAGAAAATCATAATAGTTGTTTTAGCTCCCTTTCATCTGCTTTTATGGTCTTATTTTTAGTAAATGAGGATAAAAAGTGAGATAATTTATCAGGTTATGAATAAACACTTATGTAGATACCTGTACATTTGTGTAATTAATAGCGGGCTGAACTGATAGGATGGAATTTATATTTACAGTCTACTGAATGATCTTGTTATTATGCCCTTGTTATCAAGTCAGGTCATTGATAACATTTAAGTGTAATTAACGATTTTGTATGTTACCTTGATTATCAAGTCAAATTTTATTGTGGCTCTTGTATATTATATTTTAGCAGGTTTGCTTATTCAATCTTGTATTGGCTGTTACTCAATACAGATGCCTACTTCAGAAAGACTGGATTAGAACGATCCAAAGCTCTTTCAAAAGATCTAGAATGGTTTAGCCAACAGGATATTGTGGTTCCTGAACCAAGTAATCCTGGAGTTGCATATGTGAAATATTTAGAGGAGCTTGCAGAGAAGAGTCCCCCATTGTTTCTATGCCATTTTTACAATATATACTTCTCGCATATAGCTGGTGGTCAAGTGATAACAAAAAAGGTACTATACTAGCATATGCCCCTTGAGTTGTAATCTGGTTTTGTTACTTTTGGTTCGCGACTTAAATCTAAATTTTTCTCTTGTAAGTTTCTGGTTGGTTAGAAATGACTTGTTATGAAACATGTGCAATTTGTTTTTTCCTTTTAAGAGCGGCTATTGAAATTTTAGAGTTATTAGACGAGCCTTTTCTTCAATATGTATTTTCTAAGCTCTCTTTGTCACTTTAAGTTGAATAAGAAGTTAAGGATTAATGATAGGACTCTTTAAAGGTTATACTACTGGTTTCACATGTAGTTATAGATTTAGGATTATAAAACTGATTCAGCAGGTTAAGCAGTCATTTACCATAAAGTTGTCATCATTTTTCCCTTAGAAGCCAATAGTTTCAAAAGCATGCCCAATGTTATCCTTGAGGTAAGATTAACTAAAGTTGCTAGTTGCTCGGAATGTTGATAATATTGTCCTTAAAATTAAATTACTGTAAGCTTGAGTAAAGCTGCTATTGACTATATGTTATGAATGCCAATTTTACATTTGGCAGTAAAAAGCAATAAGATCTAAAACCTACATAAATGAGTTTCTTAAATGCCATTGCTAATTGATAAAAATAATTTCATAAAACTGTGGTTTTTAGAATTACAGAGCATTAATAAAAAGAACTGGAAATCGGAGAATGTGAGACAATCAGTGAAACAAAGATACAAAAATTAGTAAAACATGTAAAGTATGACCTCTTGTAGGATGATGTAGCCTCTTTTTAATTGTTTGTGAGGCCCGGGAGCCAATACCGCCTTCATTTGATACAGGGATGACTACCCCCATTAGAACCCATCACCATTGTAACAAAGCCCACCACCTTGACAAGACATTCACATGACACACCCGAAAAAGAATAAATTGATGTAATTGTAGCTTCAGAGGAGCAAGGCCTGGCTAAGAGAACTGTACTACGAGGAGCTTTGCAAAGTTTGTTTTTTCTCTGATTCAGATGTCATTTGGTGGGTGGACAATACAATTATGAACCGATGTTACTTTCAATTACTCTTTTCATGGACAACTTAATAGTTGATAACTTTGATTGACGTACCAGTTTATCTATTCATTTATATTTGAAATATTTGGATTCTGGACCTATTGTCTGCTCCTCTCTGCTCTTGGCTGAACATTGTTTCACTACCTTCTAAACCCTCTCTTTTGGGCGAACAGCCTGATTTTTGTTGAGATGCTGTGATGTTTCCTTATGTAGAAGACCTTAGGCCGCACAAAATCTTTTGATTTACATAGATGTCTACGGGCATGTTCTTTCAATTAAAATCTCAAAATCTGATTATTTTTGTTTTAATCAGGTCTCTGAAAAGATATTAGAAGGAAAGGAGCTGGAGTTCTTCGGTTGGGAGGGGGAGTCAGAAGAGTTGTTGAGAGGTGTGCGAGAGAAGCTCAACATGCTAGGAGAGGTTAATGCCTGAAGTTATTTGAAATTGACTTGAATTTGCATATCTTGATACTTATTTTGTGTTTGTTATTTTTGTTGCAGCACTGGTCTCGGGATGTGAAAAACAAATGCTTGAGAGACACAACGAAGTCGTTCCGATTTTTGGGGCAAATTGTTCGCTTAATCATAGTATAAAATAGGACATGATCATATCAAAGGTTCCCATGTTTTATACAAAAGGTTAGGGTTGAGACTGCATATAATATTTAGACCTAAAGCATTCTTTCATCTTTCCTCGTGAGAGGCTCCCAATTTTGCAGAAATTTGATTTGGATTTTAAACAGTTTATTTTTGAGAATTAAAGTTCCTCCTGTCAGGTGAAGAAAGATAAATCGTGTTATCTTTCACTATATTGAGTTGTCCGTTAATTAACAGCATCATATATTCATATAGCTGATTAAACCTTTTATCTTCATTTAGCATATTTTTAGTTTTGTAATCATACAACTTACACTTTTTCATTCATCACTGTCATTAATGTGGAAGATGTTATGCATCATTCCCTATGGGAAGTCCTGCAAGACTTGCGCGATCTGTTAAAACTAGAAAGGGTGTGCAATGTGAAGCAGTGCAGTCCTCATACAGAAAAACCTACAAAAGTGTGGGTTTTGTTGTTCGTGGAGCAAGAGCTTCACTATCGAGAAGTTATTTTCCTCTCCCCTCCTACTCCTAGTGTGCTTAGGCTTTTGTTATATGAAGATGCCACTGGAGTGGCACTTCGCAGAATTGTGTAATCATGCAACCTGTCTCGTAAATATCCATTTAAAGTCTTTGCATGCTATATTGGTGTACCTATGATGAGCGTGTCCCAAATTAAAATTAGATACTTTGATGGCTTAATTCAATATGTTCAAATACACAACTTGAAATCCTTAAGGGGCGGCAAATTCATTCAATAGCATTACATGTTCATTATAATGAATGTAGTGTTATTTAACTCTACACTTCATTCTATCATCTGTATAAATCCCGATGTTTTTATCTGCAATTCCTTGTTTAACGATGTTGATTAGAGATGACCAAAGTTGATATTATTTTCCTTCTCCTTTCTGATCAGGTAGCGAGCTTCCAATCAGAACATACTCACTCTCTGCATGAAGTAGTCTTGACATGTAATAGTCGATGGTAATCGGTCAGTGCATTCTGAGCATCAACTTCTCCGGTAGAGGAGATCCTGAACGTTTCTTAAATGGATGTTATTGTTTCCAGAAGGATACATACGTTACATAAAGGTGAGCAGAATCCAATTTAAGCACCTCAGGTCTATATCTGTCCAGTTGTTTGGAGGCATTTATCTTTGTTCTTTTCCCATATCATGGAGACATTGTCGTCAAGAGCTCCGGTGAGTCGCTCACAGTTAAACTGTAATCATAAGAAATAGATGGTGTACCTTTGAGGCTTATTATTGGTGCAAACCAAGGGCATATACTAGTATCCCTCATTTTTTGTAAACTTGATTCTCTTACAAGTATTTGAATGACTCCATTGAGGTTTATAGCCTATGTTACACTCACTGACTCTTCACTTTGTCCTAGAATACTCGTATCCGACAGTCAACACTGAAGACTTGGATAAGGGTATGGGTGCTGGACATTGTAAAACATTGGCAAAATTGAAGAGTACCCATGTCGGACTATTCAAAATACTAAATCCAATCAGACACTTCATCCGAGTCCGTGTAATATAGGGTTTAGTTAGATTGTAGGATAATAACGGACAACTTACAAAGGCAAGTGACGTTATATTTTGAAAAATATATTGGAGTAGAGTTGGTAATTGGAGTGTTTTGGTCAAGATGTGAGATGGAGTTTCAGCCTAGACATCTTGAATACAAATATACATATGAATATGCATAATTCATGTAAAGAAACATGTTTTTCATATAAATTTTTATTTTTGGGAGTGCTATATTGTCATGTTTGTGCCGGAATAAGTGGTAGATTATTTTGTTTATTTTTTTTTGAATAATGCTATAGACACAATTTATTCTACAACTATTTTACAATTTGTTGATGTAGTATACTCCACCTCAGTTTTTATGTGAGGCCGAAGACTACATTGAATCAATTTGTTCATCAATATGCTGAGATAGAGTATACCACAGTAGTAAATTATAAAATAATTATATAATAAATTGTGTGTTTAACATTACTCTTTTTTTTTTCTTTCTTCCGGAACTTGGGAATAAACGATATGGAAGTTTGACCTTGCGTCCATGGACTAGGGGACATTTTTGTTTAGATGAGTTGGAGTATATATTCCTTCAATCATTTGTCTTTTATCCAAGAAATTGTTTTATATTACTATTGATTTATTTATGATTTTCTTATCAGGCAAAGTAGGGATAGGATGCATCAATTATTTTCTTGACGCTTCATTTTCAAAATCCTTATGTGAAACTATGGCAAACAAAGAATCAATAACAAAAAAATAAATAAAAATATAGACAAGAATAGGCTATAAGAGATTTTCACTATATCAAAGTGTGAAGAATATACGTTGTGAATATCTTTATCAGATGACTGTTAAAATTCAAAAGGAAAAAAAAAGTACTAAAAACCGAGCAAAATACATAATTGGTCCAATCAGATCCCGAACAAGAATTCGAGACGTTTGAAAAATAAACAGATTTGTTCTGGATTTGCCATGCTCTCACAACCCTAAATAAACTTGTATTATTGAATTTAAAAGACTTTTATGGAGGCTAATATTGAACATAAGTTACTATTAAAACTATTTTTACAAAATTGACTTGTCTTTAAATTAAGACAAAGGAAAAAGAAAAAGAAAAAGAAAAAGAAAAATAGCCCTACCATTATATTTTTGGGTCAAGAAAAGACATTCTCAATTTTAGATTAAGATCATAATAAAATAGATGATATTGAATTTGAGCCTGTCACCTAATAAATCTATTTCTTTATCTATATTTTTCTGTTCCATAAACTAGGTAAACGATTTTTAGTGCGTCGCACGTTTGCATACTGATTGAATATTGATGCAGGATAAGATAACTAATCAGTTTTTTCAAATAGTATTAAAATTGGTGTTTTTTTCCCTGGTTGACAAAGAAAAAATATTTCTTCTTCTCTTGGGAGGACAAAAAAATTACTTCATCCATTCGAAAATTAGAGATATATTTTGATTTTTAAGATCAATTAGCGAAATGCTAAAATTTAAAATTAATATGAATTTATTTAATTTGAGTACACCTACATATGATTATTGTATACTGGTTAAAAATTACTTCTAATTGTGATGTTTGTTAGTTGTAAATTATAAATGAGATTATATCAATTTTAAATTTTAAAATTTCACAAATTTACTTTAAAAAATTTTACAAATTTACTTTTAAAAGTCAGAATTTAAAACAGACAGTGTATTACTTTTAAAGAAAATTTTGCTTTTTTCTTGGAGATACTCTTTTTAGCGGAACTGATAGTTTTACATGTATTTTTAATATTTATATATAATTCTTTCTCGCGTGAGCATACAACGAGTCTCACATGTAAAAATTGTGTTAGCTAATGAGTATCATATATCCGGAGAGGATCTCCGACGGGCTCCCGTTCCTGAACCGACCTGATCATATATATATATATATATATATTTATGGTCACAACTGTCATCTGGCCTTGTTTTTGTATTCCATATTGCAATCCAATGCGGCAACAACAAGAGAATCATTGACATATAGTCTATATATATATATATATATATATATAGTCCTCTTAACATGTGCCCTTAGGGCACATGCTAAACACACAGTTCAACTGAATATTCTATTAAACTGTGTGCATATTCTCTTGATTTCTACATTTGCACTTAATTTAAGAAAATATACACACAATTCAAGAGAATATTCTCTTGAACTGTGTGCTTAGCATGTGCCCTAAGGGCACATGTTAAGAAATTCCATATATATATATATATATATATATATATTATTAAAGTTAATGATTATCAATAAAAAAAAGGAAAAAGTTTTGGCAGAAAAGGATGACGAGGAAGAAAAAGCTCAAAACTTGATACAAAAAACTACCACCATATTCTCCATTTTATGTTCTTAATTTACATCTCTGTCTTATGTTCTCTCTAGTTATATACATGTATATTATGTATGTGTATATATATCATCTCTTATACTCTATGAATCAAGAAAGTTTAGCCCTTTAGGAGCAAAAAAGGAAACAAGCTAGAGAAGGCATGCCAATTTCTCCCTGAAATAATCATGGCTGATGATATTTGTTTCTTCAACAAGGTGTGAGTTTCTTAATTTGCTCCCTTTCCCATTTTCCTTTTAAAAAAAAAAAAAAAAAAACCATCTGTACTTTTCCCATATTTCGTTAGTTTACTTTTTAGCAATTGTGTTTATAAATATCTGGAAAAAATTGACTTGGTTTGAAGCATTGCCTTATTTATTCAAGAAAATGTGCAGGTCCAAATTTGATTTTTTCAAGTAAAGGACTTTCTTTGACCACTTCAATTGCCTTATTTTTCTCAAAACATATATGAACAGAGTGACACCAAACATTTACTTCTTCTTCTTCTTCTTTTTCCCCCTTAATTTAAATGGAGAATTTTAGATCAAATTCACAGGTTGATTCCTCTGTTCTTCAATTCATGTTATTAATTTCACACTCACAGTTTTTTTTCTGGATATTTTCATGGAAAAATAACTTGTGGGGTGTGTTTATAATTACAGGACACATTAGTTATAAAGGCACCCAAGAAATCTCCATTGCTACTGAGAACGGTGGTGGTACTTTGTGCTGTGTTTTGTGGACTGTATATTTTTTCAATTTGTATAAAGCAAACTAGGTTTGCCGCAGAAACTAAATTATTAAACATCCGAGTGATTGGCCAGCCTTGTGACACTTCCGGATCTGAAGAATGGGAAACTCCCTATTTGCATTTCCCAAAACCCAAAACTTTTAGGAGGTAACCAAAAAAAATAAAAATAGATCCGGTTACCATGAAGTAAGTTGATCAATTGACCCATATAGTGTTGACACGCAGAGAGAGATCGACTCTCGTCTGCCTGCGTGTCGACATTGTATTGATCAATTGACTAAAATTAACTTCACGCTAACCACCCCCAAAAAATCTTGAAATATTTCGTTTTTTTAAATAAAAAGACTTGAGTTTATTTGGACTTCTTGAAATGATGGGTTTGATGCATTTGCAGGAAGGAATGTGCCTGCAATCCAGTTCGGTTTTTCGCCATTTTGTCGATGCAGAGATCGGGCAGTGGCTGGTTCGAGACATTGTTGAATAGTCATGTTAACATAAGCTCAAATGGAGAGATTTTTGGTGCAAAAGATAGGAGGAGTACTGCTTCTGCGATTGTAGAGGTTATGGATAGAGTTTACAATCTGGATTGGTTTTCTAGTGCATCCAAGAACGAATGCTCTGCCGCAGTTGGCTTCAAATGGATGCTTAATCAAGTGAGTTCAAATGCCTAATTGTGTTTATAGTTTGGTTTTTAGATGAACGTGACTGGTATTATTGACTATATATGGTTCATAGATGTGCAGAAATTTATCTTGTTTACATGCGTAATGACTATCAGGATTTTGGTGTTAAAAAGCAATTTCCTCTTGAAGTTTTGATGATAGAGTAGGAGATGGATAACATCTCTACTATAAGGAAGTTAAGTGTGAGATTATATAATATGTTTGGTTTAGCCTTTTTGGAGCTTTTGGGGTTTAAAAGGGTCCAGACGTCTTGTTCGTCTAAACGCAACTTATTCCAAACACACATTTTTCAAGTGACAAGTGCGCAACTTTCAAACCTTGGCTCACCGCGCACCATTTTTGCTTGCATATAAAGCAACTGAAGAAAAAGTCCAGAATTCTGGACTAGGATCCTCTCCATTTCGAGTAAATCGAAACTCTCCATTTCATGGTCCAGATTTAAAATGTGTGCTCTCTCCTGTCTGCATGACGTCACATTCCAACACATTTTAAATCTGGACCATGAAATGGAGAGGATCCATTCACTTGAAATGGAGAGGATCCTGGTCCGAGAATTCTAGCTTTCATTCTTGTATTTAAGATTCCCAAGCATATTTTGCAGGGAGCAATGGCACACCATAAGCAGATTGTAGAGTACTTCAACAGAAGAGGTGTCTCTGCAATATTTCTCTTCCGAAGGAATCTTCTTCGCAGAACGATATCCATGCGTGCAAATTCCTACGACAAAAGTGTGAAGCTATTAAACGGAACTCACAAGTCTCATGTGCATTCACCACACGAGGTTCTCCTCCTCTCTCCTGATTCATGAGTTGCAAATGGACGGCATACAGTCCGTAGAAACAAGTTGCATTTTATATAGCGGACTTGGATTCGTAACTTTCTGCTATACGAGTACGCAAGTATTATGCAAATTCAACTCTCTGCTATTAATTAAAAAGAATGTAATTTGTTTCTATAACCCATATCCCTTCTTCCCGGATGTTAAGTATTTTGGCTTTACAGGCTCAAATATTAGCAGGGTACAAGCCTAAGATCAACACAACATCACTTGTATCGGGTCTGATGGAAGTAAAGGGGACAGCTGAAAAGGCCTTGGAATTGTTCAAGAGCACGCGACACATGGTTGTGTATTACGAAGACATTGTAAGCAACCCAACTGTAAGTAGTCAAAACATCCTCAGATTCTTAATTTCCTTCCGACAACCTCATGCACTAGTAGTATTAATCGATCTCCGGTGCAGAAACTTGCAGACGTTCAAGAGTTTTTACGCGTGCCATATAGAGACCTTACGAGCCTTCAGGTTAAGATACACACCGGCCCTTTGTCGAATTATGTTGATAACTGGGAAGATGTCCGGAAAACACTCGAGGGAACATCTTTTGAGAGCTATCTCCATCAAGACTATAAATTGTAGTTATAATCTGCATGCATGCATGCCTCAATTTTTGGTTCGAAAAGATCACCTGCATGCAGGGAGGAAGAAAGAAAATTCAAGCAAAATTAAGCTAACAATATCATCCATGTGAAAAGTTTCAATATCATGTCAATGACTAATTCTTTGTATTGCATGCATGCTTAAGAGCAATCATCTTTTGAAAGGGTAAAAGGAAATTGGGATCATTTTTCTGCACCTCCTTCCCATGAACACTACACATAATTAACTTCATTTTATTAGCATAAATATTAACTTGGTTTTTTGGTACCATTCATTTAACTACAACTAAAACTTTCTTTATGGTATTACAAACTTTAATATTAATTTATTATCTTGCAACAATATTTTTATTTTTTATAAGAGTCATTTAGTTACTTAATCATATAATAAATTTTAACTTAAAAATTATATTTACGATTTTAGTTTAAGTTTTTACGCAACTTTAGTCTCTGCATGACTACATATTAAAAATATTATGAGTACATAATAATTAATATTAAAAAACTTATTACATATATATATATGTATATATGTTATAAATATATTAAAGATTACTTTACTTACCGATTCTATTACATATAGGAGATCTTTAGTTAATTAATGTTACAAAACAATTCTAATTAACTTGTATATTAGTTATTAAAATTTAGTTAGTTAACTTTTAAAACTAAAATCATAATGGCAACTCATTTTTTACGGCATTTATATTCCTAAATAATTATATATTAAAAATATTTTGAGAAATAATAATTAATATAAAAGAATTATAATGTATATTACAAAATATATTAAAGATTAAAATTTAGTAAACAACTTTATTTCATATAGGAGATCTTAAGTTAATTAATGTTAAAAAAAATCATGACTTATATATTACTAATTAAAATTTAATTACCTTTTAAAACTAAAATCATGATCGTAACTTATTATTTTACAATAATTTTATTTTTTTATTAAATTGATTTAGTTAATTAATTATATAATAGAGTATGACTAAACACTATGTTTAGGCTTTTAGATGTTCCACTCAACTTTAAACTCTAATTAAAAATGCATATATAAATACAAAGGATTGATTATAAAATCTAAATATTAATTTTTGAAACTATATAAAAACTTAATATTAAATTAAAAATAACAAAAGAATCACATTAGTAATACTCAATTGTAAGTATTCGATAATTGTATGTGATATGTAGTCATTCGTTTTTTAAGCAAAATAAATTGTAGTAAGTTAATTTAAAATTTTAAAAATATATTTTATAATCACTATATAAAATAAATTAAAAATTAAAAATAATTTTATTTGAAAAATAACATGTGCTTCGCACAGGACACTTAGCTAGTACATATATAATAAGACAAAATTAAGTTTTTTGATCCTTGGTCTTTGGTACGAGACTAGAATTTAACTGGTATTGATCACATTCTAATTTTATTTTATTAACTATTATTAAAACACTTTTTAAATCTATAATTTAACTAGAACCAAAACAATATTTATAATCCTGAAAAAATTTAAAGTGACTTATTATTTTATAACAATTTTATTTCTTTTAGAAGTCATTTACTAATATTGATTTCCATGACTCATGACCCTAAATTAAAACACCTAAGAAGCATTGTTAAAATATTTAACACTGATATATCATATAGTAATAAATTATTCTACTATTTTATCACAATTATCCACAAATTAAAATATTGAAACATAAGTAAACTATATTATGCTAAATTTGTAATATAAACAACAAAACTATTATAATATAGCTATACTAAAATATACAATTGTAACAATTAACTGGAATTAACTTATAAAGAAATATAATGATACTGTTTTAAGAGTGCTTAGTATTTTAGTTTTTTTTGAAGAAGTCAAAACACATGTTTATTTTATAAATAACATTATTTTTAGCTTACTATTGGTATTAGAATGATTACAACATTTGCTTTTAAAAAATAAAAATAAATATAAACAACATACAATTGTCTACTTTAATTAATATTGTATTATTTTATGAACAATTTTATTCTTTAAAATTCCTTTAGTTCATTAATCATAGCTTTTAGAGCAAAATTTGTAAACATTGTCATAGCAATAGTAAATTAATTTGTGAATTTTTTTTAAAAAAACATTTCATAATCCCTAAATTTATTTTAAAACAATCTAAATAACTACTAATAAAACCCATACTTAATATGCATGACTCTTTTATATATGTTTCATGAAAATTTTGATTGATTCTTGTAATTGTCTTCCAACCCAACAGAATATGATCATAGCGTAACATCATAAAATTTTAATAATAAATAATAAAATAAAAAATTTAAACTAAGTTATATGCAATTAATTAGTAAGTTAAGTTGTGAAACCATTAACTATTAAAAATAATTAATAATTAATGTTAGAGAACGTCCAAAAAAAATTGGTTCTACAAAATTTAATGTTATCTTATTATTCTACAATAATTTTATTCTATAGTTCTTTAATTACTTAGGCATACAATGAATTTTAACTTTAAACACTTGTTTAGAATTTTACTTTACTCAACTTTAGACTATAAATAACTAAATATTAAAAATATAAAAAAAGATTATGATTACATAATAATTAATAGTGGAGACATTTAGTTAATTAATGTTAAAAATAATTATGACTTATATATTGTGATTAAACTTTAGTTAATTTTTAAAACTAAAAGACATAATGGTAACTTATTATTCTACAACAATTTTATTCTTAAATAACTATATATTAAAAATATAGAAAAAATATTATATAAAAATTATAATTAATATTAAAAAGTGTAATATATACTACAAAATATATTAATGATTAAACTTTAATTACTAATTTTTTTTCATATAAGAGATTTTTACTTAACCAATGTTAAAAACTTATTAAATTTAAGCTATAATTTAAACTTATTAATATGTAGCTTATCATAGCTAAAATTGACTATAAATACAGGGAATAAATATACTCATTCACTAATGATCTTTTATCTATTAATTATTTGTATTAGTGGCATTATAGATATTTTATTATTTTTTAACAAATACTACGTCGTGGTTTTGGGTGTTATCTATAGCCAAATTCAGATGTGACAATTTACATATTCCCTTTTCCCGATTGACAATGAAATTAATTCTTAAAATCACATTTTGTGTATATATTTATATATGGCACATTTTAAATTAATTAATTATTTTAGCCAAAAGAAAAAGTTTATACATATTTGTAGGACATGCATTAAAACCCTAACAAGTTCATCAATCCCGTGCGAAGCACGGGCGGCGTGTATAATGGTTTGTTATGTATTAATTAAATATAAAATAAATACTTAATTAGAATTTTAAAAAGATAGTTGTAATTATTAAATTATTAAAATTTATTTGAATAATGAATTATTGAAGTATATTTTGTAGGTTCCTTCAATCAATTATCAATGCTACATTTGAATAGAGTGTAGATTTTTATTTAGTTATGATTATAAAAATAATAATTATTTGTATTTTATTTAAATTTATAATGTAATTCTATATTAGTGGTTATGTTGACAAAATTTTCTTGAAATTCTAATTCGAATTGAAACATGAAACTTAAATTTTAATACATTTGAATTTAATTATGACAGTTAGTTAGTAATGAATCCACTATATTTTTTCAACTAATTTTTATAGTTATTGTTTCAAAAAAATTCACAAATATTATTAGGAAAATGATATACATGTCGATAAATATTTGACGAAGTAGATTGTGACCAACGTGAAAATATATGTGATTAAATAGAATAAATTAAAATGGGACTCTTCTTAATTCATGTCCTATCTCATGTATGCATATATGTCGCAATCATAATTCGGATGAAAACTTTCGAAATGTATAACATGCATGACTCATATTATTAATACAACTAATCATGTGATTTGATAAAATTTAGTTTTAATGAATTTAATTTATTTAAGATATTAATTTAATAATGAATTTTAAGACTAATGCTAATATCATTAAATCACATGATTTATTAAGATCTGTTGGATATCTTTATAAATTTATACCCTACATATAATTTATTAAAAATATATTATCTTACATAAATTTTGATTAATTTTTTTTTATAAAAAAACTTGTAATAAAAATAGTAGAACCAAATAAAAATTCTTTTAGAAGTTCTTCTTTTGCTATTAGAGATATAAATACAAAAACAACTTTCTTGTAAATAATGTTAACGATATTGCAAACTATCTATAAAGTCCTACTTATTGTAAGATTTATTATTTAATGAATAATCTTAATTTTGAGTTTGAAAATGTCTAAAATCGACTTTCATTAATGATCTAGGAGTTTATATATATGCAGGCTGCAGTAGATGAGGTGAACTCATGGCTCTTTGTATCTTTTGTTGTATTATTCCAATAATGTACATGCATATATTATGTTAGGAAATGCATGATTAAATTGGATGATGTGATATTATTAATGTATATGTGTTTCAGTAGTTATTTGTAAAGTCCTTAAAATGAATATGATGTCTAAGGATTTAGAATAGAAAGATCAAACTTATTAGGTTGATATTATGAGCTGAATTAATATATAAATGATAGGATAAAAGATATCGTAGAGCAACTTTGCATGTTCGTAAAGTCTGACATATGATCGTATAGCAACCAGTGCAAGATCGTAGAGTATGTCAAGAAATCGTAGAACTACCTTAATAAGATTGTAAAGCACTTAGTTGAAAGCAAGTAGAGACTGCACAAAGATGGTAAAACTCAATCATAATCTTAGAGCCTGCTCTGAGATCGTAGAGCTGCTCTAGAAATATCGTAGAGCTAAATGGAGATCGCAGAGCCTGCTTTAAGAATCGTAAGACAGTCAAAATCATAGAGCAACTGCAGAAAGACACTCTACGATGCCCATGGAAGTCTACGACCAAAGAGATCGTAGAGCAGAATCATAGAAAAAGGCAAAAAACAAAGACACTATACGAGTCCCACAGCAGTCTACGACTGGCAAGATCGTAGAGCAGAATCGTAGAGTCAGCAAGATACTCTACGATTACGATTGGAAGACTGTGATTCGAACAATCATAGAATGCTTAGATGCCAATAATGGATTGACAAACATCCAAAGCACCTAGAGTGATGATCCCAAGATAGTTGTTGATTAATCTAATGATAATAATGGAGAACCAAATCAAGTGGGGTTCCAACAACCAATTTTCCAGCAGCAGAAACAACACACATGTCTGCCACTGTCACAATATTGCTAATGGTAGCTGACTCATCCACTATTGAGGACTTCAAGGATTAAAGTATTAATTGATACAACGACAAACTCTTAACAGAAGATTATGAGGGTATCTATAAAAGGAAAACAGATTCAAAGTTACAAACAAGCAAGCATAATCAAGTATTGAACAATCTGCTAAAGTCTCACTCTGTGAAACACATTATAACATCTTACTTCACTACTAAGTTCTTCAGAACTCAAGCTTTAAAGCCACTTAATTAGGTGGTGTTTAATTGCATCTTAATGCATCTTAACAGCCACCTCTTAATTAATTCATTTGAACAACCCACATATTTATATTAAGAGATCCTTCTGAATAGTTTAGACTCATATTTATATCTTAACTATTCAAATGAGCTCTTAATACAAAGTTGTGGGTTGTTAAGATACATTAAGAAGTGAACTGTTAATATACATTTAGATGTAATCAAACACCACCTTAGTAGCAACTCACTCTTAACACAGTGAACAGGTCCTAGTGACCCCAAAGATTTCAAGTCTAAGTGACTCTTTAATAGTTTAATTATTCTTTATAAGCTCCTTAAGATTTAAGTATGAATATATCTAATTAATTAGATTGAAAAAAATGCAAGTTCGAAGAGGTGTTGCTTATGTGATTACAATGGATTGCTGAATTTGATGAGTACACGAATGATTGTATGTACCTTCATGAGGGGTCTATCCTTCCAAAGTAATCATTCCATCAATTATTGCTTCTTTTCGTTCATAGAGATGCATATATATTGTCGGTGAAACAAATGCTGCTATATATAGATATTCTCTGTGTTCTTCCATTTTTAACAGTTGCAGTCCCCTTGCTCACAGCCAGGCCTCCTCGATATCGAAAGACAGACCCTTTGGCTGCAGGAAATCACTTTGTTGATGGTAGTAGAATCGGGTCTGTTATTAGAGAAGCACCACCAATTCTTATGGCAAGCCTATCAGCAAGAAGATCCGTCAGGGATACAATACATGAAGTGAAAATGGTCCAGGTATGCTTTTAATATTGTAAGATTTGTTCGTTTCCTATCCAATGTTTGGATATGAAATATCAAGATATGCAAAGTAACTGGTATAAAGCTAGCTAGCTTTACCCATGGAACGGCTTCCTTTTGAGGTTTTTCTGTTAATGTGCAAACTTGAGAAGTACTTATATGGAGTACTTCATAATTCAAAAGGCAGCAACTTATTAATATATTGTCTCAACATGCTAGCTAGTATGACCATAAAATGAACTTTACCAATGTATTCTTATTTAGATGAAATAGTAAAATTTCTGCATTAATGTTCCAAGTGTATGGACCTAAATCATCAGCCACATTGATCAATGTGAAAGGCCTCAAGAACCTTTAGAAGTTATGTACCATATTTCAGCAGGTTCGCAGAATTTGATCGTTTCAAGTAATAGTATATGTTAATTATTCAATTCACCACAGACTTAATATTTATTCTTTTGGTTGCAGTAGTAGTGATGATTTTGTGGAACAATGTCAAAAGTTTTATTCAAAGATTTGTGTAGAAACTTATGGAACCAAATGGTTTGCTTTACACTCTCGAGCATAGTATATTTGCACAACCATTTAGCCATTATACTGAAAAGGAAAACCCCAGTTCATATATGCTTTATGTTGACTATCCCATATAAGCTGATTAGGAAGCTTTGAAGAAGGTAATTAATAAAATGGTGCGGAACTTTCAAAAGGGTTGAGGGCCATGCATGTGATCATTCAAATAAGGGGTGCATATCGAAAGAAAAGTTAATTTTATGTTACAATAATTCAACTAATTTACATGAATTGTGTACTTCGAGTTCTTTTTTGACATGAATCTCAAACAAATTATTAAATTCATTATTCAAACTAGAACATGCATGCATTGTATAGTTAGTACAATAACCTGTAAAATATTTTGAAATACTTAAATTGCTACAATGTCATTCAAACATAGCACAAAACAATAATTTTTAATTTCTGTAATACCTTTGCTGCCAAAATTTCTTCATACTTACAAATATCAATATTGATCCAATTTAAACTAGCTGAATCTCCGATATTTAATCCATCTTCAGTTGTGAGTTATACGTTACGAAAATTAACTTCAACCTTTCCTAACTACACTATGCCTAATAGTAATAGTAGGTTCTACATTAAAAAAAATCACTTAGGCAAAATCATATAGAGACGTACAAAAAGATATCATTGATATATATGCTAAAGGGACGTCGAAAGTGTCAAATTATGCCCTAATAAAGTATAAAATAAACAAAAATATCAAGTATACAATATAACAAAAACACTAAATAAATAGATACATAAACGTTTATCGATTTAAAAGAGTATTCTTTGGAAGAAGGAGCACTTTTCCGACTAGAGCGGCCACTAAATGGAACTCCATTATTAATTATTTAACGGTTGGTGATATAAGTGGGTGCTTTCTTTACCCTATTTATCTTATCTGTTCAGTAGATCTGGCAATTTGATTTATAAATTAATGGGTCAACTTATATTAACCAGAATTATTTGGGTTGATTAATTACTTTAAATTTTTTTGGTTGGTTAAAGTTTGAACCCATATTTTTAAAAATAAAAATAGGTCCAAACCAGTTAATTAATTTTAGATACACAACTTATTCTACAACTATTTTTTATACAATTTGTTGATGTGGCATACTCCACCTCAGCATATATATTGATGAACAAATTGTTTCAATGTAATCTTCGGCCCCACGTAAAAGCTGAGGTGGAGTATGCCGCATCAACAAATTATAAAATAATTGTAGAATAAGTTGTGTCTCTAGCATTGTTCTTAATTTTAACCCATTTTTATTTTTTTGCAGTTAGCTTTGCTTACTTGATTTCTGGATATGTGTAAAGGTATTCCAGAATTCGCAAGGTATTTGGAATATGTAAAGGAAGGAGGTTTTATGGGTTGTGAATTCAAATATACCTGAATCGTCTCGTTTTGATTTTTTTTTTTCATGTACAGTTCCGTGTTTATCAAGGTGGGTGTTACTACTTTGATTGAATGGATTTTAATATTTTATACTTATTTTATGTTCAATTAAAAAAAATAAAAAATGTGTTAATTTAAAAATAATAATATAATAATAAAATCATTATGAGATTATGTCATTATATAGCAAGATTAATAAAAAAAATTACTCCTTCCGTTCCAAACTTAGAGATACATTTTGATTTTTTAAAGTCAATTCGCGAAATCCTAAAATTTAAAATTGATACGGAGTTATTTAGTTTTAATACAAACAAATATAACAATTATAAACTACTATTTATTATCTTTATTGTTTTCAAAACTTGAATGAAATTATATCAATTTTGAATTTTAGAATTTCGCGAATTGACTTTAAAAAGTCAAAATATATCTCTAATTTTGGAACAAAGACAGTACTTTTTTCTGGGAAAAAAAAGAGTACAAATTGGACTCTTTAAGAGTACAGGACTCTTTTTAAGAGTACAGTGCAGAATGCAACTATAAAAATGCTTATACATAATATTAATATATTATTAAATAGATAGATATTAATTAGGATTTTGAGAAAATATTTGTTATTATTAGATTATTATTAAATTACTATTACTTTTTTAATAGTCAGGAACATTTTTAAATTTTAAATTAATATAAGTTTGAGATTTTTACAAACCTCTCACATAAATAATAAATGAGACTCACGTGTTATTATGTATAAGCATTTTTAAATGAATGAGATTCACGTTTTTATGTATAAGTATTTTTGAAGGAGAATTAAGGCTTGCTTGCTGGCTATATGGATTATGAAGTAGTGCTTATGAAAAAAAAAAATGGCTTTACCTGGATTAGAACCCGCCCAAACCATATTATCTATATTTAAAATGAATAATATGGTTTTAATTCTTAATGGACCCATAATTCATATTGTGAAAATCATAATCAACTAAATTCATATTTTGTCAGGCCTAACTCCTACTGTAAATTAAATGTATGTTTAAAAAAAGTTATATCGATCCAATTATGGTTTAACCAGGTAAAAACTGGTTTTAGGTCATTCTATTAAAAACTTAAAAATATTATTTGATCATCAACTTAAAAATATTTGCTACATTTTTTTAATACAATATTATTTGATCATCAACTTAATAATCTAACCGTACGGATGTAACGAACATGTAAAAATATGAGATTATTTAAAAAAAAATTAAATTGAGGCATCGAAATATCAATTTTATAAAAGTGTATATAATTTGTATACAACAAGTATATGTTTTGACATCCCAGATTTTAGTAATTTCTATTGTTATAAAATTACTGATGCATAACTTCAAATCAAACGAAATTTTACATAATCTCATATTTTTATATGCTCATTACATTCGTACAATTAAATTATTAAGTTGAAGATCAAAAAATATTGTATTAAAAATGACTTAAAGATAATTTATCTTAAATCGATCTAAAATACTTTTTACTCAAATATTGATTACAATTTATGAGTAAAAATACAAGTTTTTTTTTAAGAGAAATGAAAAAGAAAGAGTCATAATAAAAGAAAGTCTTTAACTTTGGTACTTTTGTTCACTACCACTTTTTAGCCACCCCTCTTAAATGGTACTAACAACCAAGTACAAGGTAAATCTATCTATGGCATCCCCTATTATCCAACACTGAAACCTAAAATCTTTACCTCACTCTGTAAATAGACCCATCAATTCTAAATGATTTTCACAACTCTCACTTCCAAAATTTCCCCAAAATAAAATTACTTAAAATAATAATAAATAAATAAATAATAACCTGGCGGCTGAGTAGTATATATCCCCCACCGTTGAATCCAACGGCTGAAAACACATCCACGTCATCGCAGGGCTTCCCATGAATCCTTCATCCTCTCACATAAATCTTCTCTTCGGCACCCCCTCCTCCGTAATCTTCCCCTTCATTTTCTGTCTCCTCCAAAAACTCAGATTCATGTATAACAACTTCCCATTTTACAAACACCCAGTATAAATTTACTCGTAAAGTTCACTTCTTTGAATCTTTTGTTGGGTTTTATTCAAAAATAAGTTAACAAAATAGGAGAGAGAACAAACAGAAGACTGAAAGATGCAGCCCAATAGCGCTAATGGTAGTTCTGATCCGCAGCAACAGACCCAACAGCAGCCGGTGGCGGCGGTAGCGCCGCAGACCCAGCAGCAGCCGTGGGTGGCGATGCAGTATCCGGCGGCGGCGATGTTAATGCAGCACCAGATGATGCCGCCGCCGCATTATCCGGCTCACTATTTGCCGTACCACCAGCACCACCTCCACCATCAGCAGCAGCAGCAGCAACAGCATCACCAGCCTCCGCCGCACCAGCAGGGATCCGGTGGCGGAGAGAACAGGACGATCTGGGTCGGTGACCTTCATAATTGGATGGACGAGGATTATCTCCGCAGCTGCTTTGCTTCCACCGGCGAGGTACTCTGTTTTTTTCCCTCTTTACCTGCATATATAAAATATGTTTTATTTAATGGGTTTATGGAAATGGTGTATTTGGTATTTGGAATGTTGTGGAGGTACCGTGTTATACTGTTACTGATTTTGGTTGATTTTTACTTGTGAATATGTGCTGTATATTTATGTTTTTTCTATATGGTGTGTGGTGTTTATAGAGTTTTTCAGTTTTTGGAATATTTTTGGAGTTTTTATGAGAAGGGAAGGTTAAAGTTTGGATCTTTCTGTATTTTGAAGCCCTCAATTTGCTTATATGAGTTAGGTAACTAGTGTTTTGACCTTTTTTTGTAGGACAAGTTAATTTTTTTGAAGTTTTGACCATAATTTTGGTTATTTTGTTGCTATATACTTAAATATTTCCTCTTATTGTTTGAAATAATATTTTGGGCAATGTTAAATGCACTAGGTGAAATTTGCAGTTAAAAGAGGAGCTCAACTGGCTAATTGTGGAGTTTATTTCACATGTGAGAGTTAATTAGTTCGATAGTTAAGAGGTGTAGTTATCAATTCCACTGATGAGCTGGAAGTGTAATTGCTATATCTAATATGGAATTATTGTTTTTGATTTGGATAAACATAGTGGGAGATATGATCTGGTAATATTTTCTGTATTAAATTACTTGAATGTAAAGGATAATATTATATTATTCCAGCCACAATTTGTTTTTCGTCTTTTCCTGGTATCATATGTTAATTTTTGTAATAAAAAAAAGTTTTTGGTAGTTATTACCAAGCCAGACCACCTAATTGATATTGGTATTCATATTTTTTATTTTCGGCTTGTTATAAATGTGAAGCCAAAAAATATATATTTTATAGTAAAAAGTATACACTAAATATACATACTATGTTTCAACTTTTATGTGTGGTACCATCTTAGTGCACTATCTTTTCATAAATGCCATCGGCATTTTTGACACGTCCCTTATGCATGCTGCAAATAGCAATTGTCTAGTCACATATTTGATGTAAGGAATCAAATCCACTGTTTATATGCGCTACGGATCACATCTAGTATCTGATTACTATGACAAGAGTAGGTATACAATTACTTGAACTAACATTATTTTTGCTGTTTTATTTTATGTTGTCTTGGAAAAATTCCCCTTTATGTATATTTTTCATATTTTTTTCTAACTTTTGATAATAGTTTGATAGTTTACATCGCTTTGTTTGACATCAACTTGAAAGTCTGTTGTTTTAATTTTGGAGTCCAACTATATTTGATCGCATTTCGTGCTCCTTCCTAAATATTGTTGTCTTCTTTGTAACCCATAAATGCATTCAAAATTGACTATAACTAAACTTCGTTTCCAGTAACAACCAACCCCATCCCACCCACTGCTGACATAATTAGAGCGTCCATGTTTTATCTCTTTAGTAATCTCAGCTGGTTTAAGAAAGGTATAGAGTTTTGAAGCTGGAAGTTGCAAGTTGTAACTAAATTACTATGAAAACTCTAGTTTCCTACGGTTACCATCGAGTTGTGTAGAGTTTTGATGGTAGGTAAAAGCAAACATACACCTTGCATTAATGAGAAACCCAATCAAATATAATTGAGATTATGGTCGATGTAAGATTAGATCGGACAGGATTGGAAAGAAAAATAATTGAATAGGATCCTTATCCTTTTCGTATGTGGAATATATGTGCATTGACCTGCTCTTTTTATTCGAAAAGTGACAAAATTTCAAACTTTGGAAGCAGCTTACTGTGGCATTCTGGGAATTGTGAACTTATGGTCGTCAACGGAGTAGAGGAGAATATCTAATATATGCTGCTTATCTTTACTTATAAAAAAATGTTATTTATTTTGACATGGTGTCACCTGATTTTTTAGCAGTAGAATAGGATTAGGATTAAGCAAATATCTTACGTCTGGAGCACTTAGGCGATGTGGTTTTGCCTTTCATAATTTCATTTACTGAATTTTGTTATGCATTATTCCCTGAGATATAATGTCTTATGCAGGTTGCCTCCATTAAGGTTATTCGCAATAAGCAAACTGGTTTCTCAGAGGGATATGGATTTGTGGAGTTCTTTTCGCATGCTGCTGCTGAGAAGGTTCTGCAGAGTTATGCTTGCATTGCTATGCCTAATACAGAACAACCGTTCCGTTTGAACTGGGCTACATTTAGCATGGGTGATAAGCGTTCAAATAATGGTTCTGATCTTTCTATATTTGTCGGAGATTTAGCTTCAGATGTTACTGATACCTTACTGCATGAAACTTTTGCTACTAAATATCCATCTGTTAAAGCTGCTAAAGTTGTCATTGATGCCAATACTGGTCGTTCTAAAGGTTATGGTTTTGTAAGATTTGGGGATGATAATGAGAGGTCTCAAGCCATGACTGAAATGAATGGTGCATACTGTTCAAGCAGGGCAATGCGCATTGGTGCTGCAACCCCCAGAAAATCTTCCGGATACCAACAACAATATTCTTCACAAGGTAAGTGGTAATTTATCTTGCTTTGAGTAGACATCATCTGAAACTTTTGATTGTGAAAATTGGTGTTTCAAGGTGGGTTTTTTTTTCTTTCCCAATCTTGACATTTAGTGTACGCTGTGAAGGCTGTTGTTTGTATTGTTGTATGAAAAAAAACTGTTACCATAATAGAACAATACTACTGATTTTTGAGGACATAATTGTCCTCTTGAAGGGGGGCGAAAACGTAGAAGGAAGATAGGCTGCAAGGGATTATCTTGTGAGACCTCCAAATGAGAGGGAAGAAAGGAAAGAGAAGCTCCATCTTTCTTTTTTGTATTTTCTAAGTTAAAAAGAGGTGTATGCTTAGGGTATAAGATCTCATGTCACTAATATGCAACATCTCTATCCTTCCTCCATTAATATTTCCTCGTCCAGACAAAAGGTGGTGTGGGAAGCTTCCATACATGTTTGGTCCCCTCTGCCTCCTGAAATCAGTCCCAAGTAATTCCATTACGGTTTTGATCAAGATACTATCTAGGGGATCCTACTCCATTATGCTACCTTGATTCTACAACTTTTACTTTCTTTTCATATCCTACTTGTGTTTCAATTTTCTATCAGCTATGTGGCACTAATGGAGGTTTAAATTTAACTTATCAAAAGAAAGAAGAAAAAATAAAGAAGGAAGCTTTTGCTAAGTTGATTTTTTCCCTTTCAGATATTAAATTACTCCTAATAGTTCATATACTAGCTTGGATTTGGGTTTTGTAGCTTTGTAAGTGGTGTCACCTTCTATTTTTGAGTGGAAATGTCATCCCTGCTTCTTCTCCCAAAACACATTGTTATTTAATAGTTTTTTTTTGTTTTTTTAATTTTTTTTTATATGTTCTTGTATAAACCAATGTGATCGTGGTATGTGGGACGAAATTAGGAATGGAAAATGTCACTTTTTGTGGTAGGGGGTATGGTAGGAGTGGGTTTTGATGAATTGCTAAGGGAGTACGAAATAAGTTTATCCGAAACGTGGTACGCTGAGAATAGCCTATTATAAAAATATAGTCAAACTTGTTGAGATATAGTTAAAACTGGTTAAGTTGTTTTTATGCATAGTGCCTTAATAAATATATTTTCAACGAGAACACCTACAAGGCACTTATGTGGATACATTAGTTGGCATTCCCTTTAACCTTCTTTTATCTTTTGGGATTTCTATTAGAGTGTTCTAGATTTTTTACTTATTTGATTTTTA
This sequence comes from Panax stipuleanatus, assembly GCA_020205555.1. NCBI lineage: Eukaryota > Viridiplantae > Streptophyta > Magnoliopsida > Apiales > Araliaceae > Panax > Panax stipuleanatus. Next base: position 127,868,187 of record CM035118.1, read on the forward strand.
TACTTTATAATATCCTAGATATTTTAGAGGATGATTCTGATAGTCATCCTTAGCATTTCATTAGATTTGATTTTAGTCCAAGGGTTATAAGAGGATGCTTGATTATAAAGTAAAGTTGTAATCATCCTTGTGCAATAGAACTTTAAATAAATAGGAAGAAAAAAGTTTTAGATTGCCACATTTCATGTTATGGAATGAAAGTGTACACTGTTTTTGACCGTTAATACCAAAATGCAATTTACTAGTGTACAATGTTTTGGAATGTTGAAAATTTAGGGAAATATTAATATGATTTTGATTTGTAATTTGCACTGGGCAAAGTGTTTATCATGGAATTTATTGTGTTAAATTTTGAATTTAAACTTGATACAATAATCATCCAGCATATTGCTATCAAACTATAAAAATAAAATTTATATCCACATTTCCTCAATCATAATCGAATGATTAAACTAAATTTGATACCCAAATTTTTAGTTTTCAGGAGTTAGTTTTAAATATACTTCATAAAACTTCAATAATATTTTGTTTCTATACATCTTTTTTCTTTTGACAAGTTGTTTCATTTAATATTTTTCTCCATAGGTTCCTTTTATTTGTTATTTGTAAACTACTGGATGACTGCCACCAGTTCCAATCCTCGCACTTGGGACATGCTAACATATTTACCACGATAAAAAAAAATTAAGTTCTTATTATGTCTTATTCTTTTACATCTGAATGGTTCTTCTAGGCGGATATGTTTCAAATGGTGCCCCAGCCTCCCAGCATGATGGGGATTCTACCAATACAACAGTTGGTTTTCTAGCTTCCCCACAAAATATTTACTATTAGTAACTCAGTCCTCCACGCCACCATCTGGTTTTTCTTTCCTTGCTTATTCTTCATTACTGGATGTAGATATTTGTTGGAGGACTCGACCCAAACGTCAGCGATGAAGACCTCAGGCAGCCTTTCTCCCAGTACGGAGAAATAGTCTCAGTAAAAATACCAGTTGGGAAAGGATGTGGATTTGTACAATTTGCCAACAGGTAGAAAATTCCTCGTTGAAATTATTATGCTTTATCATATGTTCAATTGCACATCTAAGGAATTCCTGGTTGAATACCATTGCTGCTTCTGTTATTATGTTGTGATCTATCAAATGCTTATTGGCAGAAATGATGCTGAAGAGGCACTGCAGAAGTTAAATGGTACTTTAATTGGGAAGCAGACGGTTCGTCTTTCTTGGGGACGCAACCCAGCAAATAAGCAGGCAACCACTCTCTCTCCTCCTCCTCTCCTACCTTTCCCTCTCTCCCTGTTACTATTGTCATGACAGTGTGCTACTGGTTAAAGTTAAAAAAAGGTATATATAATACTCTCCCTCCGTTCTAAATTATAAGATCATTTGTAATTTTCAAGATTGTGATTTATTTAACTTTTGAAAACAATAAATCTTATAACTAGTAATACTTTTTAGATAGTTTACAATTTTCATAATTATATTGTCTAAATTAAATGAATTTGTATCAATTTTGAATTTGAAAGTATCTCACATTTACTTCAAAAGGTCAAAATTCATCCTATATTCTGAAATGGGGGGGAGAGTATGTCTTCTAGTGGTCATGTTAAGGTTTACAAAGAGAAATCTCAACATACGCGAATGCCACTTACTTTTGATGAGTTGCATGTTTCCTCTATAAAAGCAAGACTACGCGCAGCAAAAACATTGGAATTGTGGCAGCTCGGTGGCCAGTGGATTCTGGGAGTGAGAATTTAAAATGCGTCTTTGGGAGCCAGCGGTTACAAAGACGCTTGTTCACTTTAATCACCCCCCTTTCCATTCCTTCGTCTCTGTTTCAGTTTTTCTTCTTCCTTTTTCCAGCTCGTCTTTCTTATATGTTACGCCTGGATTTTGCAGTTTAGAGCCGACTACGGTAACCAGTGGACAGGTGCATACTACGGAGGACAAATTTACGATGGATATGGGTATGCTATGCCACCTCACGACCCAAGCATGTACGCCGCAGCATATGGGCCTTATCCCATGTACGGCACTCACCAACAACAAGTAAGCTGAATGGCAGCCCAGGAAAATTCATTTAGATGGGTATCACGGGCTACAATGGAGCACAATTGTTCCATTTCTGTAGTTTTATTGGATGTGTAGAATTTCTATAAATCCATCCAAATATGGAGTGGAGCTGAATTTTGACTGCACGGCGGCGGCGTAGTGTAGTTCTAGGGATTCGATTAAACATTTGTTTAGAAGTGTGGGATTTAACATGAAACTTCTTGATTGGAATAAATGTTCTTGCAAGTGGTATGTGATGCCATGCTTCTTAACCCAGGAATTTGACCATGGTTTTTTTAAATGCTAGCAGTTCATGATACTATACGATAGGCATTTCTTATCATTATTAAGATTTTGATAATGGCAAGTTCTTATCAAGATTTAGATAATGGTTATGACGTGACTGGGCTAGTTTTAGCTAATTTCCTTTTAATTGTGGTGTGTTTTTCCTCATTTTTTGTATTTTTTTTGCTTCAAGTTTAAAGGTTGTGCCTGATTTAATTTGTGTACATAATTATTAAATAAACTAATAGTAAGCTAATTCTAGTTTATATTAGTTTTCAAATAATGATAGCAACTGCCTTTCCCGTCCCTACCCCCTCCCTCCCTCGCTCCCCTCCAGTGATTCAATCAAATGGCTCAACTTTAGTTTTCAAAAGTTGGGTTTGTTACTTAATATAATAATACATGTTAAAGGGCAAGTTTGAATTAAATTATAATATTCTGTTCAATCCACTATCTCAATAATAATTTTCATTGATAATCTTAGCCTCAGTTTATCTAAAAGGTCTTGACTAAAGGTATTATTGATATTAATTTTAACTTGAGTTTATTTAAAAGGTCTTGACTAAAGGTATTATTGATATTAATTTGAGACCTTATTGTAATATTTTAGTCAAATGAATAACCCTAGTTTTCAAAAGTTGGTTTGGTACTTTATAAAATAATACACATTAAACTGTGAGTTCGAATCAAATTATAACATACTGTCCGATCCACTATCTCAATAATATTTTTTTGATCATTTTAACCTATGCTTATTCAAAAGGTATCGACTATAATTAATATTAGTTTGAAGCCCTATTGCAATATTTCAGTCGCACATCGGAATATGCAAAATGATTTGATATGTATGTAAGAAAATTTTATTTAAAATAGTGAATTAAGTCTTGATACGTTATGCACAATAAAAAAAAACTTATGAAAGCATTATATGTTTAAATTTCCATAAAATTAAGTCAACGGTGTTGATTGAACATTAATCCATTGTTTATGATGGGAGTGATTAATATTTCTTCTGTACTTTAATGTAAGACGTTTTAGCGAAATACTTTTGTCTCTTAATATAAGACGTTTTACAATTTTAAGTAAACATTAATTGCTTAGTTTTCAATATTACCCCAAGTAATAAATACTCTATTCGTCCCTTAATATAAGACTTTTTAGAGTTGTGCACAAACATTAAAAAAATGATTGTATAACATTAAATATAATATCAAATGTCTATATTGTCATTGTATTAGAAAAAGAGATTGTTATTTATTGGACAAAAAATAGTGAGAGAACCAAAATTATATTTAATACTTGGGGTAATATTAAAAACTAAGCAATTAATGCTTACTTGAAAATCTAAAACGTCATATATTAAGGGACAAAAAAACTTCTCTAAAACGTCTTATATTAAGGGACGGAGGGAGTATAACTTTGGTTCTCTCACTATTTTTAGCCCAATAAATAACACTCTCTTTTTTCAATACAAGGGCAATATAGACAATTGATATTATATTTAATACTATATAATTATTTTCTTAATTCTTGTGCACAACTCTAAAATGACTTATATTAAGGGACGGAAGGAGTAGTGAAGTTAATTTTGTTCAATTGATCAATATAGTATCGATACACAGATGAGAAATAATATTTTTTTATGTGTCAATATTATATTAATCAATTGACTAATTTACGATGATGTTAATTTTTATGGTAATTGAATCCGTTCATGATACATGTATGAACCGAGGTATGTTGCAACATGGGGCGCACAACACCCCAAGATTAGGTCGCGCTACTGGGGCGCACAATAACAGGACTCAGCAATATTAAATATATATCCAAGCGTCTAGATCATTCCCTTAAACTAATCATGTCCAAAAATGGACGACTACTCAATTAGGTCACTCTTATTCGTACACGTGGAGCCCGATTACTCCAGTTGGACCACTGTCTTACCCGTTTAATCGGTGGACTTAATTAGAAAATTGAGGATCATAATCATTACTTTAATCTTCAATTTATGGTAATAATAAGTAATTAATATAGTAAAACAATAAATTAAATTAAATAGAGGGGAAAGTATTAAATTGGTAACAGATGTCTGTTTGGGGGAATCCATTAGCCCAACACGTTACCCGGAATGATGAAAATATCTTCACTTTCTATCTCTTCTTTTCTTCTCCTTCCACCTCCGTCTTCTTCTCCTCTGCAACTTCACCGGCGGCTAAACTTTCTCTCTCTGAAAGTCCGACCTGCCGGAGCTGTTTCGTCTTCTTCTCCGGTTTGTTGTTCGAAGGCCGAAGTTGTCGTTACCAGAGAGCGTGGTAAAAACGGGAAGCTCATCAATGCCCTTGTAAGTTGTAATATTACTCTATCTATATATTATGTACATTATGCCTTTGATTTTAATTTCTGGAAATTTTGAATTAATGTGGTAATAAATTGTTGTATTTTATCGAATTTCTATAGTTATTTGATAGTTTCTGTTAATAGATTTTGACACTGAATCGTTTTTTCATCGTATTTTGGTGTGGTTTTGACGTTGAATGAGGTTTGACGTTAGGTGTTTGATCAATTGTTAAAATAAAGATGCCAACTTTTATGCCAAAAAATGAAAATAAAATTAATCTGGGGAATTTAGCAAAGTGAGATATTCACTTTAAACAAGTAGATGAGATTAGTGATTTGAGACTGATAATTGAAGGGAAGTGGCTAATTTGATGCAATTTCTCTACGGCACAACCGTTAAGACTTGAAATAAAGACATTTTAAAGGGTGTATGGTGAAATGGGCTTGACAGCATTGTGACTATCAGGTTTTAAACTATTTAAACAAGGTCAGGTTAAGTGGAAAGAGTGTACTCTAATTTTTGCCTATTTAAATTTTTAAGGCCTATTGTACTCCTTTATATGGTGTTGCCTAACTCTAGTTACCAAAAACTTTGGCCCAATATAGTAGTCAGCGTTATTGAAACGAAATCTTCACTGAATTTTTTTTGATGCACTGCACCATTCACTGAACTGTTATTTTCATTTATTTACTTATTTATTATTTTCACTTAAAATGCATGGTTAAAGACACGCTTTCTTATCAAACCTATTTTTTAAATAAATTTAATACTCGACAACTAGGTATTTGTTTAATCTTATATGTGTTTTGATAGACTTTTGTTGCATAATCTCAGTTGCCAATAAGAAAGTATCGAAGGTTTCATTTAGTTTGGATTTTGTAGCTGTCGCTTCATGTTTGAAGGGTAGACAACTTTATCTTGGGACAAGTTTGGTATAGTAGCAGAGAGTGAAGATGCTAATTCAACTGAGCTTTTGACTTCTAATAGTTTTAGTTCATTATAGTTACCTCTTTCTATGTTATTGTTTACTGTTGCTATAATATTTCTCAAGAGTTCAATTTTGTTGTAAAATTGTATTGCAGTCTAGATAAATATCTTTTACATTTGCTTGATTTCCTTTAGTGGACATATATGTTGGCAGTATTCTTATTCGGTCTAGAAATTTGTGGTATTTTGATGTGTGTTTTGTTTTGGACAAGGCAAACAGATCAGTATATCACCATGTATTATGAATTAACGATGTTAAGAGGTCATTGACATTGATGAAGTTTTATTTGACAAGAAATTTCTGAAGCTGTAAATTAGACATGGGTTTTAAGAGTCTGTAAAGTGCACTGTTAGTTAGTTCTGGTTTACTGTAATTAGACTAAAGATTGCATATTTTTTAAACACAGGCCAAACATGGGATCAACTGTTTGGAGCTTCCCCTTATTCAGCACATGCACTTGCCTGATTTGGAAAAGCTTTCTTCTGTATTGAGAGGTTAGTTCTCGGTGTCTTTGCGGTTTCACTTCAATGGTGTCATTTGTTTTGTTTAATTTATTTTATTTCATTTTGTATGACCATGATGTTGTGGACCCGAGCTTATATGATGAGGCTGTTACTTTTGATCTTTCTCAAGTCTTTTCAGTTTATTTTGGTCCTTTTTTTTTCAATCAGTGTCAAATATATGATTTACATTTCGATAATTTGCCGCCATTATAGTGGACATCTTCAATCCGTTTAAAGTAATATGTCATGGTTTATCTCATATATCTGCTGGGTGCTAAGGTCTGGAGTATGAGTTTTTATGCTGAATTGAGCTTGGCATTTTGGGCCCTATCCTAGTGTATTCCAAAATTTTGGACCTAAGCTCATGCAAATATATTCTGCAAATGTTTGTGAGTTGTACCACTACATACAATTTAGGTACCAGATGTTGCTGACTGCTTTGAATCTCACTTGAACTGTTTTATTGTTTTGCTTGTTGGTATTAGGATTTGATTTTAGAATACAGTAGCTCTTTATTTTGTTTCATTAGGTTCGTCTTCCATGTAGTTTAGTATACAACTACTTTGTTAAATTGTTCAAGAAAAGGGATGTTTGACACATTGACACTTCTTGACCAAGCCCCTCATGGTTCAATGGTAAAAAAACTACTCATAAGGCTTTGAGTGCATGAGGTCTTGGGATCCATTCTTGCCAAAGGCAAGAAGGTTAAATTTCAGTCCAATATAGCAAAAACAAAATAAAAAAAAAACAAATAAAAAAGTGACACTTCTTGCATGTCTTATGGCAGCAGATACAACTTTTGACTGGATTGTGATAACTTCACCTGAAGCTGGTCTAGTCTTTCTTGATGCTTGGAAGTAAGATTCAAACTCTCTTGAAACTTATGTCAAAATACTTTTTCATAGTATGAGTGAGTGTTGCAGTTAAAACAAACTTTCGTTAGTTCATCATTCTCGGTTGCTAAAATGCAACTTGAAGTATATCTGTTCTTTAGATTGTGTCTTCTGTTTCTTTATAGTTTATATACTCTTTTGGTCCTCTCAATTTGTAGTTAACTAGTTATCAACTCTGTTTTCTCTAGGTTTGTTTTTCTTATTGCAAAGATACATATTGGTGAAGGAGCAGTTCAATGTTCCCTTTTTGGTTTATCATTGCAAATATTATAAAGCCGTGGCTTCAAATATCTTTCCTTATTAATGTCATAATGTGCACTTTGACTTCTGTTTTGATGGAATATATTGGCAAACCAGTCCGGTGTTGTACTAGTATTGTAGATTGAAAAATTTAACCTCGTAGGCATTCAAGCTATATACGTGTGTGTATATTAAATATTATTAGACACAAACTTCTTTAATGCTCTAAAGCATTATCTAATAATGTTATATCCAACATTATTATCATTATTTTCTATTAATATTATATCAATGCATTAGAAATGGACTAATGAGGTTCTTATTTATGCCATTGAACGCCTTTATTTCTAATTGATGCAGGACAAATCTAAGATGAAGAATTAACGGAAAATAAACTAGAATAGGATCTAAACTCTACGTTTAAACCACTAGGATCTCTCAAGTGTATCTACTTTACGTATCAACACCAAGATGGATAAATACCTCTACGGTAGGATATCCTCTACGGTATGAACAAAATAATCAATTTCAATATCAATAATCTGTAGTCTAAATAACTTATGGAGATTACATCACTATTTAAAGAGACAAAACCCTAATATTACTTGGGAAATAAGAAAAGTACTAAACGACTAAAATACCCTTATTAATAATTCCTAATCACTAATTAATGTCCTAAATCCTCACTAATAAATAAAATACATAAATCACATCAATTACTTTTATATTAAACATAAACTCCAAATAATAAATATAACAAATCTTTTCTTTGTTCTTGACTTTGAGTCTCCATCATTCTCCTCTTGTTGGAGAAAACTCGACCTCGAGTTCTATAATATGAGAGAATAAGCAATGAACTCTTCTGCAACGGAAGAACATCTTGAAACACTTTTGACAACATCATCACGTGGTATGACTCCACTTTTTTTGAAAGAAGTGAGAGCCTTAGTTTTGTATTCAAAGGTGCTAAAAAGAAGCTTTCTGGAACAATGAAATCAACAACGTCAACTTGGAATGGATCAACTTCTTGAATCGTCTTTTTCTCGGTAACGAACAACTCAAAGGAAACGTTAGAGGTTTTTTCAATTTGTTCCTCATACATGATCTCTGGTTCAACTTTTGAAACTTCAAGAGTTTTCATGGACATGTCACAACTGTCTGTAGTCCCAAAATTTGAAACATCCTCTTTTTATTTCTCTTGCTCTGCTTGAAGATGTGCCCGCAAGTCAATAAGGCCTTCTTTTATGGAATATATGTCATCTTTTAATAAAGATGTCATTTTTTAATAAAGAACATATAGAAATCACTTTTTGTGTTGTCTTTTGAAGTTCTCTTGCTTTAGCTTGTTGACGTTTTCTTGCTTCAGCTTGTTGACGTTTCCTTGCTTCAGCTTTCCTTTGTTTATCTGAATACCGACGTTCTAATTTTCCAAGGTAATCTTGTGCATAAACCATATCCCATCTAAGTTTTTCCTGCTTGTGTTTCAAATATCTATGACCACATGCATTAATAAGGTAGTATAATCAGTCACGTTCATCGTCAAGAAAACATAATATACTCTCTTGCTTCGGCAATGAATTCTTTAGTGGCTTGAGACATTGGGTGTTTGGGACAATGAGTTATAAAATAAATAGATAAATAAAATAATTTTTTTTTGATAACTTAAGGGCCTAACTGAAAAGAAAATTAAAAAAACAAAGGCTAAAGTATAATTCAGAAAGTGTAGGGGCTGATTTAGAAAGGATGAAAGGGTATAAGTGAAAAATGTATAAACTACGGGGCTAAAATTTAAAAAGTAAGAAAACCATGGGATCTAAACTGCAATTTTGGAAATATATTTATACGATTATGGTTACTTTCGTAGAGGCAGAGTAGTAGACACAGCAGTAGCACAACATAGTGCCAGCGACAAGTCTTTTTTTCTCGGTGAACAGTAACCACACAATGAACAGTAGCCACACGATGAACAGTAACTCCGGCGATGAACAGTAATTCCGGTCGTGAATTTTTAATTATTTTTTTAACCCAGGAACTCCCAAAAACTGAAAAATTAATGGAGAAACTCTTAAGTTTTGATACCAAAAATGATGCAGGATTGATCTAAGATGAAGAATTAACGAAAAATAAACTAGGATCTAAACTCCACGTTTAAACTACCAGGATCTCTCAAGTGTATCAACTCCACGTCATAGTTGTTAAGGCGTCGCCTCTAGTCGGTAAGGAACAGGCAAGGCGAGCGAGCGACTTGGTCGATGGCGGAAAGGCGAGCGCCTAGAAAAAACAGTCGTCGCTTTGGACAACGCAGCAACGACTTGGACGACTAACCGGCTGATCGAGCGACTTGGTCTCTATGGGTAGTGTAGCACAAACAGGCTGCTTGACCTGGCCTGATCAAGGCCTGCCAAGCTTTGACCATTGACCAGGCCGGACCAGGCCCAACCTCAAATGATAGAAGGCCAAGCCAGGCCAAATAATCAAGTTAAAACTATGGTCTGCGAAGGCCTGTCGAGTCAGGTCAGGCCGAGCCAAGGCCAGGCCAAGCTAAGCCATGCCAATTTCTTTAACAACCTGAACTCTCCTTTAGAACAGTGGTAGGCAAGAGAAGAATTTTTAGGCGATGTGGGACTCTCTATTAAGCAAAACAATTGGTACATCAAAGAAGTAGACATTATGACAATAAAATTCAACCATTCTGCACATTATGATGCTGCCTTCATCAACATCATCATGTGTCATTGGTGTTATGCACATCTACAACTACTTTTCATCATTAATCACAGAATGAACATGCTGAACTACATAGATAAGCACTTGCATAGTTGTATGATGCTAATAGAAAACAGGCCTTGAGGTAAAGTATTTCGGAGGGGAGCTTGCATAATTAGATATTCTTCCTCATTCTGAAGAATTATTGTAAGAAATCCAAATATTGTAAGAATAACCAAATACATTTTTGCAATGAAGTCCATGAATCCACATGTAAGCTATAGTGCAGTATGAGGTTAGGGAAAAATATGGACTCAAGTTATAAAAAATATGGGGTTCTTCTAGGGATCCACCACAATAGTAATGACAATAACTAAAGTCGAGCGATAAGATATTGTGAATTAAAATAATGTTGTTTTGGCTATTTATTTTTGCCAAGAATGAATTGGAAAAAATCTATAGGTAACCTACACAATTAGCTATTCCTTCTAAACTAATTGGGTGTGTGAACCCAACTTTACTTGTGTGTTCATTTTAAGACCACAGATGTTGAACTGGAATTTTGAGTAAACCACATCTTATTTGCTATATTTACTCCTTCCTAAAATTTGCACATTTTACTCTATCCTTGGTCTACAGGCTAGTTTTAACCTTTTTGGATGATACACTGATGTTGCTTTAGATCCTAGTTTAGGTAGCTTTTTTGGGAAACTCTTTTTCTATAAGGGATGAAATTGCTTTGATTGGGTGGTATAGGTGCTTTTTATTTCCCTTTGCATTTTGTATACATGGCATAGTCTTGGGTTAACCCCCTTTTGGTGCTTTAGACCTTTAGTTATCATTTGTATTGATTAAAGTTGTAATGTTTTTTCTTTTTTAGATCTCTAGCTCCACTTAGTCGATCTTGGGATCTAACATGCATCACTAGTACAAAAAAATTGACATGTTAGGAAAATTGCCATATGTAACTGTTGTGTAAGAGCTTCAAAATCAAAAGCTTCAGCATCATGTGTAGAAGGCCTTGGTGGTTGTCCCTTATGTATAATGTCAAAGTCCCACATTGAATGTTCTGAAGTGAACATTAAATTTCACACTACAATAGCAATCCTCAAGCCTCAAGTTTATTTCCTAAATTTCCAAGTCCCATATTGGTTAGCTCACAGAAGTCTAAGGAAGTTTTCCTTATAAAATGACCATCAAGTTAAGCTGAACTGACGGTTCAATATTTAGGAGGTTGCCTAATTATTTACTCAGGCCAGGCCCACTGCATAACAGACCAGGCTTTAGGCCGGTCTAGGTTGTAGGCCGGATCAGGCTGTGAAGGCCATGCCAGGCTTTTTGAAAGGCCAGGCTAGGGCGGAAATTAGGAAAGAAACTATGGTCTATTCTAAGTCTTGCAGGTCGGTCCTGATAAGGCCGGGCTTTGACTAGGTCAGGCATTACCAGGCCGGGCCCAAGCCAGACCAAGGCTAATCCGCGGGCCGCAGGCTATTTGTGCATCACTATCTATGGGTATGGATCGACTCAAATCTAAAATGGGTTAAAAAAAGTCGCAGTAGGAACAAGAAAACTAGCCCTAGTCTAGTCGATTGATCGATTCGTAGAGTATCAGAAGATCGACGTCGAGAGAAGCGAACTGCGAACTCAACTGCGAAGAAGAAAGGTGAAGTCGAGAGAGACTGGGAGGGCGAGAGATTGCAACCGAGAGCGAGAGAGAGACAGGAAGAAAGGGAAGTCGAGTGAGAACGAGACTCTTCCGGACTGCGCAACTACGATCGTCGATCGGCAGGTATGTCGTCTTTTTTTCCCCTTCCCCTTTTTTGCTTACTGAGAGCGGGAGAGACAGGAAGAAAGCGGTGTTTTCTTTTTCTGCTGCTTGTCTAACTGTTGCTTACTAAAAACATATGTATTAGACTTTTTTTTTGTTAGCCTTTTTCCTTTGCTGCTGGGTCTCTATATATATATATTTATATATGTATAAATTTATATATATTTGTATACTAATACATGCTTATACATACATAAGGCCATTTAAAGTTTGTCATATAACTTATTTTGGCTTGCTATGTTGTGTTTATTAGTTATTAGACTACATATTTATGATGGTTGGTTGCAACTTTATTTTCTATGTGGTGTTTGTTGAATTCTTCATTTCTTTTATTAATTTTTAGTATCATGTGTTTTGTTTTTGGATTGTTATTGCTAAGTATTTACATAATTATGCCTTTAATATTTTTTCATAGTGTTATGTTTTGAGTTTTAATATATATGAAATTTGATTGCAAATATATTTGTTAAGTAAAATAAATAATATATAAATTGTACATTGTAAACGACTTGTCGCCATACGGACGCCATGACGGCCACCTTGTCGCCTAGGCGTCCTAGCAGTCGGCTACCGCTATGACTGCCGTGGCGCCGTAACAACTATGCTCCACGTATCAACACCAAGATGGATAAATACCTTTACGGTAGGATACCTCTACGGTATGAACAAAATAATCAATTTCAATATCAATAATCTGTAGTCTAAATAACTTGTGGGGATTACATCACTGTTTAAAGAGACAAAACCCTAATATTACTTGAGAAATAATAAAAGTACTAAACGACTAAAATACTTTTATTAATAATTCCTAATCACTAATTAATGTCCTAAATCTCCACTAATAAATAAAATACATAAATCACATCAACTATTTTTATATTAAATATAATAAAAATTTCAAATAATAAATATAACAAATTTCTTCTTTGTTCTTGACTTGGAGTCCCCATCACTAATTTTTATTTCAATTTTAGAATTTGACCTTTCTTCTCATGTATGGATTTACAACATTATTGTCAATGGCGCACTAAGAGCAATACACAAGTTTGAGGCCTTGACCGGTAGCCCATAACAAAAGTGTATGCCTTTTGGACTTAGGCACTTAGCGCGTAGCGTACCTTCTTAAAGGTTTTTGGAAAATGTCTCACACCCGGTTATATATTATTTATTCTTGTTATTCTTATCTTTTGAATATGAATAATATATTTGCTTGAAATTGGGTTATCTATGAAATGTGTAATATGATATTTTTTCCTTTTAACTTGACACGATTCCTTATCTTTTTGGTTCTTTATTTTGTTTGTTAATTGTTGCAAACTTGCAATGGAATTACTTGACTTGACGGACCGGGTTACATCATAGGTTGGGGATTCAGGCTTAAGTGTCTGGTTTCATTATCAGACGAGGGGTGAGAAAGATCAATCCATACCATACACACCTCGTTTCCATGTCTACCTCCAGCCACCAAGCTCCACGACCACCCTCCAACCTCTAGGTATTTTAGGGGAGGCACCTAAGACTGATTGCGAAGAAATTTTTTGTTTGTATGACCTTCAAGATAAGTTGATTATCTTGAGATTCTTTAAGTTTGCCTATTATGTTTGGGGTTAGGGATGAAACCTTCGGTTGAGTTTTTAGCTTAATCTCTGAAACTTGTTAAATTTTATATATATATATATATAAATAATTTTTCTTTGGTTAACTACTTTGAATTGGGGTGTTGTAGAGTTATGGTATTTAACTTGGATATTTGTCATATTCTTGCAAAATGATTGTCGTTAATATGCATTTTATGTCACATATTGTACTTTATATTATAACATGCTTATTGTTACAAATATGTCACAAACACATATTGTACTTTTGAGGATGTGTGCCTCACTTCGATGAGGAGGCCTATGCTTCACATCTCGCATGAAGCCCTGGATGTGTTTTGTGCCATATTGCAGATTTTGCCTTAAATAACAATGCTTTATTACTCGTTAGAGGATAATAAGAAATCTTATAAGTATTGAATACCCGCCCAATAAGGAATCTTATAAGTATTGAATACCCGCCCATTGCTTAAGCTAAGAAGAGTGGGACATCCACCCACCCATTCTGCCACACTCATGCACACCAAGGTAATAGGAATAAGAAATATTCCACCAATTGAGGTATTTAATTGGCCATCTCTTTAGATTTATATAAAATTCTTTCCTCACTATTATGTGCTTGTTCAGGTTACTCCTTAAACGCAACGTTTATTGCGTTTGGGCTGCCAACACAACAATATTCTTGTTTGGCAACTAAACGCAAAATCCCAAACACTGATGGATCCGGCGTTTCACGTGCGTATGAAGATAAGAATGCAACGTCCAAATATCTTCATGTTTCGTTTTAACCCAAATCGCATGACCAAAACGCAGCAAAATTGGACCAAATTACCCTTACCTTTGGAAAGTCATCTGAATCATGTTATGCTAATATCTCTTAAGAAATTACAATCTGAAATTAGAGATAAAAAATTTAATTGATCCCTCTTTAGAATTGTAATTAGGGCTTGACACTTCAAGTAATCTCGTTGAAAATTCAATTGCACATTCCTAACTAGGCTCGCCGAAATCGCAAGAGAGATGTGTGAAGTGTATTGCTAGCACGAACAAAGAGGTATTAGAGCTTGCCGGAATTTTGGATGGCCGAGTGAGAAGAAGAGGATAACAATGTTCTAAAAGTTGGACTGAGCTGCAGCCTAGACGGCCTCCTAGGAGTCACGGTATCCTGACCTTGGAAATTAAGGCTACGCGAAAAGTAAGACGCTGAGGATTCGCATTTCAATTTGCAAAACAAAAAAGAAGATAGAAGAAAGGGGGAGATAAACTTACATGGGGGCTAAAGTGACGTACATGAGAAGGACGAGATGGAGGCATAGCGGCTAGGGTTTCTTTTTGTTTCCTGCCTGCAGCCTTCCCAATGTTCTAAAAGGCGCTAGGCTGGAGGTGGGTTGCAGGGGGGGGGGGAGCTTAGGCGGAATTTTTTTATTTTAAGTCAATTTTAATATTTTATCTTACATTTATCCAAACAAAACAATAATATAAAGCAAAACAATCTATAATAAAAATAATAAAGGCCTTTGCTTAAAGTTCAAACACATTCATATTGCTAATGTCAAAGTTCAAACGCAAACATGCAATTGTTCAAAGTTCAAACATATCTTTAACGTATTAGTTGTATTCATAAACAAGATTGCTATTAAATAATAAAATTTAAAATTTCAAGAATTCAATTCAATATTAAAACTTAAGAAACTAAACATAAATTTAACAATTACATTGAATTAAACTAAATATTGCAAATGTATCATCATTTATATAATTTGAATTTGGTACGAGTTCAAAAAGTGACAACTATAATAAAATTATCCATTTTGACTTGATCTTGTTTACTTCTTGTTGTGATTTGATATGCTACAACTTACATTATGAATATGATAAATCATTAGAAAAATAAATATATCAAGATCTGGTTTGGGTAGTTATTAAAATAAAAAAAACCTCTCCGCCTAGGCCCCTGCTTAATTTTCTTGAGGGATTTTTTGGCCGCCTTGGGCCTAGGTGAGGCACTAGAGGGGCTTAGAGCCTAGGCGGGGCGCCGGGGGGCCTAGGCAGACCTAAGTGAGAATTTTTAGAACACTGAGCCTTCCTGCTCTAGAAATATCCCAAACAAAAAAAGAAAACCCAAACCCTATTTTTAAAACAAAGTAACAATGCCAAAACTCTTTTTTAAAAACAAAGCCCAAAATCTTTTTTTAAACAATACCCAAACTCTTTTTTAAAAAAACAAAACCCAAACTTTCTTTAAAAGAAAGCCCAAACTCAGTGAAAAAAGAATTTGGCCATTAAACCCACATGTTTTGTTATGTAATAACTAAAATTATGCCATATTACAAATACTTTCCTCAAAGTTTCTTTCTAATTATATATAAGGACCTAAAGTTTGGTATGTTTCAAACTTCACCTATATACTTTCACTAATAAAAATTAAATTAAATTAAATTAACACCTGCCTAGAGGACTGCCTAGGCTTCGCCTACAAGGCCTAGGTGCTCGAAGCTCTCTTCGCCGCCTAGGTCCGCCTATCATTTTTTAGAACGTTGGAGGATAAGCGCGAGCCTTTGGATATTACTCCCACCTGTCCTCCCTTCTAAGGGTGGACAACCGGTAAAAACTGGCCCGAACCTGACCAGGTATCAAAATTATCCAAATTTTCATACCGATACCGGTTCGGTACCGATTTTTACCGAATAAAAATCGAAAATTAATATATTTACTATTTTACTATTATTTTTATTAATATTAATATTATTTTTATTATTATAATCATTATTTTATAATTATTATTAATTATTTATTAATAATAATAAATAAATAAAAATTGGAAAAACCAGTATATACCGGTTCGGTTTGGTAAAACCGAACCATAAAAGCTCGGTACCGAAAAACCGGTATATACCGGTTTTTTTGTACCGAAGCCGAATCGTTTTTTTTTTGTACCGAACCGACCGGTTCGGACCGGTCCGGAAAACCGAAAAATTTGCACACCCCTACTCCCTTGTATTACTAGCCCTCTTTGGATAATACTACCACCTGTCTCTTTTATTTGACATCATACCACACATTTTTTAATTGTATTTTATTAGGTAAATTGCAAAATAAAGATATACATAATTAATTGATGACCATATTCATTGTATGTATAAACTTGATTTAAAAAAAAATGACTTAGTTTATATTTTGAAAAAGCAGTAGTATATTATTATTATTTTTATTATATTTTGAAAAAGAGGTAGTATATTATTGATATCACATACTATATTTTTTTTCACAAAATATAATTTTTGTATGATTAGATAATTAATTTATTATCATATATTTATACGATAAAAAATTCATATCCTTTTTGGTGATTTTGCACCATTTCAGCTGCTGTCGCTACAATTCTAGCCAAACAACAATCATAATTTCAACAATACAAGTTGATGGTAAACAAACAAGATTATAACTTTTCAAAAGCAACTTCAGCAAAGTGCGTTTGCAAAACACTGCTACCGCTACCATGTAAACGAACAAACCCTATATGGATTGTATTTGTGGCGTAATGAAACTATTTGTCTTACCTCGAGGAAAACACTAATGGAACTTTTTTTCACTGAAGGATGCTAGAAATTAGAAATAATGATCAGTTGTACAAGTGTTGTACAAGTTTGCTGTGCGCCCAAGGGATTTCTTGAACATTTTAGTATATATTCATCTTGGTACAGTTGTGGTTATTTTGGTATTCATTTGTTTATTAAGTATTCTTATTTTTGATTGTTAGTGCTGCTGGTACCCCAAGTGTTAAAATAGGTGTTGTGGGAGCTGGTACAGCGAGCATATTTGACGAACGTTACAGACCCATCAAAGCATTTCCTTGACATAGCATTTGCGCCATCGAAAGGTAATTTCATGTACTCATATTTCCTTTACAATCGCAAACATCTTGCACATGGCATATAGACGCTTCTGGATTTCGTATGTAATTGTGTACCTTCTCTTTTTGGTTTTCGTCTAAGAAGGTATATATTTTTGGAATCTGATATCTACCTGAAGCTGGCATGAAATTTAACTTCACTTGTACACTGCTTTTCAGCTACTGGTAAGATTTTGGCTTTGGAGCTTCCAAATAATGAGAATAAAAAGTGCACCGTCTTATATCCTGCTTCTGCAAAAGCTAGCAACGAGATTGGTATGTGCTATGACCGTCTAGTTTGCCCCCCTCCCTCTATTATCTATATCTTACTATGTGAAGGTATTGTATTGTTTTCAAATTTTTTGCTTCGACAGAACAATTATCTGTGCTGAATATTATTATGTTCACATGAGCTGGTTCATTTGGTCAGTTGCTCAAGTACATACAAGATACTATTGTCATAAAAAAGTATTGTTCTATGACATGAACATTCTGATAGACATTATAAGTCTGCTGAGTGTCTCAAAAAATATCCACTGGCTCAAGTATGTTAACAATTAAGCTTCGTAGTTGACCTACTATATAGAGTAAGAGATGGAGATGTCTTTGAACTGATAGTACTGTTACACCCGGTTAGAGGTTTACTTGGTAAGGATTATAGTTTTTTTCCCTCGACGAGTAAGTATTTCAGGTTCTATAAATAGAACAAGTGCCCATATTCCTAAGCTTGATAGAAGCATTGTTAGATTGCTGATATTAGAAAGTCGGGAAATTCGGTCAGTAGCATTCATTGTAGTAATCAGGCATCAAAACTTTATATCATGCTTTCATTAAAATGGCTGAAGTGGCTTGGTTTGTTGGGCAATTACGATGAAACAAAAATGCGTTACAGAGCATGCATTGCATTCACTTATAATTGCATTGAGATACAATAACGGATGGCAGTGCACTTTTTAAATATCTGCATAATTTTTGGTTGGAAATTTTTCTTTTCGTAAATGTTGCATTGCCTAGAACTAGCATCAAAAGATAAATATGATGGAATAACATTATGATATAATTACGACAATGACAGGGTATAAGGAGATGAATTTTAGTAATTATTAGAATCAAGTAGGGAGATAATGGAGATTGAAGGAAAAAATAACGGGTCAAAGACCAACTCCATATGATGTAGGTGCAGAAGGATATGTATAAGAAACTCCCTGTGGGGTCCAAAGATCACACTAAAGATTCGAGAGAAAAAAATGATAAATAACGAGAATGAGGAGGGAGCCAAATACTCTGCCTCCCTATCGTTCAAATTCAGAAAGACGTAAAATTTCAAAGACAAGAGTCCGCCTCACATGACACAAAGCTTATCAAGCTTTTCACTTTAGTAAGTGCCTGTCTAATGTTCGGAAGAACATACATATGAAACATTTATGATGGCCGATGTCAGTTTTAAAATTATGTCCATGTTACAGTTAATGCCTTCATATGTGGTTAAGGTGGCATGAAATATTTATATGGTTTTGATATTTGGCATCTTTATTTCAGAGGATGGCCTTTCTAGCCGTGGATTTGTGGTCACGAGGCTAAATACGTACACAACAGTAAGTGTTTCAGCTGTGTGCTAATGTAGGGGAGCTATAATTGCATAAATCGTGACGTTATTTATTGTCTGCATTTTGGATGGTCTTCCTGTCGCACATGAACACATAATAGTCACTAGTCTGTGTATGTGCTAATTTACAAGGGTCACGCGTTCAAAAGGTTATGGACTTGTTATTTGATTATGCAAGACTTTCAACTTGTTACTGTTGCCCGTGCACGAGCTTTATCTGGATATAGTAAACTCCAGTTATATAATTATTATTGTAAATTGTAATTAGAAATGTGTCATTATGTTCTTTGGGATTTTCCTAGTTCTATTTAGTAATTATGAGACTTGAATAGTTTCTAATTGCATGAGATGATGATTGTAACCTCTTGAAAGGTTTGTTGAAGAGTATTGTGGGGATTAAATCAAATATATTCCTATGGAATCACAACTTACATTCTCCTGCCATATTTAATAATTTGTCTAGAAATCGCAAAATGTCATTAGTGAACTTTGGCCCAGAAGAGAGCGTGCTAAACTTGATTCTATTAGCCTTTGTCAATTCTGAGAAGAGAAAATGATTTCATATGTTCTTCACCATTATTGGCTGATGGAAGATTTATTTAGGCATCGGATGCTGCTAGTTTTTCCACAATTGCTATAGTAAGTCATAGCCAATTGTGTTATATCTGGTAGCGCCTTATTCCTTTAAATTTTCCAGGTACCTGTTCATCATGTCGATTCTATAACTTTTGAGCAGGCACTTTCTTCTCCTGTTGTTGCTGTAGCGTCGCCTTCTGCAATTCGGTAAACTGTCGGTTCTTTTTCTAATATTGCTTTCTGTAGTTCTTTCTTGAATGTATAATTTGTCTTGTATTGTGTGCCACTAGTTTTACCGAAACTTCTTTTTGCGTAAGTTAGACATTCTTGCTTCAATGAAAATCTTTTTAGATCATGCTAGACATATGTGCACCAGCTGCCTGTGGTTAGGTTTGTTGTCCATGATAATCATTCATTTGATATGGTTTTTGGTTGAATCATCAGTTTTTCCATCTTTGTCTACCTGGATTTACATATGGTGTATATAATATCACTTAATCCATTCCAACTCAGTTGTTTCCTTTCTTGGATGTCCAAAAAATGTTGTCAACTTAAGTTTCAATTTATACAAACAATATCTATTTATCCATCTTACTCTTGGTTTGAATTTTGAAAAAAAGACTGATTTAAGATTTAATCTTTTTTTCTCCGGTTCTGAGTTCAATCTGTTGCGACAGTGCCTGGGTTAATCTTATTCCAGAATCAGAAGGATGGGGCTATTCTATTGCATGCATTGGTGAGACTACTGCTTTGGCTGCAAAAAGATTGGGCCTGAAAAATGTCTATTATCCGACAAACCCTGGTCTTGAAGGGTAATCTTACTTTTCGTATCTTATTTTAAGGAATTTTATTTCATCTAAAATTTCTTGTTTTAGGTTCTTAGCGTCTTCATACTCCGTGGGTACGTTTGTTTGCAAAAATGATGGGTGAGATGGAATTATTTGTACTAATTTATTACCACCAAGGATTATTTTATCCCATTATTAGTCTGTTATTTAATCCCATGGACTGTATTTTGTCATTTCTAAGGCTATTTGACGATAGATTATAATTCCAAGTGAAAGGTGGTATTATATAATCCCCTTATCAAATGACCTTTAAAATGATAACAAATGGTATATGGATTAAATAGTGGACTAATATGGGATAAAATATTCCGTAGTGGTAATTAAATTAATACGAAGAGTCATATCCGATTTACAAACAAACGTAGCCTCTATGTATTAGGGGTAGACCTACCATGTATCCGCAACAAAAATAAGGGCAACAAAGTTTTACTTCACGTATTATTATTATTTCTCTCCACATTCACTACATTTAATTTGTCCTAAAACTCAGAAGTACGTAACATACAGGGTTGGGTATCTAACTACAATACCCGATTGGGTATATTCTTCTACCCAAATATTACATAGAGTTCGTGTCTTTTCTGGATCTACAATCTTTACTAATTCTGTTTAGTAAAATGAATTTTATATCCGGAGTCCCTGACTATAAAGATGAAGATACTGTGGTTATGATTATGGTATGATGACTGGCATATTCCATTTTTGTTCTAATTCATTTTTCTTCCTCCAGGTGGGTTAATAGCATTCTTGAAGCTTTAAGAGTCCACGATCGACTCCAGAAGGTCTAAGAGTAGCCTGTTGGCATCTTTATTGTATTTTCCAGGTTTCACTCTCGTCTTCTTTCCCCAAATATATATTGTTGTCTTTTCTCTAATTGCATTGTCTTATAAGGCTGACAGAGAACTCTCATGTGCAGGATTAAATATACAGAGAAAGAAATGTTCGAGCTCCTGAGTAAATTTGTAGTTACTAGTACAAAGTCTAAAGGGCCAAAGATGACGTGTTAAGTTATTTGTCATTATGAAGACATCATGTCATGTACATTAGGCAGAGCTTCCGTGGAGGTCGATTTTTCAAACTTTAAATAATTTTTTCATTAAGTTGTCTTGTAGATATCTCATATGTATTCAATTTACCACTTTGTCCTTGCTTCACATTATCTGTAGTGAAACACTGGTTGCTGGACGAGATAATTGATTGAGAAAATGTAGTTTTTTCTATTTTATGCAAACTCCGAATTATATATTGTATATATTTATTAATAATATTTCTTCTAAAGTCTACTGTGGTAGCCAAAGAGTTAAAAATCATAATAATGGCAGTTATCTTCATTTGGTGTCACATATAACAGTTCTCTTCATTGTTGTCACGTTTAACAATTATCTTCATTTGTTCTCACATATCCAACTGTCAGTCTAGTTTCTCTTTCAGCTTTAGTATTTATACATCTTGTCTCCTCTTTTTATTGTGCAAGTTTTATTGTGGGTATATATCTGATTCACTTAGATGAATTTTAGTATCGAAAGTGACGATGCTTTCCACGTAATGCTTGGTTTGCGATGGACAAGTGCTCACTTGTTGAATGCTTGGTAAGGTCTCTCTCTCGATATATATATATATATATATATATATATATATATATATATATATATATAATACTAGTATAGAGACACAAAAAGAAAGATTCTGCTATATATTTAGAATATCTTCCATGCATACCTGATTCATTTGGGATAAATTAGAGTATTACAAGTATGTAGAGTAATCAAATATATTTTGGTTGCTAAGTCTGTCAATTATTTATATTTGATTAAGTATTAAGATTATATTCAATATGCTACAATAACTGCCAAGCCTAATGCGATCTTTCCAGTACATTTTGAAGCATTTAATATAAAGAAGGAAAGGTAGTCTCTACCAACAAAAGAGGATAAGGTTGAATTAATGTGCTGTTTTTTTTTTTCTTTCATATTCTGTTTTCTTTTTGATTACTTGTTAAAATCACGAAATGCTTGAGCATCACTTGCAAAAAGGAAGATAAAGAAACGACAACACGTTAAGTTGAAGGATTCTTCAGTTATGCGGAAGGAGGAAGTTTTCCTTGAAGAAAAGATGAGATCATGAGTAGAGCTCGCTCTGGTTGGTATTCTGGAACTGTGTGCCCAGCTCCTCTTACTGTGGTTAGTATCACTCCTTTGTATCCAACCACATACCCTCCAACCTGTTATTGTCATATATGAAATTGTTAAATTTAGAAATTACTGATTATATTTGGCTGTGGGGGCAATTAAGTAGTGGCATTCTTACCTCATTATTAGAATACCATGGCTGCCAAGCAGTCTCTACAGGAAGTTTCAAAGTGTTTACTGAATATCTAGAGGATGTTATTGGAACCCGACCATCAATGTCACCGCTGCAAGTTTCAGTTTATATAATGTTTCAGTTTCTGTCATTTTGTAGTCATCGGTAAGTTGTATTTCAGTGAACTTAGTCTAGAGATTTAAGGCTAGTTCAATTAGAACAGGTCCAGGTATTTAATAGAAGATGCAATCTTCTGATGCGATTTGGGATTACCTGTAGATCCATAGTCTTATGCCACTTGCTATGAGCTGCTTGATTGTGGGAAGAATTGATGTTGGGCTGTCTGTCCATCCAACATCACTGTACACATACAGAGCAAATTAGTTGTTGGTTCATTGTAGGTGATAACTTTTGTCATACACTTGTATTTACTCTGTGTAGTGCTACTCCATCTGTCCAGGAAAAAGAGTAGTTTTCTTCTGGACAGATGATGTATTTTGTAAGCAAAGATGGTCATACCTGCAAGATGACCATGTTGTGTTTATGGTATGAAGAGCTTTTTGCACCCCTGGCGTATTCAGATAGGTGTCGACATAGTTGTCTGAGCAGGGATCATATCCCTTGACCTAATAATGGAACATCTAGATCTTTTAATATCTGTTTAGATAGTTGATAGGCTAATTTGTTTTTATGCTAGAGTTTTAGATAAACAATTTTTTTGAACTTTGGCAAATATGTATATCTAAATTTTTACAGAATTGAAGAATATATACTCTAGTTTCTTTTGTAAATGCCAGTGGAGACCTCGTCTTTTTTACGACAATTTTTTGCATGATTTTTTGCTATTAGATGTTCTAGATTGGATTTCGGAGAACCTTAAACTTACAGAACTAGGTTTTGTTGCTGAGTGGTGGCAAATTGGAGCATAGATGTTGTAGATGTCAATTCCTCCAACCTCGTTCCATCCTTGATTCTGATATTGTTGGCATTTGTCAGAATAATTTCCGGTGATGTAGTCGCAATACTTGTTTATGCCTGCATTGGTTTCATCGGAATTTAAAGCGTGTGCCCAGAAATAGTCAAAAATCCCTTGGTTACTGGTGTTATCATCTATCCAAGCATTCCCAATCTGCGAAAAGGTGTGCACATATCTTGTTATCTTTCATATTATGAAATTAACAAGTGCCTAAATGCTTCGTCCTTATTGCTTACCGCAATGCCTTTGAGATTAATGACGGTTTGATTTGTGATCTTGTTATTGGAGAGGATAGCGTATGCAAGCTGAGGGACATAGTGACCGGCATAACTCTCTCCGGTGATGAAAAAATCTCGGGTCTTATATTGAGGAAACCTTTCAAGCCAGTTTATCAGAAAAGTGTAAGAATCTCGGGCTGTGCTCTTGTCACCGGTGTTGGTGTAGTCCGATGATGTGTTTGAGTATGAGAATCCAACTCCGGCAGGGGATTCGAGGAATATCACATTAGCCACTGTCACTCATTTGTAGCTAGTTAGTTTTACGTTTGGATTGAAGTAATATGAAGGTGGGAATGGAATGATTCATTCGTATGGAATGGAAAAAATTGTGTTTAGTTGAGATTGGAATAGATTTAACTATTTTTATTCCTCTCAAATTTATAAAATTTATTCTTTCGGAAGGGAGAGTATGGAATAATTCATTCCAACTAGAATGGAATGAATCATTTTACTTTTCATTCCATTCCTTCAATCCAAATGTAGTATTAGCGAATTATTTCTTCGTTTGAGCACATAGTATGGTATTTTTCTTACCATTGTTCCATGCATAGTCGTTGCGGTACAGCGTCTTTCCGTCGCTATTGACCCTGAAGGGTCCAAGTTCCGCCATAGCTCCAAATCCCAGGGATGAACATCCTGGTCCTGTATATTAGAATCATCTTATGAATCTCCCCTTCAAGTAGTTGTGAAATATAGAGGATCGTGTTTTCAAATTAGTAGATTCAAGCAAAGGAATTGTGTTGTTTCATTTGTCGGGAATTAAGCAAACCTCTGTATGTTCATCTGAACCGAACCGTCGCTATAGATCTGGATCTATAGCGACAGTTTTCACGTGAAAATAAAAAATTAATAATATCTGTATTTATTACTTTGTCTTGATTATTTCTCCCAAACAGTCATGAGAGCCAGTATCATTAAGTCCAAATAATTTCAGATGAGACTATGCAACATAAATTAGTCTTAACGCTTTTAAGTTTTAATAGCTTTAGGAATGACAAAAAATAATTTATAAAACTATTCAAAGGATTAATAATTTCTCATTATGGGATAAGTTGAGACAAATAATCTAATTTTAAATATGTTTTTTGCAAACAAATATGGTGATAGTTTTCTTTATTACTCACTTCAAAAATTAGAGATACATTTGTAAAATGACCATTTTTATTTATTTATTGTTACAAATTTATTCTTAATATTAGTTAGAAATATAATAGTGATATCCTAATAATACTCATAATTAAGAGTTAAACTATTAGTAATTACATGTCCACTTAAAAATAAAAATGCATATCTAATTATAATTTTGAAACCAAAAAAATAAAATAAAATTTATCTCTAATTTTGAACGGTGGAGGACTAAAAATAAAAAAATCCACCCCTCCCAACGTTTCACTGATCAGTGCACAAACACTAATATCCGTTGGGCAGAGTAGGAGTTTGATGCTCTTTAAGTAAGCTCTCAAGATTGAGTCTTGTGAATGGAAAAAACGATATTAGGGAGAGCTCTCCTTTGTAGATTCGATCGTAGCTTAATTATAAATTAATCAGGATCTAATGATTGTCGGATACCGAGAAGTAAGAACAAAGAAAAAAAAAATAGTGCACAAGCAGGAACTTGGTTTTGTGGTGGGCCGTGAGTTTGACAATTTGATTTTGGGCATCTTAATAAATATGCCTCTGCGTTGTAGAGATAGCTAGAGGACAACACCCATCATAATTAACAAAGGAAAATGATATATATAGTATCAATCTCAATTTCTTGATTATTATTATCTGGATAAGTATTAATAGTATTCGTTGATCTTAACTATGCAAATAAATATTAATACGGTTCGGATCTTAAGTTAATCAAACTAAAAGTTTACTCAACTCACCTCTTTTAGTGACGGATCGGGCTGATGATTTGGTCCGCCGTTATATATACAACTGTCGTCTTAGTTTTTAGCAACGGACAACATATAGACGACGATTGTATATAAAGCGACGGACGAACCGTCGCCCGGTCGTCCGATTCGTCGTTAAAGGGAAGGATGAGTTGAGTAAAATTTTAATTGAATAAACTTAAAATATATATAATAAGTTGAGTCTTTCTATAATTCTGTATATTGATATGTCTAACAATTATAAGGAGTGAGTAACAAACTAATCAATTATAAATGAGATGATTGCTTATCTTGACCAAGTTAAGAGACCAGTGGGCATCCGGATTTCTCTTTAAATGTGGGCCAGCCTCTTCTAGTTATCATGTTTTTATATTGTGTTACAGGTATTTCCCACTTTTCAATTTTGGGTCTTTCATACTTGGAATTGGGACTTTGCATTAATTATGAACAAATCATTAATTATGAACTAGATACATTTAATACTCCATCATGAGGGAGAAAAAAATTGTAACAACGTGTCATTGCTATCACCGTTGTAACAAATAAAGTAAATATGTATACATTGGGGAGCGTATTAATAATGTAATAGCGATATTTATACTAATAAAGTAAATGGAGTATATATTTAGTGATATTTTTATATTTATTTTAAAAATATTTATAATTTTTAATAATACTTATTGATCTGACAGAATAATTATTGTTATGACACTATCAATAGTCTTGGATGAGTATAAGGAGCTGTGTTTAGCAATCGATGTTAGTCGTATTCGTTTTATTAGGAGGTCAGTGAATCAAGTAGCTCATTGTTTAGCCCGTGCTTCTGATTCTGTGTCTGATGCTCATGTTTGGGAGGGTTTTCTCCCAAATTTTCTTTGTAATTCACTACTTTTTGATCTTCAATAGAATTCTCCATTTTCTCTAAAATATATATATATAAGACCAGAAAGGCTAGGCTATTATTAACCACAATGCTTACTAAATACTTGCATCAACCAAAAGAATGGGATTTCGTTAACATGCAATATTTTAAAATGAAAGACAATTATGCTCTATAATAAAATATAGGGAATAATGGCCATACACAATTATGTATGTTTTATTTGTGCACAGTCTGTCAAAACTACATTGTTTTGACAAATTTGTGTTTGATTTCTGTTTTTTTTAAAACCAAATCTGTCAAAACTACGTAGTTTTGACAGACTGTGCACAAATAAAACATAAAAAACTGTGTATAACGGTATTGCCCTAAAATATGATAGTGTTACTATATTAGGAAACTACTTAATAAAATATCCTCTTAATTAATATGCATGTGTTATTACGTACGTACCTCCATTAAGCCACAAAAGGAGAGGTTTGGTAGAAGAATTAAGAGGAGACTCCACAAAGTAATAGAACAATGCCCTCCCGGCCTTGGGATCAACCTGTACATAACCCCCATACTGATCAAAGTCCACCCCTTCAGGCTGCCCCGGCAAACTGACAATCTTATCAGCTTCCATCAACCCCTGATCTTGTGGTCCAACATACACCGGAGAAAATTCTTTCTTCGCAACATTTAATTCCTCCCATAAGTCTGCCTGCGGTGGATTTTCTGATCTTCGCGCCTTAATTAACCTGAAAAGATTTTCAGCCTGCTGAT
Source organism: Panax stipuleanatus (assembly GCA_020205555.1). NCBI lineage: Eukaryota > Viridiplantae > Streptophyta > Magnoliopsida > Apiales > Araliaceae > Panax > Panax stipuleanatus. The sequence continues at coordinate 127,895,624 of CM035118.1, forward strand.
TCGTGTTAATATAAGAAAATTCCTGGCAAAGGAGGAGGAGGAAGAAGAAAAGAAGTGATGTAATGTGTGAGAGAGTCATGATATAATATATATATATATATATATATATATATATATATATATATATATATATATATTCTTCTTTTGGGGGGGTGGGGGGGTGGTGGTGGTGCGGGGGGGTTGAATTAGCTTCTGTGAGGAGGGGTACTGCCATGTATTTATAGGCAGCAAAAACTAGAGTTTTGAACATGACTAGTTTAATTTACTGATAGAATCATTGCACGTGGTTATATGCAATTTTCTAGAAGACAAAACATCAATCCAATTCTTAATTTGGGGGTTGTTACAATGCCAATATTATTATCATCGTATTTTCTATTTAATAATCCATTTTCCCCCTATTTAATCTGTAGTAGTTATTCCTTTAGTTGTCTTGTAACCGCTGGTATCTTTCCTTGTGGAGGATGATAGGTTTGTTAGAATATTTTATTTTCGCCTTTATTATTTATAGAATTATGGATTTATATATAGTATTAATTTAATCATTTTATTTATGAGTTTGGTAATTAATTATGTGGTCTATAAATAATATTACTGATAGTATTTGACATAATGGGCCCTAGGATTTCATAATTTTGACGGACGATTTTGACCCTTAGTTATTCTATAAATAAAACAATTAGGGTTTTGTCTTAATTGTCGTCTCAAGAACTTATACACACCTATATACATCCATCCTAAGATTTATCCTAAGATTGAAAGTGACCATTGAAAACTTTCACCCAGCTTAAGTACAGCGGAAGCCTGATACATACAAGATGTCTTCTTTCAACTCACGTAAGTACCTAATGTAATGATTAATTAATTTATTTTATTCTATGAAATAACACGCTTCAATATAATTTATTTTAACAAGGTTTGATTTTGGGATGTCTTATATAAACTAATTTCATGACTATATTATGGTTTACAGTTCTTATACTCAAATTAGATGGACATGACTGCTTAAATTGCACATGTTGCCTCAATTTGGATAATTGCTTTGCTTGGGCATATGATTAAGGGCATGTTTCGCAGTGACTTATAAGTTTGTCGAATTAATTTATAAATTATTTTTTGTTTCAAAAAAAATGTCTTATAAATTATTTTAAATAAATAAGTTTGATCAGATATAATGATTATTCTACCCTTCATCTTCTTCTCAAATTACATTTAATCTCCCTTTTATATCTCCCTCCCTCCCTCGCGTCTCCCCTTCTCTCTTTCCTTCTCGCTCCTTTCCTATCTCCCTCCATCCATTTTTTATTTTAATTTCTAAGTGATATTAAAATCTAAAAAAATAATAATTACATTTGCATTCATTAGGATAATTCTTTTCTCAATATTAATTTAGGTTTTGTTTTCTTTTAATTATTTTGAGTTTTGCAAATCTCAAAATTAAGAATAATAACAAAAAGAGAATAAACCTATATTAAAATGTCGATAACAACAACTCATGGATATTATGTCAAAAAAAACTCAAGGATATTGAAGTTATGGTTTTATTTTTAAATGTTTTATTAATATTAAAATAATGATTCTTATGATGAACTGTTGAATCAACGTAATTTGTTTTGTGATCTTTACAATTTATTTTAATATATATATCATTATCAGCTAAACACCTTTACACTTTTTTGTGATTATCATGGACTTCATTTCTCTGGTCATTGAGGACAATATTAAGAGACATCCATTTAAGTTCCATTGGAGAGCTTTCCAGACTAAAATAACTAACCTATGTTTTGTTGATGATCTGATGCTGTTTTGCCATGGAGACCTCGCCTCGGTTTCCACCCTTGCTTCTAGCCTTACTATTTTTTTTTGATTTTTTTGGGCTTTATCCTAATTTAGCCAAAAGTCAGTGTTTCCTTGCTAATGGTAGCTCGGAGGAGCAAGTTTTTGGGAGTTTCCCTCATTTCTTCTAAGCTCTCTGCAGCTAACTATAGAACTCTGATTGAGAAGAATACCTCGAGAATCTCTTTCTGACACAACAAAATGCTCTCTTTTTCGGGTAGAATCCAACTGGTACGCTCTGTGCTGTTTGCTTTACAAGAATATTGGTCCTCATTCTTCATCTTGCCTTCATCTATCCTCAAAACCATTAAGTCTATTTTGATAAGATTTGTTTGGAAAGGACCTTCTCTTCAGAAACATGGTGCCAAAGTGGCTTGGGACAAAATGGCCTTGCCATTTGCTGAAGGTGGCCTTAATCTCAAAAATATTGAGGAATGGAACACTGCATCTATCTTGCTTCATGTATGGAATGTGGCAAACCCCCACACTACTTCGTTATTTGGAGAAATGGATTAAGAACACTGTTAACAAAGATAAAAACTTATGGTCCCTTGCAATTCCATCAGATTGCTCATGGATTTGGAGAAAGGTTTTGAAACTTAGGAGGATTGCAATTGAGCATAGTAAATATTGTATTGGTGATGACACCCTTACAAGCCTTTGGTTCGATCCTTGGATCAATCAGTCCCCTATTGTCCAATCTGCTAGGGACAATAACATCAAAATATACATCTAAATTTAGTAACAAAAATATATATATATTTAAATATATTTTTAATATGTCTTAAAAATATATGTCTTAAAAATATATTTAAATATATTTAAGTTTATAAATTTATATTATAAATTTTAAGACATATTAAAAATATATTTATATATATATATATATAAATATATAAATTTATATTATAAATTTTAAGACATATTAAAAATATATTTAAATAATATACTTTTTAAAACTTTAATATAAATAAGTTAGAATATTTCAAAATGTAATAAGAATTTATGTCAAATATAACTTATTTAAATAAGTTAAATTAAATAGTATTGTAAATTAAATAAGCTATTAATGCTATTTAATTAATTAAATATTATTTAATTTAACTATTTATGCTAATGCTATATAAGAGGGGAGAGAGAGTGAAGAATAGGAGCAGCCGCTACTTAGAGTAGCGGCTGGTTACAATTTTATTATTATTTTAATAGTTAATCATTATAATAATATTAATATTATTTGACTATTTGACCAAAAAGTGAAGTGACAGCCGCTACTTGGAGTAGCGGTTGGGAATTTTTTTTTTCAATTCCCAGCCCTTAATTATATTGATCAACGGTGGAGAGCATGGTTGCTGAATAGTACCCTCTAGCAACCGGTTGCTATGGATTAGGACCCTATATATATATATATATATATATATATATATATATATATATATATATATAACTCTTTGTTACGAATTAAGCTTCATAATGAATTTATCAAATGTCACAACTTCATTGAATCTGAATCGCAGCGTGCGATCGAGTAAGTGATATCCACGTTGTGCGTGTGGCGAAGTTCGGCTGAAAAATAAATGAAAATTGTTATTTGTTATCTATGTTAGTAGAAGGAACAAATTTGACATTTTATAAAGTTTTTTTTTTAAAAAAAGTACATATGAAGTTAAAACTCATATGCAAGTTGTAGGGACAAAAATAGAAAATTGATATTTTTAACCGAAAAATTACATGAGTCTAGTTCTCACATAAATGTGGAATCCATTCGCTATTTATATAAAGAGAGATAATGTAAAAATATCATCTTTCTATGTGAAAAATATCAGTTTCCAAAAAATATCATTAAAATTTTATAAATTAAAACTCTAGTAAAAACATTTTACTAACCATACCCGAAAAGAGAGCATGTTAACATTTGTGTCCAAAGGTGAATTTTAGAAAAATCCTCAACATTTCTGTTAATTTTAATTCTAACAACAGGGATATAGAGTAAAAAAGAAAAGACAAGATCAAGATCAAGAAGAATAACCTACAACAAATTAAACTAGTGCTAATCCGGTAATTAAGCAAGTGGTAAGTTTTCTTTAAATATAATTTTGTTGTTATTGTAATATTTTGTAAGGAAACTTGGGACCTTTTAATTAATTTAATATTTAGACACATAGTCATTTATGGATATTATTAGAAGAGCCATGCAGATCCGATCTAATCGCCCTCTCGATCCACAAGGATCAAGATCAAATGAATTTTTGAGGTCATTATAAAATATTATGGTTTACAATTCTTGTACGCACATTAGATGCACATGTAGCCACAATTTGAATGTCTTGTGATAATTGCTTTGCTTTTGTTCAAGTCATCAAATGTGCAGTGTGGGGTTTGAATTTTGTAATTAAACTTGGACATGATCAACTTTAAAAGGTTGTCATTTTGTATATAACACAGTTGTATTTGTTTAGCTTTCGATAGCCTTTGATATCAAATAATACAACTTGGGAGAATGATATATATATATATATATATATATATTATTTTGTCTGAAAAATAGATGATTGAATTATTGATAGATTTTTGTGACAAATGTTAGCAAAAGGAACAAATTAATGTGACAATTTTATAAAGTTAAGTATGACGTTAAACCTTATATGCAAGTTGCATGTAGGGACAAAATAGTATCCAAAATTTTAATAAAACATTACTAACCATAACCAAAAAGAGAGTAGGTTAACATTTGTGGCCAAAGGTGAATTTTAGAAGATTCCTCCACACTTTTAGTAATTATAGTTTTAACTATAGGATATGTAACACTTCAGTCTCATATCGAAAGATATAAAAAAAAATTGTCTCTATATAAAGAATTAAGTTACTATCAATATGACCTTCAGTCATGACCTTTTGGATGAGTCTGTGGTGGACTAAGATGACAAAAAAAAAATACTATTGTGCTAGTGATTTAAGGCTTTATTTGGAAGGATTTGATTCGATTCGATTCGGACTCGGAATTTGACCCGGATTGTTACACATAGTATCAAAGCCGACTCTCAAAATGGTATTATCCCATAATGGAGAGAAGTCCAGACAATGGAGAGAAGTCCGGAGGTGGGAACACGAATCCAGCTGCTATGTGATCGGTTCTGACGAGAACGTTAAAAATTTAAGTAGTGGAGTTTGTAATACCTGAATCCCACATTGAAAGAATGAAAATTAAATTACTAACAATAGTACATTTAGTAATGATCTTTTAAGTGAGACTGTGGCAGACTAAGATAACCTAAGAAGATACTATTGCGCTAATGATTTAAGGTCTTATTTGGATGGATTCGATTCGATTTGAACTTGAGATTTGACTCGAAATTTATTCCGGACTCGGGATTTGACTCGAGTTGTTACACTAGTGCTAATCGGTAATTAAACAAGTGGTAAGTTTTCTTTTCTTTATTTATTACTTCATCCATCCTAGGATAAAAGTTTTTATTACTATTTCAGGTAGCCCCAAGTTAAATACATATTTACCTTAAATAATCTATTTTTTATAATAATTTGTCTATAGTACCCTTAGTATTAATTGTCATATTTCTACTCTCTATGCATATTTATGGAACATCATTACTCATATACAAAAAAACAATGCAATTAAATGATAACTTAAATATGAATAATTTTTTCACTTTATCCTCTTTCTTAATACGTGCGAAAAATCAACCAAGATTTTTATCTTATGATGGAGAGAGTGTTATTATTATTTTTATATTGTTGTTGTTGTTATTTAATAATTTGTAAGAAAACTTGGGATCTTTTAATAACTTTATCATTAGACACAAATAACATTCTCTATTTATGAGGTGGTTATCAAAGCTCCCAATAAATATTCTAATTTTAAGTGAAAAAGATAGATATCTATAGAGTTAATACGTCAATCTTTAATATTTTTAGATAAACCTAACCTTGCGTATAGTAAGAATATATAAAAATATTTAAACATATGATTTTTATATAATTTAGTATGTGATATCTATTAACGACATATTTAAGTTGTAAAAATTATACTTATTTTTACACAACCTTAAATTAAATATAAATTTACAATATTACATATTTTTACATAATCTTTCTATTCATATAATTAAAGTTTGTCAAAAAATCAAGATATAATTATTTTATAAAACCAGAGTATATATATATATATATAAAAGCGGTCCGGATCTTAAGCTCACCCTTTATCCAACATACCTTGCTCACCCCCTTTAGCGACGGACCGGACGACGGTTCTGTTCGTCGCTATATATACAACTGTCATCTATATGTTGTCCGTCGCTATATGTTATCCGTCGCTAAAAGCTAAGACGACGGTTGTATATATAGCGACGGACCAAATCGTTGTCCGATCCGTCGCTAAAGGGGGGTGAGCAAGGTATGTTAGATAAAAGGTGAGCTTAAGATCCGGACCGTATATAAAAGTTATAGGACTAATGACAAAACTACCATCGTTTAGTTGAAAATCAATTTGCCCCTCAAAATTTGGAAATCGTCAATTAACACCTCTAAATTTTTTGGCCTGAAATCGCCACATGTCAGCTTTTGGTGAAATGAGTGCTAACTACAATTAAAGTATTTGACTTTTAAAATAGATATACAATCCGTATATATGTTGTATATTATCAAAATAACTTAATTAAGTATATAATAAAATACAGTGACATTCCATCTAGATAATCATAATAACACTCATATTTTCTCTAATTTTTTAAGTAACAGTTAGTACCTCTGCAAGTTTTTAAGGTTGATTAAATAGATAAAATTACATATTTACCTTTGTATATTATCAAATTTTAATTCCTGAATAATATATATATATATATATATATATATATATATATGTTTGATTATCCTTTTTTCAATACAATACATTTTAATTATAGTTTTTTTTAATTAATACTATCTCATTCAAATAATTTAATTTAATTAACACATATTTTTGGATAAGTGATACAAATTAAATATTAAAAATTTTAAATTAAATTATTACTGGAGGTTTTCTAATTAAAGTGATTGAGTATGTTGATAGTTTAGTTTTTGGTGTTTAACAACAAAAATTATTATTTGAATTCTTAATTTCATATTATGATTTTTATATGTTAACCTTTTTTTTTTGAGTATATGTCAAAATTTGGGATGTTTATGATTTTAATTACATTTTTGGTATACAATTGGTGTTGTTTTTATACAATACTGAATAAAACAAAATATAATAATATTTATTATTACCTCTATCTTACTAAAAGAATTCTTTAATATATTTTTTCTTTTTTTGAGTAATAACATTTGTTACTTTTATTGTAAATAATTATGCTTAATTAAGAGTTACTTATTTTTAGTTTAATATTTAAAAATAATAATAATATAATTTTTAATACCTTTTTATATGAATAATAAGATTCGTTATGTAATAATAAGTTTATTTTATGTAAATTTTAATATTTGGAAAAAATAATTATATTTGCGTTAATTTGTACTTTTATGTTTATTAAAATTTTACTTTTTTAATTACAAAAAATATATTTGAATGCATATTACATAAATTTTAATTTTTAAGAAATTTAATTAGCAAAAAATGTATGACTTTATTTTCTTGATAAAATAAATATTTATTATTTTTTGAGAAATATGTTATTTATTAATGCACAAATTCATAATTTAATTAATTAGACCAAGTTAAGTAAAAATTATAACATACACATTTATATTTAGTGGATATATTAAACATTATAACTTGAAGGGAATATTAGACATTATATTAAAAAAAAATTAAAATATTAGTTGGTCAACCACATTAGGGGCAGTGAATGTTACATATTAACCTAGAGGGGTGATGAGTTTTATTATAGTTATCTACAGGGGGTGTCAATGTATTTTACTCTTAACTATAATAAACCAAAAATCTTTATTTAAAACAAATTTAACTTTCTTCTTCCTTATTCCAAACCCTAAGTTCATCGTAATCAAAGAAATATAAATTGAACATCAAAAGTCCCAAATCAACGAAATATAGACATTAAATCAACATCAAATCTCTCTCAATCAATCTTTGTCATGAAGGTCTTGTAATGGAGGTTGGAGTCTGAAGATGAATTGCAAATTTGTTTGGTGAATGAGTTAGACAAATTGATAGATAGATATATGTATAAAAGAAGAAAAAAAATAATTACTTGAACCTCATGAAATCCACAATTCAATTGTTATCCGAAAATTGGTCAGTAGCCTCAATGATTTCGCGGCGAGTTTGTGGCAGTGCACACGGATAGCAACCTGAGATGGTCCGAAGATGGACCGTTGGCGGTTTAACTGAGATCATATTTTTGACGAGAAAATGGTTGGATCGGCTAAAAGGGAACAAAATTGTTTTTTTTTAAAACTTAGAGGTGTTGATTGACAATTTTCAAATTTTGAGAAACAAATTGATTTTCAACCAAATTTGAAAGACAATTTTATCATTAACCCTATGTTATATAATGTAGAGGGTATATTCCGCGAGCAATAATTTTTAATATGCTAACTTGATAACGCGTGCAAGGTACGGTTTACTGTCGATAATATAATTTAAAATAATATAATTTAAAATTATGCATGGTGTGTCATTGGTGTTAGAATTTTAGTATAAATATATAGTAAAGTATGAATAATTATAATACATTGAACATGAAATTGAAGAGTCGCATGTATATCAAAATTATTGAATATATTTTTTAATACAAATATATATATATATATATATATATATATATTTTTGAACAATATACGAAAATTTTAATATAATTATAAATATGACATATATTGTATTAACATAGATGATAAATTCAAAACTAACTCAGAATTAAATCAGGACTAATATGTGACTAGAGCTGCAAACGAACCGAATCGTTCGCGAACCGGTTCAGTTCGGTTCGAGTTTGAGTTCGAGTTCGAGTTGAGCGTCTAATCGAGTCGAGTTCGCACAAGGTGTTCCGTTCGTTTGCTCGATCGAACATGATCGCGAACCATGTGGTTCGGTTCGCCTGTGTTCGCGAACGGTTCGAGTTCAGTTTGACTCAGTAAGTTCGAGTTCGGGTTCGACTCGATTGTTCGAGTTTGATATAAGTTCGAGGTGTTCGATTTCTTATATATATGTTCACTTTAAATTGTTTCTAAAATTCTACATATAAATAATTAGTTTTGGTTATTTCATATTAAATTCTAATGTTTGTCTTATCAATAATGGATAAATTTGTAGTAATTTTCTTTTTTTATTAATTAAACATCTTTTTGTGTTTTTAATAATTGACTATAAGTAAATATTTTTATTAAATAATTAATAAATAATAATGTGTACTTTTCACCTCTAAATTTTAATGAAAATAATTTTAGTATTTTCATAAGAATTTTAACATGATTGTTGGATTATTACAATTTACATCACTAATAATTTAATAGATTTAAGTTATAACTCATGTCATAAATCACATAAATAAAGTCACTAATCATCATGCAATGACAATTTGACATTAATTAAAAAAATATTACAATACAATTGCTTACATTTAAACGAGTTATTAAAATTGTTAAATCGAAATAGATAATAGAGAAATTAAGTCATCAAAGTATCGAAACTTCACTAATAGAGTAATAGTCAATGTATAATTAGTCAATTACTATTGTATATTAACATCAACTATCAATTATATAATTAAAAGTGTAAACTTAACTTTACCAATTTTTAATTTTTCTAGTGTTACAGTCTTACAGACTTGCGATGTATATGTGAGACAGAGAGAGAGAATGATTGACTAACTTTGATTTATCATTTACACAATTAAGTAATCATATTTAGTGTAAAAACTAAAAAGTTATTGAGAAAAGTCCAATTCAATAATATGTCACAGACCTACAGTACCGTTTGAATGAAATTAAAATGAGTTATTAATTTAAATTAGAATAAGCAATTTTTTTAAAAAAATGAAACAAAGTCTCTAAATAGCTTTGACCCCTTTATCATAGAATTGTAGATAATTTTTTAAGTTTTAAACAATATAATTATGAAAATTATAAACTTTTTATAAAGTAATTCTCAAGATTTATTGTATTCAAAAGTTAATTATCACATCCCTTTTAAATTAAAAATATTTTCTATCGACTTTGAAAATTCATACTTGACTTGATCAATTGATCTTATTACTTATATTTCAGAATAAATAAAATATTTGGTACTAATACATTTAAAGGTTAACAATATTAGTCTATAAGTCTATTAGATATTAAATTAATCTAAATCAACTAAATTCACATTATTTTAAATATTAGAATTTTACAATTTCATTATAAAATATTTTAAGTAAGACTCTTTTTATGAAATAGATAAAATATTATTCATTTATTCTAGACTAATTATATAATAAATTATAATATTGACCACTAGTCCACTACTACTAATTTAATATTATATATATTTATATCATATTCCTAACTAAGTTAAAATAACAAAACTAATACAAAATAACAAAACTAATATTAGTTGTTAACTTTTAAGTTCTAATTCTAAGTTCTAACTTCTAACTTTTCAGTAATCATTTTTTGGGATAAATGATGATTATAATATTTGGTCTAATTTTTAATTGAATTACTTAGAGTTAGAGAAGATATTTTTGGTATTTATTTAACTGTTTTTAATTTGCTTCTGAGTTCTCAATTTTTTAAGTTCAGTGCATTAGTAAATGTTCGCGAACTTGATTTGTTCGATTATGTTCGCGAACAACTCGATCATGTTCGCGAACAATTCGATCGTGTTCGCGAACAGTTCGAACCGAACTCGTATATAGCTTCTGGTTCGACAGAGTTACTCGAACCTATTTGAGTTCGAGTATAAGTGCTCGAGTTCGGTTCGAGTTCGAGAATGTTCAGTTCGGTTCGAATCGTTTGCAGCTCTATATGTGACCATCCAAAATGACTGAATCATTTTACCCGAAGTTATATAATGTAAAGGGTATATCCCGCGAGCAATAATTTTTAATATACTAACTTGATAACGCGTGCAAGGTACGGTTTACTGTCGATAATATAATTTAAAATTATGCATGGTGTGTCATTGGTGTTAGAATTTTAGTATTAATATATAGTAAAGTATGAATAATTATAATACATTGAACATGAAAGTAAAGAGTCGCATGTATATCAAAATTATTGAATATATTTTTTAATACATATATATATATATATATATATATATATATACATTTTTGGAACAATATACGAAAAATTTAATATAATTATGAATATGACATATATTGTATCAACATAGATGATAAATTCAGAACTAACTCATAATTAAATAAGGACTAATATGTGACCAACCAAAATGACTGAATCAATTTGAGTAATGCTAGAGACACAACTTATTTTACAACTATTTTATAATTTACTGATGTGGCATACTCTATTTCAACATATTGATGAACAAATTGTTTCAATGTAGTCTTCGGCCCACATAAAAGCTGAGGTGTAGTATGACACATCAACAAATTCTAAAATAGTTATAGAATAAGTTGTGTCTCTAGCATTATTCAATCAATTTAGCCATAGATTTAAAATAAGATTTGTAATTGATACGTTAATACCTTGATTTTCACGGGTCGGCCCACAAGACGACCAAAACAAAAGGGGAAAAGAGTCGCATAATGGAGGGGGAGTAGTCATTGGAAGTGCATTATAACTGTTGAATGATGAAAATGAGGGCACACCTTATGGTCCAATTTCCACATTTACATAGCGAAATGCAATAGGTAAAGGAAATGCATTTCCATTTACGGGATAAGGTTCTAGCTAGATAGTGCATGGAGTCATGGCTATCTCTGTCCCAAACTGAAAATGGTATTGAAAAAAAATAATAATAAAAAAAGAAGTAATTAATTATATGACTAAAATGCAAAATTGTCTAATTTAGATTTATTTTTAACGCTTTTGTTCATGAGTGTAGGTATTCGTCGTCAAAAACTTTCTCTCTCCAGGTAAAATTATAAGTGCAAAATTGTCTAATTTAGATCAATTTTGTACTATTAATTATATTATGTAGTTATTACTAAACTGAACTTGTTATATTTAAAGATAAATATGAAAGAAAATATATATTTAAGTTTGTAAAATTTATTAATGAGACTATTTTTTAAAGAATCAATGGAGTATAGTGGTATATATATCTCGAACATATACATGTGTAAAAAAGTCCACATGCATGTGTAAAAAAGTTCAAATTAAATGCACCTAGTTGAGAACCAACTTGTGGTCAGATACCATTTTCAATGTAGTAGTGGCGAAAATCTGTAAAGTAGTCAAAACTGATTGATCTGCTTTGCTCACTTTCATATTTCTGTGATGGGACTTGTGACTCATATATCAGAGATTATTGAAGAAGATTAGTGCAGAGTGGAGCGAAATGCCAGTGCAAGGTTAGGAGTGGTGCGGGGTGCGTCAGGCTCTGTGCAGGATCTGTATGGGTAGCGCGGGGCGCACCAGTCGGCGAACAGTTATTTCCTATTCTGAATAGAAAAGGATATTATGGGATATTAAGGCTATAATGTATATTAGGGTTGGAATAGGATTAGTAAGTATAAATACTATCTATTGTAAAGCTCTATGTAACTCAATCATTCATAATAAGAAAAGGAACACTGCTACCGTGAACGTACCCATATTGGAGAACCACGTAAAATTCATGTATTAATTCATTATTATTGTGTGTGTGATCTAATTCTAACATTGTGCATGTGTCCCATATAGCTAGCTAGCTCTATTAATTGTAAATGGTTAGTTGAAATTCTTGAGAACTGATGTGAATGAATTGAACGATAATACTCCCTCCGTTCTAAAAGATTATTGTTTTGGAGAAAAAATTTGTTCTTAAAAGATTGTCGTTTACAATTTTCTAGAAGAATAAATTATTTACTTTCCTATATCACCCTTACCTTCTCTCATTGTCTCAAGAAATTATATCCCTTGTATTAATAGTTTTCAACTTCCCATAAAGGGGTAGTGATGAAATTTTACACAAATTTTTATTATTAAATGATAGTATTAAATGACTTTCTTAATCCATATATAAAAATCTTAAACGACAATCTTTTAGAAACGGAGGAAGTAACATATATATGCATGGGCAAATTATTTACTTAAATTTCACAAAGAGCAATGCTACTATCACATAAATACTTTCACATAATTTTCACATACACACATATATACTGTGGGCCCCTACCTGACGCGCAAGACCCGCATTATATATGTGTGTATATGTGAAGGTTATGTAAAAATATTTATGTGATAGTAGCATTATTTTTTCACAAAAAGCCACAAGTACAAGGGATGGGCTACAATATGTAAAGACCATACATAATTATGTCATGTCATCATCACTCATTACTAGCTAGCAAGAGCCATTTGCTTTAATTATTCAATAATTCCTTCTTTTCTTGAAAGAAGAATATTACTCGCATTTGTAAAATTTGTGAATATTAAAACTATATTTTTGTTTCATGTATAACCTTCAAAGATAATACACGTTGTTAATTTAATAATATAAAATAATAATTAAAAAAATCATGATGACAAACTTGAGAACAATGATAGACGAAAAAAATTTGTACGGCTGGACAAAATTTTAATTTTTTAAAAATAAATATAAATATTTAAAATTACTATGATATGATAAAAATAATCGATATATATATATCTATATATATATATATATAATATCAAAAAAACCCAATAAAGTTCCAAGAAAAAAAGTCACTAGAAATTTATTTCAGCCTTCATTCCTTAACATTGTTTTAGCATTAACTCAGTTTTAGTTGTATCAAATTTGTTTTTCTTAATGTATTGGATAGTTTTGAATGTTCGACAAATATATAGATAAGTCAAATTGAGAAATATAATTTGTTTGGAAATCGAAAATGTATGCGAGTTAATTTAATTCATTCCCTTCAGTTACAATATGCATATTCAATATGCAATCATAAATTTTTCTACCTTTACAACATATTTTAGCTGAATCATGGCAGCTTTAAGGTTACAATATGTGAATTCAGCATGCAATCATAAATTTTTTTCGTTTACAACTTCTTCAATATAGTCGACTTGCTCTATATCAAGTTCATTTTACATCTATTTTCAAACAGATTTTCATTATCTATCGGCTGAGTTGATCTGTTGGATTTTGTCTATAAAATCTTATTTATCTATTTATTTAAATGTCTATTTATTTATGTTAAATATTGATTTATTAATAAAAATACGTCATTCGTTATTCACTAAATGGTCGTTTAATTTATTTATATAAATCTTGATATATATTATATATGTTATGTTTTATGTGTATAAATAAATGTTATACACAGAAGATATAAATCATATGTAATATATAAATAAAGAAATTGTTAACGCGAAATTTATAGTTGTTTATATACAATCAACTTGTATTGTTGGAAAATCAAACTCACGAAATACACACAGATAAACATACACACATTATTGTAACAAATATAAAATATGGACACAAGAATTTGAGTGAAAATCTAATTGGAAAAAAACCACGGAGAGAGATGAGAAATCAACAAAAAAAAAATATGGGAGTATAAATTGTTTATTTGTGTCATATGTTATTGTGTATCCCCCAAACCCTTGCTTATTGTTGTATTTATAGCTGTCATGTCCACCCGAATCCAACTAGGAGTAGGAATCTTTTTTAGAATCACCTTATAACTGCAATTAACAACTGATCAATTCCTTCCCAAATTAGATATCCTTATCCCACCAAATAAGAAAACACAATCTCATTTTAATAAAGACTCTCCCACTATTTGAGCGGGCTGTCAAAATAAATGTATATGAGCCAACACTAGATCCGAAAATTAAATAAATTAGGTTGCACCTTGGCTAGACCCAAATAATTACATACCAATATTGCCCCCGAGTCTTTTATAAATAAGGAACTTAAAATAAGAGAGTATATATACAAATTTATACCAACAAAAGATTCGTATCTGCCGAAGACGAACTATCACAGCCAAACATCATACGCCAAACAAAAACCTTTGGCTCTCAATATTGCCGCCCCACTCCTCTATTCAATTCTAAGATAGATAAATAATCACTCTTGTCACTACCGAAGATAGATAAATAATCGACCTTATCATAAATTAAACGAAGATATGAATAATTAATCTTATCAAAACCGAAGATATAGATAATCAACCTTATCACAACTGAAGATATAAATAATCAACCTTATCACAACCGAATATATAGATAACCAACCTTATCACAATCGAATATACAAATAACCAACCTTATCACAATCGAAGATAGAAATAACCAACTTTATCACAACCGAAGATATAGATAATCAACCTTATCACAACCGAATATATAAATATAAATAACCAATCTTATCACAATCGAAGATATAAATAATCAACCTTATCACAACCGAATATATAAATAACCAACCTTATCCCGCCTTCTCGACCCCTGTGAGATGTATCAAATAGAAGTTTCGGAGAATTGAATTTAACAAATAATAAAAATATTTGTTCTGAAGAAATAAATGTATTCCGAAGGACTGTTCGAACGCCATTCGACCTTATAACATCATAATTGTCTTCCCAACCCGTTAAAAGGCTTTTGTCCGACCTTATAATCCGGCCTTATAATGCCAAAATTGTCTTCCCAACCAGTTGGGAGGCTTTTGTCCGACTTTATAACACCATCCGACCTTATAACGTCAAAATTATTTTCCTAACTCGTTGGGAGGCTTTTGACCTTATAGCACCATCCAACCTTATAACGCCAAAATTGTCTTCCCTACCCGTTGGGAGGCTTTTTTTCAGGAGAACTAAGCCTTCCCGAAGGATCCGACCTTATAACACCATCCAACCTTATACCGCCATAATAAGCATACCAACCCCAGTGGGAGGCTCCTTTTCTGGAGAACTAAGCCTTCCCGAAGGATCCGACCTTATAACGTCATCCAACCTTATACCGCCATAATAGCCATCCTAACCCCAGTGAGAGGCTTCCTTTCGAGAGAACTAAGTCTTCCACAAGGATCCGACCTTATAACGCCATCCAACCTTATACCGCCATAATAGTCGTCCCGGCCCCAGTGGAAGGCTTCCTTTCTAGATAACTAAGTCTTCTTGAAGGATCCGACCTTATAATGTTGTCCAACCTTATAACGCCAAAATTGTCGTCCCGATCCCAGTGGGAGGCTTTTTTCTGACCTTATAGCCGCCGAATGTAGATAGCCGAAGACACAATGAAGCCGATGTGATATAGTCCGAAGCAAACTGCGATTATCCGAAGTAGGCTAGCTGTTGTTGCCCGAAGTGTCATGAGTAAACATCTCGAACCGTCGAAACTTATACTAGATGTAAGACCCCAACTTTTATGAATAAAAATTTAATTTTCTTTAGATATTATTTCGAAACAGTACGGTGTTGTTTTGATAAATATAAAAAGTTATGGGTGAAATGTGCAAATATTTTAAAATAAGCAAGTGGTTATAAAATATTCTTGTTGTCGGGGAATATTCGTTTGGTCGTGGAATATTCTTGTTGTCGGGGAATATTCGTACGACGGCGCAGCTATTTGTGGGCCCCACAACGGAATAACTGTCGGATATAGAAAGCGACAAAAATAACCTTTTTATAAAATAACGGCGTAGTTGTTACCGTTAGTACTGTTGAAATACCCGGTGCTTAAAATACAGTAATACGCGGTGTTGCACAGTAGCACACGGTATTGCACAGTATTTCGAATTATTGAGTCTTACGGGAGAAGGCACTTACTCAATTATTGTTACAGTAATTACTGTTCAATATTTTATATTATTGATTCAATAATTGCATGATATTTTATTAATTCAATAATTGCTACGTTGATATTTTATTGACTCAATAATTGCTACGTTGCTATTTTATATGATTGATTCAATAATGGCTACAGTTGACGCCATTTATTTATATAATATATAAATAAAGAAATTGTTAACACCAAATTTATAGTTATTTATATACAATCAACTTGTATTATTGGAAAATCAAACTCACGAAATACATACAGATAAACATACACACATTATTGTAACAAATATAAAATATGGACACAAGAATTTGAGTGGAAATCTAATTGGGAAAAAACCACGGAGAGAGATGAAAAATCCACAAAAAAAAAATATGGGAGTATAAATTGTTTATTTGTGTCATATGTTATTGTGTGTCCCCCAAACCCTTGTTTATTGTTGTATTTATAGCTGTTATGTCCACCCGAATCCAACTAGGAGTAGGAATCTTTTTTAGAATCACCTTATAGCTGCAATTAATAACTAATCAATTCCTTCCCAAATTAGATATTCTTATCCCACCAAATAAGGAAACACAATCTCACTTTAATAAAGACTCTCCCACTATTTGAGCGGATTGTCAAAATAAATGTATATGAGCCAACACCAGATACGAAAATTAAATAAATTAGGTTGCACCTTGGCTAGACTCAAATAATTACATACCAACATTGCCCCCCTAGTCTTTTATTTATAAAGAATTTAAAATAAGAGAGTATGCAAATTTATACCAACAAAAGATTTGTATCTGCCGAAGATGAATTGTCACACCCAAACACCATACACCAAAAAACCTTTGGCTCTCAATATTGCCGCCCCACTCCTCTATTCAATTCTAAGATAGATAAATAATCACCCTTTTCACTATTGAAGATAGATAAATAATCGACCTGATAACAAATTAAACGAAGATATGAATAATCAATCTTATCAAAATCGAAGATATAGATAATCAACTTTATCACGACTGAAGATATAAATAATCAACTTTATCACAGCCGAATATATAGATAACCAACCTTATCACAACCGAAGATACAAATAACCAACCTTATCACAATCGAAAATAGAAATAACCAACCTTATCACAATTGAAGATATAGATAATTAACATTATCACAATCGAAGATATAAATAACCAACCTTATCACAACCGAAGATATAGATAATCAACCTTATCACAACCGAATATGTAAATATAAATAACCAATCTTATCACAACCGAAGATATAAATAATCAACCTTATTTCAACCGAATATATAAATAACCAATCTTATCCCGCCTTCTCGACCCCTGTGAGATGTATCAAATAGAGGTTCCGGAAAACTGAATTTAACAAATAATGAAAATATTCGTTCTGAAGAATTAAACGTATTCCGAAGAACTGTTCGAACGCCATCCAACCTTATAACATCATAATTGTCTTCCCAACCCGTTGGGAGGCTTTTGTCCGACCTTATAACATCATCCAGCCTTATAACGCCAAAATTATCTTCCCAACCCGTTAGGACGCTTTTGTCCGAATTTATAACTCCATCTGACCTTATAACGCCAAAATTATTTTCCCAATCCGTTGGGAGGCTTCTTTTCGGGAGAACTAAGCCTTCCCGAAGGATCCGACCTTATAACACCATCCAACTTTATACCGCCATAATAAGCATACCAACCTCAGTGGGAGGCTTCTTTTCAGGAGAACTAAAGCCTTCTCGAAGGATCCGACCTTATAACGTCATCCAACCTTATACCGCCATAATAGCCGTCCCAACCCCAGTGGGAGACTTCCTTTCGGGAGAACTAAGTCTTCCACAAGGATCTGACCTTATAACGTCATCCAACCTTCACTACAAGAAAAAAGCCTATCTGCGACCGCATATCAGCGACCGCATGCGGCCGCAGATAACCATCTGCGACCGTTTGCGGTCGCTGATATGCGTCGCATAAAATCTGGTCGCTAGAATGCACATCAGCGACCACTATTAGCGACCGCATTATCTGCAACCGAAATTAGCGACCCGTTATTGTCCTTTCGGTCGCTAAAATGAGTCAGCATGGTTCAGGGCCACAGGCTGACGTGTGCCACGTGTCAGCGACTGCAATCAGCGACCGCATGCGGTCGCTGAAATCCCCATATGATTAGCGACTGCTTTATACTTATCAGCGACCGCATGCGGTCGCTGATGTAAAAAAACATTGGAACCAGAATTTTGCTGTTTTGTCGAATTCCCAAAAAACTGTACCTGTTTTGTACAGGTACAGTTTATATACCTGTTTTGTACCTGCTTTATCCCAACACATAAACATTCACAACAATATAACATCCATCGTCCATTACCGACACATACACCAAACTAGTATATAAATTATATATAAACTATATAAACCTTTAAAAACCGATATAAATTGAATAAATATAAACAAATATAATCTTTAAGCAACATACAGACATCCAAAGAATGAATATAAAAGTATAAGATTCTCAAATAACTACAAAACAACACTAAATCAGTCGTCAAGCATCATTGTCCAAATTAGTTTCTCCTTGATCTTGATCACCCTGTAATTAACAAAAAAATAAAACAAATTACATATAATATAGTATATATGTTGATACTGGTGTTACGATCGACAATATACAGTTGTTTTTAAACACAACAATATATATATATATATATATATATATATATAAGTCACTACTTTGATTGTAATAAATAAGATTGATTACCTCGTCGCCATGCCCATGCTGTGATGCTGCTGCCGCCGCCACTGCATCAGCTAACTCATCAGCACTCAGAGCCGCCAAATGCCCGCCCAGTATCTTTAGAAGATCGCGATCTTGACATATAGCTCTCACACAGTCAGCAGGAGTATGAATGGCTGGATGACTCGATGACTGTGAAGAATGGGTAGCAGAGCTGCCTGAGCCACTGAAGGATGGGCGTCGTCGTTGTCCTTGACCTTTGACGTAGTTCTTCTTCACAACAGACGCCCTCTCCCACAATTCTTGATCAATTGGCGGACGCGGGGTGCCTTCAGGATAGCGCTCATTCAATAAAAGCTTATAAGTATCCTGTCATCATGTTAACAATTAAATAGTTAAAAATAAATTGGTAAAATTCTAAAGAATGACGTAAAACTTGATAAGCAAGATTAAGTTGTTGAAACTTATTACCGCTATGTGGACAGCATCAGGCAGACCATCACGGGTGGCCACGTACACATCCAGCCAATGGATAGGCTGACCTTGAGACTGAGACTCCTATACAAAATATATTCCAATATTACTAAGTACACATGTGATATTCTACAATTTATAATTGCAAACATATTAAAACTATTCATACGTACCCTGGCAGTGATATGCTGCAACTGTGAAATACTGCCGCCTCTGTAGGTTCCTTTAGCCTTTTCGCCATCAGGTACACCCGAGGATCTATTAGTGGCGGCAGTCTTGCGTCTTTTGACCCAGGTCTCATCTCTCCATTGGGCACACATCTCAGCCCATATGGACTGGGTGCACCACCAGGGGCTATGCTCATGCATGTAATCCTCACCCTGGCCTGGATGGTCGATCGATGCATTGTGAAGGGCTTTTTGTCGTTCTTTGTTCAAATTGTCTTTGGTGCGGGCGGCGCACTTCTGCCAAAATAGTGTCTGTATCACTGAAGCCTGCGCGTCTTCCCATCTATACCTTTTCTGCAAATAAAATAACAATAATAATATTAAAATGATACTTTTAACATATAATCCAACACTATTAAACAATTATCCTTAGAATATTATATTATCTATCATAATTAAAAGAAATACCTGAAATTCAGCCCAAACTGCATCCTTGTGGGCGATAGGTGTGGTCGCCCACGTAATCACAGGTGTGGGCCAATTCTGTAAGCACAATTGTGATATGCACTTGACGATCTTATTATCTGAAAAATCACTATAATATACAATAATTTACATCAAAGATAAGTAGATATATTAAAGCAATTTACATTAGTTATATATCTTGTATAAATGGAATCTAAAATGCTTATATATAAATGATGCGGGACGTACGTGCTATTCGGAGGAGGACGAATCTGAATAAGAATCCGATCATCCGGATTAGTAGGGGCCTTGGGCACATGATTAGGCCCTCTACCCAAGCCGCGCTTTTTCTGCGCTGCTTCAGAAGCCATCTATATATTACAAATTTCAAAATGTTAGTATGAGTTCTATTTGATTACATGTATATATGAATATAAATTGACAATAATGACAGGAAATTGCACTTAAATAGTTAAGTACATAAACATGTCAGTGATATAAAGATGTTAGTATGAGTTATATTTGATTACATGTATATATATGAATATAAAATGACAATAATGACAGAAAATGCTAAACATGTAATGCTAAACATACATTTCATTTGTTCAAGTGTCAATGTCTGATTCAGAATCATCTTGTATACGTATTGCAGATTCATAACCATCATCTGCTTCAGATTCAGTGTCAGATTCAGTTAGTAACTCTTCCTCCTCAGTATCAATGTCATCTAACACAAGTATTGACTCAGGATCTAATTCATGTGGTTCATCTCCACCATCTAACTGGATTACTTCATTGTCGTCCTCCACATTTATTATAGTTTGAGCATGAAGCATATGCTCTTGGTAAATCTCCCCATCAACTACTTCTACACGACTGCGCGCGGGAGTATGAATTACAACTTGCCAATCTGTAGGCGGTCTATCCCTTTTCCTAATAGGACTAGGAGTGTAGTATACTTGTACTGTTTGAGTTGGTAAAACAAATGGTTCGTTGGAGTACGCAGACCTATGGAGGTCAATATCGACGATTCCATGTCTGTCAACACGTATCCCTTTTTCTGAATCAAACCAACGACACTTGAACAAGTTAATATGACCCCCGTACGTGCCCTTGTACGACAACTCTACGATTTCCTCCAACTCCCCATAAAAGGCACGACCAAGCTCATTGTAACAATCTCCTTGGACACACACTCCAGAGTTTGTTGTTCTTTTACCGCGCCCATATGGCTTTGTATGAAATTCACAACCATTTATTTTGTAACCATTGTGGCTGACTTGGTCCCTATCTGGTCCCATAGCTAGGACTTGTACATTAGCCGGAATCGTTGATCCCTCAGTCAAAGCCTACAAAAACTCCATCTTATTAAATGAAGTCATCGTTAATATGGAGTATATATATATATATATATATATATATATATATATATATATATATATATGTCGTGCTTAAGAAATTGAACTTACTTTGTCCTTTAGCCAAAGTGCAAATTTTTTATCACGATTGATTTGAATATCTTTATCAGTTATGCCGGGATGCTTCACTTTTAACTCGTCATCGTACAATCTATACAATGTTATAAACATTAATATATTGGAATGTATATTACATGTCATTGAAAGTTAAGGGATAAATTTTCAAGTTTACGTGTGTACCTCACAAATTGGTCAATCTCCTCGCAATTGAGAAGAATGTAAGTATGTCATTTATGATGCATATAAATACATATAGATGTATCCTTATGTAAGCATATTACTTGAGCATACTTGTAAGCATATGCGTTAAGCATACTTGTAAGCATATGACTTGAGCATACTTGTAAGCATATGATTAACATTTAAGCATAATTGTAAACATATGACTTGAGCATATACACGTATATGATTAACATTTCAACATACATGTAAGCTGTTATTGTTTGAGGGTCTTCAAACAACAACACAGCTCCAACCATACATGTTCAAACCATACTTCTCCCATCTTCAAGCTTCAAAGGAAACTAGTTGATTGGTGACGCATTTAATTCTCTTGTCTGAATACTTCCGTCCTGCCTGGATTTATGATATAGCTGTAGAATCCTAACTTGATTAGTCATAGTTCTTCTATAGGATCATAGATTATTCTTGTTAACATAACCTAAGCCCCTTGAACCTATAACATCTTCCCATTATAACAGTTCAACTAGATCAATTTCATTCTTGTTCTTTTTGTTTAGTGTTTAATTAATTTTGCTTCCTAGATAACCCTTTATATTTGATACTAATAGTCTATGCTTTATATGTGAAGAAGAGGAGCTTACATAGAGAAGACTCGGAGAGGCAGTTCATCCGATGCTCTATTCTTTTGGATGTCAGTCATTTTCTTATTCTTTTTTGAAGCAAGTTTGTAGTAGGTTATATTAAAATTGTGTTTTGTACCTAAAAATATTAGGCACTATTTTCTAGCTGTTCTGTTATGCAAACTAAGTAAACTGTATGTGATTATATATGTGGGTTGTATGCCTCCTATTCGTTGGTCGTAAATAAATTCTCATCCATCCAACAGTAAAGAGAAATTTAGTGAATTTGCTTACTTATAATATTAGCTTTTTAACTTATTATTACACTATTTTATTGAAACCATACCTTTTCCATTTGAATGTGTCAAGAAGTAATATTTCTTGTACGTTGCCGTGGGTGGTAGAGTTTGTTGACTTATAATTTATTTTTTTAACTAAGAAAAATAAGATACTAAGAAAAAGAGAAGATTCATTGATATTGGGTGGGTAATTAAGCCAAGTAAAGGCTGTGCTTTTTAATTTATGGTAGACTTGTTTAAAATTATTTGGGATTCCTAATACCTAATTCATAATATAGCATCTAAGTTTGCATATTGGAAAATCAGTACTCTATATTGGGTTGGGTTGGCTATTACAATTATAAAATTATAATCAGTACTCTATATTAGTCATCCAAAATGATCACTAAATACATATGTGATCACAAATTTTTATTTATTTATTAGTTGACAACTAAGTAAATGGTAACTTAGTAATGTTACAAAGAATATATATATAGTATACAATACCCAAATTAAACCTAATTACCCAAATTAAATCAAATTATCCAAATTAAACCTAATTAAGGGTTCTTAACAATGGGGTATACATACACCAAATTAATCAAATTTATGTATATATATATACATATTCATAGCAACAAATCAATATAATAACATGTATATATGTATATATATATATATTCATAGCAACATATCAATGCATATATGTATACATTACCCAAATTAATCATTCATTGTATACCAAAATCATTCATAGTATAACTAATATATACCTAAATGTCGGCGACGATAGCAGCGGGCGGTGGCAGCGAGACGGTAGCAATGGGCGGCACCTCTTCTCCCTATTCTTCTCTCCCTTCTCCCTCTTCTCTCCTTCTCTGCCTCCCTCTTTTTCTTTCCGTTTCGCGTCTGTTGTCCAGGCCTGTTGCTGAGAACATTTAAGAGCATCAGCGACCGCTTTCAGCGACCGCATACGGTCGCTAGTTTTTAATGACGTGGATATATCAGCGACCGCATGCGGTCGCTGTCACTCCTTGGTCGCTGAAGAAAAGACCGCGAACAATTCACGCCAATTTTTAGGCGGCAAAAACACACCTGCGACCGGCTAGCGACCGCATGCGGTCGCAGATATAAATTAGCGACCAGATTTTATGATGGTCGCCAAAGGCGGTCGCTGATTCCACCACTAGCGACCGTATTTTGCGGTCGCTGATATATTTGGTCGCTGATAGCCTCTTTTCTTGTAGTGCTTATACCGCCATAATAGTCGTCCCGACCCCAGTGGAAGGCTTCCTTTTGGGATAACTAAGTCTGTTCGAAGGATCTGACCATATAACGCTGTCCAACCTTATAACGCCAAAATTATTGTCCCGATCACAGTGGGAGGCTTTTGTCCGACCTTATAACCGCCGAATGTAGATAACCGAAGACACATTGAAGCCGATGTGATATAGTCCGAAGCAAACTACAATTATCCGAAGTAAGCTAGCTGTTATTGCCCGAAGTGTTATGAGTAAACATCTCGAACCGTCGAAACTTATACTAGACTTGTATATCCTTCCCCCAGCAAATTTATCCTCATTCATCTTCAATGTTCCCTGACTTGCTCCAGATTAGGTAGAGTGAAGTGACTGCACTTGATTTCAAGGTTCCAACCCCAAAATAGACCAATTGAAGCCCACGAAACAACCGTCCCATCAAAGACAATCCGAGCAATCCCAATTTGACAATATTCTGCATTACCAAGTTTTAGTCCAAAAACATATCTATGTTTTGTACCATGAAGATTTTCCTCCAAATTTCTTCTCTAAATGACTTCTAAAACTTTGCTGCCACCACCTTTCCTTCTGTTATGGAGAGAAGAATATCTCCAAGTGGTATCCACACAATTCCTTTATTCACATATGAAAATTGGACCTCTGTGATGGCTGTTCAGCTCGCGACAAATTCAATCTACCACCATACGACGACTGAAAAGGATTTCCTCCGTAAGACTGTTTGTTAGTCATTTTGCTAATGCTCAGATTTTGGAGGCTGCTGCAAGCTCCATGGTATGATGTATTGTTTTGAATAAAGAAAATTAGTTATATAAGCAACACCTAATGCAACAGTAGACTTTATCCTTTATAAGCATAACATCATGCTGTAAATAAAAAACCCACCAAGTCAAGGACATGTTATACGGAATTTAAATTACAGGTAAAGTGGTAGCAATAATCATGTTAATTTCATAAATTAAAAAAGAGTCACTTGTCTTTGATGTGTAGGATCTCCTTCTTATCTTAGTAAGCCGACACGAAGATAGATTAATTGTGTTGGTGATTTTTCGAACAAAATTTTACTTTCCCACATACAACGCCAATGTTAACGTCAAGTTTTGTACAATGAGGAAGTGGAGTGGAATATTCTTATTAAGAGAAAATTAAGACAATGAGAAATGGAGCAACTGAAAGATCTAAAATAATTCATTGGACATGTTACTTTATAGGTAGAGACAAAGGACAAATTATTATGGAAAGGAGATGAAAAATGTTTTTTTTTAGTGAAAAAGTGTCTACATTTATGGAGCAAGAAGAGAATGAATTAAGTGCAGGAAAGAACACAAAACATAGATAAAAAGGATATTGTCTAAAGTGCAAGTGTTCTTATGGTTAGTCTGTTATGATGCATGTCGGCGAAAGACGTCATGTTCAAATTGAGGAATATTAGAGAAGGGGCAGACAAATGTATGTTGTTGGTGTCATTATAGGCCGGGGAGAAAACATTGATCATGTACTTCTACCAGTGTTTTAAAATTCGGATCGGATCGGACTGGCGGTCGAACCAGTAAAAAGGGGAACCGGTCCGCCTTTCGGTCCGGTTTGGACCAATGAAACCCGATTTTGATAAAAAGTCGGGTTGGTCCGTTGATCACCGGTCCAACCGGTAAACCCGGTTAATTGACCAAGTTAACCCGATTTTTAATTATTATTATTTTTACCCAAAAAAATTAATATTAAAATTAACCACTTTTATTAATATTGAAACTCATCTTTATTAATTATGTTTTACTTCATAAAAAATGAGATTTTTACAAATTTTATTAATTACCAATAATATATATTTTTATATATTAATGACGTCACTAGATCAATAATGGGTCGACCACTTTAGACCAGTGACCCATCCACCCGATATCTTTTTCGGTTCGATGAATGGTCCGGTTCTGAGAACCTTGACTGTTACAATGCAAATGGGTTTGGTTAATATGGTGTTATGTGCTTTAAATGGGTGGGAATTACATGGGTGCACTCTAATTCAGTGGATTCTGGACTTGGGCACTGAAAGTGCTATAATAAAAATATTTGCAAAAGGCTTAATGTTTATCTGCTGCAATCGTCTGGAATATATGGCTACAAAGGAACAAGACAGTGTTCAAAGGTGAGTATGCGTGTTGGAGGGTAATTGCTAATAAAGCAATTGTAAGTGCAAGTGAATAGTCGGGGTGCTGTAGGTATAGATAATCAAGTTGAATTTCTTAGCCGTAGTTTTAATTCTAAGTAAAGCATTATTTTTCAAGTTTCCTATTTTACATAAATGAGTAGGAATGAAAGTTGTTCAGAGTTGAATTTTTCACTATATAGTTGTTTTTCAAATTGTATTTGTTATGGGTGTTCATCTAAATTTTTTTATGCATTCCTTTCTCAGTTTAATGAAAATTTATTTGCTTTTTCAAAAAAAATAAAATGAATAATATTCAAAACTATTTGAATATATTATGATTATGTTTGCACCGGTCCGGATCTTAAGCTCACCAACTCACCCATATTTAGCGACGGACCGGGCGACAGTTTGGTCCGCCGCTATATATACAACCGTCGTCTTAACTTTTAGCGACGGACAACATATAAACGACGGTTGTATATATAGCGACGGACCAAACCGTCGCCCGGTCCGTCGCTAAAGGGAGGTGAGTTGGGTGAGCCTTTGCACTTATATGTATAACTTATTTGTTGTACTTATGCATGATCGGTTATATAGAAGAAGTTATCACCTTATTTTGTATATTTTATCACCATAAAATTTCTACATATAGATTGAATGGTTAATAATTTCCCTCAACATGATGGAAGAACAAAACAAAGCAGAAATCAATAAAAAAAATTAACTAATTATTTATATTTATATTAAAAAGGTACTTGAAATTTGGAAAAAGGCGTATAGGCCTTTAGCAAACAAAATAACAATCACATATGTGTTGGCCTACGCAGCCGAGTTTTCTGGGGTCTACCTTCTGAAATTGCTTTTCTACACATTTAATTATGCATGTATTTAAATCGCATCCGGGTAATATTATACGAATAAAATCTTTACATTTTTTTGATCCAAATTCTTTGTTCTCCGTGCTTGCTAAACCTGCAAAACAATCATATTCGATCAAAATAATTGCTGGTGCATAATTTCATACTATAACAAGTGAAAAAATATTAAAATAAATTCACATCACAATTTAAATTTTAAAATTTCACAAATTATTTAAAATAAAAATTAAATAATAATATTTTTGTGAAATGAAGAGTATAATTGAATAATAAATATTATAATTAAAAAGAATTTAAGAGTCAGTACAAATGTCCCAAATTCCCAATTACGAGCAATAACTAAAAAGCAAAACTAATATAAATTACAAGATAATCTGAATGTGATCAACACTTGTGGTCCCCGTGGACTTTGGACAGAAGAACAATGAGATTTGAGACCAATTAACAACTTCTGGGTATATATAAATATATAAAGCTTAACTGGCCGCACCTCCTTTATGCGGCCAGTCAAAACGATGTCGTTTTTTCTGGCCGCAGGAAGGAGGTGCAAGCGGGCTGAATTGGACTTAAAAATTAAGGGCATTTATGTAATTTTCATGGCTGTAAGAAGGACTTGCACCGGCCACAGGAAGGACGTGCAGCCGGGTTCAAGTCAAAACTAATCTCAGCCTTCGATTAATTGAATGAACGGGTGGAAATCTGTTAGTTAGTTAGAATAGTGCTCCCAGCTAATAATAATTGTGGAACGAGACCCATATATATATATATATATATATATATGATGTTTTGTGCTACTTTTGTTATTGAATGCACAGACATAGAGCAGATACCTGGAGATTGATCATGATGGTTGATGTGGTCAACCGTGATATCTTTGTTAGATTTAACACTAAGAAAGAACATGCTAAGAAGAAAACAAGCAAAAATCCTCTTCATCTTATTTTGTTTTCTGAGTTGAATTGTAAGTGTGGGGTAATAAGAACTACGTTTCAAGTCTTGTATATATAAGCAGTACAATTAGTGATTGTGGTAATTAATAATTATATTATTAGCAATTTAAGGCAATCCGATTATAGACAATCAGAATATCTAATAATATATACTTCAATCCGTTCTTTAATATAATTTCTTTTAGAGAAATGTTTTTATCTGTTAAGATAAGTCGTTTGAAATTTCAAGTAAACATTAATTGCTTAGTTTCCAATATTACTCTAAGTATTAAATATAACTTTGATTCTCTCACTATTCTCTATCCAATAAATAACACTCTCTTTTTTCAATACAAGGGCAATATAGGCAATTGATATTATATTTAATGTTTTACAATCATTTCCTTAATGTTTGTACACAACTCTAAAACGACTTTTATTAAGAAACGGAGAGAGTAATGAATTTTAGTAAATATTTTAGGAAATTGATAGTTCCACAAAACTCTATCCACATGAATAGTAAATAGAACCCACATTCATAACTCTCCTCCCCCACATGAATAATAGATACACACATTCATGTGAGTAACATAACAAATTTTTCTCGTAGAAATATCAAAATTTTCTCGTGAAAATAACAATTCGTATATTTTAAATGTATGTAGATTGTATGTAGATTGCGTATTAAATATATAAGATTTACTCTCATCGACAGATAAGATATCGAAAATATTTCAAGATACTGAAAATATCTTGAAAATTAAGGAGACATTGATGCAATACATGTTATGGTATAATTCAAATGACAATTAAGACTAATAAAAATTTTGTAGATAATTAAATTATGGCTGAATTATATATTTGTCTCTTTAAGTTGTTTGTGAGCTTAAAAGTGCCCCTTAATTGGCAAAAGTGACACCTTCGTCCTTCAAATTGAGATTTTGGCTCATTTCTGCTCAATGGACTGAATTTTTCCCTTAAATTTGAGTCATGTTGTCGATGCACTAGCTTTTTAAGAGATTATATTGTCTTTTGCATGTGGGTTTGGAATTGTGTGAGTTTCATATGCCCTGAGTATATATTTTTAATATCAACTGCACGGGCTACAAATACAACCCAAGAAAAATAAAAGAAGCAAACATTGTCATAGTATGATAATCATTAAAATTTTATCGTCCATTAAACTAAATAAAATTGAGGCTAAAGCGACCAAAACAAATTAACAATTACCTACATGTCCAAGAAAAAGAGAAAGTAAGACAAGAAAGAACAATCATCTTGTTATGCGCATCATCATCAATTTCATACTATATGCTAATTTATCCATCTGGCCATCTATACTCATTTTTAAGAATGACAAATAATGCTCAAAACTGCAATCATGGAGAATATAATTTTAACATTTCCATCCTATGGTTAACTACATAAATAATCTAATTAATCTTCAATTCACTCAATCCAAATTAGAACTACTTACATCGAGCAATTGGATCCAGGATAAGGCAAGTAATGTGAAAATTAGATATACAAATCAAATCAGATGGAGAAATCAAAATATATGGAGATTGAGAGAAGAAAAATAGCTCACCTTTGATTTGTTGCTACAATACCCCCATATGTCATATTTATTTCTACTTACACATTAAAAAAATCCTAGATCATGTTGGAAAAACTCCTCTGATTTTAATCGTCTTTGAAAAATTAAATAAACCAGAAAATAATAGCACATAAATAAATCAAACACAAGACACCAAATCTTACGTGAAAACCCTCTAAAACTAAGAGGAAAAAAAACACGGGCCGAACTCCGAACAATTCCACTATAATCAATTGTGAATACAAATAGTCCTTCCAAGTTTTATAACTAAAAACTTGAAATATTATGAAATTGAAAGAATACATGAATACCTCAATTTGAGTGAAAACTCAAATTACCTCACTACCAGAACCTCCAAATTAATTAAAGTCTTCAAGCAATTAATTGATCCGAAAAGATGATGACAACTTGTGAATAAACCTTCACAAAAAACTCTCTCAATTTACTCTCAATTCTTCTCTGCACTCACTGCTGCTTTTTCCCAAAATAGAGCACTCACTATTCTGATTATTCGTTCTGTGTACTTTTTTTCATCACCAAGTCCATGTATATAATATAGACTCCTTGATTCAATTACTAGTTGACTTCGAAAATTCGCATGACACATGTACCACATATGTGATATATATATATATATACTTGTCCTAATTCCTGTTCGCTTTTAACAATTGATTCCTTATTGGATTAGACCAAAACCAACGCTCACGTGTTTTGTCCAAATCAACATCCAATTCCAAGTCCAACTTGATTTTAAAGGAAGAAATAACCAAACAAAAGTATTTCTAATTTAAATAAAATAATCTCATGGGTTTGGACCCTACAAACCCAACAATCTCCCCCTCCAAATCCATGAAAGGGAGCTTTCACTGCGACCCCGTCACTTGGAGTCCATCCCGACCAACTCCTTGCAAAACTCCAGCTTGTCGCGAGTTACAACCTTTGTCAACATGTCTGAGGGGTTCTCATCGATATGAACTTTCTTTACTTTCATCAATTCCTTTTTCATCACTTCTCGAAGCCAGTGATAACGAACATCAATGTGTTTGGTACAATTATGATACATGTCATTCTTTGTCAAGTCAATTTCACTTTGACTGTCACAATAAACCACATATTCATCCTGTGTCAACTCTTAGAGAAACCGTTTCGACCATAACATCTCCTTGCCCTGCTTCCGTAGCAGCTATGTATTCTGACTCAGTTGTAGACAAAGCAACACACTTCTGCAATTTGGACTGCCATGATACAGCTCCCCCTGCAAAAGTAAATAAATACCCCGAAGTAGACTTCTTCACTTCAGAACCTACCATGTCTGCATCTGTAAAACCCTCCAAGATTGGACTCGAACTACTAAACCCCAAACACAAACTGGAAGTAGCTTTCAAATATCTGAGAATCCACTTAACTGCTTCCCAATGTTCTTTACCAGGATTTGACAAATACCTGCTCACAATGCCAACTGCATGAGCAATATCTGGTCGTGTACAAACCATCGCATACATTAGACTCCCTACAGCAGAGGAGTAGGGAATTGCTGCCATATCATCTCTCCCTTCCTTAGTAGAAGGACACATGCGCTTTGTCAACTTAATATGATTGGCCAGTGGCGTGCTAACTGGCTTAGCATCACCCATGTTAAACCTTGCAAGCACTCGTTCAACATACTTCTCTTGTGACAACCACAACCTTTTAGCTTTTCTGTCACGAGCAATCTTCATACCCAAAATCTGCTTAGCCGGGCCTAAGTCTTTCATATTAAAGGACTTGAATAACTCACCCTTGAGCCTGCAAATCATATTACTATCTAGCCCAACTATCAACATATCATCTACATATAACAACAAAATAACGAAGTTATCATCCGGGAACTTTTTAACATACACACAATGATCTGTAATTGTACTGCTGTAACCTTGATCCATCATGAATGAATCAAATTTCATGTACCACTGCCTTGGGGCTTGTTTCAAGCCGTACAAACTTTTCTTCAACCTGCAAACCAAGTGCTTTTTTCCTTTAACTTCAAATCCCTCTGGCTGCTCCATGTAGATTTCCTCCCTCAAATCACCATGAAGGAATGCAGTTTCCACATCTAATTGCTCAAGCTCAAGATCCATACTAGCTACTAATCCCAACACTGCTCGAATAGATGCCATCTTTACAATCGGAGAAAAAATCTCATCGAAGTCAATACCTTATTTTAAGCAAAACCCTTGACCACCAATCGAGCCTTGTACTTCACTAATTTTTCACCATCCTTTTTCATCTTGAACACCCATTTATTCTTCAATGTTTTCCTGCCCTTCGGAAGTGTAGTCAGCTCATAAATGTGATTATTGTTCAACGAATCCATCTCATCCCTGCATAGCTCTCAGCCAATTATTCTTCTCCTTATGAGCCTTAACTTCTTGAATTTTTTTGGCTCTCCCTCCTCAGCAACTAAAAGATATTCAGACGAAGGATACCTGACTGATGGCACATGTTTTCTTGTAGATCTTCTTAGCTGAGGTTCTTCAATATTAAGTTGAGGGGGTTGTTCCCCCTACTCAACACTCTCTGTATTTGACCCATCACCATCGTGCAAATCTGTATCAGTCGCATTTTCATTCTGACCTCATTCTCTAACTGTAGCATTCTGTAATGGCGAAGGAACTCCGCTGAGGTCTGAAACTTTATTATCTTTGGGTTGTGTAACTTTATCAAAATTCTCATAATTCTGGTGCTCATGAAACACTACGTCTCTGCTTCTGAACAATTTTCTCTAAACTGGATCCCATAACATGTACCCAAACTCTGCATCTTCATAGCCAACAAACACACATGGAGTGGATTTGTCATCAAGCTTCGATCTTTGTTCCTTGGGGATATGTGCAAAAGTCTTGCACCCAAATACCCTCAAATAAGAATAGGACACATCCTTACCACTCCAAACCTTCTCTAGAATCTGAAAGTCCAACGGTGCTGATGGAGATCTATCAATCAGGTAGCAAGCGGTACGAACAGCTTCAATCCAGAATGACTTAGGCAGCTTAGCCATTCTCAATAAGCATCGAACTCGCTCAATAATAATGCGGTTCATTCTCTCAGCCACACCATTATGCTGTGGGGTGCTAGGAACTGTCTGCTCATGTCGAATACTGTGTTTCACACAATATGCTGCAAACTCTTTTGAAGTGTATTCCCCTCCGTTGTCACTGCGAAGACACTTCAATAATTTTCTAGTCTCTCTTTTAACCATAGCATGGAAACTCTGAAAATGCTGGAATACCTGGTCTTTTGTTTTCAACAAAAACACCCACACCTTACGTAAAGCATCATCAATAAAAGTTACAAATATCTATTGCAACCTAATGACTCAACCTCAATGGGACCACATACATCAGAATATATTCTCTCAAGTAACTTAGATTTTCTTTTAGAGGAGCTGCTAAAAGAAACTCTATTCTGCTTACCAAATAAACAATAATCACAAGTTTAGTACAATACCTTTAGCAAAAAGAATGAGGGACCTCTTTGCTAACATCTGCAACCCTTTCTCACTCATGTGCCTAAGCCTTTTATGCCACAGATTGGGTGAAGATTCATCTTCAATTGCATTCAACTAGCTAGGACATACCTTCACATGAGTTTTGTATAATGAGCAACAAGCAGTACCTCTAGCGACTACCATAGTACCCTTGGTAAGCTTCCACTTTCCATTGCTGAAGTGATTCTCATAGCCTTCCTTGTCCAAGACCATACCAGAAATCAAGTTGAGGCGCAAATTTAGAACATGTCTCACATCCCTCAAAGTAATAGTGCAGCCTACATCTGTCTGTATGCAAACATCA
Source organism: Panax stipuleanatus (assembly GCA_020205555.1). Classification (NCBI taxonomy): domain Eukaryota; kingdom Viridiplantae; phylum Streptophyta; class Magnoliopsida; order Apiales; family Araliaceae; genus Panax; species Panax stipuleanatus. The sequence continues at coordinate 127,929,404 of CM035118.1, forward strand.
CCAATTCCAACAATCTTGGACTGATCAGTGTTACCCATCCTCACAAACCCAAAGTCTCCAGCTTTGTACGTCGTGAAGAATTCTCTCTTGGGAGTAGTGTGATATAAAGCACCTGTATCAATAACCCAATCAATCTTCTGATCAACAACATGTAAGCATTCTTCTTCCCCGAACGAAAGAAGCACAACATCCTAAGTAATTGTAGCTACAGTATTCTTCTCCTCAACCTTCCCTTGCTCACCAGTTTTCTGCTTGGCTAACCAGATCTTGCAATTTCTTTTGAAGTGACCCTCCTTATTGCAATGAAAACACCTGTATGTGACACCTTCTCTGGTCTTTGACTTGCTCCTATGATTTCTAGAATTTTTGCTTTTACTGCGATTCATGTTTCCCTTGTGAGATCCTCTGAAGTTACTTCTACCCCTGTTCTCTGCCACAAGTGCTTGTGTCTCAAAATTCAAGCCTCTGCTCCTTTCGTTTTATTTCCCCATTGTGTATGCTATCGTTGACCTATCTGCATGGTTATCTTTCCTTTCGGAGCTGAATTGCTTAGTGACACAACCAAAGTTTTCCAACTGTTAGGCAATGAACTAAGAAGCAACAATTCCTGAATCTCATCCTCAAGATTCAACTTCATGGTAGACAACTGGTTCACCAATCCCTGGAACTCACTCATATGCTCGGATACACTACTACCATCTTTATACTTTAGGTTCACAATCTTTCGAATCACAAAGGTTTTATTCTGAGCATTCTTTTTCTCGTACATGGACTCTAATGTAGTCCAAAGCGTATAAGCAATCCGTTTCCTGCGAAATATGGTGGAACACACTTTGATCGATCCACTGTCTGATGTGACCGATCGTTTTTCTATTCATCTTTATCCAATCAGCCTCAGTCTTGTCCACTGGCTTTTTCCCCTTAAGCTCCAGTAGATCATACAAATCCTTGCAGTAAAGGATGTCTTTCATTCTAGGCTTCCATATCAAAAAATTAGATGATGTCAATTTAATCATAGCGCCACTTGATTCATCCATTTAATTTATCAAAAAACCAACCGCGCAAAGAACCTTGCTCTTGATACCACTTTGTTGGAAAAACTCCTCTGATTTTAACTGTATTTGAAAAATTAAATAAACCAGAAAATAATAGCACAGAAATAAATCAAACATAAGACACCAAATCTTACGTGGAAAACCCTCTAAAACTAAGAGAAAAAAATCGCGGGCCGAACTCCGAACAATTCCACTGTAATCAACTATGAATACAAATAGTCCTTCCAAGTTTTATAACTAAAAACTTGAAATATTATGAAATTGAAAGAATACAATAATACCTCAATTTGAGTGAAAACTTCAAATTATCTCACTACCAAAACCTCTGAATTAATTAAAGTCTTCTAGCAATTAATTGATTCGAAAAGAGGATGACAACTTGTGAATAAACCTTCACAAAAACCCTCTCAATTTACTCTCAATTCTTCTCTGCACTCACTGTTGCTTTTTCCCAAAACAGAGCACTCACTATTCTGATTATTCGTTCTGTGTACTTTTTTTCATCACCAACTCGATGTATATATATATATAGACTCCTTGATTCAATTACTAGTTGACTTCGGAAATTCGCATGCCACATGTACCACATATGTGATATATATATACTTGTCCTAATTCCTGTTCGCTTTTACAATTAATTCCTTATTGGATTAGACCAAAACCAACGCTCACGTGTTTTGTCCAAATCAAAATCCAATTCCAAGTCCAACTTGGTTTTAAAGGAAGAAATAACCAAACAAAAGTATTTCTAATTTAAATAAAATAATCTCATGGGTTTGGACCCTACAAACCCAACAGATCACGCGTATTCACACCGTGAAAATCAAATCAAGCAATCTTGCTTGACTTGCATGATTAAATGGTTCCATAAGTTGTATTGATTTCGTGTTCCCTTTGTTACACAATTTAAACATTTTGTTGAATTTGTAAAGTACATCGAATATCAAGGTATTACAGAGATGTATATCTACCACAACATATTTAGGAATCCCTGCAAATGTGGAGAAAACTTAATTTGTGAACAGAATTACAGACTAAACATTTGCTCGCAAGTATAAAAATGAATAAAGCAGGATCAAATAATAAGTACCTACTGTGACGCATGTTTGACATATTTCGAGCAGCATGTTCCTCAGAATTGATCAACACCTCACTTGGTCACAATCCTCATAGAAGTTCACCATACGCGGGATGTCCTTGTCTCTGGATACTGTAATTAGTGTCTTTCAATTTCCAGGAATAAAGTACTTAATTAACATGTCATCAACACTATATTGGAACATTTTAGTTAATTCTTGCTTGAAAGCACTCAACTAGGTTTGTTGCCTCCCCACCTTTGTAAGACAAAGGGGCTGTTTGTTTAGGACTGAATGGTTGAATGGCTAAATCGGTCAGCCATTCAATGCGTTTATTTTGAAAAACAAGTCGTCTGAACGGCTGAATCGGTCAGCCATTCAGACGATTTGGGCTGAATGATTTAGTGTCATTTTTTTGGTTGAAAGGGCTGAATGAAGTTTTTTTTTACAATATTAACTATTATATTAAGTAATATTAAATAAATTTACAATAATTTTGAAAAAAAATTAGAGGGGTAAAATAATAAAAATATGTTATTCAAATATTTCATGCATGTCAATTATCAAACAACTTTTTTCATTCAGATTCAGCTTATTCAGATTCAGATTCATTATGTTTTTATCAAACACCCCCAAAGAACTCATCTTTCCCCATCTCAAAATCACCCCCAGACTGACATATAGCTATAATTTTCTTTGTGCTCATCTTTGAGGCTGTAAAATTTACTAAAATTAATCAAGTTAAATCAAGTTTTATAGGCTGCAATTCAATTGATCGTAATCCAAATAAAGCAACGAAACTTGTTTACAAAATGGGTGTCCCAAAATTGTCTCATGAAATTCAGCCTACATTTACAAATCAGCAGTTTCATTTGGTTCTTATGTGAATTACTTAACTACAGAAATTATCAAATTATTCTTCAATTCACAATATGAATTACTTAAATCCAAATTAAAATTAAACTAAACTACTCATAACAAACAATCCCCATGAATTCGTAACGAAACTGAAGGTACAGTGGATAAAATTGTCTTAAAAAGTAACAATTCAGTAGTATCCTCTTTCAATTCGTGACATTTACATACCGAATCAATGAGTTTAGCAAGGCGTGTAGACTCAATTCCACCAGAAGTATCGACCTCGCCGGCAGAAAATGTCAGTGGGCGATGAGTTTCTGGATGCAATCGAGAGTTGACTCGTCGATCTACACGTTTTTTGATGTAATAGAGTTGATGAAGGGAGTGAGGATGAATTTAGAGTCAGCAAGAGAGAGCTCATGGGTCCCGCTATCATGGAGGACTCATGGGAGTGACGATGAGGTGTCAGGGTCCGATTGGCTGTCTGGAGATTGAGGTCGAAACCCTTACCTCTGTTCCCTTAACTTATTGAGACCAAGATCCTCAATTAAATGTAGAAAGAGTGGGTCATATAGAGGGGAATAGAAACCCTATAATGAGAGAGATAAGGGAGAAGAGTGGGTAATATAGATGAGCGAGAAGATGAAGAGGAAACGAAAGCATACATACCTTACCTTTGCTTCTTGACTTTAGATTTTCTCGAAAAGGAACATGGAAGATAAAGAGGAAAAACGATTGAATTCTGTGTGAAGATCCAAACTCGCATGAAAGAAAAAATCAACCGAGTTAACTAGCCAAATTTGATTGGGTTAACTCACTGATTTTCTAAATTGGAAGAAACGATTTTAAAAATGATTTGATTTGATGATGTAATCTGAAGTCAGTCTGACGTCATGTTGGTCGTGTTTTTATATATAAGGATGGATATGTAAATATAGTTGTTAACACCAAGATCTTTCCACGCGTCTCAATCACCGAAAAGCGCAGTCCTATCCTGCACAAAAGATGAATCAACACCAAAAGCTTGACGGCTTAGGCCGTCGGGGGATAGCTCTGGTGTGAGAATAAGTACAGGCCGAAAAATAAGGTTAACAATGGAGGTTGTGTGCTCTAGTGTTTTGTAGAGTTAAATTTGCATGTACCTCTCTCATGTAGTGCTTTATACTTTTATGTTAGTCTCACCTGCCTTTGCATGCAACACCGAATCATGATCTCGTCTAATTGCACGCAATCCCCATCAAATTAATGTTTTCCACTAACTCAGGATTAAGCCAAATCCTTATCAATTTAGGTGTTGGATCCCCCGTCCAACACCTGTCCACCATAAAAATAGTCAGCCCAAGCCCAAATAAAACATTATTTAAATAATGACCCATCACTCCAAAGGCCCAAATAAGCTTGACCCGATAGGCCCAAATAATCCTGGCCCAACATTGCGCCCCCCCCCCCCCCAGTCTTTTATCAAACAACATGTTTGGTGAAAGAGTATAAGAAGTCGGCCCAATCACCAAAAGAAATCAAATGAATCCAAGCAAAGCCCAATTAATAGAAAACCCACAACCGGACGCTAACTCTTCAATTCCAAGAACGGACGCCAATCTTCCACTCCCATCATTACCTCCAATAAATGTGCCGCCCTCGTGTTTCGTGAACCATTAAAAGGACAACATTATCAAACCTAGATCCCTCAAATTATACGGTTTCACCTGTTTATTCGAATTTCAAAGTGCTCATGCTTTCTCCTACCTTCAGCTCTTTCTCTCTCTCTCTCTCTGCAACCTGTCAACAATGGCTTCTCAGAACCCAAATAACCCCACTTCCAGCTCTGTAATCCTCACCAAGATTATACCAGAGGCAAACCCCAAATCTACCACCTCATCCAGCAAAAATCCCCCACCTACCACCACTCAAAACTCTTCTCTCGAATTCCAAAATGAAGAACAATACCCCCACGCCATTACCCTCTCTGGACTCAGAGAGGATGATATTCATGTCATCCGAGAACGCTATCAGATACCAGACACTCACCATCTGAGAGTGCCCACCCCTTCCGACCGAATGTTCCACCGTCCCGAAGGTTGGACTGCTATACCCCTCACCCTCATGGAGAAAGGGGTCCGCCTTCCCCTTCATGCCTTCATCATCACCCTTCTAGGGTTCATGGGTGTTGGATTTGCCCAATTAGGTCCCTAACTCATACATCCACATCCTCGCCTTCATCGCCTTCTACCATGAGATAGGGATCTCACCCTCTATTGATTTCTTCTTCACCCTCTTCACAGCCGGCAACTCTCGTGATAGGGGCTTCAAGATGCTGAGCAAACAATCTCCAAAGTCGAACGCCAAGTTCGAGAAACGCCCCCTGATGGACACCCCTTCAAGCAACAAAGGGTGGCATAAGGATTGGTTCTTTGTCAAAGGACCTGAAATCTCCTCTATCCCTTTGTTGCAGAAGTACCTTCAAAGCTTCGTCAGTTTCCTGTGCCATCTTAGCAAGAGTAGATATCTTGTCTGCCTGACCTTCTCGGTGTGGGGTTCTAGGCGATATGCCTTCTACCCGTTTTCGAGCCTTATCAGGACCTTTACTAGCAGTAGAAAATAACTTTCTTTTGACATCACCATGGTCTCTTGCATGAGATCCCTCCGGAGTATCTTGTGACCCAAGTCTGTCATGGATACTCTTTGAAGGGCCCAACCTATCCTTTACAGAAATTCTCTGTAGAGAAGAGCTTGCAGTAGTCGGCTGCCCTTCAGCTGTAACTGTCCTACTTTTCACCATAACTTCCGACATAGGATGTTCAATATATGTGATTGAAAACTAGAAACACTAGGAAAAATCCCCTCCTTCTAGCGCCAATGTTAACGCCAAAATCTTTCCACGCGCCTCAATCACCAAAAAGCGCGTCCTATCCTGCACAGAAAATGAATCAACACCAAAAGCTTGACGGCTTGGGCCGCCGGGGGATAGCTCCAGTATGAGAATAAGTACAGGCTGGAAAATAAGGTTAACAATGGAGGTTGTGTGCTCTAGTGTTTTGTAAAGTAAAATTTGCATGTACCTCTCTCATGTAGTGCTCTGTACTTTTATTTTAGTCTCACTGCCTTTGCATGCAACACCGACCATGATTTCATCTAATTACACGCAATCCCCATCAAATTAATGTTTTCACTAACTTAGGATTAAGCCAAATCTTTATCAATTAAGGTGTTGGATCCCCCGTCCAACACCTGTCCATCACAAAAATAGTCAGCCCAAGCCCAAATAAAACATTATTTAAATACTGACCATCACTCCAAAGACCCAAATAAACTTGACCCGATAGACCCAAATAATAATGGCCCAACAATAGTCTCATTAAAAAGCACATGCATCACACATAACTTAAATTTGGAAAAAAATTAGCCCAAATGACAAAAATGAACCTAAATGCCATTTGAAGGACGACAGTGTTACTTTTGCCAAGTAAGGGACCACTTTAAAACTCGATGGCAACTTGGAGGAACAGATATGCAATTCAGTCTTAAATTATATACAAAATTGATTGTATTTTAAAATACAAAATTTTAACTGCATTTTTTTCAACATATGAAAATTGTCTCTTATATGTGCATGATACTAATAATTTTCCAGAGACAAATTAATAGTATACATTACATATTTGCAAAAGCTTGAATGATTAAAGTGTCCTGTGGGCTGTGGTTGAGTTTGAGCCAGAAGAATATCATATGGAGCTTCTTATAATCCACACAGTTTCTAATTTTCCTTCGGCCCTTTTAACTATTCTGGACCATTCCTATAAACTAACCCGTACGGATTTAGTACCATTACTTTATGAAATTGTCAATATATATCTAGAGTCTTACTAGTTATGGTTCAAGCCCATTGTACAGAAAACCAGATTGAATTTTCCAACATTTGTCCAATTAATACTTCCTATAATGTAAATGTACCCCTCTTTGATTTGGTTTATAATTTTATTATCATATCAGCACTATTAAATTAACAAATTGTTAGAATTTAAAAACGAATAATAGACAATCTCACAAAAATTAGATGAAGAAAGGAATGAAAAATGAATAGGTTCACTAATTTGGCTAGTCTTGTTTGTCTGGTGTGTCTCACACACTCTACAATGATTCATACACCAAACAATGTTTTCATAGTAACTAGAAAACCCTAGCTGCTATAACATGAGCTCAAATTTATGAGGTCCAATACAGTTAGTAAAATTTAAGATCGGACTACTAATAAATCACCCGACTATCATGTCGTAATGACTATTGAGACTCAATACATTAGTAAAATTCAAGACCGGACTACTAATAATAAATCCCCCCGACTATCATGTCGTAATGACTATTAGTCGGACCTACAGAAATATGAGTTAATCTGAACGCAATTTATTTGTATAATCTGAACGCAATTTATTATTTGTAGTGTTAAACAAGTAGCAAGAATACATATATTTATAGTGTTAAACAAGCAAGTGTAATGCAATTGATGTGTACTACATTCTTCTAGACATTGACAATTGTATGTCTTGTATTCATGGATCTTAGGCTAGACACGTACAACACATAAAGCTTATGACTGAATTTCCTTACCAGCTGTTGCTAAAGAAGTGAAACAGATGCAATAAAATGGAGATCTGACAGATTTCTGAAACATTTTTATTCTAGCTGAGGAGGGGATACAGCCAGTGGGAAGTAGTTAATAGCAACTTGCAAAAAATAAATAATTTTTTTTTAAAAAAATGTTAATATATAATAAAATGTTGGAAGGTGTTCCTTTAAACAAATAAGGGACCATCTTCTCAGAAAAGCTGGCAAAGCCAAATCCAAGATACTAGACAGTGACTGGTTTGTGATTGTTTTGCCTATTTATTTGTCTGATTACCTATATCCATTTCTCCCACAAACATTTGTGTGATAATTTAAGAATGAATAATATTGCAATCACACAAATATTATATGAAAAACGAAAATATAAGGATACACGATATACCCAGGTTTATCAATTTGGCTAGTTCTGCTTGTCTGATGTATTCATTAGATGCCACACACACTCTACAATGATTCACACACCAAACAATGTTTTTATAGTAACTAGAAAAAACCCTAGCTGCTATAACATGAGCCCAAACACATGAAGCCCAATACATTAATAAAACCCAAGACCGGACTACTAATAAATTCTCAAGCCCAATTGCACTTTGCGCTTGGCTTTCAGGGGGCACTGCCACCTTTCAACCCCCGCCAGCTCACCGGCGAGCTGGGCAGCCGCTCGCTCACCGGGGAGCGAGACCACCGATTGGGTAGTCGTAGTGGCCATTCGTGAACCCGCAGAAGTATATATGAGTCAATCCCAACAATTTGTTTCCTCTCTACTCTACAGTCTATGCTTTGGCATAGTATATATACTTTGTTGATTTTTAATTAAATATATGTTGCGATTAACTCATATTTATGCGGGTTCGACTAATGATCACTACGACATGATAGTGGTAACTCTAACTCCACTGTGAACCAGCGGCTGTCCAACTCACGGGTGAGCTGGCGGAGGGTGCAAAGGGACAACGCTCCCTGTAAGCCAAACACAAGGGTGCAATTAGGCTTAGAGATTTATTAGTAGTCTGGTCTTAGGTTTTACTAATATATTAGGCATCATGTGTTTGATCTCATGTTATAACAGCTAAGTTTTTAATTTGAGTTACTATAAAACATTGTTTGGTATGTAAATCGTTGTAGAGTGTGTGAATCATCTTATGAATACATCAGACAAACAAGACTTGTTAAATTGGTGAACTTAAGTATATTGTGTATTCTTATTTTTCCGTTCTTCATATAATTTGTGTGTGCGCGCGCTATTATTCGTTTTTAAATTCTTACGATCTTATTTTTTGTTCTATATTTTTTTTTAATCTGTTGGCAATATGGTTATCTAGTGTAAGTGGTTTAATCAAGGAGCAATACCATTAACAAGTGGTCCATTTCCTAGCACTTTACCATTTGATATATATATTGTCATTTCATTTTCAGGTTTTCTTTCGGGACCATATATAGTATATTTACGATACATTCATTTATATGAAGCCGAGTCTGTACTTGTCTTTATAAATTAGAACACTGCACGCATGCATAGAATTGAGAGATAAAGTGATCGGGTTAATTGTGTTGCCCATTTTGTTGGATTAAACTACCATTTTAAAATTTGGAAACTAACTGTGGAAACCTGGTTTACATCTCTGCAGCTTTTATCATGTAAGCAAGTTACTTTTCAAAATACCAAAAGAATCCATTTTGTTTGTCATCACTAAATATAAAAGGGAAAACTTTTTAATTAGCATGTGGCTGCTTTTGCCCTTTTCTCATGACTGCAACAAGAGATCAAAGGCAAAGCCATGCATTTTCATTTTCTATTTTGGAGTTATGCCCACAAAAATTTTGGCCTCCAGAAACCCATGGAGAGACTTGTCAGGACCCTTGAGAGATAGTAGTAGTAGGACCACTCAAAGCTAGCCAGTGGTAAACTACCTTCTTGACTTTTGTACAATATTAGTTTTTGCAGTTTGGGTAATTCCTTATATCTTCACCTAGATATACTGTCAGTTGACTCTAATGTTGATACCCAATTTCTACATCAACAATGCTACTATCACATAAACAATAGATTACATAAAGCTCACATACACACATGCATATTTCTGAACCCCGCCTGGCATGTGGAGCCCACAATATGCATGTGTGTGTATGTGAGTTTTATGTGACCATTTTTTACTGTGATTAGTAGCATTATTTTTTCTCCATCCAAAACAAATGTGGATAATTTATTTGTATAAAAGATTGATAGATCTATTCTAAATGTAGTAGAATTTATGCAGTTCGGTTTTTACTTGGAATATACAAAAACTTAGAGTACTTCTGTAAAGAATATCTTAGCTTCATATACACTGTTGGTGTCTCTTTTTAACAGCTTGATGTTCCTGTTGCATGTTGTCATTTATATATTGATACTTTTTTTTTTCTATATTGACACGCACACCCTCTTTGCTTGTCACCTAAGGATCGAAAGCTCGACTTCAAAGAAATCAAGAGACAAGTCATACTGCTGGGCCAAATATCATATGATATTTATATTGATACTTGATGATGCATATGCATTTAATTTGCCTCTTCACGTGTGTAAGCTTAAATTTTTAGATGGGTTGATTACTTCACAGAATAAATTATTTATGAAGTTGCATGTAAAACTCAGATTGGTTGGAGATTATTGAGGAAATCCTTTGCATTAACAGATTCATCTTATACATCAATCATCTTTTTCCTAACCAAGATATACCTGTTAATGCAATGAACTTTTTTGTTTTTCTCATGGTCAGAATCTGATTTTCCATGCTATGATAAAATGTTGTAAATAATAGTTTTACAAGCCGTTTCTAAATAAATTATTCTCTATTTGATATGTTACATATAGTGGAGCATTATTTCCGTATGTGTTTTTATATTTTCATATGGTTTATTCTCAAATGAAGATGGGATTCACTGTATGCTAACGTGAGAGATGAACATATGAAAATATAAAAAAAATACATGTGAAAGTGTCAGTTCCCTACAAATACTGTTAATTCATAAACATGATAGAATCCATGACAGCTGAAGGAGTAAGAAAAGAAAGATAACAGAAGTGAAGTAATTTTAATCAGATCCGGTTAGTATGAAGTTATTTTTTTGGTAAGTTGGTCAATTGACGAGTAGAATGCTGACACACATACAGTCTCGTCTGCGTGTCAGTATTCTATTAGTCAATTGATCAACTTATCCCAAAATAAATTTCATGCTAACCACTTCCACTTTAACCAAAGAGATGAGGGTACAATGATTAGAGTAAACCAATTACAGAGATGAGGTACAATGATTTGAGTGGCATGACAGTGGACTCCATTTAATCATCAAATACTTTAGTCCCCACTCTGAAAAAGCTTTAACGTCCATGAATTTTGTACACTTTTTAATTAAAGAAAAAGGTCCTCCTATAGATTTCTATGTGTACAATATAGATCCGTTTATCATGAAATTAATTTCATTGTATATTGGTCAATTAACCAATACAGTACGTACTGACACGTAGAGAGAGATTATCTCCCGACCTGCATGTCAATTGACTAAAGTTAACTTCATGGTAACGACTCCGGTACAATATGCATGACTAGTGGGATATAGTTCTTGTGGAATCCAGAAAATGATTTTGTTTCCTTGTATTGCAAGACCAGAACTAGCCTAAACTTGAAGTTCCAATCTCAATTCCAGCTCAAGGGGTGGATTTAATTATGGTGGAGGATTAAGTACTTAGTTCTAATAAAACTATACATGATTGATGATTCTTTTGGTCTATGAATTAATTAATTTATTATAACTAAATTGTTATGTGTTTAATTTGATTTATACTTTACCTGTAGAACTAAATCCTCGTTACAGAGTTTAGTTCCAAACTAAATACACAGGCTTACAATGCTCGCTCTTTTGAATAGGGAATTGATATTTTTGCAAGATTTAACGCGACTCATATTCATGTGAGGGAAATCTTCTAGAAATATCAAAATTTTGTGTGAAAATAACAATTCCCATCTGAACAACATTGTTAATTTCCTTGCTACTCCTTCTACATAAAAAATAAATAAAAGCTTTACTTTCTTACTAATTTTTATTAAAATGGTACTCTTTTATCAGGAAAAAAAAAAAGAAAATTTTTGTGCAAAATAAATTTTGTTTTTTTTAAACTCTAATATTCTGTTTCTGAGTTTTAAAATGGACAGAAAAGAAATAGACAAAAAATTTAAGTTTTCTTTCCAATTCCGATGTTTTTGAGTTTTTTAATAAACGGAAAAGAAAAGAAATAGATAGAAAACTTGGTCACTTTTTTTGCCAAAGTTTTCCGTCCAAAATTGACTTAATTTGGACGAAAAAAGAAATTGGAATAAATAATATTTTTATAATTCACATATTATATTTGTTTTTTACTACTAAACCAAAGCTGATAAAGAGAAAGAGACTTCTTCACAGGGTAAAAATTACAAAAAGTCTACAGCGACCGAGAATTCCTGATCCGGGGTGGCGACCGGCCGGATTTTATTTTAATTTTATATTTTTTGGCTTTTGACTCCCAAAATGCAGTGATTCCTAGTGAAGTACATGTATCCAAATGACACCTAAATCACTGTATTTTATAAAACCATTAATTATTTAGGAGTCAAAAAAAATAAAAATTTCCGGCCGGTCGCCAACCCGGTTGGGTATTCCCGGTCCCCATAGAAGGACTCTAAAAATTATCATGGAAGGGATTCCTAGTGAAGTACAATAATGGATGCCCTCTGATGGAAGCTAAGTAATTGGCATGCCTGTGTAGCGTAGGCATGTTTTACAAGACACTGATTGAACAAGTTTTTGTTTTGGAATATGAAATACGGGAATGGGAGTGTTGAGAATAATAAGGTGTTTCTTTTATACTTCCCCCGTTCTAAAATTAGAGATACAATTTAACTTTTTGAGGTCAAACGACGGTATATTAAATTTTAAAATTGGCATGACTCGTACAAGTTTAGAATGAAATAAATTGTGTGATAAATAATTTTTGTTATATACTATACAGTTATAGTAATTATACCAATTAAAATGAAATAAATTCACATCAATTTAAAATTTAATATGTCATCGTTTGACCTCAAAAATCAAATTAAATCTCTAATTTTGAAATAGAGGAAGTATGTTACGATTTGTTGGGCAACATGATTTGCTCTTAATAATGTTGTCTACAAAATATTATCACCCGTTTGGTTGAATACAGAATCTATCATTTCTTAACAATGTTTCACTCTTGGCATCTTTTCCAGATTCTGCCCCTAAATCTCCCTCCTAACTAGACATTAGGATAAAATGTATCACTAAAATTGAATTATAATAGTAAAGATTTATAAAAAATTAAGGAATAGATATAGTTGCTTCTGAGTTTAATAGTGTAAAAGAATTAATGTAGCTTTGGTTTTTTTTGTTGCTAAATTGAGAGAATATTAAGAAAAAACAGAAGAACAAAATCAGAGGCATACCCCCACCACTATAGCAGGCATATCAAACACAGACCAAAGATGTTAATGTTATAATTAAAGATTATAATTGTCAAACCCTAACATAAGGGAGTTTGTCAACATAGCCTATTAAGTCAAAATGTTATATAAAAAAATAAATATTAAATTTAAGATTCAAGAATCAAGAATAAGACTACTTGTTTTGCCGTGAATATTGTGCTAGTTAACAATCAAATAAACAAAAAAGTAAAATGTATAATATTTATTTTATCCGAAGTTTTTATAAAATTCAGTGATTTCAATATAATTTGAATACATATAAAAAATAATATTGTATAGACTGTACATTATTATTTTTTATATATATTTAAATTACACCTAAATCAATAAATTTTATAAAAATTTCAATTGGAATAAAAATAGTTATCATCCCGATTTTTTTATGAAACCAAGTAAGTCTGACGTGTCTAAATCACGTATAGCATGCAAATTTAAAAACCCATTTCAATAATAAATAATGATACTATCATATAATTTTTTGAATCACATAATACTCATATACATATATGTATATATTGTGAGTTCTGTAAAATATGCAAAACCTGTAAATATATATATATATATATGAATTTGACGTGACTCAAAATATATGATTGTAGCATTAGACTTTCATCATTAGTAAACATTTGTAAGGAGTAGTAGTTATATATTGGGTAGGTTTAGTTAAAGTCTTATCACTCAATGACATGTATTTGTCTTATCACTATGACTATTTAATAATCATTTGTGATAAATTAGCTTGTAGTGCACGGCGCGCGAAAGTGTTCTGACTTCAAATATTATTGGGATATTTATCTCTACCAACGTACTAATCATCGTATTATTTTACGATCGTAATCATCTTATTATTTTATTGTAATCATCTATCTACAATAAAAGATGACTTTATTGTTTTCCTTTGTGCAATTAAAGTGTGAGCTTAGGGCATTTCCAACCGTAGTAGTAAAAAAAAAATTAATTAAAGTTTATTGATTTATGTGGTAATTTAAAAAATATTATATATTATTTTAATATTTTGTGTCTTATTAATTTTTTCAATTCAATTAATGCAGTATTTGACTTAAAATAATAATAATTGATAATATTTAAAATAATTAATAACATTCAATTTTAAAAAAAATAACATTCTGAAAAATAAATTTTATTCAATTAAAACTAAATTCCCTTACTAGAAATTCATGTTGGGAAGTATTGATTGTATGCACGTGATTATCCAGATGGTCATATTGGATAAATTAGAGGGTCATAATTAACGTGATTATCCAAAAGGTAATCAAAATAACATTTTATCCAATATGATAAATAAATAAACAAATAAAAATAAATAATATTAAATTTTAAAATGAGCTGTACATCAAACACACATCAAGCAAAATAAATATTTTTAGCCTTTTTCATATGATTTTGATCATCCCAAAACAAAATAAATATTTTGAAGTTCTGAAGATAGAGAATGAGGTTGCAGATTTGATGACTAAAGTTGGAGAGGCTGTTGGAGATAATTTTTCTGAATGTGTCTCACTTATTTGAGTATCCCAAAATAGTTGAAAAAACGGTTGGAGATGCTCCTAACCTACTTCATTCCAAAACTAAGCATTTGTACATTGCAAGTGATATGAGGTAACAAGCAAGCAAAGTACATTATACCCATGGAGAAGAGAGAGCTTACGCGTTTAGGCGTGCCTGCACAAAGAATATATATATATATATGATCCGAATCTTAAGCTCACCATTTATTTAACATACCTTGCTCACCCCCCCTTTAGCGACGGACCGGGCGACGGTTCGGTCCGTCGTTATATATACAACCGTCGTCTATATGTTGTCCGTCACTAAAAGCTAAGACGACGGTTGTATATATAGCGACGGACAGAACCGTCGCTCGGTCCGTCGCTAAAGGGGGGTGAGCAAGGTATGTTAGATAAAGGGTGAGCTTAAAATCCGGATCGTGTATATATATATATATATATATATATAAGAATACTTCATAACAAACGTTTGATATAGACACTATTTCAGTGGTTGTGGACATATGTAGTTCAGTGGTTGTGGACATATGTAGTTCAGTGGTTGTATACATAGGGATTGTTTGATAAAACTGATTGAAACAGTTTTGAATGTTTAAACAATCTAAATGAACTAAATAAAATAGAATTCTGAATACTAAATGAAAAAAATTATTTGATAATCAATATGTACGAAACATCCGGATAACAATTTTTTACTATTTTACCCCTCAGCCACTCTTCCTATTCCACTCCATATTTACTCCAAAGTCTCCAATTCCCTCTTAAATCTGGATCTACCCTTCTACTAATTCATCATTTTCACTCCTCCCCACCGACTTCAACAAAACAAAAACAAAAGATTTAGATTCTAAACCCCAACATTTCCACAATCTCTATTTGTTTGTTAATCCGAAATCTCCCATCAATTCAACACCCAGAATCCATTTTTTTTAATGGGATTTAATGCCCATACTTTTAGTAGTTTAATTTCTATTTTCTAGACACCATTTGTAAATTTCAAATCTTTAACTTCAAAAGTTTCGATTTTTTTTATCTCTTTCATTATAAGCTGGAGCATAACTTAGAAGAAATCCGGGAAATTCTCACAACCGAAAGCGCGCAGAGCCTCGCCACGTATTGGAAGAATCACAGTCACTCAAAGAATCTGTGATTGAATCGGTGATGGAGAAGATCACTCAAAAGTATAAAAGAGGGGTATCATGTGTAAAAAATTCATTCAGTGAGTTTAGGGATGATTCAGATACAAAATAGCAGCTTTATTCAGTCAAACCAATTGGGCTTGTCAATATAGTCATTAATATCATTTGTATTCAAACCAAACGGACTGAATTACTGACCGATTCAGATCATAAGTCATTCAGATGCATTAAGTTCTAAACAAACAGCCAATTAATTGGGCATTCTAAATGATTTAGGGGGTGTTTGTTTAGTGCTAAATGAATCTGAGTGGCTGAATGGTTGAATCGGTCAGTCATTCATTGCGTTTGTTTTGAATAAAAATCGTCTGAATGGCTGAATTAGTCAAATTTTTGGGCTGAATGACCAAGTGTAATTTTTTTTGTTGAATGGAACTAAATGCCTGCTGAATGAAGTATTTTAGATTTAATTTTTTTATAATATTAATCATTATATTAAATAAATTTATAACAATTTTGAATTTTTTAGAAGTGTAAAATAATAAAAATATGTTATCCAGATGTTTCAGACATGTCAATTATCAAACAACATTTTCATTCAGTATTCAGAATTATGCTTCATTCAGCTATATATTATTTTGAAATAGTAAGGGACTGATTTGATAAATGTGGTAAGTTATGGGTAATATGCGCAAATATTTTAAAATAAGCAAGTGGTTATAAAATATTCATTAGTTGTCAGAGAATATTCATTTGGTCGTGAAATATTTTTGTTGTCGAAAAATATTTGTACGACGGCGCAGCCATTTGTAGGCACCATAACGAAAAACTGTCGGATGAAGAAAACAACAAGAATAAGTTTTTTAAAAATAACGGCATAACGGTTACCTGTTAAAACTGTTGAAATACCCGATGGTTAAAGTAAAGTAATACACGTTGTTGCACAGTAGCACACAGTATTGCACAGTATTTTATATTATTATTGATTCAATAATTGTCACTGCACAGTATTTTACATTATCAAATCAATAATTTATATTATTTGAATAATATTATTAGACAACATTATTGACGATGTCTAAAAAATTCTGTCGAGAAAAGGGGTTAGGTTATTTAATTGCGTGCCAATAAGGAGAAATCCTTATCGGAAAGCCCCCTCTTTCCTGAGAATGATCTGGTTGTTAATATTGTGATTCCGTAATATTATTTGTGAATAACAATTAATTATTGATAAAAATGATAAAAAAAATTTGTTCAATGTGGATATAAATGGAGAAAAATTTAGCAAAAGAGACAATTGTTGAAAATTGATATTTTATCTTTTCTGATAAAATAATTCATTCAAATATATTATTATAATATTATATTATAAATGTATAATGTGATAATATAATAATATATAGTATAATTTTATAATTTAAATGATAATATTTTTACCATAAATTCACGATATATGAATAAAAAGAGAAGAAAGAGAGCAAATTGGATCTGAATTGTTTTTGTTATAAAAATATTTAAAACATGTGTGGGCCCCACTGTCCTTTTGGTTGCTAAATGCTGATTTTTTTTGCTGAGAGTGAATTTTCCAAGTTTGCATCCGTAGGAAATTATTATTCAGCTTTGGTGTGCTAAGCATTTTCCTATAAATAGGGTGCTTAGTTAGAAATAAAAATAACACCAGAATCAAAAATTTCTTTCTCTATAGTATCAAGCATATTTCTTGTGATTGTTTAGATATTTTGAGTGTTGATAACAATGCAAGTTTTCGTCTGCATAATATCCAATATTTCAGTCAGATTCAGTATTATACTGAGGTAAAGGATGTTATTTTTTTGTAAAGGATATTATTTTTCTTATAAATGATTTTATTTATTTCAATATCATTTCACCGAAATATTGGTATGAATTTTATTTTAAAATTTTTATCTTTTCATGTCGGGGTTACTATTCACGTATACGACACTATTCACGTATACGGCACTATTCACGAATACGGTACTCTTCACAGAAAAATTAAATATTCTTTTCTTTGTCCAAGTTGTCTGTTATGATTTCTATCTTTGATTGGATTCATGTTTTGAACTTCATTCTTGAATTTTACTCCATAATTGATTATTATAGAGTATTCTTGAACTTGGATAAACTAAGTTACGAATTCCTAATCTTTGTCTTTTATCTCATTGAATTCGTTCTTTATATTATTTTTTATCATCCTCGGTCCTAAATGGTGATATAACTGAATGTCTTTGGCCTATAGTGCAAAGATAAATGATTATCTGATGAAAATCTTTGGCCTGTAGTGCAAAGATGAATGATTGCCTGATGAATATCTTTGACCCGTAGTACAAAGATGGACAGGTGTTGAGATTAACATGACCACTGGTGATACAAATGAATATCTCTTTGGCCGTAGTACAAAGATGAATATTTGATTTGAGATATATATTGATTGATGTTACAGGGATAAAATATTGATGATGAACTTTTAAATAATAGAAGATAGTAGACATCATTTTCTACTTAACTCTTCTAATGAATTGTTATTTCCACTGCAGTTGTTGATCTAAAACTTGTTGTCCATAATATTTTATCTGATTTGTTGAAGACTAACGATAATTTATTCTTCATTATTTTAGTCATAATATTCTTTACTGAGCTAGTTGAGCTCACCCTTTTCTTCCATTATTTTCTTCAAAAAATGAGAATGTCGTAAGGACTAGTCGGGGGACAGAGTGATGATCCGAGTTAGAGCATTAGTAGTCCTCACTATTTTTATAAAATAGTGTGATAATAATTGTAATTAGGACTTAGTTTGAGTGTTTATATTTTTTACATGTTTGTATTGACACTCACAGTTGTGTGGTCGTATTTTGCACGACCGTATGATATAAAAGATTGTATTTGAATTCTGTACCATATGTTTGACGACTCAGAATAGATTGAGTATTGAACCTATTTTGGGGACGTCACCCCCCCAACTCAAAACCCCTAACCTCTATAGCAACACTTTTATTGTAGAAATATTAAAATATTGTAAAAATATCAATTTTCAATTTGTATCTACCTATATTATAAAAACTAATTAACACATAGGCAATTGTGTGTCATTATACTTGTAAAATTAAATTTTTTATAAAAGAATAGATTTTTTATTTCTTAATTTGAACACAAACCACCACAATTCAAACTCCCAACCTCTGGTAGATATGAGTTGGATCATACCATTGGACCAAAGGCCAATTGATTTGATGTTGTGCAGCTTTTGCCTTCCAAAATTAAACAACCCCACAATTAGTTAAGGCCGTTAATAATATCAAAAAAAATATTTATATTATCAATTTTGCTTTACTTTAACAATATAGTTATTGCTATGTCATTATTAATTAACTTAATTAAACTCATTTTTTGAATTTCCTCCAAATTTGACAAAATAATATTTTAGAAAAAAAAAATTACCTTCAAATTTCAAGGTTAGTTAAATAGATAACTTGTTCTCAAGGGAGACACATGTTATATTTGAAATTAGATAGATATTCATATTTGAATTTTACTTAATTTAAAATAATTTGAGACTGATATAAAAAAAAATTATAATTGGGGTAGAAATTCAAAATAATCCTTTGTAAGATGTGAATCTTCGAATAAACAAGAACCTGAAAGACAATTTTTTTGAATCATTGTATATTTTTAATGCATGCATGTATGTCTTTAGAATAATACACCAGAGAGTACGAAAAATTTAATATAATTATGAATATAATATATATTATATGATTGTATTAGTAGAAATGATGAATAAAATTCGGGACTAACTCAATATTAACCCGAGACTAACCCAATAACTAACCAAAATGACTCAGTTAATTTGAATAAAATATTCAATTGCCTTGTTATATATAGTAATAGATTTTTTATAAAAAAAGTTATTACTAATAGTTATTAACAAAACGCCAAATATAATAATTTGTAATATATATTATATTTCTTTATTATTAACTAAACAAGAAAATATGAACCAAAAATATTAGAATGAAAAATAATGATTTTTATTTTCTTGGAATCTTATTGAATGACAATTTTTTGAAGGGCGATGCGATAAGTCTCAAATTTTTGGTCTCAAAAAATATATTTCAAATGATGTGTCGCCATAACATTGGTTGAGTTGATCTTATGTGATTGACTATATCATAAATTATTATTAAAAAATTCAATACAATGTTGTTTAAAATTTATTTGAGATCAAAAATTTAAGACTCTTAATATAATTTTTTTTTTTGGAAATATTAACCGATAAAAGCCAAGAGGGAATGTAAAGTACGAGTGCCATTGCTTGCACTTAAATGAGAGGCGCACGTTAATTCGTGATGACAAAGCCAGTCACGTACGGTACTAAAATGCGCCAAATGCGCATAAGCTTTTCCTCAAAATGCCAAACGAATTTACCAGGTCCATACTATTGATACCTACATTTAGCAAAATTAATACCCACATAATATATTAATATATGCAAAATTCATACCTACATTTAGCAAAAAATTAAAAATAATAAATAAATTAATACCTACGTTTAATATAATAAAATTGACATTTTCACAAGTTAATATTAAATATAGGAATAACAAGAGAACGGAGTCATTAATATTTTTTTTAATACTTCTTTGAAATTTACAAACTAAATATATAAAAGAACAAATTTTATTATCTAAAGCGGCAAACAAAAAAGCATAGAGGGCAACATTTTTTCACCTAAAAATATCAATTTCCTATAGTATAACAGAGTTATTGATAATTCTAGACGAGAAAAGGATGTTTTTATCGTATTTCTCTCGCCGGATAAATTCTATATTCATGTGAGAAAACTTGTATAAAAATATAATTTTTTATGTGAAATTATCATTTTTATCATGTAGTTTTTTATAAATTAAGGGATTTTTTTTGATAACCGAGAGTTTTCTAACCGCAATCGCTCGGGTTAGTCTTTTCATACAAGCTTACGCTAGCGTCTCCGTAGTCCCATGAACCATTTCTGACCTTGACAAATTATTGCTGGTGATATTCGATCCCAGAATGTCCGAGTATAAAAATTGATATTTTCATAAGTTCTCTCACATAAGAGTGTGAGACCCATCCCGAGAGTGAAGCCAGACAAAATAATAGTAGAGTCAAATTACTAAATTATATTATCAACAAATTTATTACATCACACACACACACACACATATATATATATATATATATATATTCAGTAGGGTCAAATTACTAAATTACATCCATAAAAAATTTATTACATCATATATATAAAAAAAATTCAATGGGATCAAATTATTAAATTACACCTACAAAAAATTTATTACATCATATATAACAAAAAATAAAAAAAATAGTTCAATAGAGTCAATTGACCCCACAGTCATACACTTGGCTTCCCAACTGAATCCATATACTATTCATTGACACTAGTAATATCAATTTCCTAAATTAATATAGTTAAACAAACATATACATATAATTTTCTCTCTCCTAGCCTCCTTCAGTTAGTTCTGCTACCTGGAGAGCCATTTTAGGCTAATGGGTTGGTGCTGATTCACTTCACTGGGATCGAGGCTTAGTGCAAAACTGAAGCTGATTTTTGTCTTTTTGGCCGGGCCCTTAATTTCCTTTTTCAACTTTCCCGCTTCTTGATTCCTCCATTAAAATGAATTCTTCATTCCTCTGATTTGAAGCTCTCATTTTCTCTCTCCTTAAATGCCACTTAATGTTAAATCTCAAGCCCCTTAAAATTATTGCAGTCTTCATTTATTTTCTGGGGATTATTAAAGGATACTAGAGATGAATACCAGAGCCCGCACTACTCTGCAGTCTATGAAAGCCTCTTCTCCATTAAAGCATGTAAAAGTAAGCCAGCCCACCATTACATGACTCACCTTTATTAGCTAATCAACGTTTTAAACAGTTTTCTTGATTTTTTATTATTATTAGTATTATTTTACTGTGGATGTTCTTAATTTATGAATGGAAGTTCTTCTTCTTGTTGTTCTGAAAAAAAGGAGTTTAGTTTTCTAAGAGAAAATATGGCTTCAACTTTGATGGGAATGCTTCGGAAGCTGAAATTTTCAAGAAATTTTGAGAAAGTAGGCATCTTTGATGAAGAACCCATCTGGGTTTTCCAAATCCAATCTGGAAATAATGTGGATGTATTATTGGATTAATAAAAGTGGAATTTTTGTTTATTTTTGGAAAGCTCAAAAAGTTGTCATCTTTGATTCTTATCCACAAATGGGTGTTTATTTTTTTTCCCTTCCCTTTATTATGTAGATGTATGTAAATATCTTTCCATATTGGTTCCAATTCTTTTCTTGAGGAAGCTCATTGATTTATTCTACTTTTATTTGCTTGAAGGAACCCATTGATGTGCAGATGGATGCTGATAAGGCAACCACAAGTAAAAGAGGCTCAATCCGACATCGAAAAATGGCTTTGCAACAAGATGTATTCATTTCACATTCTCTAAAATATTGAATTCTTATGATTATTATATATAAATTTTGTTATTTTAGTGATTTAGTTTTGGACACTTGAATTTCAGGTTGATAAGCTGAAGAAAAGTCTTAGGCATGAAGAGAATGTTCACCGAGCTTTGGAGAGGGCTTTCAATAGACCTTTGGGAGCTCTTCCTCGCCTCCCTCCTTATCTCCCTCCTTCTGTAAGCATTTCAATTCCTATGATTTACATATATTACATCTTCATTTTTATTTTATTTTGTTCATGCTATTTTTTGACATTTGAAAAAGACCTGTAATTTTTCAAAGGATATTAGGGGGAAGAAGTCTATGATTTGTACTTGATTTAATTTTCATAGGAAAAAAAAATGAATGATATTCTGGTTTGCTTGAACCGAAGAGAAAAAATATCGGATTTTGCTCGATTTCACATAATATGTCAGGGTACCTGTCATTTGATCTTGTATAAGTTTTCATTGGGGTTAAATAGTCTGAATTTGATATCCGTAGACACTAGAGCTTGTTGCCGAAGTGGCTGTTTTGGAAGAGGAAGTTGTTCGACTTGAAGAACAGGTTGTGCATTTTAGGCAAGGGTTGTACCAGGAAGCTGTATACATTTCAACTTCCAAAAGGAATATGGAAAATTCAGCGGATATGTATGATTTGTGTCAAATTAAAGATTGGAAACAGAAGCAATCCAAGTTAAATGAAGCCAATGCAGCAGCATTGACAACTAAGCATTACCCTTTGCTCCCTGGTAATGGCATTAGAATTGACCACATTGCCTTTTTTTCTATTGTCCTTTTTGTAACATTTTTCTAACTAGAGCCACTCATGGGAATTGGCGAACCTTCTTATTGGTTATTCCTGTTCGTTTTAACATATTAGACGATGGGCGAGGAAAAGAAAATCAAACTGGCGTAATCTCCTTGAAGGACAAGCAGCGATCGCCAAATTTGAAAGTCTACGCGGTTAGGGCTCCAGCGAAGAAAGCTCACATTGAGAATAGATCAGAAGGAGGACATTTAGATCCTCAGAAATTGCAGGTGCTAATATTACTAACTTTAGTACATTGAAGTCGAATATCTATGCAGTGAAATGAGTGTGGAATTGTAGTATTTTCAGCTAGAAGGCGGCGTAATGAACAATGATAGTGCAGAAGGAAAGATTCCTGCTATTCAAAATGAGAGGTTATCAGGAGATGACAGTCCAAACAAGATTTCCGAGAGTATTTTGAAATGCTTAATGAACATTTTTGTGAGAATGAGTTCAAGAACGAGTAGGAGCATGGCCGAGACCATAACTTCATTATCAGCATTTGAGGAAGCAGAGTTTAAGGATCCTTATGATATCTGTTCCGAATTTGGGGAAAGAGATATTGGTGCATATGCGCATTTATTTGCAGTTGAAGCTACGTCGATCAATCCTAACCGAACAACAATTTCAGTGTTTCTTGTACGTAGACTGAAGTAAGTTACTTGTGCAGATTAGTTTTGTTTTTTTTACTTCATTCCCTATTGAATTGAAGCTGCCTGGGGTTTACACTTGATATCTGTCTTCAGTTCTTTCAGACTACTACTTGGGAAACTTGCTGTGGTTGATCTAATGGGCCTGACTCATCAAGAAAAGCTTGCATTCTGGATCAACACTTACAATTCATGCATGATGAACGTATGAGTGAGACCTTTCTATGAACCTATTTCAAGAAACTTTATTACATTCCTTTGCGAACAGAAAAAATTATGCGTATTTTTAGTCCTACACGAATGTATCTTCTTCTTTTTTCCCCTACAAAGGAAAATTCAGCTGATGTTGAAATGCATTTGTTTAGGCATTTCTAGAACATGGAATACCAGAGAGTCCTGAGATGGTTGTTGCACTGATGCAAAAGGTAATTATTCCTCTATCCTTTTCATCATTTAACACAAATAAATTATAATCTCAGTCTGAAAAATACTTTTATCATACCACAGCATTAGCCCTTATAATTCCATTTCTTCGAGATCATCTTATGATATGCAAGCCTAATATTTTTGTTCGTCCTGTACGTGGACATATATGAATTCATAATTTGACAAAGTTCCGTCTCTTATTCCCCAGGCAACGATCAAAGTTGGGGGACATTTGATAAATGCAATAACCATTGAACATTTCATACTGAGACTGCCTTATCACTCCAAATATGTGAGTTTTTTTTGTTTTTTTTTTCAGAAACCAACCCTTTTTATTTCCGTCCTGAAAACATCCCCTTTTATCTGATGATGTGCACTGTTTATGAATTCCTAACAGACATTTGCAAAGGGTTCCAAAAACGATGAGATGACAGCACGGAGTGTCTTTGGATTAGAGTTATCTGAACCGTTGGTTACATTTGCACTCTCATGTGGAAGTTGGTCCTCTCCTGCTGTAAGTTTTTAATGCATAGTTATATATTGCATTCATTTTATTACTGATTCTCGAATAATTTTGAAAATTAAGGTGCGAGTTTACTCTGCATCCGGGGTTGAAAACGAATTGGAAGTGGCGAAAAAAGAGTACTTGCAGGCCTGCGATTGGCATTTGTATGACAAAGAACATGGTTGCGATTCCAAAACTGTTGGATTGGTATCTACTAGATTTTGCAAAGGACTTGGAGTCGTTGCTCGATTGGATATGCCTTCAACTACCAAGCGAAGTCGGAAAAGAAGCGATTAAATGCCTCGAGAGAGGAAAAATTGATCCCCTGACAAAGTTTCTGCAAGTGATCCCCTATGAGTTCAGTTTCAGGTACCTTTTGCACAAATAAAATTTTCTTCATTTTGCCTCTCGTCCACATTTTTTCGACTCATAGGGTTGTAGACAAGTATAGAATATACATAGTGAAGTAAATATATACTCTTCCCCCTTTGATGTGAGTAGTTTTGACTTGTGGAGCAATGTTTCCTTCATAAAGATGCTGGTGTAGTTATTATTCATTGTATGAAATCATGGAGAAAAATTATACATGAAATAGGCAAATTCTAAAGTTTTAATTATAGTCTAGAATTCCCTCTTTAGTATACATAGACTATCTATGGAGTTCTACTGTTAACAACTAGTGACCAAAGAAAATATGAAAAAGCCAATCTTGCCTTAGAATCATGCCCTCTTGAATCTTTTGCTTTAAGATAACCTTCTTTTTTTTTTTTTATTATCAGATATGTTGCTATAATACAGCATTTATTCAGTCATATATTCTGTCTTCTTATATATATATATATGTATATATCGGTTCGGATCTTAAACTTACCTTTTATTCAACATATCTTGCTTACCCCCTTAGCGACGGATTCGATCCGTCGTTATATATACAACCGTCCCTAAAAACTATAGCGACGGTTGTATATATAGCGATGGACCGAACCGTTGCCTGATCTGTCGCTAAAGGGGTAAGCAAGGTATGTTGGATAAATGGTAAACTTAAGATCCGGACCGATATATATATATATATATATATATATATATATATATATATATATATATTCTATTAAAGAAATGAAGTGGAACTCAGCATAATCTAGCACTGTTATAAATTGAGTAGGATTCTTTGTTTTGTTCTCTATGCAAGGTTGGTTCTGTTAGTACCGATTGTAGCGTTTGAAGTGATGGTGTTTGCAGCGTTTGGAGGCCTTAAATGCACCGCACTATTTTTGGTGCATTGCATTGGAGTCTCAAACGCTGCGTTTATGAGTTAAATAAGTTGCGTTTGAAAACGAATAAGATTTTCAAGTGCGTTTAGACTCTCAAAAGCATTGTGCAGTATAATTCAAAATACTTATTTGTCTTCCCTAAGTTGATAACTAAGTCTATTGAAATGGCCATAGGGGAAATGACAAATGTCTTTCAATATTAAAGAATTTAGGTGGGAACAATGACATCCCATTACTCTGTCTATAGCATTTAGAAGAAAAATGGGGTATGTAGTTTGGAATTTGAAGCTGAAATAATGGGTTTTTGACATCCAAATACAGCCACTGATGCCTTACATTTATCATGACTTTTTGGCTTTTTTCACCAAAATTTGCTTACTCAAGACAAAATTAAAATTAAAATTAAAATTAAAATTAACAACTCTACTCACATTTATTAGTCATACACATGGTTACTCTTTAGCTGTTACAACATGTGATTTGAGTGCACTCTCCCTCCATTGACTTAGGTCAAAGTTTTGATTGGGCAATAATGTCAGTAGAGATCTCTGCCATGAACTTGACCTGTGAAGGGGAATGATTAATATGTTAAAAAAAAACTGATGAATTCTGAGACTTCTTGTGGTAATGCTGCCAAGAGACTTTGCTTTTCTTATTAGGATTCTTAAGATCTCTAATTTTGGAACTAATCATTTGTTTTCTCCCTAAAATATATAACAATTGGAGTTAATAAATCAAATCTAATCGCCTGTCGAGTATTATTAGTTTAAAAATAACTTAAAATATTAATTTGATGTTGTGGATGGTTGCGTTTAACGTGTGAAATTACAAAACCGTCCGCTCATGTTTACACTGAATTGCAATGCAATATAGAAGCTAATATTTCAATTTTTGCAAAATCGTCCTCTCTGACCAATTTTAGTCAAAATAAGTGAATCATGTGCATAACAAACAATAAATAAAATAAAATAAATCATTTATATGTATGAAAACAAATCAGTAATCACCAACCCAGGAGCCTTATGAATATTCTAACAATATGATTGCGTGACCTTCAGTGTCTTTTCATACAAGTTGGAGTGAATCACACAAGTCTTGCTCAAGCTCTTCTAGGAAATTTAATGTCAATTTTTTTTTTGCAATAAAAAGAATTTTCTCTCTTCTAATTGTTTAGTATTTATAAATAGAGAATTTATTTTACATTTTATTTTGTCATAGATATAAATTATTTATTTAATTTATTGTGCTGATTGTTTTTAACCCTATATTATTAAAAGAGAATATATTTTAGAGTATAAACTGACTATTTTACCCCTTAAAGATTCGCATTATGCGCACATGATTCACTTATTTTGACCAAAATTGGTCAAAGGGGGTTAATTTTGCAAACCGAAACATTACCTATGAAATTGTAAAAATGAAAACATTAGTGTCTATGTTGCAATTTGGTGTAAACATGAGGAGAAAGTTTTGCAATTTATCCATAAATCTAAATTTAAAGCATAATTAGTACAAAGAAATACATAGAATCAACAAGAATTAAAAAAAGAATTCTTTTTCAATTAGGAAAATTTGTATGTTAATAGCCTGATTATTATGAACACTAAAAAATTGGGTATGCGGAACGAAATTAGTTACGAGAAACGCTACCTATCGTAGAATTTACAAGACATCTACTTATCGTATTATAATTCAGCACGATTGTAATTAGTACGCAGCACACAAGCATGGCAATAAAAGTTCCCAGACTACCCTTATTTTATATATATATATATATATATGGGGTTGCATCCACAGCAACCGGTTGTTGGGAGCAACCACTTTATATAGGGTTTGAGAGTCATTATTATAATGGGGTCCACTGTACTTAGGGGATAAATTGAGTCAAAAACTCCTACAAGGAATGGGATAAAATAGTTGTTCCCAGCATCCGATTTTTATATATGCAACCCCTATATATATATGGATAAATTTGACCCCAACAGTGCATGTGATTGAACTGGTTGGTATTTGGAGCCAGCCAGCCAGCCAGCAGCAGCAGCCAGCCCACCAGAATCTAACTTTGTCTCATGCTCAAGAAAAATATAACAATCCTTCTATGGGACCGGCCAGGGGCGACCGGTCGGAATTTTTTATTTTTTGTTTGTTATGACTTCCAAAAAATTAATGTGATTTATTAAAATTAAAATTTTTACAAAAAACAGTAATTTAAGAATTATTTAGATACATATAAAAAATAGAATTGTACAGTCGCCATCCTATAAGCTAACACAAAGTAGAATGAGTGGTCCTTGCAAATGTCCACTTCGATGGCGCTATCAGCCATCCACTTTTAAGCAAAGAACAAAGTACTTTTCTCAAAGTTGAGGGCACCCAAAATGCTAAGCCTCAAGGCTGATGTCCTTGAAGTACTTATCTGTATTTGCATAATGCACTTAATTATTAGTAGCTGTATTTGTACTTCAGTGAAAGATATCTGGTGACCGTTTTCAATGAATTCGGTTATCATGAAGTTAACTTTATGATAAATTAGTCAATTGACCAATACTGTGCTAGTACTGACACAGAGAGAGAGATCACTTCCCACTTGCAAATAACGTAACGGTATGTGTCTCGGAGAATTTAGCGTAGTATAGATAAGATTGACACTAGATTGTGGGATTGAAATCGACGACCTTAAGATTATTTTTTTGGGATTTTTATTATTTTAAGGTATGGCATAGTATGAATTTAAGAAATGGATGGTCACATTGGGAGGAACGGGAGGAAGAGGGTGCCATTGCTAAGCTTGTTATGAGGAGGAATGGTGGATAGATCTTGGTCAAAGATACCAACTGGTTAATCAATCAAGTTTGTTAGCAGGTTGCTTTGGATTCTTGATCGTGTCGGTGTTATGGGAAATATTAAAATGTAAAGTTGCTCCCCTAGAGTTTGTCAAATTGTGTTGTTTTGATCCTCAATTTTAATATTTAGCGAAACAATCTCTTATGGTGTATTTAGTAGTGCAAAGTTGTCTCCTTTAGGATAACTCTACGGTCTACACTATTAAATGTACAACAGGGTATTGTTTTGTTAAATATGCAAACTAGTACCAAACCAAAAGTTTTTGACAAATCCAGGGGGCAATTTATGTTTTTGTCTACAGTTTTAGAGTTGTACACAAGAATTAAGAAAATGATTGTATAACATTAAATATAATATTAATTGTCTATTATACCCTTAAATTCTCATTTATTACCATAGTTATTTCATACTCAATCTCTCTCATCTGTAACATTTTCTTATGAAGGGTAATTTTGGATATAAAATGACAAATAATTAAGGAAAATGAAATCATCTAAATCACCCGTTCGATTCCAGTCTTTCAATCCTGGATTATATTAACACGTTTAGTCATAATTCATCTTGTCATGAGATTTATCAACATATAAATCATTTTTCATAATAAATTCTTTAATAAGCCATTAACTGAAAATAAATAAACAAATAAATATATAAATAAAAGTGTCCTTCACAATAATATACAATATTTAGTAAGTAATTACAACAATAGTGCATTTAAAATATTTACATAATTAATACATTTTCCATATTTATTTACAATATTAGTGTAATTAGGATTCCTTAATTTAGGGAATTAGTAAAGGATTCAATTCATAATAATAAGGAAACCTAAAATCAAGGAGAAATAACTGCCATAATTAATAATTCAAATTCAAATATCTTGGATCTAACAACAAAAACAAATTCAAATTCAAAAATAATAATTCAAATTCAAATATTCAAAGTTTGGCAACGTCATCTTCCTTCTCCCCTTCGCCGGTCATCTTCTTCCTCCCCTTCGCCGGTGAGACCCAATTTCATGTCAAAAAAAAATAAGAACACTGCATAGGAAAGAGAGAGATAAGAGAGTGATGTGTAATATAATGTTGATAACCAAACCTTCGTACCAAGGTAACCAAACGTTTATACCAAGGTAACCAAACCTTTATATCAAGGTAACCAATCTACCTCCACACCTGCAGTATGAATTAGTTACCTTAGTATGAAAGTTTGGCAACCAACTGCATGAAAGTTTGACTACCAACTGCATTACATTCAAAATCAATTGGTAACTTAATAAAACAGAATTGGTTACCTTGGTATGAAGGTTTGGCTAGCAATTTCATCACATTCAAAATAAATTAGTAACCTAATAAAACTGAATTGATTACCTTGATATGAAGGTTTGGCTATCAACTGCATGAAGGTTTGGCTACCAACTGCGTCACATTTAAAATAAATGGTAATCTAATAAAACTGAATTGGTTACCTTGGTATGAAGGTTTGGCTGCCAACTGCACTATGTAAAAAACTGCAGGTGTGAAGGTGGATTGGTTACCTTGGTATGAAGGTTTGGTTACCAACTGCACTATGAAGGTAACCTAATAAAACTGAATTGATTACCTTAGGTATGAAAGTTTGGCTACCTTAGTTTGGTTACCTTGGTATAAATCAACGCTCACGGCTGTGTGATGAATCGAACTACAATTGTGATATAAGTTGAAGATACGATGAATGGGCAGTAAACAAACAAACAAACAAACAAAAAAATATCAATCTTATAAAGAATAAAGTATGGCAGTATTAGTTGGGAAGTAACTTCTTTAAGTGTTACTGGACTATGAGTAGGGGCATGTTTAAAGGATATGCAGCAAATATTATAGGTTGCCTTGGGTGGTTGGGCTTGGAAAACTAATGGATATGGAATACTTCATGGAGAGTGGTGGGAGGGACTCCTTCCCCTACTTTTTCAAGCTTCTCGAAAGCATCCATGGCCGACACTGATGATTTCTCCATTTTCAAGTTTTTCGAAATCATCCATGGCCGACACGGAGAGTGGTGGAGGTGCTATATGGTTTACTTATTAATTACTTAATTTAATAAGTAAATTAATACTAATCCCCTAAGTTAAGGAATCCTAATTGCATACTAATTCCCTAAATTAAGGAATCCTAATTGCACTAATATTGTAAATAAATATGAAAAGTGTATTAATTGTGTAAATATTTTATGAGTGCACTATTGTTGTAATTATTTTAAAAAATGTAATAGAATATGTAATTGTTCCTAAATAAAATAATCAAGAGTCGTTGGACATGGTTTATATAAGCTCACTCTTAAAATGCAAAACATACAATGATTTTATCTTTTTGGGCCAATCAAACGGGCTTTCCTTGACGTAACTATATTGTTACATGGCGGTTCAATAAAGCCGATTCTTTTGGGCCATAAAAAGGGCTGGGCTCAATTGGTCTGGTAAATAAGAACCCATATTTAACAAAAAAGCGACTACAAAAGCAACTTGGTTATATGTGTGGGCCGGGCCAGGCCAGTTATCGTTTTTATTTATTATTTATAATATAAATAATGACACGTTAAAAATTTCATAATATTTTATTATTTAAATTAAAAACTGTTCTAATTTTCTTTTGTTTTGGTAAGTGAAAAAAAATCAAAATGAAAATCTCAATTGTAATGTTTCCTTGGTAGATTTTGTCCGTCATTAGTCCAAATCTTTTGGATTAATGATTTCTTCATAATAAATAAAACTTTGCCGTTTGCAAAAACAAAAATAAAATAAAAGTTGGTTAATATATTATTCTTT
Organism: Panax stipuleanatus; assembly: GCA_020205555.1. NCBI lineage: Eukaryota > Viridiplantae > Streptophyta > Magnoliopsida > Apiales > Araliaceae > Panax > Panax stipuleanatus. The sequence continues at coordinate 127,961,012 of CM035118.1, forward strand.
TTATTTTTATTTTAACCAACAACACATATTTGTTGCAACTTGTATTTTGTTTATATATTTTGCGCGGGTTTTTAAGTGTTTAGATGTTAAAAAAAGCGCCTTGGTAATAAGTTATAAGGTTTATAATTTTTTGTCATTAATTAAAGAAAGTCTTAATATTGGACCTTTTTTTTAATGAATAGTTGTGTAAGATAATCTTAGATATATTTTTGTACTAAAATTTAAACATTTGAAATTTAATATTGATATATTATTGAAAATAATAATGTCTAAGCTTGTCGAACATATAAACCATGACACTTGTTAGAGGAAAAAAGGTAATATTAATTTTGGAAAACCTATGGGATACACGTAGAACACCATTACTCCTACTTCTTGAGAACTCATGGAGTATTTTTTTACGACAACTTTGCCACAACATTCCACAGCTTTAACACCAAAGCTTTAGCTCAGTTGGTGGACTAGACCTCCTGCTTTGTCAAAATGATGCTTTACAAATAAAAATAGAAGAAAAACTAACGCACCCAAACTTACATAAAATGGACGTCCTACTATTGTAAGGAGGTTAGACACATTTTTAAACGCGAAACCTTTAAGATTGATATTCTATCTTCTTTTTTTTCACTTGGTAAACAACCCCATCGAAAGCGTTGGTCCATTTCCAAAAGAGCCAGGGTCTAAATTGAAGACATAACACTCGAGAAATAGAGGATCATCGGGAGTGGTTAGCATGAAGTGAACTTCATGCTCAATATAGTGTTGACCGATAAAAATCAGCCCGAACCGGATTGATACCGAACCAAACAGAAACCGAAAGTAGCCAAATTCTGATACCGATACTAGTACTTGTTGGACCGGTATACCGATACCAGTACCGAACCAAACAGAAACCGAAAGTAGCCAAATTCCGGTACCGATACCAGTACCGGTTAGACCGGTATACCGAATCGATTTATCGGTCGGAATTGGTTTTTACCGAATAAACCGAAAAATAATATAATTATTATTTTATTATTATTATTATTTTGTATTGTATTATTATTATTATTATTATTAATTATTTATTAATAATAAAAAATAAAAAAATTGGAAAACCGGTATATACTGGTTCAGTTTGGTAAAATCAAATCATAAAAACTCAGTACCAAAATCGGTACTAAAAAATCAGTATATACCGGTTTTTTTGTACAGAAACCAAACCGGATTTTTTGTACCGAACCGAGAAAACCGAAAAAATCAAATTTTTTGCCCACCCCTAACTGACACGCAGGTGAAAAAATCACTCTCTTGCATGTATGTTATTACTATATTAGATATGAAATAAACTTATTATGAAGTTTATTTCATGCTAATCGGATGAAGGATCATCATATTTGATTAACTACAACCGGTACTTTATTTCAATTTTTTTTAATATTCTATTCTACGCTGGTCTAGGCATATTAATTCTCCTTCAATCATTACAACTGCTCAAAGACTCTGACTTATTATGTTGCCAAAATTGACTACAAGACCTTGCAGGTTTTAGCTGACCAAATTATGACTAGAGACAAGAAATTGTGGTGGCCTTTAAAGTACGTACTTGAAAATTGAAAAAAGAAAAAGAAGAAGCAATTGGCGTAATTTGCATGCATTCTTTTCGTATCATATCATATCATAAATTTACATGTCTGGATTTTCCCTAAGCGGACTCCAAAACCAAAAGGGTCTAATGGGGATATTTCTCTTATAGATTTGTATAGTATAATTCAAATACTCCCTTCGTCTTTAACATGATGAATAAAATATATTTTAATTATACATATTAAAAATAGTAAAATGGACAAAGAGTAAAAAAAATTAAATTTATTTTTAGTGATCCCCACAATATTACTTTTATTTCATTTTATCCAAATAGACTTCACTAAATGACATATAACACTTCACTTTATGTTCAATTGGCTCGTATTCTTAGGGACAAAAAAAATATATACATTTAGTCATCTTTTTGAGAACAAAATGAGTAATTTGTACAGCATAAATCACACACACACACACACACACACACACACACACATATATATATATATATAGGGTCAGTCTCTCCAGCGAACCATAAAGAGCGAACTAAAAACGAACTGGTTATAGCGACGGTTTTTTCCGTCGCTATAACATAGAAAGCCGGTTTTTTATGTTATAGCGATAAAAAAAACCGTCGCTATAGCCGGTTCGTCATTAGTTCGCTTCCTATGGTTCGCTAGAGAGACGGACCCTCTATATATATATATATATATGTTTGCAATACATATAGTACTTTTTCATGAGGTGTTCGTTAGAAAATGTATGATTCCACATCTTAAATTGAATGCCATCTTTCACAAAAATATGTGATCCAAATAATAGAATAAGTGAAAGCAATAATATGTCATCTAAAATTAATTTACATGTCAATTAATTTGATGTTGAATAATGTAGATTAGGATGTGGAATGCGGATTTTAGTTATGTGAAATTGAAAGTTATAAAATAAGACAGTAATGTGTGAGTTTTTTCAATACTATATCTTAGGTATTCACATGTCGCTATAACATAGAAAACCAGTTTTTTATGTTATAGCGACAAAAAAAATCGTCGCTATAGCCAGTTCGTCATTAGTTCGCTTCCTATGGTTCGCTAGAGAGACGGACCCTAGACATAAAATTTTCATTATATTTAAGGACACTCTTTAAAATATCAATCTTTATATGTCTTGTAAGAATAAGAAAAGATTTAGCAAGAGGCAAAGGTGGTCACGTACTCATCCTTGAATTTAAAAAAAATGAGTTATTATAGGAGTATATATGTGAAAAAAATTTGCAATTAACCTAGTTGTACTTTATTTTTTGTGATTTTGCCCTCCCATCATTTAATTTTTGTATTTTGAAAAAGATGTACATGTATGGTGACTTACTTACGTCGAAAATACGTATAAAACATAGAATATGGGGCGATTATAAAACAATTTCAAGAAATTATGCTTCGAAAAAATAATTTTGTGGTTACTATTTTATAATTCTAATTATTGGCAACCTTTATATGAACTATTATAAATTTTATTAAATTTATTTAGTTACAACAATGCCACCTTGAAGTTACTTTTTTCTTTTTTAATTTCTTTTGTTGCGTTTCGTTGCGTTTGTGGTCTACACGCAATGGTCGAAAAGTAGTGCGGTACGTCTGAATTTTCGAATACTACCGTTGCAAACATTCTAAATCCCGGTAACCGAACAAATTCATCGAAAACCCTTGCACACAGGGCCGGCCCTGAGGGAGTGCAGAAGGGGCGACCACACAGGGCCCTCAAATTCGGAGGTCTCCCAATTTTTTTTTTGTGTGTGTAAAAAATTGATTATGGAAGTTTGATTGATGATTTTGCAGCAAAAAATATAAGAATGATGCTAGCGATCGTGTGAAGTTTATTGTTCATTTAAGTTTTAGCTACCTTTTCTTTTTAATTGATAATTTATTCAAGTTTTAGCTATATTTTCTTTCTAATTGATAATTTTGTTACTCGACGTTGACATTTATTATTTTAATTAATGATGAATTTTGATATAAATTGTGCTTTATATATTGATGCTGATAAAAAAATTAGTATTTTTATATGCTAGAGGGCCTCTATTTTCTCGCAGATGACCTTCAAATTCTTAAGACCGGTCCCTGCTTGCACATCGAAGGAAAGATTTAACGCAAAAAGATCTAGAAGAGAGAAATATCAGTGGAGGGGGTGAAATTAAGGTAAAATCCAAGCATAAAAAAGAAACGAAAAAATCTTAAAAGAACAAAGATGAGGTTGACATGAAACTCGTTGGTATTATTAAAAAATATATATATAATTTGCCAACTTGTGCCGTGGACATAGAATCAAATAAATTTGTAGTAACATAATTTTAACAATATTGTTGTTTTTTTAAAGTATATAACAAGATGAGAAAAGCTGGGTGGGGCTGAGATACGAGATGCTCCCACTGTATGTATAGGTGGTAATATTTACTAATATACAATAGCACTCGGTGACACATAATACGTATGTACATTATAAAAATAAAATAATTTTTTTATAAAATTAAATACAAAATATACATTAAAAACATAAAATAATAACATAATTAAATTTACAGAGTCAAAAAATAAAATAAGATTTTTATTAAATTTAAAAAATTAAATAAAAAGGCATAATAAATAAATAATATAATTAAATTTATAAAAAAACTAAAGAGAAAGAGAAGGAGAAAAGCGTGACACAAATCAATTAACAAAGCCGCCATGCAAAAACAATAATATCTTATATATTTTTGTTTATGTAATTCAACATCACCAGTAGTTTTAATTCTCCATTTGTTTAAAGGTAGATGCTTTTAAATAACAATATAACTAATTAAACTGTTAGTAATTAAATGTATTTTGAGAATTTTAATTTAAATATTTAGTTGGTGAGAAAGAAATTAAATTAAATGTGTGACGGCAACATTCAACAACATTAAGAATATATATGCATGTGAGGTCAATTTATTGTAATAACATCTCAAGATGACGACGTAATTTGAAATTTTGATCCTAAATATTTTATTTTTATTTTTATCGCTTTTAAACATGATGTGATTTATTTTATTTTTCAAAAATAAAAAATCTCTTAATTAGTATGACTTCATATATATATATATATATATATATATATATTTTAATATTCATAATTGTATTACCTAAATCTAAATGTATTTATATTAATTTTATAAATTTAAAAATATTTTGAATTAATTTTAAAAAGCTAAACTTGATCTAATAATTTGGGACACAGAGGAATAAAATCGTAAGAGGCAAGGCTTTCATTTCGATAAAGAAAATCATGAATAATTAATTCTAATTAGTTTAGTTTTGGATTAAAATTTAGTTGCACGTTGATGTTTGTTAGCCTAACATGGCATCAAATATAGCTGAATCACAAAATAAATAGTATAAACTTAGCAGGTAGTAGCGTTATTAAGGGCCCACAACGCATGGAAAAGATGCAACAAACACAGCCTTAAGTCATCAGTCTTCTAGAAGTATTTTAATATACTCCATCTGTTCCATAATAAGTGATGTTTTAGAGTTGGGCACAACCATTAAGGAAATGATTGTATAGCATTAAATATAGTATCATTTGTCTATAATACCTTTTGTGTTAATAAGGAGAGGGAGAGAGAGAGAGAGAGAGAGAGAGAGAGTTAAAAGCATCTGGGAATTGAAGTAGGAGTAATGAGGGGTAATTTTGGAAATATTAAATTAATGCTCCTAAATTTTTTAAAACATCAGATAATTTGAGACAAATGAAATCACCTAAAATATAACTTATTATGGGACGGAGGTAGTATAATTTATTATTATTATTATTATTTTATAATTTTTTTTGGCTAAGAATGAGTCTTCTATAGGCTGCTGAAACACCTCTTAATATTTATTGGTCTAAGAATTAATAGTATGAGACACTATACCCTAGTATTCAAACTTAGAATTTATGAACATGAATCAACTGAATAATGGCTTGGAATGGTCACGTTCAAACCTAATAATGGCTTGGTGTAGGTATTAATGGCTCGGATTGGATAAATGGAGTGATTATAATTAAAGTTGTAATGAAATTATGACAAACCTCATAATAATCGAGTTAGCCGCATTTTTATTTATTTATAAAATCTAACATAGCAAAATGTGTGTTAATTTTAAATGAGAACTTGGGTCCAGCAGAAACTCAGAGTTCTTGAGTTCGAAAAATCTTATTCGGAGAGGGGAGATATAGTCTGGTCGTAAGGCCGAAAAACTCATCTTTATCAAACAAAAAAAGGAAACAGTTTAATTTTGCTTTTTGAAATTTATTCGCAAAATTTTTAAAATTCAAACTTTATATGCATTTATCAAATTTTAATTAATTCAGTGGTAATAAATGTAAACTATTTAAAATAGAATAATGTTAGAGACAAAATTTATTCTACAATTATTTTATAATTTGCTGATGTGACATTCTCTACTTCAGCTTTTATGTGAGGCCGAAAGCTACATTAAAATAATTTGTTCATCAATATGCTGAGGTAGAGTATGTCACATCAACAAATGATAAAACAGTTGTAGAATAAGTTGTGTCTCTAGCATTACTCTTTAAAATATAGTACTAATTACAATTTTTTTTTTGCACTAGGAATTTATATGAATCATATCAATTTCAATTTTTTTTTTATAGAATTTTGTTAATTAACTTCTACAAATTGAAACTCTTTTTGTGAAACAAGGAGGGTATTATTTTTAAAATTAGAGTAATTCATGTTCATTACAATATTTTAATAATTAGAAAAAAAGGGGGTAAAACTTCTTTTTTAGGACTAGCTACAAAAGAATAAACATAGAGTGCTTGCTTTAAAATACTCTGCTATCAGAAATATTGTTAAATACAAAAAAATAGAGAGATTATATTTTCTTTTAGTAAAGAAAATATTACATCTTTTTGTACCTTTTGATAAAGATGAGGATTCTTTTAGTAAAGTTAAACGGTTGAAAAACGTTTTATAAATTTTTAGTGATAAAGTTGCATTTAACTTTATTAATATTTGGTATCATGCTTTTCTAATTTTTTAAAAATCAAATATCAAGGGAAGAACTTATCCTGTTTATCGCGTGGTCATCTATACGTGATTTAGCAGTATTAAGAGGATAAGAACATTCATAATAATTTTTTTAATCAACTATTTATCCCCAATTTTAAAGAATATATCAATATATCATTATCCAATATTTTTCTTGTAAGATCCCAAATTTTATGAATAAGATTTAATTTTTTTTTATATTATTTTAAAATAGTAAGGTGTTGATTTGATGAATGTGATAACTTATGGGGTGATTTGTGCAAGTTTTACAAAGTAAAAAAGTGGCCATAAAATATTCGTTGTGTCAGAAAATATTCGTTTGGTCGAGAAATATTTTTTTGTCGGAGAATATTCGTACGACGGCACAGTCATTGGTGGACCCCACAACAGAATAAATGTCGGATATAGAAAGCGACATAAATAATCTTTTTATAAAATAATTGCGTAGTTGTTACCGTTAGTACTTTTGAAATACCCGGTGGTTAAAATACAGTAATACGCAGTGTTGCACAGTAGCACACGGTATTGCACAGTAGCACACGGTATTGCACATTATTTCGAATTATTGATTTTTACGTAGGAAGGACACTTACTCAATTATTGCTACAGTAATTACTGTTCAATATTTTATATTATTGATTCAATAATTACATAATATTTTATTAGTTCAATATTTGCTACGTTGATATTTTATATCAATAAGTGTTACTTTGCTATTTTATATTAGTGATTCAATAATTGTCATTGCACAGTATTTCAAACTATTAAAATCAATAATTCATATTATTTGAATAATATTATTAGATAGCATTATTCACAATGTCTAAGGAAGTTCTGTTTAGAAAATAGGTTGATTAATTGCGCGCCAGTAAGGAGAAATTCTTATCGGAAGGCCCCTGGGAACGACCTGGTTGTCAATATTGTAGTTCTGTAATATTATTTGTGAATAATTAATTTTTGATATATATGATAAGAAAATATTTATTCAATGAAAATTTTTTTAACGGAGGAATTTTTAGCATGTTTCATTGGTTGAAAGTTGATATTTTATCTTTTCTGATAAAATAATTCATTCAAATATGTTATTATAATATTACATTATAGTGGTATGATATGATTATATAATAGTATGATTTTTATAATTAGAGTGGTAAGCATTATTATAGTAAATTCATGGTATAAAAGTTAAACGAGGTGAAAGAGTGCAAATTGAATTTGAACTCTTATGATGCAAATAATAATGTCATCGGAGCAATGAGATAAGCAAAGATGTCATCGGAGCGATGAGGTAAGCAATGATATCATAGGATCGATGATGTAAGCGACGATATCATAAATTATGACAAAAGACTATTTTATCCTTACTCTGTCGAGCATATAAATAAAAGCTCATTTCTTCATTATTTCTCACCAATTCACTAAAATTATAGAGAGAGAAAGTATAGAGAGAATAAAAGAGAAAGAAGAAGAGTATTCTGCTATTACACTAGTGCAGACTCTAAATTTTTAAGGTAAGGAGTATTATTTCTTTCGTATTCATGAATAGAGTTATTTTCTTTCAATACTCGTAAGGGTTGTTATTCCATTCTTTATTATTCTGTTGGAATAACCTGTCTACGCGGACTACCGCATGCTTGGTGAATAACCCTTCGTATTCAGTTGTTATTAAATTGTGGAAATAATCTGTCTGAGCGGACTACCGCCAGACGGGTGAAAATTCAATTGCAGTTTCGTATATTGTTTCATTTCAGATTTCTAACTTAAACTTACTACGGTAAGTATTTCTTCTATAATTCCTGAAATGATCAGAAATTCCTTAAGTTTTGCGCTTCATCTAATATCATTTCACTGAAATATTGGTCTGAACTTTCTTGTGAAATTTTTATCTTTTCATGTCGAGTTACTATTTACGATAAAAAAAATTTCTTTTCAAATCATCTTTGATTGAATCCAGGTTTTGATCTTCATTTTTAAACTCTGGATAAATTATCTAATATTTGTCCTTTTTTCACTGAATTTGTTATTCGTATTGTTTCATCATCCTCAGTCCTAAATGGTGATATAATTGAATATCTTTGGCCTGTAGTGCAAAGATGAATGATTACTTGATGAATATCTTTGGCCTGTAGTGTAAAGATGAATGATTATCTGATGAATATCTTTGGCCCGTAGTACAAAGATGAACAGGTGTTGAGATGAACATAACCAACTGATGATACAAATGAATATATTTGGCCCGTAGTGCAAAGATGAATATTTGATTCGAGATGTATATTGATTGATGTTACAGGGATAAAATATTGATGATGGACTTTTAAATCAAAGAAGATAGTATACATCATTCTCTACTTAACTCTTCTAATGAATTGTTATTTTCGCTGCTAATATTGATCTAAAACGTGTTGTCTATAATATTTTATCTGATTTATTGAAGGCTAACGATAATTTATTTTTCATTATCTTAGTCATAATATTCTTTACTAGGCTAGTTGAGCTCACCCTTTTCTTCCATTGTTCTATTCAGAAAATGAGAATATCGCGGGTACTAGTTGAAAAATGGAGTGATGGTCCGAGTTAGAGCTGTAGAAGTCCTCACTATTTTTTTTTAAAATAGTGTGATAATAAATGTAATGAGGACTTAGTTTGAATGTTAATATTTTTTACATGTCTGTATTGACACTCACAGTTGTGTGGTCGTATTTTGCACGACCGTTTGATATGAAAGATTGTATTTAAATTCTGTACCATGTATTTGACGACTCAGAATGAGTTGAGTATTGAACATATTTTGGGGGCGTCACATTCCTTATCCTTATTTGACTCTTTGTTTTAATCACTATATAGGATTTTACTCCCTGGTATAAGGGAGTCAAAAGACCGTTCTCTATATATACAAAATGACATTTCACACTCTCATATAAGTGGACAACTCATCAATCATACACATCTTGATATTTTTTTACTACTTAATTTTTAAATTATAAAATTAATATTGACTTATTTTTAAAAAATTAATTTCAAACATATTTCAATTTAAAATTAATATAAATTTATTTAATTTATGTCAATATAATTATAAATATTATAAAAGTATTATTAATTATAAAATTTATTATTTTCAAAATTTAAATGAATCATATTAAATTTAAATTTAAAAATATTACAAATTAACTTTTTAAAAGTTAATATTGATCTTATGTATATTTGCAGCTACAATCCATTCAATATCCACTCCATAAATTACTTAAAATTTAAAATAAAATAAAAATTATTTTACAGTGAAATACAATTGATAAATTATACTCTCTCTTTGATAAATTATAAGATTATTATTAATTTGATGTTTTGACGGTTGTAACTTTTAAATTTCAAATTTTAATATTTAAAGAATCAATATAAGGAACCTGTTGGGTACATCGTGAAAAAATTGAATCCCTATTTTAGAGATTGACCCAATAGACTGCAGAGTAGGAATAGAGATAAGGAAACTGTTGTGAAATGCTCAACATAAAAATGATCCAAATCCTTAATTAAGAGCTAAATTTATTTTTGTGCCACTAACATTAGAAAAAATAAAGAAAATTAACAAGCCCATGCATTTTATAATCATCTTTTTGACCTCTTAAAATAGTAGTAAATTCATTAATGGAGAAATATAGTATGGCCAGCAGGCAATAGGCATCATTGAGTTTTGTCAATAATAGTCAATAAACTCGAAAGTTTAAAGTGTAAATTTTACGGTTACTCCTTGCCCCTTGGAATAAAACATACTCCAACTAATTCAATACTTGTGCATTGATGAGAACACCACGGTTCCAACAAATCTTTCCTTCCCACCATTTTTCATACTCTCGATTAACTAAGGGCTTAAATAAGTTGAGTAGAATATTGAGTTGTTTGAATTTAGTTTTGGGACAAGGGGAGTATCCATTTTCTTTGACCATTTTCACCAATCTAGAATCCGTCAATTACAAGATAAAAGCATGGTTGTTAAGAGAGAGAAGACAAAATTCATTACGCATGCTCCATCTTTAATAAATGAAGAAAGTTTTACTCGTGCCATGTTCATAATATTCACCGTATGCTTCAAGAAAATTCATAAACATGTGAGGTCACCTTTTTATACAAGTCTGTCTACTAGGAGAAAAAGTACTTGGACACCACAAAATTCAGAAGAGTAATCAAAGGTGGCTTGCTCCTTTAGACCCCTTTTGGTCAAATAAAATCTGGCTCCCAATGGTCCTCTTTTGCTCCTTCCTACCTCCTACCATTAGGCATTACCCCACCTTTTATTTATTCCCTTTATATAAACCTCGTCTATAGGAGGTTTTTTCTTTCTTTCTTCACCTTGTCAGTTTAGGCTGAAAAATATGGAGGTGATAATACCTGGGCAGAACACCACGGATTTCGACTTCAAGAACCCGAAATTCTCCCCTCGGTTCGCCGCTCCGGCTACCCCGACGACGCGTATCGGAGAGTACTACTTCAGCGCTCCGGCTAGTCCGAGGCAGATATCGCAGTTTTACCGCGAGTTTGACGAGTTGTTGATCAAGAAGAGCAGGGATGAAGTCAGGAGAAACAGCATTTCGTCGAGCGTGCCATTTGATTGGGAGGAAAAACCCGGAACCCCGAAATCTATAAAAACCAAGAGCATCAAGTACGAAGATGATTTCGCGTTTGATGTCAGCCAGGAAATGGACACGGCTTCACTTTCTGCCGAGGAGCTTTTTGACGGCGGGAAGATTAGGCCTTTGAAGCCGCCGCCGCGCTTACAGTTTCCTAACGAGCACCCAACTGAAACCGCCGTTCCATTGGGATCTCCAAGGTCACATGGTAAAAAGATTATTCGTGGGCCAAACCCTTTTGGAGGTGAAAGGGGAAGAGAAAGATCAGTCTCTTCTACTTTGCCTTCCTCAAGGTCTATCCACAGAGCAACAAGATCACTTTCTCCTTTAAGGGTATCCGAATATCCATGGGAAGAAGATTTTAATCAGCAGGAGCAGGAGCAGGAGCAGAATTCAAAACCAGCTGCTTTAACACAGACTGCTTCATCCCTGTCATCTTCCTCTCTAAAAGCTGCTGCAGGCTACAAGAAATGGAGATTGAAGGACTTCTTCTTGTTCCGAAGCGCATCAGAAGGACGAGCGACGGGTAAAGATCCTCTGAAGAAGTATGCATCCCTGTTCAAGAAACACGAAGTAGATCTCAAGAGTTCGAGCTTTAGGTCAATAGACAGCCCCGGTTCTTCGATTTCAAGCTCAAGAAGAAGAAGGGGGCCAGTTTCGGCTCACGAGCTCCATTACACGATGAACAGGGCCGTCTCGGAGGATTTGAAAAAGAAAACCTTTTTGCCTTACAAACAAGGGATTTTGGGTCGGCTGTCTTTCAATCCTGCCGTGCATGCAATAGCCAATGGCTTCGGGTTTTCTCGTAAATGAATCCCTCAATCTCCAAATTAAGCTTCACTTTCCGATCAATATTAATTGTATTTGTTTTCCCTTAATTTGTTCCAAGTTGTATAGATAATTATCAGCTCCTACAAGTGTGGAACATAAAAGTTTATGTAAGATTTTGTTGTGCAGTTAAAAGAGTGCTGCAATGAAACAGGAGCACTAGCAAAAACTGTTTGACATGCTACTCAAATGGTTTCTATTGGAATCATCCATCCGTAATCAAATTTATTTGTACCTCTTTATAATTAATATTTTTTTTAATGTAAAAATGTTTTATGTATTGATGTTATATATGCCATAGAAAATTGACAAGGGGACACAATTTGCAGGAACAATCTAGTTTCTGATGATACTTATCGTCTTCCATATAATGCAAAGCAATTACCTCAGCAAAATAATTAATAACACCAACCAAGTATTAGTTGAAACATATATGAGCTAAATTATGAACTTAATCAAAGTTTATTAGGAATAAATAATCAAATTGTCATGCATCATCGTCACAATAAGAAAAAAGTATTTGTTTATTGTTACCGAGTTTATAAAAGAAAATGAAAGCAAACTTATGTTTTACGTTTAAATTACTATTTATCCTTGTACTAATTTTGTTGTGTTTGTATTAGAGGGTATAAAAAGAATTATAGATATTTGCTTAGATTATTTAGTTTTCCATCCAAATCAGCCTAATTTTGGACGGAAAATATTGGCAAGATAAGTGGCCAATTTTTTCGTCATTTTCTTTTATTTTATGTTCATTAAAAGACTTGAAAACAAGAGAAATGGACATAAAATTTGTGTTTTCCGTCCTTTATTTTTTTTTCTTTTACGTCCATTTTAAAAAACTTAGAAACATGGTGGAGTATCCCACCCACTAGATGTGCCAAAAACATCAATTGTTAATTAATCCATCGTGAAGTTAAGCTGTGAATTAAATATATTATCAAAAGTTCTCCCAGCAGACTAATTAAACTTTTGTATTGTCTAGTTTATATACCTTGCGAATACCATAATGCTGTCCTTCATATATACTCCACTAAAGCCACAGCCAATCCCCCCTCTTCAAGGCTTGGTAGAATTCATCTCATTTCAAGACAAACTCAAGTCATTCACCAGAATCTCAATTCGTATGCAACCCCACCAGTGTACTAAAACAAGGCAACTAAGAGTTTAATTTGAAGAATATAATTGTAGTCTGTGATATATGTTGTATAGCATCATAGACTGAACACTTGAAAATCCATGGGACAGCTGATTCCCTCGGGACATTTGTTGAGCTTTTATTGTGCACAAGTAAGTAGTAGTCTTAGGGTTGTTATATGAATGACAAAAACAGAACAATATTGAACATAGAGACAGCGTTCATTCAATCGAAGGAATATATAAGGCAAAGGAATTCTTCTGGAAGGCTTTAATTTAGTTTGTCATAAGGTTCCTCCCTTATACTTTGCGGAGACTTGCTGAAGACGCTCTTTCAACTGCAGATAGAATTGGTGCATTCCCTTATAAGAATCAAGAAAATTTTAACAAAATAAAATAACTTGATAAAAAAGAAGAAGATAAAGGATTCTTCTAGTTTGAAAAACCTCTTGTGACCTTTCTTTTCGATTATAAACGATGGAATCGCCCATTACGATACATAAAAAATAATAGATTTGAAAGGATTGAAAAAAATTGAATGTCACAATATTTTTTTTATACATGCCGCATTTAGTTCGTCCCATATTCAAAAAAAAAAAAAGAAAGGCGTGGAAGGACGTTGCAGATGTCCGGGCCGAACACGACTTCTTCTAATGTTGGAAGACCATCGGAAGACTCGAGACCTATCCCATACATGTTTGTGCGAGTCTTATTGTAACCGGTTTGTCTGGAAATATATGCACCCATATTTTTCCACCACGTCGTGCATTTCGTGTCAGATAGATGATAACACATTCAACCAAGATCGTAGTTCAATACAATATATGGAATGTAAAAGAGAATGAAAATGCCACTTTGCGAGGTACATGGTACAGTAAGTGTAGATTTCTATAATTGCTTAATTGGTATGAAATATGTTTTTCGAAACTTGTTATGTAGGAATAGCTTTCTCAAATGTTAGAAATATAATTAAAACTAATTGAGATGTTTCTAAACGAAATATTACAACATGTGCATTTTCAAGGAGGAAACCCATGTTATGGCTTATAAACGCACATATGGCTCGTTTTGCTACGTTAGTTGGTATTATTCAAATTTTCTTGTTTAGTAGAATGTACTAGATTTACCTATGTGATGACTATGTTATTGCTATTTAATATTTTAGATAGTTTATAGGATTATTTTAAATTGTCGATTAGCCCTCGGTTAGATTTGATTCTAGTCATTGGTTGTAAGCCTAAGGGCTATACCTCTACTGAAAATCATTAAAAAAAAATTGTAATCATACTTGGTGTACTATATGTTTACGTAGAATAGGGAAAAAAGGTTGGATCATCAAAATTTATTGGTTTGGAACAAATGTGTACCTTTTTTGGAATAAAAGTGTACTATATTTTAAAATGTTCATACCAAAATAGAGTTTGCTATCACCAAATTTGTATGGTTTTCATAGAACCTACTAATGTAGCAGAGATATTGAAACAATATATATAGGATCCGGAACCTACTAATGTAGCAGAGATATTGAAACAATATAACAATATATATAGGATCCGGAACCTACTAATGTAGCAGAGATATTGAAACAATATAGGATCCGGAACAAATCTCGGGTAGTCAAACAGTATTTTCTTGGCTCAATATCTTCTTGGGTTATTTTAGCCCATTAGAGACCCACCCAAAAATCATGAGTATTATTGGTAATTACTTAAATATAGACAAATATTTTTCCTATCTTTTGATGTGGGACATGGGTGTTACAGATATATTTAAAAAAACAATTTTTTTCTTAAATCAAAAATATGTCTCTAAATTTGTAACGGATATATCTCCATGTTTTGCACTTAACATGGATATATATATATATATCTCTTATTTTTTGAGTTAATTACATGGAAAACTCTGTTAATGGCAGCTGGAGCTGAATGACATTTTTTTATATTCCTACATCTAGAGCTTCACTGCAATCAATAATTTATCACTTGTTAGTTTATAAGTATTTGAAGTCATATTAAGCTCCCCCAGTAATTTGAACATATAAATAAATAAATAAAGTTGTAGAAGTTTTAGTGAAATTGCAACAGGGAAAATACTGGCCTTCCTTCTAAATAAATAGTATCTCGGGACTGTGTAAATTCCAGTTCCTTCTAAATATCTAATTAGTGATTTCGTGTCCTTTGATTTTGGGATTATAGTTGGAACGGACTGAATTAGTTTAATTTTTTTTAAAAAAAAACTAATATTTGTGCAAGTAAACTTAATATTTTATTAGATCTCTCATATGAATTTATATAGAGATCTTATAAATATTATTTCCGTTTCAAATTATAAGATTATTATTGACTTTTTAAAAATTAATTTTAAATATTTTCAAACTCAAAATTGATATAAATTCATTTAGTTTAAGGTAATATAATTATGACTATCATACACTATTTAAAAAGTACTATTAGCTATAAAATTTATTGTTTCCAAAACTCAAATGATTCATGTCAATTTTGAGTTTGAAAATATCTCATATGGGGAGGGTGAAAGTAATATGCACAAAAATCAATCATATTTGATATGATAAAGCATATAAATTTTATTCATTTATTAATAAAAGAATTATTTATTTAAAGATATTTAATTATCTACATGGTGCTGTTTTTATAATATGTGATAAACTGATAGTTCTAAGCAATACTTTTAGAATCATCATGATTATGCTAATTATTCTTAGATATCTTAAAAACTAAAATTGTTCTCAATAGTTGGATTACTAAAAATGGGATTAATGAATCCAGATAGATTAGTACATACGTTATTTGCTCATTGGATGATGATGATCGTTCTCATAATCATTTGTGTGGAGACATTAAAACACGTATGTATGTGCTTATTGGAGAATAAGCACACTGAACGTGGCTCGTTAAAAAATACCTAATGGAGTTTTACTTGCCTATCAATAGTAATTCCTTTTTAGTGATAGTGTTGGGTCTTCAACTTTTGAAAATATTTTGATGATAACAATAAAAGTAGCAAACTAATTAGAATCCTTTCCATAGGTTCTATATGATATAATTAATTTTATTATTCTATTTTATTTTAACCAAAACTGTTTTTTATCTTAAAAATTGAATTAATTTTTAATTGACCTTGATAATCTAATATCAAGTTTTAAAAGAGATTAATTCAAAAAGTAACAATTCCTAAGGCAATGAGAATCCCTATTCCTAAAAATGATTTTCTTCTCATTCTTTTCAAAAATATTATATATATATATATATATATATATATATATATATATATATATATATATTAATTTTATCAAAACCTTCAGATAAAGACTTAAGTCTTTATTTCTTGCATCATCCGAAAATAAGAAGAAAGTTGGTCTTGAAAATGATGATCAAAATAGTGGGGCCCATGGTATTTAAAAGAGCATGTTGATAAACCAAAAAATAATACTACTATCACAATAAAGTAACTCACATAAAGTCGGGTGGTATCTCCTGATTTATTGTTGACATGGCTCACTTGACTCAACAACAAATCAGGGGGTGTCATCCGACTTTATGTGAGCTACTTTATGTAATAGTAGCATTACTCTAAACCAAAGGCTTGTGTAGCCTTTTGGTGGTGAATTTTTTCACGGGGCCCATGACTTAATTATGCTGAAGCCAAAATTTTAGTTGGCGAAATGTTTGTCTGATGTAGACCTGGCAAAATAGGTCCGAGTTCGCGGCCCGGCTCGTCCCGCTCGTAAAAATATGGGTCATAGACATAATTTTTGCCGTCCAAATAAAACTTGGCCGTTTTTTACCTGACCCGTGATGGCCCGACTCAGCTCGTGGTCAACTTTTGTGATGAAATTTATGACTAGCAGTCTAGCAATAACACAAAACCAACTAAGAGCACAACTAAGGACGTCAAATAAAGAAAATGTTGAAATACAATCCTCACATTCACACATTTAATGGGACCATCTTGTAGTATACATCTAAAAATAAATATAAAAAGAAGGTGAAAAGAGACAACTCTGCTTAATAGTCTAGTATATTAGTGTAACTGTCAAAGATATCATTGTCAGTTTTTAACAAAACTTTTAGGCCATCCAAGGGAACACTGCTCTACAATCCTTGAAGTGAACTACACCCTCGTCTACAACGAACCAGTTGAAAGTATGGATAGACATCTTCATAATAAATCATAACACCCATGAAACACAAAAACAAAACTTCAATTTGGCATAGGTATACATTGACAACACAGCTAAGTTGGCTTCCGCATGTTACGCCCTGCACGAATTACTTCATCCACGAGTAGCAACTGGGAAACATTTTAGAATTTTATAGAGTTATGTGAGAGGTCTATTATTGATAAAGAAGGATAATTGCAAGAAGATCTCATATGGTGTAGCAAGATTATACAAAAAAAAATAATAATAAAAAATAAAGGAAGAAGTCCGCGGGCTGGCCGGGCCCGGCCCAACTCGAGCCACAGGCCTCACAATATCAGCCCACCAAAACCCGAGTAATTTTGGCCCGACCCGCCTGTTTGCCAGGTCTAGTCTGATGAGTGAAAAATTGCTTTACTTATTTGCATGCTGGGCGAAATGTTTTATTTAGTGGGCGAAACATCATGTGTTGAACCAATCCGTGTGAAGGGTCGGTGGGTGGGGTGGGACGTATATATAATCAATAAATATTATTTTTTTTAAATTTTGTGGTGTGGTGTGGTGTGGTGGGGGGTGGGGGTGGGGGTGGGGATAGGGTAGGGTAGGGTGGGGCAGGATTGGGTGTATATATAATCAGTAAATATTATTTTTTTAATTTTTGTGGGGGTGGTGTGAGATGGGGGTGGGGGTGGGGGTGGGCGGCATGGGATGGGGTGGGGGTGTATACATAATCAAAAAAAAATATTAGCAGTGGTGGGGGGTGCGAGAAGTGGGGTAGGGTGCGGGTGGCGAGGTGTATACATAATCAAGAAATATTATTTTTTTTTGAGAAGGTTGGGGGCGGGCGGGGGTGCGCGGGGCGGGGGTGTATACATAATCAATAGATATTATTTTTTTGGGGTGGGTGGGACGATGGCGGGCGTGTTAGTGGTGTGCGGGGTAGGGGTGTATACATAATCAATAAATATTATTTTAAAAAAATAGATCGACTGATATACGGAAAAGATTGAATAGGATATTAAGAAAAGGCGTAGGGGTAATTTTGTCTAGCAATTTTTAATCCCAATTGGTAGGGATTATAATACCAGGGATGAGATGATATTAATTAATCCCACATCCTAAGCTATTTTTTAATTCCATCACTAATAGTCCCAAACTCAAATTTAAAAACAAACAAGTCACTTGGGATTAATAGTCCTATCCCAAGTATAATACCTGCAAACAAACATAGCCTTAGTGATAGTGTCTGGTCTTCAACTTTTGAAAATATTTTGATGATAACAATAAAAGTAGCAAACTAATTAGAATCCTCTCTATAGGTTCTGTATGATACAATTAATTTTGTTAATTTATTTTATTTTAACCAAAACTGTTTTACATCTTAAAAATTGAATTAGTTTTTAATTGACCTTGATAATTTAATATCAAGTGTTAAAAGAGATTAATTCAAAAAGTAACAATTCTTAAGGTAATGAGAATCCCTATTCCTAAAAATAATTTTCTTCTCATTCTTTTCAAAAATATTATATATATATATATATATATATATATATATATATTAATTTTATCAAAACCTTCAAATAAAGACTCAAGTCTTTATTTCTTGCATCATCCGAAAATAAGAAGAAAGTTGGTCTCGAAAATGATGATCAAAATAGTGGGGCCCATGGTATTTAAAAGAGCATGTTGATAAACCAAAAAATAATGTTACTATCACGTAAAGTAACTCATATAAAGCTCATATAAAATCGGGTGACACCTCCTGATTTGTTGTTGACATAGCCCACTTAATTCAATAACAAATCAAGGGGTGCCACCCAATTTTATATGAATTATTTTATGTGATAGTAGCATTACTCTAAACCAAAGGCTTGTGTAGCCTTTTGCTGGTGAATTTTTTCATTGGACCCATGACTTAATTATGCTGAAGTCAAAATTTTAGTTGGCGAAATGTTTGTCTGATGATTGAAAAATTGCTTTGCTTATTTGCATGCTGGGGGAAATGTTTTATTTAGTAGGCGAAACATCATGTGTTGTACCAATCCGTGTGAAGGGTCTTATATTTCATCCAAACCATTTATTTTCAAATAAAACAAATTTGGTCATTAATTTTAAATTAATTTTTCAAAATTCCAAAATTGCCGCTGGCCAAAATTTTCTACAAACAAGAAAGCTTTTCTTCATTCTTTTTTACCAATTTCAAGATCAAGAAAAGTTTATACTCTCATTGCTTACATAATCTCTCCTTAAAATTCTTACTCTCTTCTGATTAATAGTTCTGACAGTTTGAAGAGAAAATTGGTCAAATTATTTTGAGATAAATTCTTGAAATACATTATTTGATATTATCTCATACTTGTGTATAAATATAGATATACAAATAAAAATTGTTATACACATTTATATATATCTATATTTCATCTATTCATATCAATAAAAAGTCAGTTTTAGGTACCGCTATTTGAAGTTATTCTTTAAAAATATTATTCAACCGGTCATTAAAATTCTAAGTAGCTCTTTATTGATATATAATTTATTTATATAAATATCGTAAAATAAATCAGTTTTAGATTCCGCTTTTGGAGGTATTCCTTAAATAAGAATATCATTCAAACAAAAAATTCTAAGTGATCTATTTAAAATATTTATACAAATATTAAACAGTGAAACTTTAAATTTGGTCAATTTTAGATTCCGCTTATTGGAGGTATTTTTTAAACAAGAATATCATTCAAACAGTCATTAAAACTCTAAGTGGCCTTATTTAATATTCACAATATAGATAAAATATATTATTATATATATTTTAGAGTATAGTGAATTTATTTGTTATAACAAGTATTATTCAAATTATTTAAAATTATTATACTTGATATCCATCATTATTTAAAACATTCATAAGTTATCTGTTGCATAACACAAAAGTTATTCACACATATATCACACACTTTTGTGAATTTATTTGCTTAACAAATTAGAAGCATAATTATAAAAGTTATTTAAACTTTTATATTTGTTAGTAAGTTTAAAATTGGTTTCCATAGAAACACATTTTTTATTTTATAAAGAAATTTAATTCTTTATAAAAACTGAACTAAAGTTACATATCTGGTTATACAGAAGCATCTTTTGATTAAACCTAAAATTCATATACTAGCTTATTCAAGAAGCTTCTTTGACACAAGATAAAAGTTATTTAAACTTTTATACATTTGTACTCAATTGTATCCGCTTATTTAAGAAGCAAATTCTGTCTAACATCTTATAAAAAGGGAAAATGATAGTGTTAGTTTATTTTATGTACCTGTGAGAAAAACTAGTAATTCTAACCAAGACTAGAGTTGTATAGAGGTCAACTGGGAGTTGAATCTCTAGTGTACTTGTGAGGTGAGGAAGAGACTGTTATTTCAAGACCAGATCATAGAATATAACTGAACTCAAAAGAAGGTGCAACTAAACTTGAGGAAGGAGTTGGGAGCTTGCTGTCCGAGATAGATAGTTGTGTATAGTTAGAAATTTGTCTATAAAATTTTGTAAAGGCTTCTCCGCCTATTGAAAGAGTATTTATTACCAAGTAATATGATCTTAAGTTCTGGAGAGGAGCTTGAGACTGGACGTATCAACATACCCGTGATGTATGTTGTGAACCAGACAAATCTCTGTTCATTGTGTGATTGAATTTTATTGTCTTACATATTAGTTTTCACACTGTAAATTAATTAACTAAAAATTCAAAAAGGCCTAGAATAATTTTTAAACGGTAATAATCTATTCAATCCCCCTTCTAGATTATTATTGGACTTTCAGATAGTAGTACAAATAATCCTTAGACTTGACATAGTATCGTGTGTATGATGAGTTATACTTTGACATGCCCACCCTAAGGGTATATCAAATGGTATGCTTGAGTATATTTAATTATAAATAGAGATAATGAATGATAAATAAAGAATTTACCGCTTCTAGTAAAAGAAAGAATGTCCTATGTGATTCGTAAATTACAACTCAAGGCAGAATGAAATTAGAAAGTAGTTTCTAATTTGTATTATCAGAGTTTGTGCATTTAGGATCAAAATACATATAATTAAATAAAATAAGACTTGATAGTAATTCTATGTCTTATATTTAATTATGACATTATATAGTGGAAGGAATGAATTGTACGATAACTATTTACTCAAATGTTATTTTATGATTAATGTTGAAATCTATATTATCTGAAAAGTCGTTGAGCGCTAAGGGGGCTTACCCTTATTGTAGAATAAATGTTATTTATTTAAATGAATTAATAGTTGATTTATTTAAATAAGATTAATTAGAATTGTTCTAATTGATTTATTCACAACCGATTTAATATGGAGAACCTAAAGGGTCACTATAAAAGGAAGAATATTTATTACTGAAGTAAATGACACAATCGTAATAATAAGTTCAGTGTATAATTTAATTTAATCTATGATGATAAAATAAATTAAATAGTTTAATATTTATTATTTAATATTTTAAAAATATTAAATATAAATTAATAAGAGTAGTCTTATTATTATTATTATTATTACTATTATTATTAGTTTAAATCCTAAAGGAGTTTGGAAATTAATTAATAAGAGTACTCTCATATATTTAATTAATACATATAAATACAACAACAAGCAAGAGTTGAGACAATAGATAGAGCACAATAACATATGACACAAATAAATAATTTGTACTCCCTTATTATTATAGTGGATTTCTTATTTCTCTCCGTGATTTTTTTCGATTGAGTTTTCACGTAAATTTTTGTGTCTATATTTTATATCTCTTACAATGATGTATGTATGTTTATCTATGTGTATTTTGTGAGTTTGATTTCACAATAATACAATCAACTATTCCATCAACTGTTAGCGTAATTTTGGCCTACTACTTTGATGATTTTATTATGCGTACAAAATTTGGCGTTAACAGTCATATTAAAAGATATTGTGAACAATACAATTAAAGACACAATTAGACATTATACCCATATATGAATATAATGAAAAAAAGAAGTCATAATTTCATTATAATTAAATTTATATGGTTGAGAGATTTTAGATACCCTTGTTTACACATTTGGGGTACAATTGATATTCTTATGGAGCAGTAGTAGGGAATTTGTTTTTGGTGATTTTTGCCTATACACGGATGTGGGAATTTTTTGATTATGATTGTTACCCATATATGAATATTATGATTTTAATTATTTATCTTTAAAGTTAAAAAAATGTGATAAATATATTATTGATTGAGCTTATAAATTTTTGTTGTTGACGCTTTTGTTATCTCTTGCGAAAGTAAATGAAATTAATTAGGATTCTACAATATATATTTTAATAAAAAATTAGGTATTTACACTTATTTATTTTGTTGTAATACAATTTTTAAGGTGAGTCTGTGGTTGAATAAATTTTCACGTAGAGTTATATGTTTGACACTTCTTATCCTCTTTTAAGGTATAAGATAAAAAATAAAAATTATTATTCGTGATTCTTTTGCAATTTATTTTTATAAAATTCTTATCACTCTTTGATGTTGTACCTTAAAAATAAATTACTCATAATTTCATTATAAATTAAATTTATAGATAGATTTCGTAATTAAAAAAAGCGTTAAATATAAATTTGACATTTAAATCTAATACATATTTTTTTATATTTCTTATTTAATTATTTGTTCTTAAATATTTTGACCCCTCCTTACTCAAATACTTCTGTCGGACTAATCTCACCACTCGAACAAGGGCTTACTCCCAGGGCCGGCCTTGAGCATAGGCCCAAGAGGCATAGGCTTAGAGTCCCAAAAATTTTTGAGCCCCAATTTTTTTTTAATATGTTTATAAAGAAAAAAAAGTGTTGCCTCTGCTGAGAGAAGCTTTTCAAAATTAAAGTTGATCAAATCTTATCTACGATCAACTATGTCACAGGAAAGATTGAACGGTTTAGTTTTGTTGTCGATTGAAAAAGAGTTGGTTCATAAGCTTGATTATTAAAGCTTAATTGAAACTTTTGCGGCAAAAAATGCAAGAAGGGTAGTTTTTCAGTAATCAGGTACTGATCTTTGTAATTGTAAGATTTTTATTTGAACTCAATAGTATCCTATTAAGTGATATTGAAAGTTGTAGTCCTTTTTTTTTTTTATCATTTGTTGCTCTTGAAGAAGTGACTTTCTTTTTTAATGTAAGGAGTCCCAAATTTTATCTTCGCCTATAGCCTTGAAAATGTCAGAACCGGCCCTGATTACGCCTGCAATCTATGAGCGCTATGCTGCTTTAAGTGGGAGTCGAACTCAAGAGTTCCGGGTTAGCCACTGGACTCAAGTTCTCTTTTAAGCCACTAAAATATGTGGCGGGATTATAAACAATTATTGAAGGCAATATTACCCGATAGATCATATCAAACAATCATTTCACCGGCTGTGAATAATCGGTGGCAATATGTTACCTTTCTTCGTAGATACCTCTGATGAATTATAGCTTGAGAATATGTTATTTTTCTTCTTAATTAGATAGTGTGGGCCGTACTTAGATACGTTAGTGAACAAAATATTCTTAATACCAAAATCTAATACCAAATGTTCCTAATTATGACATCAAACTAACCCATCAAAGGCTCAATAATTGAAGGCAACATTCGATAGATCATATCAAACCATCATTTCACACTTTCTTTGATTTGCTTAAAGAATTATATTATACCAGATATGGTCCCAAAATGTCAAGTGTTCCTGAAAGTAAACCGGAAAAGTCCATGGATCAACATGTCCCAAAATGGGATCCTCAATCCAAAATGGACAATCCATTTAGATAGTTTATAAAAATAATTTGCACTTTAATTTTATACCAAAAAATTGTATTTCGGATGACATTTGTTATATAAATATTAGACAGTTATACAAAATGGGTAATTCTAGGGTTCTTAAATTGTTTGTCTGTCTCAAATGATGTGTCGACTAAATTTCTTATGATTGACTATGCCATAAAACACATTTTATCTTATTCAATCCCACATTATTTGAAACAAAAAGTTTGAAACCACTAACATTATCACTTAATTGTTTTTATAAATTACTCGAACAAACTGTCTATTTTAATCTGTCTGGAATCAGAATCCACAAGAAACTTCAAATTATCCATCGAAAATCTTACTTCTTACAACTTTATCAATATTCATCACTAACGTGAACTTTAAACAATGATTTTTCAACAAAAAATTGATTTGAGGCCAATGTGCACTGATTTAAGTGGATTTGGCAATTTGTGTTTGTAGCTTTGTATACGTTGCATCACTATAAACCTAACTCTCTTGTGGCACGCTCAAGAATGGAAACCAGCTGCTTGTTTCTGACTGATATTACAGCGTCCGTACGTTAATATTACTAGTGTTATTAATTGCTAGCTTTCCTTTTGGGTCTAGTCACGAACATGTGACTAATTATTTGCATGTTTGTTCTATCAGTCGGTAGGCCACTATCTAAATAATTTAGAACAAGTTGGAAACTAAAACTAGATAATGGTTCACACCAAAACGGTAGATGATTGCCTTTTAATATAGAGTAATGCTACAGACACAAACTATTCTATAAATATTTTGCAAACTGTTGATGCGACATACTTCACCTCAGCATATTAATCGACAAATTGCTTCAATGTAGTTCGACCCCACATAAAAAACTGAGGTAGAGTATGCCACATCAGCAGTTTGTAAAATATTTGTAAAATAGTTTGTGTTTGTAGCATTATTCTTTACATATATAAATCATTGGATTTCAATTTAAACGGTACATATCTGCGTATTCTAAAATGATTTTGGGGTTATAATTATAGTTCAAGTGTTTATGTTGTTGTTACAACTAGTTTTTTTTCTTCCGATTATCTGTTATTTTGTTTATTAGAGCTATTATTTCAATTTTTTTTACAATACATTTAAGTCATATAAAAAAGTATAGGCAATTGCCTACATGGAATTTTTTTTTAAAAAAAATTGTTTATGTAGGCAACACCCTTTATTTATTTTTTGACCGGCAAAAAGAAATATTCATTAAAATCTAAATAAAATAGAAATGTGACAGATCTAAAAGATTTGGATTAAGGCAACAAGAGAAGTACAATTCACATCAATTTATAAAGAAAACCGAACGTGTGCCATCTTTTAATTACCCTTTATTTATTATTATTTAGGTAGGGGTTAGCAAATAAGAGTCATGTAAACATCGTATATAAATACTTGATGCTAACTTGAGCAACAACTCACGTGGGGGGCAGATAACTTCAAAATCTAATTTGTAGCCAAATTAAATGTTGGAGTTAGGCCTTAGAATTCTAATCGGTAGCCAAATTTTATGTCATTTTAGTGATATTTAATGTAGGTACAGTTGTCTTGAAATCATCTCAATAATTAGTTGTCATGTTTATGATTTATTAATTCAAATTACATAGTTTCTTATTTATTGATTGATTTTGTTGTATGCGTTAATGTGCAGTAAAAATGGTAATAACAGTTAAGTGCGCTAGATTAAGATTTAATGGTTTATGTGAAAAATAAGCACCTAATTATACTATGGTGTGAAGTAAGCTTTACATGTTTTCAAATATACAAGCGAACTCGTGAGAGACGCGCACTATCTTTTATATATATTTCTTGTTTATCAAAATAATTTAATTATAAATTTCTCTTTTAGATTATATGGCATTAATACTTTTTATGATTTTTTTATTTTATTGTGAGATTCATATATATCAAATTATACTTATATAATTATATTCATTAATTTGAACATGTATTATTATATATAATTATGTAATTTGTATTTGAGAATTTATATATATTTTTTATCAAAATAATTTAATTGTAAGTTCCTCTTTTAGATTTTATATATATATATACGCTTCGGGTCTTAAGCTTATTCTTTATCCAACATACCTTGCTCACCCCTTTTAGCGACGGACTGAGCCACGGTTCGGTCCGTCGCTATATATACAATCGTCGTCTATATGTTGTCCGTCGCTAAAAGCTAAGACGACGATTGTATATATAGCGACGGACTGAACCGTCGCCCGGTCCGACGCTAAAGAGGGATGAGTAAAGTATGTTGGATAAAGAATGAGCTTAAGATCCGGACCGTGTGTGTGTGTATATATATATATATATCAAATTATACTTATATTCAAATTAAGTATATTCATTGACTTTGAACATGTATTACTATAATTATGTAATTTGCATTTGAGAATTATAAGTTGATATCTAATTAAACTACCCTTGAAATGACCAACCAAATTAATTTGGATAAGATATCTCTTGACTTGTTATATATTTGTATTGAAATATAGAAGTATAAATTTGTAAATTTATTAATATTTAAAGTCTATTTATTTTTTTTCTTTAACAATAATAAGTTTTTAATTTATAATAATGGTATGATACTAAAATTATGTTGTCATCAAATTTAATATTATATCGTTTTCTATATACTACTTTCAATAAAATAAAAAAGATTCTTTTGTGGAACCAAGAAATCTAACAAATGAGAACTTTTAATTTGTTAATAAAACATCGACAACACTTGTAAAATAAGTAGTTTGAATGATATGCCATAGAAGGCAAAGGGATGTTTCATCTCTTTCCTATTTTTGCCTTTGTCTTTGGAATGTGGATGCATACATTCTTCCTCCATAACTTTACCGCAAATGGTTCTCTTTTATGAGAAGGTGAAAAGGTAGTATGATGAATATATTAATGTTCAAGAGAATTAATTAATTATATAATTATATGCATTGTATTTAAATTTGTATTATTATTATACTCTCTCGGTTCCATATTAACTGTCTTTTTAGAAAAAAAAATTTATTCCAATTTATTTGTCGTTTACATCTTTCTAGGAGAATAAGTATTTATTTTCCTATATTACTCCTAACTTTTTTCATTGTCCCAAGAATTTTTCTCTCTTGTATTAATAGTTTTCAATTTTCCATAAAAGGGTAGTGATGGAATTTTATACAAATTTTAATTCTTAAATAATAGTATTAAATGAGTTTTTTAATTCATGTGCATGAAGCTAGAGAGACAGTTAATATGGAACCGAGGGAGTAACTTTTAATTGGACCAAATTGCCTTTTGGGATGACCAACCAAATTAATTTTTCCTCTTAATTGGCTTGTTATATACTTGTAGTGATAGATCACAAATGTTTACGGTATCCACCATTGTGTAAATAGAATTATCAATTAGGGTAAGTGAGTCGAGTTTAAGACTATCCAACTTCAGCCTAATCAAATATTGATGAGTTCAGACTCGGGCTCAAACCATTCGGGATTATAAGCTCATATGACGAGCTTCAGGCTAATTTTCGAGTGAACTCAAATTAAAAAAATCAAAAATTAATAAGCTAAAAATGAATGGTAAAAAACTAATGTAATTCATTATTAAAATGACATTACCTCATTTTGACAAAAATATTTACATTAAAATATTTGCAAGTCACAAGATCTGCCCTTCTAACAAAACATTGCAAGTCCATTTTTCATTTCGAATGGCATAGTAACTGTAGCCAGGGACAAAAACTAAACGCTAGTCCAGATTCAATACAAAGAAAAATAAGAAAATAAAGTACTATAGTAAGAGGCTAATAAAATGAACTACTTTAAAGAAAACATGGCATTTAATTTTAAGTTGAAGACACTTGTATAAATATAAGTTGAGAGTATAAATATTTAATAACTAATATAAATATTCCATATATTCTATATTTTATAGGCTCGACCGACCTATTAACCAAACTCGGCTCAAATTTACGAGTTTGAATTATTGACCAAGTTCAATTCAACTCAACTCGCACCCAAATTAAATTCGAGCAAGTAATTATTGACCAAGTTCAACTCAGCTCAACTCGGCACATGCATAATATTTTCTCAGTTTCACAAAAATTGTCTCTAATAATAATAATTGTTTTATAAAATTACATAGTAATTTTTTTTGTCAGTATAATAACTAATACAATAATATCTTTATATTTATGATCATAACTTATTCTCGTGTTATCATTATTAAACAAAAAACTTAATATTTTACAAGTAAATTATTAACACAAATAAATCTTTTAACATTTGCAAATTTTGTAAGATGACACTTTTTGCTGTAGAGAGGGAGACTTGAATGAGAATGAGAAAGTTAAAGATTAAAGAGAGAGATGGGCGAGCGGTGTCCCATTTCTGTTTGGTGGTGAACTAATTATGTGCCTCTCCTCTGTAGATCCCCCCCCCCCCCCCCTCCTCCTCCTCCTCCTCCCAAATAGCTATATGGATACCTACTTACCTAGTACAATATTAGCCAATGGATTTATTATGGATGATATATATAAATTAGATTCGGTTACCATAAAGTTAATTTCATAGTAAGTTAGTCAATTGATCAATACAGTGTTGACAAGTAGAAAGAGATATGCTTGCGTTTCGACACTGAATTGATCAATTGATCAAAGTTAATTTCATGCTAACCACTCTCATACAAATCCGACAGAATTTATTAATAAATTTGGTTAAAGGTCAAGCAATCATAGCCATGGTACCATCCATGGTCCTATCTATCTACCTTGGACAGTGACTACATTTATGCATAGAAAAATGTGGTGGTGTCACCGTGGGTCTTTTATTTCATTCAAAAATTTGGGTTTGATTTTTATCATGAGTATGGTTGGAGTCTAACTCTACGTCTTGTACGTTATTCATAGAGAATTTTTAAATTTTGATGAATTATCGTAGACGCAAAGTTCTCTGTCAAAAAATTGAGAAATACCTTACCTATCTCTCGGTTTTTGCACCAAAAAAATAAAATAATGTTATATTAATTAGTAAAATATTAAAATAACAAAATTATCCTTACCAAAATTAGTGAGAAAACTACCGTTAGTATTTAAGAGGATCACATTAAATTAAATTATATAAAGAAATTGTACAAGAATAATATTCTGCTAGGTGTCTCCAACAATGAGTGCAAAAGGAATTTCCTCAAAAAAATTAATCACTTGTAAATGATTGATTTTCAGTTACTAAATCAGGAATACTTTTCTTTCCATTTCCCAACATTTTCCTTGTCTGTTTCTCAATTTATACATGCTGTCAACTCAAGCCTAGATACATATGGCACCTTAATTGTAAATATCATAAACTTAATTGATCCTTTTTATTATCTTTGTCTCGTAGACTATACAGAGCTCGTCTCCGCATACGAAGCATTTTCCTATTTCTTATATTCAAAGTGTTTGTAAGGGATTCGGTTGACATGAACTTAATTTCATGATAAATTGGTTAATTGATCAATATAATATTGACATGCAGAGAGAGATCACCTCCCGGCCTACGCGTCGACACTGAATTGATCAATTGACCAAAGTTAATTTCATACTAACCACTCCCGTTTGCAAGTTACAAACTTCCAAAATTACCCTCAGGAGCATATATGATCCCAAAACAAATTTGATATGTCCACGAATCTTTTGAAATAAACAAATTAAATTTTGGTGATAATTAAGATACTCCATATATATATATAGTAGGGCCTGAAAGAAGAAAATGGGAATTTAAGATGTTGAGAGTGATAGAAAGGGAGAGTCACTCTGTTGAGCTAAAGTGAACTTCCTCATATGACAACTCAAGGGAGGAAATGTCTAGGGTTAGATGAGTTGCACCTATTGATGGGAGTGGCAGGCCGGCCATGAGAATAGGAATTGAAATTGAAAGGGGGAAAAACAAAAAAGCATAAAGCAAGTGATGTTGTTATTTGTTGATACCCCATCAAGAAAAATGATCAGAGAAGCACATGCCAAACCACCATTTACAAGGCTAACTTTTTCCTTCTTTTTACTTGGTTTTCTTTTCTTTTTTTCTTCCTCAACTCCCCCACAACTAGTGGTCTCACCATCCTTATCTTATCACATTCAAGCCCCCACTCCTTTCATCACTAAACTTGGTCACATCACCCTTGCTTTAGTAGGGTTTGGATTACCTCAAGTTAAAATTTGTCAATTCATCTGTCAGTGATGTAGAAAAACTATGCATTCGTATAGCTAGCAAAGATTGTATTATTAGATATTAGAAATCATTAATATGCAACTATTTGTTATACAGATGCAACATTTTTCTGTATAACATTGGCTAGCCAATGGGTTAACAAATTTTAACTTTACTGAATTTATTTATGGAGTGTATTTTTTTTTTCATTTTTCTCTCTCCAAATAAACCAACTTGAGAGTTGAGGGGTCACTAGCTAAAAGATTCCAAGGACAACTCAACCAACAAGCTTCCCAACTCCTTTTTTATCCTATCCCAAAATCTGTCTATATATATTTTCTCAAACACATCCCTAAATTAAACATACCCTTACTCCAGCTTCTCCCAACTCAAAACCCTTTACGCAAAAATCCTTTTCTACAATGCCACCAGTCCATTCTAGCCCATTCCACCAAATGGAAAACCCTGCCTTAATATCCCTCCTCCAACACACCACCCGTGAAAAAAGACCCTCAAAAGCTCCGGTGGAGGCCTCTTTCGCATGTTCAAGCTCCTCCCCATGCTAACCACCGGTTGCAAAATGGTGGCGTTATTAGGCCGGCCAAGAAAAGCTCTACTAACCGATAATGCCACCACCGGAACCCTATTCGGATATCGTAAAGGCCGTGTAACCCTAGCAATACAAGAAGACCCTCACCGCCTACCAATCTTTGTTATTGAGCTGCCAATGCTCACGAGCGCTTTTCATAAGGAAATGGCCTCGGATATAGTAAGGCTAGCTCTAGAAAGTGAAACCAAGACTCACAAAAAAAAAGTGCTCGAGGAATTTGTGTGGGCAGTTTACTGTAATGGGAGAAAATATGGTTACTCTATAAGGAGGAAGCAAATGACTGATGATGAAATACATGTTATGCATTTGCTTAGAGGAGTGTCTATGGGCGCCGGAGTTTTGCCGGGGCCGTCGGATCACAAGGAGGCGACCGACGGCGAATTGACCTACATGAGGGCCAGATTTGACCGGAGAGTGGGATCGAAAGATTCGGAAGCATGGTATATGATTAATCCGGATGGTGCAACTGGTCAAGAATTGAGCATTTTCTTTGTGAGAATCCGGTAGATATTTATTCAGATTTTATATATGCAAAGGGCTAGCCTAGCAAGGTCTAATTATGTAAATAAAATTCCTTTCAATAATGTTCATGAGATTGATGCCCCTAAAAAGGTTTCATTTTCTTGTGATCACTTGGAAAGATTACACAAAATTAGTACTATTGTTTTTTGGGTTGTTTGATAATGTAATATATAACAATATTTATATTATCAGAATAAATAAAAATCATGTATTAATTAAGTGACAGAAGTTCCTCATGCACCTTGACCTAGAGTTTGAGTCCATCAAGGAATATATCAACAAAGGGGGCTAAGACGACTACCAGTCACGAACACTATGAAGCTATGAGTGAAGCAACCTATCTTCCGATTGGATCGGAGATTCAGGTATCGGTTATTTAAGTACTGTTCCGCAAAAATCTTTCTATTTTCTGCAACATCAAAAACCCATTAATGGCCTTCAATCCTGACACTTTTACATGACTTGTTTCATACTAATAATTTTGTTCTACCTTTTTATTTATTTTTTTCTTCTCAGTATTTACTCATGTCTAATCATTTGAGTGATATGTTGAGGTAGGGTACAACTTAATTAAATTAGTTTGGTTTGGTGCGTTTATGGTTAATGGCCTAGCCAACTGCATGGGAAAAAGTTGGGGAGGCTAATTAATGACCTATTAACTTTTTCAATAATATATGGACTTATATATAGTTGAGAATTTCATAATTAGGGGGTCATAATATAGTTCAGCAAATAGTTATTTTAGAAAGTTGATTTTTTTTTCTTAAGAGTTACTCCCTACATTCCACAAGAATTTCTCATTTTTCTTTTTTTTTTTAAATTGAAAAATAAGACTCTTTTTGTGAATAGAGACCGGGAATGTGTGTATATAATTTAACACAAATTAATTAAATAGGCTGAAAGCAAATGATACTTTTAGTGGGGTAAAAAGACCTTTTTGGTCCTTGTACTCTTACTTTGGTTTCGATTTAGTCCTCGTACTCTTACTTTGGTTTCAATTTAGTCCTTGTATATTTTTTATTTCATAATTGTCCTCGTACAATTTCCTACGTGAACAATGTAGTCCTAACTGTGTGTGAGAGTTAATGATGTGGATTTAAAAACAAAAATAAAAGTCATATTAACTTTTTTACCTTAAAATTGATTTGGGCGAAGCTTTTGAATTTTGACCATGGTGTCCTGCAAACATTAGTTGTTGTGAGAATTTTATTTGTCCACTTTCTCTCCCCCCTCTTCCGATTGTCTCTCCGTTTTGGATCAATTCCTTTAATGTAAGGAATTGATAAGGATTAGGTGATTAATAAATCGTAATTGCAGGAATCTAGAGCTGAAACTATGGAGTAACCTTCAAGGTAAGAGAAGAATTAGTAAAGAGGGAGAAACTCAGAAGAAAGGAGGAAGAAAACAGAATTCTCATTGAACCAAATCCTAATCCGTATCAAAACTTCAGTCACCTAATAAGCTCACTACACATCAGCACAGCTCCAACAAAACTCAAACAGAAATGCAAATACAAAAGACTAACATAACCCTACCAATATAAGGACAGATATGACCCTGACTTAAAGAGTAAAAAGACCCTAAAACCTTACACAAGCCCCCTTGTAGACTAACTGCCATGAGACATTATTAATGGATAAACTCATGCTATGGCTGATCCTTACAATCCCTTTCCCATCAAAACAACCTTGTCCTCAAGGTTGAAATTGTGGAAATCTTTGATGCAGCTGCTCCCAGTCTTCCCATGTTGCCTCTGCAGGTAAGGTATTGGACCACTGAACTAGGACCTCCATTGCAACGGCATTGTTTTTCTTCAACACCTTTCTGTCCAACACAGCTACCGGCACACCCAAGAATTGGCCTTGACTGTTAACCATAGGAAAAGTTGGAGAGACGGAGGAATGAAGTCCAATCTTTTTCTTTAACAAAGAGACATGAAATACTGGGTGAATCTTTGCTTCTGTAGGCAATTGCAGTCTGTAGGCCACCTGTCCTACCCTTTCTATCACAGGAAATGGACCGACATATTTAGGAGATAACTTGCCAAATTTAGCTTGAGATAGTGTAGTTTGCTGATAGGGTCTAACCTTCAAATATACCATGTCACCCACCTCAAAGGACCTCTCACTTCTATGTTTATCAGCATAAAGCTTGATTCTAGACTGAGCATCTCTCAGATTCTGTTTAAGTAATTGCAGTTGGCTAGTCCTTTCTTGACCAAATTCCCTTATTGCCTGGTCATGAACTCTTCCAAATTGGTGGAAATTCAAGAATGGGGCCTTTATAACGATATAATGCTTCAAAAGGAGTTGCTTTCAATCCACAATGGTAGTGGGTGTTATACCACCACTTTGCCAGTGGAAGCCATTGGACCCAACCAGCTGGTTTTTGAGCCACCATACATCTCAAATAACATTCTAGAGTTTGGTTCAACTTTCAGTTTGGCCATCACTTTGAGGGTGGTAAGCTGAACTTAAATGTAGTTTAGTTCCTATCAATTTGAAGAGGGTCTGCCAAAATAAGCTCACAAAAAGTCTGTCTCTATCAGACACAATGGTGGATGGGAACCCATGTAGTTTGTACACTTGAGCAATGTAGATCTGGGCTATTTCAGTGGCTGTAAAGGGATGTTTTAGTGGTATAAAATGGCCATATTTGGTTAACCTATCCACTATTACCCATATGGTAGTTGATCTATGTGAATTTGGTAGTCCTTCAATGAAATCCATTGAGATATCTTTCCAAGGGACTTCAGGAACAGCAAAGGGTTGTAATAAATCACGTGGGGAGATAGTTGCATGCTTTTGTTTCTGGCAAATGTCACATTCCTTTACAATTTTAATAATGTCACTCCTCATAGTAGGCCAGAATTTTTTTTTGCTAATTCTTTCGTATGATCCTCTAATCCCAGAATGTCCCCCCCAAAGGAGAAGCATGAAATTCATCCAATAATCTTTTCCTGAGGTCCATGTCAGGTCCTACCACCAATCTATCTCGGAATTTAAGTTTACCATTATTGTAAGAATATCCCGGTAGAGATTGGGAGTCCATCAACAATTGGGCAATAATCTCCCTTAAGCCTTCATCAGCTTCCCAAGATAAAGCTAATTCTGAAATCCAGTTAGGTACTACAGCAGATGTAGCAGAACCTGTCCAAGTGGTCTAGACAAGCAATCAGCAGCTACATTCTCTTTCCCTTTTCTGTAGATAATCTCATAATCTAATCCCAACAGTTTAGTTATCCACTTCTGCTGGTTGGTTGTGGTAACCCTCTGGTCCAACAAATACTTCAAGCTCTGGTGGTCAGTCTTTATTAGAACTTTATTTCCCAACAGATAGTGCCTCCACTTTCCCACATCATACACTACAGACATAAGTTCTTTCTCATAAGTAGACCAACCAAGATGTTTGGAGGCTATTACTTTACTGATGTAAGCTATGGGTCGGCCCTGTTGCATCAACACAGCACCTAGTCCATAGTATGAAGCATCAACCTCCAATACAAAAGGTATATCAAAATTAGGCATGGTCAGGACTGGAGCTTTAGTCATTGCTTCCTTAAGAGCCTGGAAGGCTTTTGTAGCTTCTTCATTCCAATGGAACCCATCTTTCTTTAACAATTCTGTTAGAGGTCTGCTTATTGCACCATAGTTTCTGATAAACCTCCTATAATAACCTATGAGCCCCAAAAAACCCCTTAAACTTTTAATGTTGGTTGGTAAAGGCCACCTAACCATACAATCAATATTTTCTGGATCAGTGGAGACTCCTTCAAGTGAAATAACATGCCCTAAGTACTGAACCTGCCCCATTCCAAACATACACTTACTTCTTTTTGCAAATAGCTTGTTATCCAATAATAGCTGCAGAGTAATCCTTAGGTGTTCCAGATGGTCTTCATAAGTTTTACTATAGACCAGTATATCATCAAAAAAGACTAGAATAAATTTTCTGAGGTAAGGTTTGAATACCTCATTCATGAGAGATTGGAAGGTTGCAGGGGCATTGGTCAAGCCAAATGGCATAACCAAGAATTCAAAGTGGCCAATATGTGTTCTGAAAGCAGTTTTAGGGAGGTCTGGCTTATGCACCCTGATTTGGTGATAACCAGACCTAAGGTCCAGCTTGGAAAACCACCTAGCTCCATGCAACTCATCTAACAATTCATCAATGG
Organism: Panax stipuleanatus; assembly: GCA_020205555.1. NCBI lineage: Eukaryota > Viridiplantae > Streptophyta > Magnoliopsida > Apiales > Araliaceae > Panax > Panax stipuleanatus. Next base: position 127,996,728 of record CM035118.1, read on the forward strand.
CTGGGATAGGAAATTTATCCTTGACAGTTTGTTCATTAAGAGACCTATAGTCCACACACATTCTCCATGACCCATCTTATTTTTTAACCAGTAAGACAGGGAAAGCATAAGGACTATTACTGGGTTGACTGACCCAAGTGTCCAACATCTCATTCACCAATTTCTCTAACTCTTCCTTTTGCACATGGGGGTATCTATATGGTCTCAAATTCACTGGTTGGCTGCCCTCTTTCAGGTTAATATGGTGGTTGTGACTCATGTCTGGTGGACGTTGTTTGGGCTCTTGAAATACTTCATTAAATTGGTCTAACAGAACTTCCATATGTACCTCAGTCTTGCTACCCCCTTTAACACCAGTCCTTTATTTTTGTTCCTCTGCTGCCCTGGTGTTTTCATCACTGTTCTGAGTCAACCCAAAAAGGTAACCAAAATAGCCATGTGTAGTAGCATTTAAAGTGTTTCTGAATTCCCCAGAAGTCATGATTTGAAGGGAAGGGACCACTGTGTCAGATTCACCTTGCAAAACAACCTCTTTCCCTCTTTTGGTAATGGTTACTTGTAAATGATTGAAATCAAAGGTTACAGGATTGAATTCCTTAAGCCATTGTACACCCAACACTGCATCTATGCCTCCAAGAGGTAGAATTCTGAAATCAGTGTTGAACTCCTCACCTTGTACAGCCCAACTGAGACCCATGCATTCCTGATAACTGCTGACCTTAAATCCATCAGCCACAGACACATCAATTGGTTTAGTATTCTGCAGCTTGGCTTTAACCCTTCTAGCTGCTTGGGGATCCAAGAAATTATTTGTGCTTCCACTGTCAATTAAAATCCTTAGGAACCCACCATTGGCCATTCCCACAATCCTTATGGTATTGTTCACACTATGCCCAGATAAAGCATGTAGTGTTATGTGAGCCTCCTACTGTTCTTCTACCATAGTCTCTTTATAAAGTTCTTCTTCACAGCATTCCTCTTCATTCTCTTCCACACCCTCCTCAGAAGGCAGCAACATAAACAACTGTGGTTTCTTACACTGATGCCCAAAGGTGTATGGTTCATCACAAGCAAAACACAGGCCCTTCTTCCTTTTCTCTGCCATTTGTTCTCTTGTTAAACCCCTAATGGGTAGGGACCTGCTAAGCTCCAGTGGGCTAACTGGTACAGCAGAATTTGTTGACCCATGGAATTGGATGGGTTTTTGGAAAGAACTCCCAGCAGGTCTTTGATAATTCCCAGTAGCATTAGTTTTGTTTCCTTGCTTACTCCTCTTCAACCAGGCTTCAAGTTTTGCCTCCTCCACTCTGGCGACTCTTATTAACTCCTTAAGAGTTATTACTTTAAGTTCCTGAATTCCCAATCTTAATTCTTCCTTCAGTCCTCCAAGGAAACAATCCATAAAAAAATTCTCATTAAGGGTAAGATTTCTCAACAGTGTCCATCCTTTTAATTCCTCAAATTTTCTCCTATACTCATCCACCGTACCACTCTGCTGCAGGTTTTTGAGCTCTCCAATTGGATTTGTTTGAGACTCAGGACCAAATCGAGCCATGATTTCATCAACAAAACCATTCCAGTTCAATTCTACTCCTTCCTGCACGAATCCAGCATACCATTCTTCGGCATCCCCATCCAAATTCAGAGTAGCTAAGTATAACATTTGATCCTCAGGTACTATGTGGTGTGCAAACAACTTATTACATTTTCTCACCCATAACCTAGGGTTGGTTCCATCAAATTTAGGAAACTCAAATTTAATTGTTTTAAAAATGCTGTTTCCCCCATTATCATTATTACCTCCAACCTTTAAAATATTGTTCGTGGAACCAGATTGATTACGAAGTACACCTGGATCGTTTTGAACCACGGGAAATCTTAGTGTTAACAGAGCTTCGAACCCCTTCATCATCTGCTGTATCTTCTAATCCATTTTCACTTCGAAGTCCTGCTTGAGGTCAACCAACTGTGCTCCAAAATCCTGTTTAAGGCTCACCACTGACTCCTGCAGCTGTGTTCGTAATTGCAGCAGGGATCCAGTGTGCTCCCCTATTTGTTCTTCCAGGTTATTGAGGTGCTGATTATTTGTTGCCATGGTAGGATCGACTCGCTTTGATACCAAGTTGTAAGGAATTGATAAGGATTAGGTGATTAATAAATCGTAATTGCAGGAATCTAGAGCTGAAACTATGGAGTAACCTTCAAGGTAAGAGAAGAATTAGTAAAGAGGGAGAAACTCAGAAGAAAGGAGGAAGAAAACAGAATTCACATTGAACCAAATCCTAATCCGTATCAAAACTTCAGTCACCTAATAAGCTCACTGCACCTCAGCACAGCTCCAACAAAACTTAAACATAAATGCAAATACAAAAGACTAACATAACCCTGCCAATATAAGGACAGATATGACCCTGACTTAAAGAGTAAAAAGACCCTAAAACCTTACACAAGCCCCCTTGTAGACTAACTGCCATGAGGCATTATTAATGGGTAAACTCATGCTATGGCTGATCCTTACATTTAACATCAACAAAGTGGAAGACAAGCCATTATCCTTTAAATCCAACCACATGAAGAGACCAAATACGCCCATTCTAAGCAATAATCATGAATGGCAGAAAGTTACTTACGCCAAGAAGCAGAGAAAAGTTCCGGCAAAGCAATCGGACTCCGGGAAGTTAGAAATTTTCAGTTTATTTGACTTAGCTGGTGTTTGATAAAATTTTATAATTAAAATCTGAATAATTTAGAAGTTTGAATAAAATAGAGTGTCTGCTTGAAACAGAGACAAAATGAAAAAATTTGTTTGATAATTGAACTTTTCAAAACATCTAAATAATAGTACTTGACTAATTTAACTTTGTAAATTGTTTTAAATAATTCAAACACTTTTATGAAAAAAATTATGATATACATTACCAAAATATTGAAAATATTAATAAATAAATAAATATTAAAATCCAATTTAGAAATTTTATACTTAAATAAACTTTATACAAACTTTAATACGTATAAAATCATTTAAAGATAATTAGAAGATATGAGATTTTATTTTAATTTTTAGCATAATTACAACATAACTATGAACTATCCATCTAGAAAGACCCAATTGCTCATAATATTCATACACACCACAAAAAAATCATAATTACAAAACTCCAAAAAAATTATCATCTAACCGTCTGCGAGTATGAATGAGCGGAGGATCTATGTGGCTGGAGGAAGAAGGTGATCTCGTCCAAAGGAAGAAAGGCATGCTTTTAGAAGAGATGTAGGGCTGGAGAAAGAAAGGGATTTCGCCAGAGGAAGAAGGGGATCTATCCATAAATTTTATCAGAAAGAAGAAAAAGAAATCAATTACAAATATATGAAGTAATTTTATTTATTTTTTCATGTGAGGGTACTAGGTGTAATAAGGAATTCAGATGTTCCTCTCACCAATACAGATATGGTTTGATGTCTTAGCGAAATAGAAGTTTACAGAGACGATTAATTTTTTACCAAACAAATATTTGGGTTTATGCGAAACAGAGGCCGTGATTTTCAGAGAAAATCAGAGGTAATCAAACTCTACCTTAAAAACTTGTATTTTCTCTCAAAAGGTTAATTCGTATTTGGGCTAAATACATTTATACTACACCAAGTTTCACCATCCTCATAATTTAGCCCTAGACTGATTGGGCTCATAATTTGACCTCTAAACTACCTAATTTCACACAATGTCCTTCCAAATTTAATTTTTTGTTGAAATTGACAGGAATTCTGCATTTGTCGATCACTGTGATGCTGAAATACGCGTTGACCTTATTAAAATACGGTCTAATCATATATTTCTGATTCAATAGTAATAACTTATCGTATTTTGTACATTTTGTCCATATAAAAATATAAAATTACAAAAAAAATTAAAAATAAGTATATCAATAAATAGTAAAATATAAAAATAAAAAGATATATTAAAATATGAAAAATAATTACAAGAATAAAATAGAAAATACTTATTGCTCACTTGAAATCTAAATTAGAAAAAAATCTCCACATTTTTCTCCATTACTCTAAACCCAAATTAAAGAGAGAAACCCCTTTTTTGATAAATTTGAATCATCAAATACAAAATATGATCTCATTTTTACAGTTCCCTATCTCATGTGTGGTGTGGTGTTGGAATTGAAATAGTATAGAGAGGAAGTGAGAGTGAGAGAAATGGAGGTGAAATATGAAAAAATTTAGAGGGTAGAGGAAGGTACGTACGGGAAGTTGTACATGGTCAAGCCCACAGAGATAACAAGAACAAGAAGTACATTGACTCCTTGTACAACAAGAAGAAGAAGAAGAAGTCAACCTTTACATGGCATTCCAGTACCTGGATATCGATCTCAAGAAATACATTGACTCCTACTGCAAGGGCCCAAACCCTAACTCTATCCTGCCTTCCCTCATCAAGAGTTTCCTCTTCCAGCTATACAAAGGTGAATCTTGTTAGAATATTTTATTCACTTATGTGGCCTCTACTATTTATGTAATTATTGGGCTTACATATTGTATTAATTTATTATTTTATTTATGGGTTTGGTAATTAATTTTGTGACCCATAAATATTATTACTAATATTAAGTTGGCATAATGGGCCCTAGGGTTTCATAATCTTGATGGACGATTTTGACCCTTAGCTATCTAATAAATAAAACAGTTAGGGTTTGGTCCAAGTTGCCGTCTCAAGAAATTTATACACACCTATACATCCATCAGTAAGATTGAGAGAGGCAATTGAAGACCTTTACCCTTACGCGCAGCGAAAGCTTGATACATACAAAATGTCTTCTCTCAATTCATGTAAGTATCTAATTGTTTAATTTATGATTTTATTCTATGCAATAATTCCGCATATTCATACTTGAATGAATAATGATTATATTTCATGATCTGATTATGTTTCCTAGTGTTGTATTCATGAAATCAATCCATCCATACTTATTTTTCGGTATAAGTACTCCTCTGACGTTAAAGTTAGAAGAAAATTATCGTTAACTTTAGGTGGATGCCTACATACCTTCTGCCTCTATTATTCTGCATATATATGCACTGTTTATATGATATATATATCATGTTGGAATAATTCTTTCTTTAATAATTTTGTTGGAATAATTCTTTCTTTACCTTGTTGCCTGGCTAAGTTCAGTGAAGGCGAAAAACTTTAATATATATGCAGAATACATGAATAATTTTAAAGTTTTCAAGTTTATTTTAATATAATTTAATTTACATCCTGGACATAAATATTAAAATAATATATATTAGGTTTATTATTTATTATGTCTAGATAATATTATGATATTCTTATGCCCTCATGTATTCAAATTAAAATTATTGTGATTATTTTATAATCAATTCATGTTCATAATTATATATTCTAATTTAAGATTCTAGAACATGATATGATATATTATTAGGGCTTTTAAGTTGTTACATGTAAATTATAAATAATGTTAATTTTCAAACTTGATTATTATGTTGTTTAAAGAAAATTGAGTTTGATCATAATAATTTACATGTATGCGTGACTCTTTTATTGTTAAAATTAATAATCAACCCAACGGAGGGTTATTAATTGAAACAATTAAAGATTAAGAAAAGTCACATAATGTTACATTTAATAAATGAATATTTTAATTTTACCCAACGGAAAATTAGAATTATAATTTATTAAATGGAATTTTATTGCATAAGTGACATGTTTATTTCGTTTCTGCCCAACGGTGATGCGTGGATAAATGTGTTGTGCATTATTTTATGGGGATGTTATTAGCATATTATTAATTTGACCAACGAAAGATTGATAATTATTCCCAACGTCTCATTAAAATCTATTTTTTGGTGTTGTAAATAGATTTTATGTAACTAACTGCTTGCCCTACAGTTGGTTTTATTATGATTAATTATTAATTATTGTTGTACATTGTGGATTTCTTTTAATTTTTTATAAGCATGCTTATGAGCTTGATTGTGTTTCAGCATTAACTCCAACTAATATTTCTGGGTATCTCTCTGGAATTGAAGCCTTGAATGGAACTAATTTTACTGTTTGGAAAGAGCAAGTGAAAGTTGTTCTCGGCGTTGTGGATTTGGACTATGCATTACGAGTTGATCCTCCTGCTCCACTTACAGATACAAGTTCAATTGAGCAAAAGGCTACTTATGAAAAGTGGGAGCGATCCAACCGCATTTCTCTTATGATTATGAAAAACTCTATCACGACAGCTATTCGAGGAGCCATTCCTGACTCTGAGAATGCTAAAGAGTACTTAACTTCAGTCGAGGAACAATTTAAGGGTTCTTCTAAAACTCATGCAAGTACCCTTATTTTGAAAATGCTCACTAGCAGGTATGATGGGTTTAGTGGAGTGCGCGAGCACATTATGATGATGAACGACATGGCCTTTAAATTAAAGGGTATGGACATGGCGATTTCTGAGGGTTTTCTTGTTCACTTCATTATGACTTCTCTTTCTGCACAATTTGATCCATTTAAGATCAATTATAACACGCAGAAAGAAAAATGGAAGATGAGCGAGTTAATCGCCATGTGCGTCCAAGAAGAAGAAAGGCTTAAGATTGAAAAACCTGATGTTGCTCATTTGACTACCACTGGATTCCATAAGAAAAAGGCTCATAAAAATGGCTAAGATTTTAAGAATAAGGATAAGTCAATTTCTACCAAAACAAATAAGGAAAATTATTCAGGTGACAACTCTGAGGCAGGTCCTAAATGTCGCTTCTGTAAGAAGCAAGGACATTTTCAGAAAGAATGCCCTAAGTTCAGAGAATGGCTTGAAAAGAAAGGTATTTCAATTATGTAACTTATGAATCCTTTCTAATTGATGTTTCTTCTAATACATGGTGGCTTGACATTGGTGCTATGGTTCATATTACTAATTCATTGCAGGGATTCCTTTCAAAGAAGACACTCCAAACGGGGGAAAGAACCATTAAAGTTGGCAATGGAGAGTCTGTACAAGTTGAAGCTGTATGAACTCTTCCTTTAGTTTTTGGAGAGTGGTTTCACCTTGTATTTATATGATACTCTTTATGTTCCCATTATGACACGGAATTTAATTTCTGTAACTAAACTTGACGTTGATGGATTTTGTTTAAGTTTGGGAATAATAAAATAATTATTTCATGACTTAAAGTTATAGATTTCATTTCAAGGCCATTGAAAGTATTTTGTAATAATGATTATGCTATACCTCGACACTAAGTACTTATTTGTCAAGGGAAAGAGTTGAAGATCAAAACATTGTCATTAAGTATATTAGTTCGCATGATATATTAGCGGATCCACTCGCGAAAGGCTTACCACCCAAGCTCTTTTTAGAGCATAATGCCGGCATGGGTTTAACCGGTAGTCTTAATTAATGAGTTATTTTGATGTAAGACAACAATTTTGAGCTCGTTGTTTTGAACTTCACATTATGTTTATGGTTTGCTATTCTCTTTATTGTGCACACTTGAGAATTTATGAGCAAACGGAACGATTATGTTAATTTTGGATCATATGAATGAGTTTAATATATTACCACTTATGTAAACTCTATTCATACCTGTTATGCTTAATGTTAATCTTTGTTCTAATAAAAGAACTAATTGTGTAACTAATGGGGATCTTGTGTTAATAGTGACACAACGATTGTATTAATTTGCATTGGTATTTTTATTTGAACAGGATGTAGATATTAAATTAATACTTGGCCAAATTAATGATTGTAAGCATTATGTTTTATATATAAATAGTATTTCGGCCAAGTGGGAGAATGTTAGAATATTTTATTCACTTATGTGGCCTCTACTATTTATGTAATTATTGGGCTTACATATTGTATTAATTTATTATTTTATTTATGGGTTTGGTAATTAATTGTGTGACCCATAAATATTATTACTAATATTAAGTTGGCATAATGGGCCCTAGGGTTTCATAATCTTGATGGACGATTTTGACCCTTAGCTATCTAATAAATAAAACAGTTAGGGTTTGGTCCCAGTTGCCGTCTCAAGAAATTTATACACACCTATACATCCATCATTAAGATTGAGAGAGGCAATTGAAGACCTTTACCCTTACGCGCAGCGGAAGCTTGATACATACAAGATGTCTTCTCTCAATTCATGTAAGTATCTAATTGTTTAATTTATGATTTTATTCTATGCAATAGCACGTTCCGATATAATTTATTCAACAAATCTAACTTGAGATGGTGGTCGGGTTAGTTTCATGATTTAAGTTTGGGGACAAGATGATGGTCTTGAGGTTTGATTTTTCTATGAGTTTAAGTTTTGGGGTAAGATGATGGAGAGTCATGGATGTTAGTTTTGAGGTTTTGGTTTCTAAATTTGAGTTAGTAAATGGAGATCCATGGTTCTGAGTTTGGGATAATATTTTGTATTTGTATCATTTTTCTTATACTTTTTTTTGTATTTCTTTGTTTTTATACGACCATTTATTATATTTTAATATTTTAATACGATCAACACATATTTTTTTACAGTCAAACCGTATAAACTGATCATTAATCTCCAACCGGATTAACGTTCAGGTCGAGTTTGTCGACAAATTTTTCAGCCGAAAATTGAATTTGGGGAGGATTGTGTGAAATTAGGTAGTTTAGGGGTAAAATTATGAGTTCAATTAGTTTAGGGACTAAATTATGAGTAGAGTAAAATTTAGTGTAACATAAGTGTATTTAGCCTTTGGTATTTTCTTTGAAAAGGTTTCTTGCTAAAAATTTCAATTTATTTGACTTAAAAATTCGTATTTTCTCTCAAGGTTTAGCTGGTTAATTACTTGTGGTGGGTTTTGATTTTATAAGATTAATTAATGGTCGGGGTTTGTTGATGCTATGGATGATGCCAACGGGAAAATTGATCCTTTTGAGTATTTTTGCCTTTTCAGATTAATTAATTAGACCTGGTAATTTGGTTTATAAATTGATGGGTCAACTCAAATTAACTATAACCTATTTGGATTGGTTAACTATTTTTAATTTGATAAACAAAATTCTTAAAAAAACTTTTCTTTCTAACAACACATTTCTAATATTTTACTTCTTCTTATTTATAAAAAGAGTCTAATTCTTATTATTATTTTTTTAATTTTATGTATTTTGGTGTTCATGTATACTCCTAAATTTATTAAGTTATAATTACATAATGTACGAAAATTTTATATTTGATATGAGTTAGAAACTAAACAAAGAAAATAATTGTACTTCAAAATAATTTAGTGTCATGCGTTCCAAGTTAATAGAAATATTTTCAAATCTAAAATTGATGCAATTCAGTTGACTTTTATAAAAAATAGTTCTTGTAATTATTATTATTATTCATTCCAAAATTAAATATACATGTTTCTTAATTATCTAACATGAAATCCCTAAAATGTTATATTACTTTTATTTTGACTAATTGAGCATCATCAGTACCACTACTACTACTGTTACAATTTTACATAGATTCATGGAATATTCTCTAAATTTAGAATAAGGATATATTGTTTTGACACACAATTTTTGAGGTTGCTCCTAAAATCCCCCCCCCCCTCCCCCCCCCCCCCCCCCCCCCCCCCCCCCCCGCGAAGTTAGAAAATAAAGGAATCCGAACATAAGGTGTGTAGTTTGTATACCTAACAAAGAGATCATATATAAATCACCTTTTTAGAGCTGCCATTAGTGCTAATTTTAGAGAGAAACAGTTTTAAAAAGAAAATTTTAGAGAGAGGATGTATAAAACATTTTAGAGAGAGAGTATGTATAAAAAATATATAGAAAAGTTAAACAAATATAAAAAATTAATATGTTAAGTAATTTATTTTATTGGGTCATAATATTAATAAGCTTTAAATTTAAAATATTAGTTAGACTAATATTTAACCAGAGCTATACAGTTCTAACCCACACAACTCATATTAAAAATAGGTAATGTGGTTTTAGTTCTTAAACAGAATCATAACCAAATTTTGTAAACCAAAACCAATCCATAACCATATTTTGACAGGTCTACTCTTAATCAACCGGAGTGAGAAAGGGCCTAACAAGTAATTGTCAAAAGTTTTTTTTACCCTTCCTTTCCTTGAAAGATGTGTAGCAAAGCTTACGTGGATTTTTTTTTTAAATCCATGTCGTTACCTCTCACAAACAGTCACACAGTTAGGACTACATTGTTCAGCTAGAAAATTGTACAACAACAATTATGAAATAAAAAATATATATAAGGACTAAATTGAAACTAAAGTAAGAGTGCACGTATTAAAAGGTCTTTTTGCATTTTTAATTGGCAAATAAATTAGTGTACAGAAGTGTCATAAAGGCATTGTACTTTCTGTTCAATTATTGATCTTAACATAAGTTTACGAAAGTTGATTGAAATTATTAGGGGAAACTGACACTTCATCCCTGTGTGGTTTTTTGTGTCGGCAGTGGACCTTCACGTGGTCCATAAATAGGCAGACGTATTTGTGGAGCAGAGCATAATGCAACAGTTAACATTATGCTAATTATTAGATAAAAAAATATTAAAGGCTAATTATAATTTCACTTGACCATCTAAAATACCAAAATAATATTGAGGCCAAGTAAAATGGATTTGATTGTGTTGTGAATGCATATAATGCTACGTTTGGATTGGAGTAATGAAAGTGAGAATGTAATGATTCATTCTTATGGAATGGAATGACTCATTTCTATAGAATGAAAAAAAATTGTGTTTGGTTGAGATTGGAATGGATTGAACTATTCTTAATCCTCCCAAATTTATGAATTTTATTCATTACAACTTGAATGGAATGAATCATTCCACTCTCTATTCATTCCTTCAATTCAAACGTAGCAGAACAGTCAAATCACCTTATAAATTATCCAAAATACCTTTGGTTTCATGTTTTATTATAGAAGATTAAGTTTCTCGACACTTTTTAGACTTTCCCAACACTTGGTAACATTTCTAAAAAACTCACAAATATGGAATAAGGGTTCTTTAGGTCTCCTGACCCTTCTTCCCTTTGCTTTGAGTCATTCTCAAGGGCGGAGCCACCAATGGGCTGGGATGGACTCTAATTCGGGTGGACTTTTTGACAAACATTTGGTACTTATGTATCTTAATAGTCCAGTCCAATTTTCTTAAGTCCAGTCTTGTTAATTCCTTTACAACACATGTTCAATGTTAATTGTTATCCAACCCATTCCATATATTTTCCTTCTCTCTAAACTACTTCAAACATTTATTAATTGCCTTTTGTTTTCGGGTGAAACTAATAATGGAATGAAAGCTGCAAATTGAATTGGGAAAGGAATTGAAGCTTATTTTCGGCAGGAGGAAACTGATTTTGGCTATCATCAACGCAGATAACAAGAATTTTCATGAAAGGTATAACATAAGTTTTAGTTCATTTATGAAATTAAGCTATAGTGTCGATTTTGCTATGTTAGCTATAAACATTTGTGAATTATTTGTGAAAATGAGAATATATATGGTGGGTGCCGGGTGGAGTAATAAGGAAAAAGAATTGAAAATTTATTGGCTTAATTATTTTTAAATGGTTATGAGATCTGTCTTTTAAAGTTATGCTCTTCACATGTTTGATTAAATTCCACTTAGAGGCTGTGAAGTTTTAAAAGTGAAAACTTGATGTTATTGTAAGCAACAAAGCTTATGTTTATAAAATATATGTGTCTCAAGTGGCTTAACTGAATTAGAAATTGTTTAGAAGTAAGTTTGAGTGAATTGAATAATTTTAGTTTGGTTAGAAAATTAATGTGACTGAGTAGTTTTGAGCCCATATAGAATCTATATGAAATATTTATTTGGACTGGTTTATATTTTTTTAAATAGTATATCATACCTTTTATAACAAGTTAAAAATTAGTTCCAATTTAATATGTATAGACTGAGTTAGAAAATTGTAAAGTGGCTACGAAAAAATGCGCAATTTGAGAATTCTGGACAGAAGTCCAGTGCTGAGATAGAGCGTCGTGGCTTTAATCCCCTGCTTTAATTTTTAATTCTTATTCCGATTCCAGAAAAAAAAAATTACTAGCTCCGCCTTGGTCATTCCAATACAAAAGACTGGGTGCATAAAGATCATATGAATATTCATTATTTAGACTCAAGTCTGCTGTCTTAGAATGACTACATTTAAGCAGGCAACTAATTGTTACCTGTATGTTGACTTCCTTTCTTCAGTTTCACTTTCATGTTTCTTTTGCTGATTATGCAGTCTTTTCTAGTATAATAGAAGAATTAAGCAACACAAAACCTAAGTAATATAAAATCTGAAACAACAGCAGCACCGCAGCAGGGTAGAAATCAGCAGCATGTGGCCAGTGTTGAGATGTTTACGGTTAAGTAATCAACTCATCTAAAAATTTAAATTGTTAGAGGGAGGATCCAACAACGTATATTGTACTAACACTTCCCTTCAAATGCAACTTGTATGTGGAGAAGGGACAAAAGAAAGTGCATTTGTACTATAAATCAATCAATAAGTCTAGGCGGACATGTTAATTGGACCGGATTATTAGACATTTTCCATTTATTTATTTATTTTACTTGTGACTCCTAAAAAATATATAGTATTTATTTCAATTGGAATTTTTACCTAATATAGTGTTTTAGGTGTAATTTGGATGCATATACAAGAACAGAGTTTTATCGTCTGTACAACCCTGTTCTTGTATATGTATCTAAATTACACCTAAAACACTATATTATGTAAAAATTTCAGTTGGAATAAATACTATACATTTTTTGGGAGTCACAAGTAAAAAATAAAATGAAAATGTCCAATAATCCGGTCCAATAAACATGTCCCTGTAGAAGAACTCATGAATCAATATAAAGGCAACGTGCAGTCAAGAAAATTCAAACCCAAGACTAGACATTGCACAGTCAAAACTCTGACACCATATTAAGTAACCAACTCATTTAAAAGATCAAAAAGTAGGCATCAAAAATGTACATGATACTAATACTGACAAAACATAATTCTTACACTCACTATTCCCATAAAAGAAAAGTAACAATGAAGTTAACTCTTTAGTTGCTTGCGATGGATCAAAACCCTAACTTAAAAGTACTAAATATTGTGGATATTAGATAGAGTGAATTAAATAAAGATTAGAAAAACAATGAAAGATGGATGAAATGAGAAATTTTAGCTCATTTTCCACCATATATACAAAGGGCTTCATATGTGGTTCATCCCTAGTGCCACTCATATTTTGAACATATGAAGGGTAGTTCCGCAGTGGACTATCTATAATAGGCTTAAATATTAATTATTATTTTGAATTATTAATTTTTTTCCACTTTGATGATTGATATTTCAATTTTATTTAATCCGGTGATTAAACTATTAATTTTTTCTACTTTGGTTCAATTGAAGTTGTCTCGTCATAAATTGATAATGTGACTTTAACACCTATAATGTGACTGATGATGTGTTAGAACAATACTCATTTTATAATTAGTTTAAATCATTTTATAAAAACTAAATAGGCATAAATATAATATTATATTATAATTTAACAACAAAAACTAAAAATAATTTTAAAATGAAACATCTATTTAAGAGGTTCTTTTTTTATTCGAAAAAAGAACTAACTAATAATTATCACTATCACTAAAACCAAAATTTTCAAACAAAACAGCAGGGAAAAACTATTTATAACTAATTACTAGTATTAGATACCATCTTACTGACAACTATCATTAACTATTTCTTTTCCACAAAATAAAAGATGGTATTAAATTATTAGAACAGAATTTACACATAATCACTTTCCAAATTCCATGTACTTCAGCTCTTAGTTAATGGAGAAAATCAATTAAAACTAGTAATTAAAAAATAAATAACTCTCACCATTTTGCCTCTGTGAACCCACTATCTTCAACTTCAATTGAACTAAAGTAAAAAAAATTGAAAGATCGATCACCAAAGTAGAAAAATGTCAATAGTTTAGGTAGTAATTAATATTTAAGCCTAATTTTTAATTATACGTAAGTATTGATTAACCTAGTCAGCGGGGACACGTCATCAATTTATGGCGTGGCAGGTTCAATTGAATAAAAGTGAAAAAATTAATATTTTAATGACCTGATTAAAAAAATTAAAAGATCGATCGCTTCGCCGAAATGAAAAACAGTTGATAGTTAAGGTAGTTATTTATATTTAAGTCTTTATAATTATAATATTGTTTCTGCCATTATGGGTTAGGCCCGTCAATATTTTGTCTGGTTTAGTGAGCCTTGCTGGTCAATGGTCCAAACAACTCTCAAGTTTGACATGAGCACTCTATTATATTTATGGTCATTTTTTTGTGTTATCATTAACTTTAATATTCAAATGCAAAGAGTAGTATTTGTATTTTATAAATAAGTTTCTACTATCTTAAAATAGTAGATAATTATAAATAATACTCTTTTGTAATTTTAATAAATATGGAGCATGATAATATTTGCATTTACCAATTATAACTACCAAGTGGTTTACGTTTACCTTAAACTTGAACTGATATATTTTTTCTTTTTCTTTTTTTGGTGTGAGACAAATATTACCGTGTTAAGAATAAATAAATGAATATTTATTAATATATTTAAAATATATAAGTGGACGGGTTAATATGAGTAAAATATCAACTACTCTCAACCCATTTAAAACTCATTAAAATAAATGGATAATTTTACCCATTTAATTATGGGTTAGTGCACGGGTTAATGGGTATGAGTAAAATTTTGTCAGCTCTAAATTTAACATTCAGATTTACTATAAAAACAATATATCAAATATAAATATAAATAAATGGACTCTCATTTGAGGGGAGTAGTAGTTTAAAAGCCTAATTCTTTGTTCCTTTTGAATTAGTCATTTTCAGCATTAAGCTTCAAAAGGAGAATAAATTTAAAATGAATTCATGTCAAAATTCATTTTCATTTAAAATGAATTCATTTTCAGCGCGAGTAGTACAAAATTCATGTCAAATCTTACATCTTTCAAGTTTAGGTAAATCTCATCCCGTCGAGTTCGAATTCGAGTACAAATGTAAATTTTCATGCCTAACTGTATTACAAATCTTGAATAGTTGCAATTATAAATTCAATTTAACTATACAAGTTTAATAGTTCTAGAGATACGCTTCACTCTTACACTCTGTTTCTGAGTTTTGGACGAAAAAGAAAAAAATAGAAAACTTAAATTAGTACAGAAAAGAGAAAAAAAATAAAAAATTTAAAGTTTTTCTTTGTGTTGTTTTTGAGTTTTTAATAGAAAAGAATAGAAAATTTAAAAAATTTCTTTTCTTGCGTTTTTAAGTTCCAATGAAAAGAAAAGAAAAATATCAATTTTATAAATTTACCTTTCTATTAATTATAACCATTGAACCATGAATAAAAATATGCAAGATAAATTTAATCAAAGAAAAAATTTCATAATCAAATACAAATATTCAAATAAATGTTAAACAAAAATTACTTCTACAAAGTCATTTTCATATTATAACCAAAAGCCATCAAACATAATCTATATTACTAATACCAACGGAGATTATTCATCAAATTCTTCAAGAAATTCAATCTACTCTCTACAATCCTCTCCATTTTCTCTCTCTAAAATTGCCGGTTGGTGTTAGTTTTGGGGATCAAATGACAGTTGCTCATCAATTTAATTTCGTTTTTTTTGTTGTTTAATCTTATAAACTTATGCTTTAGTTTTCAATATGTGTATATATATCACTCTTTTTTTTGGCGCCGAATTATTCTCTATGTTAATATATTTATGATTAAAAATTTTGTGTTAGTTCCCAGTAGGCACACAATAGATCTAGAAGGGGGGGTTGAATAGATCCTTTGCGTTTTTAAACTCTTTTTCTTTTTATTTTGTATTGCTAAGAAGTTAACACATGACAAACATAAGAATCATTTCAAGCACAACGGAATAAATTAAATGTCCCCTTCATTGATATATTAATAAACATTAATACATTGTTCTTGGGATTAGTTTAGTTGTAAGTAGTTAAAACATACATAGCAGTTATAGCAGTTAAGTACGCAATGTAAAAGACACAAGGAGTTTTAAGTGGTTCAGAGACACAAGCTCCTAATCCACTCTTCTGCACTCTCGCAGGAAATCCACTAAGGAATGGGCAGCACCCTGAATCACTAAGATTCCTTCAAGGCCCGCAGCCCTGGAACTTTAGTTCACTAAGAACTCTTCAAGTCTTTCGACTTGGAACTCCTTTAGTTCACTAAGAACTCTTCAAGGCCAGCAGCCCTGGAATCTCTAGTTCACTAAGAACTCTTCAAGCCCTTCGGCTTGGAACTCATTTAGTCCCTCTGGACAAGGACCCCTCAGGCCCTGGCTATTTGTAGTTGTTGTTGTTGTTGTTGTTTGTGCTTTGCTGCTAAGATGTCATGAAGATTGATCATCTTTGTACTTAGCAGCTAGGCTTGATCCTCAGCATTCTGCTTCAAGTCTGGACCTCTTCTCTGGTGCAGCTGATCTTCATTCTGTTCAGCTCATCTTCACTTGATGTCAGTTGTGCACCGTCACCATATAAGACTGCTAAGGCTTTTCATTGTAGGTCACCTTCTTCTAGCAGCCCTTGAACCCTTCTTGAATGATATGCAGACATGGTTCTGCATCTTTTCTGGTTCAGCTTCTGATTCTTCATGGTGATTCATAGAGTGGCTCTTCTGATCTTCTTTATGCTCAGCCACTTTCTTAAATGCTATCTTCTTGGCATTCTCGGCTCTCAGCTTGGCTGCCATTTTTAGTGGCATTCTCATCCTTGTTGAGTGAAGCTTTAGTCTGTTCAAGTCCTTCTTCAAGTCTGCTTCACTTCCACCTTCGTAGTCTCACTGTCACTGAGACTTGTTCTGTTTAGCTCAGGTGGAACTCGTAGAGTCAACAGTATAGCATTTCAACAACTCAACGAATCTACAACTCAGCAACAACTCTTATCTTTGAAGCTTGTCTCTTAAATGCCCTTCCATGATCTTCCCGTTGGAAAGTAGCCGTTGGAAGCTATTTGAATTGCTTCGCAGATCTCGAGTTATTTGATGCAGACTGCTGATGTGACGTGACAGCTTCTTTTTGACTTTACTGACACAGCATTCTGCTTTCTCACCTACCGCCTCAGAGATGTCACTATTCTGTGTCAGGCTGGTAGTCACCTTTATTACTCTTTTCTGATTCCTTGATTCGAATCCTTAGAAGTTGTCCTTCTGCATCGAAGCTTTCAATTAACAACGTTCAGATGCCAGTCTTCATATTGATTCATTGCCAGTGCTTCAATACTCAGATGCCCGAACTCCACGATTCTGATGCAGATGTTCTTGGACCTTTATCGTAGTGTGTCTTTGTTGAATGTTGCTTTGACTGGTTGAGACAACACTACGATTCTGAAGAGTGTTCTTGGATTTTCAATGTAGAACACCTCTTCCTTTACTTATGCAGTGCTTTAACACTATTGCTTGCCTCGACTGATCTCAGGAACTGATATCTTGACTTGTCGTTCTGGCCTCTTCTGAATATCAAGACACTTCAAATTTGTGACATACCCAGCTCTCTTTCTCCTGGTGATCTCCCTTTCACCTATCTTCAATGGTCTGACTCATGCTTAATCACTTCTGTCTTATTCTTCATAAGTTGGCCGCTATCTCTGTATAAACTGTATTAGTTCCTTCTTCATTTGGCAAACACTATGATACTGAGTAATTCTCAATATCGTTGTCTTCTGTTCACTTGACAGCATCTGCACTTACTGACTTTCACTAGTCAGCTACTATGTCTGAAGTCTTCTTCTGATTTGCTTGTGGAAGACTTCATCTTGAATGGCTTCACAACTTCAATCTGCATGTTAATTGAGTTGATGCTTGTATCTTCTGTTAGCTTGCATGCCATTCGTTGAGTGCTCTCTGATTTCCTTGGAATGTATCTTTGTAGGTCAGACCAGAGGCTTCATGCTTTGGATATTCTGGGAGTGCCCATTTGTTGAGAATCGTGTTAACACTACGATTCTTTCCTTAGCGTTGTGAGCAACCTTTGTAGAAACCTGAGTTCTGCAGACTACGATTTAGCCTTGTTGCTGTAGACACTACGACTTCGAGATCAGACCTTGACAGACTACGATTTCTACCTTCATGCTTGCTGTCCTCGTCTGATCTGGCTCGACCACGATCTCTGCCTTTGATGTGATCAGTAGACTACACTATTTCAAGTGTGATCTACGATTCTTGACTTAGCTCTGGCAGTTGCTCTATCGGCTCATAGACAGGCTGTCTCTACGATTCTGACCATAACTTCCTCAGCAGACTACGAATCTGAGAAAGATTTTCTCGACATAATACGATCTTTCTTCGTTTTTCCTGGCAGACTACGAACTTCTAGATCTACTATCCTTGCAGACTACGATTCCGCCTTGATAGTTCTCGAGTCTTTCTTGTCTCTTCTGATAGTAGTGTGCATACAAGCCAATCATGTATGATGATAAAGCACGTACTTTGTAAATAATTTTATTTATTTATTAATAAAATATTTATTTATTAAAGGCATTTAATTATCTACATGGTGCTGTTTTTATAATATGTAAATAACCCATAGTTTTAAGCAATGCTTTTAAAATCATGATGATGATCATGCTAATGAGATCTAAATTCTTAGAAAGCTCTAAAACTAAAATAGTTCCCAATCGTGGGATTACTAAAAAGGGGATTAGTAAATCCGGATAGATTGGTACATATGTTGCTTGCTCATTGGATGAGGATGATTGATCTCATGATCATTTGTGTGGAGACACTAAAGCAAGTATGTAGGTGCTTATTGGAGAATAAGTTCACTGAACGTGACTCGCTATGGAATACCTAATGGAGTTTTACTCGCATGTCAATAGAAATTCCTAATGTGATAGTAGTACAAGTGATCCTTGGACTTGAGATCATCATAGTATCTTGTATGTAATGAATTATACTTTGACTTATTCCTTAAAGTCCTTTAGGGTATATAAAAGGGTATGCTTGGGTATAATGAGTTACATATGGAGATAATGAATGATCAATAAAGAATCTACCACCTCTAGTAAAAGAGGAGATATATCCTATGTGATTCGTTAAATGACAACCCAGGAATCATTGGCCAAGGTAAAATAAAATTAGAAAGGAGTTTCTAATTTGCATTATTTGGAGTTGTACATTTTCTAATCGAAATACATATAATTAAATAAAATAAGACTTGACAGTAAATCCATGTCTTATATTTAATTGGGACATTGTATGGTGGAAGGATTGAATTGTATGGTAACTATTTACTCACAGGTTCTTTTATGATTAATGTTGAAATCTATATTATCTGAAAAGTCGTTGATCGCTAGGGAGGCTTATCCCTATTGTAGAATAAATATTATTTATTTAAATAGATTATTAGTTTAATTTATTTATTTAAATAAGATTAGAATTGTTCTAATTGATTTATTCACATCCGGTTTAATATAGAGAACCTAAAGGGTCACACCATAAAAGGAAGAATAATTATTTAAGAAGGTAATGGCATAATCGTAATAATGCATTAAGTATAATTAATTTAATCTATAGTGATAGAATAAATTAAATAGCTTAATGTTTATTATTTAATATTTTGAAAATATTAAATATAAATTAATAAGATGAGTCTTATTAATATTATTACAATTATTATTATTTTAATTTCTAAAGGAGTTTAGTAATTAATTTAATATTAGTACTCTCATTTATTCATAATAAGATTAGGAGACAAATTAATTAAATAAATTTAATTAATTATTCCCCATGTGGTGGGAAGCCTAAATTAAATAAAGGAGTTTAATTAATTAAAAGAAATCTCATGTCTAATAGGATTAGAAGGGTTGACCAATATCTATATAAGAGGAGTCTTATAATAGATATCAGTTGAGGCAATTCCAATTATTGGAGAGTACTCCTTTTCTATAGAGGATAGAAAACTAAGCCAACCACCCTCCTTCTTGATAATTCATCTTCCTTGGTGGATCACCTCTAAAGGCCAAACACTTGGGTGGCTAACGTTGATCAAAGGAAGGAATCTAACCCGGAAATTCAAGGAGATCACGAAGAACAAGGAGTTGAACTCGTACCTGTGGAAGCTTCGTTTTACAAGGGTATGATTCCATAACTTCTTATTTATCGTTTTAAATTAATAATTTGCATAAAGGATGATCCGGGTAATGATTTTGTAGAAATTTTTTAAACTCTGATATACCATGCTTCCGCTAATTTTTGCAATTTGATTGCATCACGATTTCGTATAAACCCAACATCTCCTGGCAGACTACGATGCTGGTGCAGTGCTTGACGATCAGACAAGCCTATCTATTACATTGTATAAGATCAACTTAACAAGCTTGATCTTTCTATATTTATAGTCCTTGTACATCATTTCTTTTTAAGGACTTTACAAAGCTATTTTGCTTATGTAGGATCAACCTAATATATTTGATCAATTCATTCTAACTCCTTGTACATATATTCCTATTATCTCTCAAAGGACTTTACAACTTTTGTCAATGCAAGCATACTTGCATATTCATTCATTTATATCATAATCAAATCATATATAAATAGGAATAACATTCTCATGTATATTCCTAACAATCTCCCCCTATTTGATTATGACAAAAACAATCAGTGCATATGCATGAGATGAATGAATCTTATATACAGTGAGCAGCTATATTTCTAAAGCAGATAATCATGAATGTCATTGATGATAATATGAAATTAAATATGCTATGACATTCTACATTCTGGATCCAGAACATACTTAAATAGTATAGAGATGTACCTCTTCTGCTCCGTGTATGTTTTCAGAATGTCTGTTGATCAGCTTCTGCTGCTGCACATCTTTCTTTCTTCTTTCCCTTGCTCCCCCTCAGATGCATGATTCTTTTCTTTGTCTGATCAGGTTCTGGTTCAATTGCATGCTCTTCTTTGTTTGGCTTCCCCTCAGATTCTGTGTTCATGGGGTCATCCTCTTTTGGCTCCCCCTCAGATGATGACTCTGCTTCTGCTACTGCTTTCATCTTCTGCTTCTGCCCCTTTGCCTCTCTGCACTTGGTCTTCTTTTCTTCCTTCATTCTTCTCTCCTTGCTCTTTCTTGACTGCCTCTTTCTAGACTTCTTTTTATGTATCTTTTTTTCCCCTTTTTTGTCATTAATCACTTGAGACAGCTGCTCCACGTTTGACACAAGCTGCTCCATCAGGTGAGATGAGTTACCAACCTCAATTTTGAGTTCTTGTTGGCTTAGCTCAAGTTGGAGGGAGGGAGACTGTTTCAGATCATCAATCCTGTCAGAGAGAGATAGGATTTTTTCTTCATTAGCCTTCTGAGCTCGTAGAGCTTCTTCCTTCTGATCACTCATAGCCTTCAGAAAAACTTGATCCTTTAGTTGAAGCTTAAGGGATATGTCTGAGAGTCTGACTTAAAGCCTTTTTGACAGCTCATTGTCTTCTGCTATTGACATGTCTTTGACTTCTGTGGCTATAAGAGAGATCTCCTCAATCAGTTCTTCAGAGTTCTTTAGCAACTCTTGCTTTTGAATAGATGTGGTATCAGGTTGTTCATTTTCCATCTGATCAATTGTTTGGTTAGCCTCTTGCTGAGCATCAGATGGATTGTCTTCCTTCAGGACATCAGATTGCACTCTACGATTCTCACTCTTGGATAGACCTTCAAAGGTAGTGAGAATCTGATGAATCGTTGAGTTCCATGCTTCTTGAGCAGAATACATCTTTTCAATTTCATCTTGATCATCATCATTTGTAGAGTGAAGGGACTCTACGATTGTAGACTTGGGCAGAATCCTTCTTTCATCCGAATCTGCTCTACAATCGTAGGGGATGTGATGATTTTCAGTATGTCTATAGACCTTGAAGTGAGATTGGCCCCTGATCAGCAGAGTTGCAAACTTCTTTGCCCTTGGAAAGTTCTGAGCCACCAGCTCTAGGTTGGGAAGATGAGAGAAGCACCATGAGAGATAGCTGTTGTCTCTGGTGAGTGATGCCTTTACCCATGGCATATGAGGATAGAGCCATCTTATTGCATGATCTTTGATCTCCAGCTCGTATATCAAAGTTGAAGTACTCATCTTCATATCTTCGTGATTATTGAGCAGATCTCCTTTGCTTTTCTCATGATCTGAGCTGGAGTCAGACTGGTGTAGACTACTTCCGTCAACTGACTCATCAGTTTGTTCATGCATTTGATCATCATCTTTATCATCATCAGCAGAGCTTGCCTTTGCAGACTCACTAGCTTCTTCTAGCTCGGCAATCTTCAGCCTCTTATCCTTCTCGATAGAATTTTCCCTTTTTCCTTAGCATCACCTCTCTTGGATTCAGCCTCATCATCACTGATTTTAATTATTTTTGCAAACAATTCTCCTCTTCTTGAAACCATTTTAGCAATCAGTCTGTTGCTCTTCCTTCTTCTTGGGGGTTCAACTTCAAGAGTTTCAGACCTTTCTTTATTTTCAGTCTTTGAAGTCTCTGATTCATTAGACAGACTTTCTTGAGATTCAACAGCAGGAGTGACAGATACTTCTTCTTTAGATCCTTCATCTTTTGCCACATCAGATGGACTCCTTAGTACTTCAGCACTAAGAGGTCTAACTTCTTCATGATCAGATTCTCCCTTATCAGCAGAAAGGCTACTCTGTGAATTGGCCATAGGACTTGCATATTCTTTTTCATCACCAGACTTGCTCCTTGAAGATTCATCCTTAGATTTCTCAGTTCCCATCTCATCTTCTGACTCTACGTTTTCTTCTTTAGTAGATAAACTTCTTTGGGAACCTGACTTCTGCCTCTGCACCACTTTGGCTTTCTTCTTTGCAGGCTTTACAGACTTGAGCTCTGGGATAATTGCACCTTCAGAGAATGAAGACTCTTCTTCTATCATGGTAATTGCCTTCCTCTTCCTTGAAGTACTTTTACTGGTGCTGCCATGTGTCAGCCGTTTGTTCTCCATTGAATTTTTCTTCCAGTTTGCAAACAGCTGTGTAGTCATTATCTTATGGCCATTAAGGACTTCACCTTCATCATCCTTAATTTTATTCCTCAGCCTTTTCTTCAGAATGATGCTCAGTAATCTTCCATGAAAAACCTTTGTGAATGGTTTTCCTATTAACCTTTTCTTCTCCACCTTGTTCAGCCATTTGGACATTTGATTAAGCAGGATAGCTCCAAAATTGATTTGCTTCATCAGAACTATAGCAGACATGATCTTCAGCTGTTGATCAATCACAGTGTCATGTGCAGTGTCCTTGCATAGTATACATTTGCCTACAATCTCTGCAAGGAACTTAAACTCTTCAGGAAACTCCTTTTTCTTCATATTCTTCAGACTAGGATTTCTTTTGTATCCCATAATCTTCTTGGCTCCTTCGACATCAACTTCATCAAGGCTTTTCATTCCTAGGTCTGGAAAATAACCAACCTTATCACAACCGAAGATATAGACAATCAACCTTATCACAACCGAAGAAATAGATAACCAATCTTATCACAACTGAATATATAGACAACCAACCATATCACAACCGAAGAAATAAATAACCAACCTTATCACAATCGTAGATATAGATAACCAATCTTATCACAACCGAATAAATAGATAATCAATCTTATCACAACCGAAGATATAGATAACCAACATTATCAAAACTTAAGAAATAGATAACTAACCTTATCATAACCGAAGAAATAGATAACCAACCTTATCACAACCAAAGATATAGACAATCAACCTTATCACAACC
The DNA here is from genome assembly GCA_020205555.1 of Panax stipuleanatus. NCBI lineage: Eukaryota > Viridiplantae > Streptophyta > Magnoliopsida > Apiales > Araliaceae > Panax > Panax stipuleanatus. The sequence goes on from CM035118.1 coordinate 128,020,580, forward strand.
AAAGAAATAGATAACCAGCCTTATCACAGCCGAAGAAATAGATAACCAACCTTGTCACAACCGAAGATATAAACAATCAACATTATCACAACCGAAAAAAATAGATAATCAACTTTATCGCAACAGAAGATATAAATAACTAATATTATAACAACTGAAGATATAGATAACCAACCTTATACTGCCTTCATTGTCTTCCTGACCACTGTGGAAGGTATCAGATAGAGGTTCCGGAGAATTGAATTTAATAAATAATGAAAATATTTGTTCCGAAGAACTGAACGTATTTGTTCCGAGAAACTAAACGTATTCGTTCCGAATAACTAAATAATGAAAATATTCATTTCGAAGAACTGAATAATAAAAATATTCGTTCCGAAGAACTGAATAATAATAAAAATGTTCATTCTGAGAAACTGAACGTACTCGTTCCAAAGAACTGAATTCAACATTCGTTCCAAAGATCCGTTTCGAAGAACTGAAAAAAAATGTTCGTTCCGAGGTACTGAACGTACTCGTTCCGAAGAACTGAATACAACATTCGTTCCGAAGAACCGAATGCTTCCGTTCCGAAGAACCGAATGTTTCCGTTCCGAAGATCTGGAAAAAATATTGGTTCCAAAGAACTGAACGTACTCGTTCCGAAGAACTGAATTCAACATTCGTTTCGAGGAACTGAATGTATCCGTTCCGAATAACTGGAAAAAAATATATTCGTTCCGAGGAACTGAACGTACTCGTTCTGAAGAACTGAATATAACATTCGTTCCAAATAACTGAATATATCCGTTCCAACGAACTAGAAAAAATGTTCATTCCGAGGAACTGAACGTACTCGTTCCGAAGAACTGAATACAACATTCGTTCTGAAGAATTGAATGTATCCATTCCGAAGAACTAGAAAAAATGTTCGTTCCGAGGAAATGAATGTACTTGTTCCAAAGAACTGAATAAAACATTCGTTCCGAGAAACTAAATGTATCCATTCTAAGAACTGGAAAAAATGTTCTAGAGAAACAGTTGCCTGGAGAATAGAGCTTGCAGGGAAGAGGAATGAGTTTTGAGAATTCGCAATGGGGAGAGTAGGTATGTCTGATTTGGGAAGAAAAGTTTTATGTGAATTGACTTTTCATCTTCGCGCGTTTTTTCTAGAAACGGCTAATTAATGGTCTATCGTCATTGCAGACGTGGAAGGTAATTGGTAGGCCCCTACTTTATGATCTGGGCTGTTTTTCATTGAGGTTGGGCTTTGTAGCATTTATTAATAATCATTGGGCTTTGTTTTGAGTACTCTTCCATTAAATGTTTTATTTAATCGAAGACTGCGGGGCAATGTTGAGTCATGATTATTTGGGCCCGAATTATATGGTAGGTCAAATTTCACGTGGAAATATCTTGGCCTACATGGGAACCTTTTTTGACAAGTTTAGTATTTTAAGGAATCACAGATTCCCAATTATGTTTGGTTTCTAATTCCTAAAGAGGTGTTAAGATATAATCCAACTACCTTTCTTTTAAAAGATTTTATACAATCCCATTAAGGAATTGCACCTAACAAAGAATCCTAATTCTATTCGGGGGAGGATTCTATGGAGGTAGTGATATCACTATAAATACAAGGTTTTACTCTGATTTTAAGGTACACACAATTATTATTTTTTAGCACTAGAGCATTAAGACTCCATTGTTAAACCTTATTCAGCTTGTACTTATTCTCACACCGGAGCAATTTTTCGGCGGCCCAAGCCGCCAACTTTCAAGTGTGTTTCGTTTCTGTGCAAGATTTGACGCGTTTTAGTGGTTGGAGCGCGTGAACGAATCTTGACGTTAAAAAATCTCATAGATATAAATTAAAAAAAATTATAATACAGTTCTTCTACTGCGACCCTTTTTTTGGAATCGATCTAGCGACCGTTTTTTTAATAACTTCCAAAAAATGTATAATATTTATTCTAATTGAAATTTTTACAGAATTCAGTGTTTAAAAAAATAGGATCGATAGCTAGACCGGTCATCCTTTTCCGGTCCCCCTAGCATTTTTATTTATACTCCATCCGTTCCTAAATAAGTGACGTTTTAAAATAAATTTGTTCTAATTTATTTGTCGTTTACAACTTTCTAAGAGAATAAATTATTTACTTTCTTATATCACCCTACCTTCTCTCATTGTCCTAAGAAATTATCTCCCTTGTATTAATAGTTTTCAACTTCCCATAAAGAGATAGTGATGGAATTTCACACAAATTTTAATTATTAAATTTCTTTCATAATCCATATGCAAAAACCTTAAACGATACTCTCTCCGTTCCTAAATAAGCGTCGTTTAAGATTTTTGTACATAATTTATTTTTAAAAAAAATTAGAACAAATAAATTAGAAAAGTAAATAATTTATTTTTAAAAAAAATTATAAATAACAAATAAATTAGAACAACTATTTTTTTAAAAACATTATTTATTTAAGAACGGATGGATTACTTATTTTGGAACGGAAGGAGGGAGTAATATATAAGATGGCTCAAAATAATCTTATCCCAAATATGCAACTTTTTCATAGGAAAGTCAAAAAGAGGTTGAACAACCATAGCGTTAATTCCGTTAACCAAAAGCACACCACGACATTCGAAGTAACGCGGAATTGGAGAGCACCATAATTTTGGTGTGGACAAAAGCAGCACATAGGTTGGAAGGAAACACAGTGGGTCCCATTGATTACAATAGACCAGGCTACAAATCTTTTGATCAGATCAAATAAAATCCCACAGCAAACAAACCCAATCCAAATACTGGGTCCCGCAAACGATGCAACCGACAGCAGGGAATATCACTGTCCGTTGAGACTAAGGGTGCAGTGAGGATACTTCGTCTTGGTTGCAAACTAACCCAACCACCAAGATTTTTAAAATCGGACGGATCTTTTAATTAAAAAACTAATAAACCAATTATCGATTTATTGGATTAAACGGTTGAATTAGGGGTGCTCATCGGTAAAAAATCGAATCGGTACCGAAAAAATAGAATCAATACCGAACCAAAAATATCGAAAAACCAAGAACCGGTACCGGTACCGAAAAATCGGTTTCGGTACAGGTTCGGTACAAAGTCGGTTTTAATTTTTTCGGTTCGATTTTTGGTTATACAGCAAAAATTAAATAATTAAATAAATTTTTTTATATTAATAAATTTTTTTAAAACTAAGAATTTTTTTATATATTAATAGAATTTTATTTTATAATCTACTATTTTATTTTGTAATCTACATTTCTTTTTGTAATCTATCATTTCTTTTTATTATTATTAATTTATTATTATTATTATTATTATTATTATTATTATTATTATTATTATTGGTGTTAGTATTATTTATTTTATTTATTTAAAAATCTATACTGTTACAATTTCATGCATGCTAGAAATTTTAGATAGCATACATTTTTAATAGTTGAGATTAATTATATCAATTAAAATTGAATGATTTGTATCAATTTTAAATTTTGGTTTTTTTTTCGATTTTTCGATTTTACCGAATTCAAAAATTTACGAACCGGTACCGGTACCGAAAAGTATAAAAAAACCAAAAAAACCGGTACCGAAAAAATCGATACCAAAAAAAATCGATACCGCCTGTACCGGTATCGTCCGGTTCGAAAAAAAACTGAAAAAATCAAAAATTTTGAGCACTCTTAGGTTGAACCATCGGATCACCAGGTTTGAGCGGGTCTTGACTTAAATTGAATAATTAATTCAATCTAGACCAAAATATTGACCGGTTCCAATTTTAAAGGTTCAACTATCGGGCCGGTCCGGTTTAACAACCATGGCAACAAGTCGGTGAATTGCCAGCTGGAGTGTGGAAAATAAGGAGAGAAAATGAATGGGTGACTTTTGACACAATATCCAAGGAAGCATTGGGGTTAGAAGAGGCCAAATTCCTTTAAATTCTGACACGTGGGCGGCTTATACTAGAATCATTTTGTCTCTCCTTTTGTTCAGACGTTCACACGTTCATAAACAATTTTTATTTTTACAAGTATGTGGTCACAATCGTCATCATTCTTGGTATTTTATATTTGGAATCTTGGAAATGTGAAGAGATAAAATAAATTATCTTAAACATACCAATATTTATTTTTTATGATTAAATTTTGGTAAAAAGAGAGGTGACCTCATTTTATGTAATATTATATATATAAAAATACAGATTCTGTTATCATGAAATTAACTTTATAATAAGTTGGTCAATTTATCAATACAGTGTTAACACGCGAAGAAATATTACCTCGCGATTTGTATGTCGACACTGTATTAATCATTTGACCAAATTTAACTTCATACTCCCTCCGTCCCTAATATAAGACTTTTTAGAGTTATGCACAAGTATTAAAAAAATGATTGTATAGCATTATATATAATATCAAATGTCTATATTGTCCTTGTATTGAAAAAAGAGATTGTTATTTATTGGGCAAAAAATAATGAGAGAATCAAAGCTATATTTAATACTTGGGGCAATATTGAAAACTAAGCAATTAATACTTATTTGAAAATCTAAAACGTCATATATTAAGGGACAATTTTTTTTTTTTAAAACGTCTTATATTAAGGGACGGAAGGAGTATTAACCACTCCCTAAAAATAGACTCTCTCTCATGTTACAAAAAAAATATTTTGCAACTTTTCAAAATAGAGTTATTTTGAGTGACAATTCCTACAAAAACGCTATATATCTATTACCTCTTGTGCCCTATTGTGTACGAACTACGAATAACCATATAAAAAACTCAATAAATTTGAAAATTTATCTTTTTTTTACCTATTCTTTTCAAGTTTTTAAAATTTTCAATATGTTATTATGTTAACTCAATTAAGAGCCTGGTTATAAGAGTTGTAATACGGGTTGACTAAAATAACTTCTAAATTAAATATAAAAATATTCTATTATTCAATAACTTTGCACTTTTAAAGAGTAGTCCTTTCGGTTCAAAAGCACTTTTAAATACTCACGTTTTAAATAAATATACACTTCTTAGTCACAAACGAACGCAGTTAATAGATATTATGTAAATATGGAACGCATATGCAAGAATTGTTGGATTATATTTGCAATTGTCCATAGCATGAGGTTAAGGCTTCTTCCAACCAACTATTAACATTAACTAATTTTAAGTCCCACCATTCCCACTTCAGAGTATATGATGTAATTTGTTCTTAACATGAAATGCCTTGCCTAAAAATAGAATGTACAAATAGGTCCACACAACTCATTTTGAGTAGCCAAAATATATAGTACAAAATTCAAATACGAATTTTTTCATTCTAATTATTACTTTGTCGTGCAAAATACGATCACAAATAAACTGTGAGTTTCAATACAAATATTGTGTCGTATATGACACGAAAATATCCACGCTCAAATTAAGACCGCATTATAATTATTGACACACTATTTTACAGAATAGTGAGGACTATTATCTCGGATCATTACTCCACTCCCCGATAGTCCCAGCTACACTTTCAGTTCCTGAGAAGAACAACGGAACCAAAAGAAAAATGGTGAGCTCAACTAGCCCAGTAAAGAATATTAAGACTAAGATAATGAATAATAAATTATTCTTAGTCCTCAACAGTGAAAAATCTGACAGAATATGATAGACAACAAGTTTTAGATCAACAACTACAGCGAAAATAACAATCCATTAGAAGAGTCAAGTAGAGCATGATGTCTACTGTATATCTTCTATGATTTAAAAGTCCATCATCAATATTTTATACCTATAATACCAATCAATAAATATTTCAAATCAATAATTTATCTTTGCACTACGGGCCAAAGATATTAATTTGTATCACTAGTGGTCATGATCATGCCAAACACCTGTCTATCTTTGCACTACGTGCCAAAAATATCAATCAACAGTTCATCTTTGCACTACAGAAAAAAATATCAATCAACAGTTCATCTTTGCACTATGGGCCAAAGATAACTTTCACCACAATTTAAGTCTGAGGATTATGACAAAAATATAAAGAATGAATCCAGTGAAATCAATGATAACTATTAGAGATTTATAATTCAATTTATTCAGAGTTCAAGAATGTCAAAATTGTCAACATGAAGATCAAAACATGGATCCGATTTCAAGAATACGATTCATAAAAGATAACTTGGACAAAGAAAAGAAAATTTAATTTTGTTGTGAATAGTACTTGTTAGGAATATACATGAGAATGTTATTCCTATTTTATATGATTTGATTATGATATAAACTGAATGAATATGCAAGTATGCTTACATTGATAAAAGCTGTAAAGTCCTTTGATAGATATTAGGAATATATGTACAAAGACTTAGACTGAAATGATCAAATATGTTAGGTTAATCCTACATAAGCAAAACAGCTTTGTAAAGTCCTTAAAAAGAAATGATGTACAAGGACTATAAATATAGAAAGATCAAGCTTGTTAGGTTGATCTTATAAAGTGTAATAGATAGGCTTGTCTGATCGTCGAGCACTGCACCAACATCGTAGTCTGTCAGGAGAGACAAGGAAGACTCGAGAACTATCAAGGCGGAATCGTAGTCTGCAAGATAGTAGATCTCGGATTTCGTAGTCTGTCAGGAGAAACGAGGAAAGGAACATAGCTGTGTCGAGAAGAACTTTCTCAGAGTCGTAGTCTGCTGAGGAAGTCAGTGTTCAGAATCGTAGAGACAGCATGTCTATGAGCCGACCGAGCGTCTGCCAGAGCTAAGTCAAGAATCGTAGATCACACTTGAAGTAGTGAGTCTACGGATCATATTAGAGGCAGAGATCGTAGTTGAGCCAGATCAGATAAGGACAGCAAGCATGAAGGTAAAAATCGTAGTCTGTCAAGATCTGATCTCGGAGTCGTACTGTCTGTAGAATCAAAGCTAAATCGTAGTCTGCAGAATTAAGGCTTCAACAGAGGTGCTCACAATGCCAAGGCAGAATCGTAGTGTCAGCACGATTCTCAACAGATGAGTACTCCCAGAATATCCAAAGTATGAAGCCTCTGGTCTGAGCTGCAAAGATACATTCCAGCTGAAAGAAACTAGAGAGCACTCAACGAATGGCAGGCAGGCTAACAGAAGATCTAAGCATCAACTCAATCAACATCTAGATTGAGTTGTAAAGCCATTCAAGATGAAGTCTTCCACAAGACGATCAGAAGAAACTTTAGATAAAGTGACTGACTAGAGAAAGTCAGCAAGTGCAGTTGCTGTCAATGAGAACAGAAAACAATGATCTTGAGAAATACTCAGGATCGTAGTGTTTGCCAAACGAGCAGGAACTGATACAGTTTACACAGAGATACTGGCTAGCTTATAAAGAACAAGACAGAAGTGATTAAGCATGGGTCAGACCATTGTTGATAGGTGAACCGGAGATCACCAGGAGAAAGAGAGCTGGGTATGCCACAAATCTGATGTGTCTTACTATTCAGAAGGAGGCCAAAACGACAAGTCAAGCTATCAGTTCCTGAGATAAGTCAAGGCAAGCAGAAGTGTTGAAGCACTACGCAAGAGAAGGAAGAGGTGTTCTACATTGCATATCTAAAAAACACTCTTCAGAATCGTAGTGTTGTCTCAACTAGTCAAAGAGTAACATTCAACAAGACACACTACGATCAAGGTCCATGAACATCTGCATCAGAATCGTAGAGTTCGGTCATCTGAAGATTGAAGCATTGGCAACGATTTAATCTGAAAACTGATATTCGAACGTTGCTGATTTAGAGCATCGATGCAGAAGGACAATTTCTGATGTTCTGATCAAGAAGTCAGAAAGAAGAAATAAAGGTGACTACCAGCCTGACACGGAATAGTGATATCTCTGAGGCAGTAGGTGAAGTAGCAGACTCCTGTGTCAGTAAAGTTAAAAAGGAGCTGTCACATCACATCAGCAGTCTGCACCAAATAACTCGATATCTATGAAGCAATTCAAATAGCTTCCAACGTCTATTTTCCAACGGAAAGATCCTGGAAGGGTATTTAACAGCTGAAGCTTCAAAGATGAAAGTGTTGCTGAGTTGAAGAATCGTTGAGTTGTTGGAATGCTACATTGTTGACTCTACGAATTCCATCAGAACTGAACAAAACAAGTCTCAGTGGCAGTGAGACTACGAAGGTGGAAGTGAATCAGATTTGAAGAAAGACTTGAACAGACTAAAGCTTCACTCAACAAAGATTAGAATGCCAGTGAAGATGGCAGCTAAGTTGAGATCATGAAGAACCAGAAGTTGAACAAGTACATATGCAGAACCATGTCTGCATATCAATCAAGAAGGGTTCAAAGGCTGCTAAGGATCAGAAGAATGTGACTCACAATGAAAAGCCTTAGAAGACCTATGTGGTGATGGTGCATAACTGACATCAGAAGAAGATGAGCTGAACAGAATGAAGATCAGCTGCACCTGAGAAGAAGTGGACCAGACTCTACGCAGAATGCAAAGAGGGCCACGCTAAGCTGCTAAGTACAAAGATGATCAAACTCCAAGACATCTTAGCAGCAAAACACCAACAACTACAACAACGAGTAGTCAGGGCCTGAGGGGTCCTTGTCCGAAGGGACTAAATGAAGTTCCAAGCCTGCTGGGCTTGAAGAGTTCGTAGAGAACTGGAGTTCCAAGGCTGCTGGCCTTGAAGAGTTCTTAGTGAACTAAAGGAGTTCCAAGCCTACTGGGCTTGAAGAGTTCTTAGTGAACTGAAGTGCCAAGGCTGCTGGCCTTGAAGAAATCTTAGTGATTCAAGGTGCTTGTGACGCCCCCAGAATTGGTCTAATTAACCAAACCCATTCTGAGTCGCAAAATACACTCAACAAAATCCAAATACAATCTTTTATATCAAACGGTCGTGTAAAATATGACCACACAACTGTGAGTGTCAATACAGACATGTAAAAAATATAAACATTCAAACTAAGTCCTCATTACATTTATTATCACACTATTTTATAAAAAAATAGTGAGAACTTCTACAAATCTAACTCGGACCATCACTCCATTCCCCGACTAGTACCCGCGATATTCTCATTTTCTGAAGAGAACAATAAAAGAAAAGGGTGAGCTCCACTAGCCCAGTAAAGAATATTATGACTAAGATAATGAAGAATAAATTATCGTAAGTCTTCAACAAATCAGAAAAAATATTATGGACAACAAATTTTAGATCAACAACTGCAGTGAAAATAACAATTCATTAGAAGAGTTTAGTAGAGAATGATGTCTACTATCTTCTTTGATTTAAAAGTTCATCATCAATATTTTCTCCCTGTAACATCAATCAATATACATCTCGAATCAAATATTCATCTTTTGCACTACGGGCCAAAGATATTCATTTGTATCACCAGTTGGTCATGTTCATCTCAACACATGTCCATCTTTGCACTACGGGCCAAAAATATTCATTAGATAATCATTCATCTTTGCACTACAGACCAAATATATTCATCAAGTAATCATTCATCTTTGCACTACAGGCCAAAGATATTTAGTTATATCACCCTTTAGGACTGAGGATGATGAAAAATAATACGAATAACGAATCCAGTGAGATAAAGGACAAATATTAGAGAATTTATCCAGAGTTCAAGAATGAAGATTAAAACCTGGATCCAATCAAATATTTTTTTACCGTGAATAGTATTTACCGTGAATAGTAACTCACGTGAATAGTAACTCATGAATAGTAACTCGATATGAAAAGATAAAAATTTCACAAGAAAGTTTGAACCAATATTCCAGTGAAATGATATTAGATGAAGCGCAAAACTCAAGGAATTTCTGATCATTTTAGGAATTATAGAAGCAATACTTACTGTAGTAAGTTTAGAGTTAAAAATTTGAAATGAAACAATATACGAAACTGCAACTGAATTTTCACCCGTCTGACGGTAGTCCGCTCAGAAAAATTATTTTCACAATTTAATAACAACTGAATACGAAGGGTTATTCACCAGGCATACGGTAGTCCGCGTAGACAGGTTATTTTCACAGAATAATAAAGAATGAAATAACAACCTTTACGAGTATTGAAAGAAAATAACTCTTTTCATGAATACGAAAGAAATAATACCCCTTACCTTAAAAATTTGGAGACTGCACTAGTGTAATAGCAGAATACTCTTCTTCTTTCTCTCTTATTCTCTCTATACTTTCTCTCTCTATAATTTTAGTGAATTGGTGAGAAATAATGAAGAAATGAGCTTTTATTTATAGGCTCGGCAGAGTAAGGGTAAAATAGTCTTTTTATCATAATTTATGACATCATCGCTTACATCATCGATCCTATGACATCATTGCTTACCTCATCGCTCCGATGACATCCTTGCTTACCTTATCGCTCCAATGACATCATTGTTTGCATCATAAGAGTTCAAATTCAATTTGCACTCTTCCACCTCGTTTAACTTTTATACTATGAATTTACTATAATAATGTTACCATTCAAATTATAAAAATCATACTATTATATAATCACATCATACTACTATAATGTAATATTATAATAATATATTTGAATGAATTATTTTATCGGACAAGATAAAATACCAACTTTCAACAAATGTCACATGTTAAAAATTCCTCTGTTTAAATCCACATTGAATAAATATTTCCTTATCATATATATCAAAAATTAATTATTCACAAATAATATTACAGAACTACAATATTGACAACCAGGTCGTTCCCAGGAAAGAGAGGGCCTTCCGATAAGAATTTTTTCTTACTGGCGCGTAATTAAATAACCCCTCATAGACAGAACTTCCTTAGACATTGTCAATAATGCTATCTAGTAATATTATTTCAATAATATAAATTCTTGATTTGATAATTTAAAATACTGTGCAATGACAATTATTGAATCACTAATATAAAATATCAACGTAGCAATTATTGAATCAATAAAATAAAATATTGAACAGTAATTACTGTAACAATTATTAAGTAGTGACTTCTTACGTAAGAATCAATAATTCGACATACTGTGCAATACCGTGTGCTACTGTGCAACAGCGCGTATTACTGTATTTTTATCACCGGGTATTTCAACAGTTTAACCGTAACAGTTTTACCGTTATTTTTATAAAAAGGTTACTTCTGTCGCTTTCTATATCCGACATTCATTCCGTTGTGGGGTTCACCAATGACTGCGTCGTCGTACAAATATTTTCGACAAAAAGAATATTCCTTGACTAAACGAATATTCCCCGACATAACGAATATTTTATAACCACTTGCTTACTTTGTAAACTTTGCACATTTCACCCATAACTTATCACATTTATCAAATCAACACCTTACTATTTCCAAAATAATATATAAAGAAAATTAAATCTTATTCATAAAATTTGGGGTCTTACAGTGCTGCCCTTCCTTAGTGGATTTCCTGCGAGAGTGCAGAAGAGTGGATTAGGAGCTTGAGTCTCTGAACCACTTAAAACTTCTTATGTCTTTTACATTCTGTCATTTACATTATGCACTTAACTGCTATAACTGTTATGTTTGTATTAACTACTTACATCTAAACTAACTCCAAGAACAATGTATCAATGTTTATCAATATATCAATGAAGAGGTCATTTAACTTATTCCGTTGTGCTTGAAATGATTCTTATGTTTGTCATGTGCTAACTTCTTAGCAATACAAAATAAAATGAAAAAGAGTTTAAAAACGCAACGGATCTATTCAACCCCCCTTCTAGATCTATTGTGTGCCTACTGGGAACTAACAGAGTGTGCTGCACATTTTTGTCAAAGTAAGGGTGCTAGGAAAATCATCCGTGGTTTTAAAAGTCTATATTGGTGTTCTGGCATTTTTCTATAAATAGGGTGCTTAAGTTAGAATTAAAAATCACACCAGAATTAGAAAAATTTTTCTCTATAATATCAAGCGTATTTCTTGTGAGTATTTAGATACTTTGAGTGTGGATAACAGTGCAAGTTTTTCTCAACATAATATCCGATATTTTAGTCAAAACGACTCTCCTGTTAAGGTAAATGATGTTATTTTTCTCGTAAATGATGTTATTTTCTTTCAATATTCATATAAAATATTATTTTCTTTCATATTCCACATTATCAAAGTTATAATATTTCATTTCATATTCCTATATTTAAACATACTACGGTAAGTATTGCTTTTATAATTTCTGAAATGATCAGAAATTCTTTGAGTTTTGCGCTTCATCTAGTATCATTTCATCGGAATGATTTTCTGAACTTTCTCGTGAAATTTTTATCTTTTCATGTCGAGTTACTATTCACGAGCTACAATTCACGAGTGACTATTCACGGGGTACTATTTACGGTTAAAAAAATATTTTATTTTTATATTTGATTGGATCCAGGTTTTGATCTTCATTCTTGAACTCTGGATAAATTCTCTAATATTTATCCTTTATCTCACTGAATACGTTATTCGTATTGTTTTTCATCATCCTCAGCCCTAAAGGGTAATATAATTGAATATCTTTAGCTTGTAGTGCAAAGATGAATGATTACTTGATGAATATCTGTGGCCTGTAATGCAAAAATGAATGATTACCTGATGAATATCTTTGGCCCGTAGTGCAAAGATGGACAGGTGTTGAGATGAACATGACCAACTGGTGATACAAATGAATATCTTTGGCTCGTAGTGCAAAGATGAATATTTGATTCAAGATGTATATTGATTGATGTTACAGGGATAAAATATTGATGATGAACTTTTAAATCATAGAAGATAGTAGACTTCATTCTCTACTTAACTCTTTTAATGAATTGTTATTTTCGCTGCGAATATTGATCTAAAACTTGTTGTCCATTATATTTTATCTGATTTATTGAAGGTTAACGATAATTTATTTTTCATTATCTTAGTCATAATATTCTTTACTGGACTAATTGAGCTCACCCTTTTCATCTATTGTCCTTTTCAGGGAATGAGAATTTTGCAGGGACTAGTCGGGGAACAGTGTGATGATCAGAGTTAGATCTGTAGAAGTCCTCACTATTCTAGAATATAGTTTGACAATAATTGTAATGAATAAATAATGAATTTGAATGTTTATATTTTGTATTATATGCGATTTGTATCGAAGCTCATAGTTTGTGTGGTCGTATTTTACACAACCGTATGTTATAAAAAATTGTATTTGGATTCTGTACCATGTATTTGGCGACTCAGAATGGGTTGAGTATTGAACCTATTTTGGGGACGTCACAGTTGGTATCAGAGCTTAGGGATATGATCTCTGGCGGAGATCTGGGAATAGAACTAGGAGGGGAGAGACGAGTAAAATCTTCTCTAGTGTGTCATACCAAAGCTTAATTGTTATTTAATTGGTCGGTTGGAACATAGGGTTAATATGTGATATGTTAATTTATTTGATTAACCTTTATTTTGTGGCAGTATTTGATAATAGCAGCTGAAAATTTAAACAATGGAGTGAATGAGACCGTTGAGACACCTTTAATCACCAACCAGGAGAACGTGCAACAAGAAGGCAATATTCCTTCTGGAAACGACACCACTGATCAAACGATGAACGATGGGATGTTTAGAAGCTTTTTACAGTTCATGCAAAACCAAACGAGGGAGACTCGTGTTCATAATACAGGTGGAAATAACAACTCGCGGTTTATCACTACCAAGCAGTTTAAAGAGTTGGGACCACTAGAGTTTCAGGGAAAGCCAGATCCAATCAAGGCAGAAAATCGAATTAAGCAAATTACCAAAATATTTGATGTCTTGGGATGTACAGAGGAACAGAAGGTTCCATTTGCCACATTTATGTTCCGTGGAGAGGCAGATTACTGGTGGAAATCTGTAAAGCGTACCCAGCCTGCCGCACTCAAGATGTCTTGGGAAGAGTTTCAGAAACTGTTCAATGACAAGTACTTTTCAGAAAGTATTAGTCATATGAAGGAGGTAGAATTTATCAAACTGGAACAGAATAACATGACTGTGTCCCATTACGAGGCTAGGTTCGCGGAGTTATCCCGGTTCGCATCTCATTTAATTGATAATGAGGAACGTATGACGCGGATGTTTCTGAGAGGTTTGAAATCCGAAATTCGTCAGTACCTCGTTTTTCACAAACTTTCTTTATATTCAAACGTGGTGAACAGGGCCCAACTAGTAGAACGAGATAATGATTATGTTCAACCAAGGGACAACAACTAAGGTCATACCGGTGGCAGCAGTCAACGGAATAATGACAACCAGCAGTGAGGAAAGTATCATGACAGAAGCGGTAACCACTCTGGTGGTAATCGTGGCCATGATAATAGAAGAAGTGAGTCGAGGGGAGATTTCAATAAGAGAAGGTACAACAATGAGAACGTGAAAACATCGACAGTAGCACCAACATCAACTGTTTCTAGGGGAGGAGAACGACCGCCGGTCGTATGCTATAAGTGCTGGCAAAAGAGACACATCAGTCCCAACTGCGCACAACAATTCAAGGTGTGTTATAACTGTGGAAAGGAAGGGCACATAGCTCGAGTGTGTCCTATAGCGAAACAAAGTCCAACAGGGATGGTAACACCAAAAGCTATCCCTGACAAGTCAAAGTCAATGGTTCTTGGAAGAGCTTTTGTCGTAACTGCCCAACAAGCGAGGAACCCGAATAAGGTTATTACGGGTAAGTTAATCAAAAAACTCTTGCGAAGTCTATACCATATTAGATACCGGTGCTACCCATTCTTTTATTTCACCTGCTTGTGCTCAACGTTTGAACTTGACTTCTGAGAAATTAGACTTTGACTTATCTGTTGAAACTCCGTTAGGAGAAACCTTCGTTACATCCACAGTTTATAAATTTTGCTTGATTCAAATTGGTACCCTCACCCTACCTGTTGATCTTATATCTTTGAAAATACTTGCATTTGATGTGATTTTAGGAATTGACTAGTTAACCACTTATCATGTCAAAATTGATTATTTTCGTAAAGTTGTTAGTTTTCATATTCGTAACCAACCTGTTATGCGAATTCAAACAACCAAACAACTAAAATCAATCAATGTCATTTCAAGTCATAAAGTTATTCGTTTATTAAAAAATGGATGTCAATCTTTCTTAGCCCATGTCACCGATTTAAACTAGAATACGTCAGATTTGAATGATATTTTTGTTGTTAATGAGTTTCCTGATGTATTTCCCAAAAAACTTCATGGTCTACCCCAAGAACGTGAAGTTGAATTCTTTATTGACTTTGAACCCGGTACAAAACCCATTTCTAAAACCCCATATCAAATGGCTCCTATTGAACTTCAGGAGTTAAAGGTCCAACTACAAGAGTTGTTGGACATCGATTTTATTTGTCCTAGTACATCTCCTTGGGGTGCTCCTGTTTTATTCGTAAAGAAGAAAGACGGGAGTATGCGACTTTGTATTGACTATCGGGAGTTGAACCATGTCACCATCAAGAATAGGTATCCGTTACCCCGTATTGACGACCTGTTCGACCAGTTGCAAGGTGCACAATTCTTTTCAAAGATCGATCTTCGTTCTGGATATCATCAGTTAAAGATTAAAATTGAGGATATTCCGAAGACTACTTTCAGAACTTGATACGGGCATTATGAATTCTTAGTCATGTCTTTTGGATTGACTAATGCTCCTACTGCTTTTATGGATATGATGAACCGTGTATTCAAAGAATATTTAGATCAGTTCGTGGTTGCCTTTATTGATGACATCCTCATTTATTCCAAACGCTGAGAAAATCATGAGCACCACTTGAAGCTGGTACTTTAAAGACTTCATGAAAACAAGCTATATGCCAAGTTGAAGAAATATGAGTTCTGGCTTGAGTAGGTAGCATTCCTTGGGCACATAGTATCAAAACGTGGAGTATCTGTGGACCCGACGAAGATTGAAGCAATACAAAGTTGGGAGCAACCTAAGACGGTGACCGAAGTACGTAGCTTTCTGGACTTAGTTGGTTATTATCGGAGATTCATGGAAGAATTTTCTCGAATCGCTACTCCATTAACTCAGCTGACTCGGAAAGATACAAAATTTCGTATGGAATGAGGAATGCGAGAAGTGCTTCCAAGATCTCAAGATGAGACTCATTTCGGCATCTGTTCTGACGATACCATCTGGTTTGGATGGATTTGTCATTTACAGCGATGCTTCGGGTAAAGGATTAGGATGTGTTCTCATGCAACATTGGAAAGTCATAGCCTATGCCTCACGACAAATCAAGGAATATGAGAGGAATTATCATATTCATGATCTAGAGTTGGCAGCTATCGTTTACGCGTTGAAGATCTGGAGACACTACTTGTATAGGGAGAAAGTGGAGATCTATACGGACAATAAGAGCCTTAAATATTTCTTCACCCAGAAGGAACTTAACATGCGGCAACGACGTTGGCTTGAGCTGTTGAAAGATTACAATCATACCATCCAATACCATCCTGGAAAAGCGAACGTGGTAGCAGACGCGTTAAGTAGAAGATCATATGCGGGAATGAGTGCGATGCTGTCAACATAAAGACCTATTTTGTGTGACTTACAAAAGATAGAGATAGAGTTCAAGACTCCGGGGACCCACATGATGATGTCAAGTATACGCGTAGAACCAACTTTGATTGATAAAGTTAAAGCTGCTCAAGCTACAGACCCTGAGCTGATGAAGATGAAGAAGAAAGTGCAAGAAGGTGCTATTTCAGAAGCAAGAATCGATGAAGAAGGAATACTTCGAGTCAACTCCAGACTTTGTGTTCCTAACGATTCTGATTTGAAGTATAGAATCATGATGGAGGCACACAACACACCGTTTGCAATCCATCCTGGAAGTACCAAAATGTATCGTGATCTTCGACATACATTTTGGTGGAGCAATATGAAGAGAGAGATTACGGAGTTTATCTCGAGGTGTTTAACTAGTCAACGTGTCAAGGCGGAGCATCAAGTGCCAAAGGGTCCATTGTAATTACTTGAGATTCCAAAATAGAAATGGGAACCCATTACCATGGATTTCGTTACGGGTTTTCCTAAGATTTCTCAAGGTATATATGCGATTTGGGTTATTGTCGATAGATTAACTAAGTCTGCTCATTTCTTACCTATACGAGAGACTTATTCCCTTGAACGTCTTGCTCATATGTACGTGAATGAGATTATGAGGTTGCATGGCATGCCTAGTATCCATAGTTTCGGATCGTGACCCAAGATTCACTTCACGATTTTGGGTCAACCTGCAGAAAGCTATGAACACGGAATTTACGATTCAGTTCGGCATATCATCCACAAACGACGGGCAATCGAAAATGACTATCCAAACTCTTGAAGATCTATTGAGACTCTGTGTTCTAGACTTCAAAGGAAGTTGGGATAAGTACTTACCATTGGTGGAATTCTCCTACAATAACAGTTATCAGGCCAGTATAGGCGTGACTCCATTCAAGGCGTTGTATGAACGAAAGTGTCGTTCTCTAGCATGCTGGGACGAGGTGGGTGAAGCAACATTGTTGGGACCGGAGTTAGTACGTATGACTATGGAAAAGATTCAAATGATCCGACAACGTATACAAACCGCACAAAATCGACAAAAGAGTGATGCTGATCTTCATCGAAGGGACGTGGAATTTAATGTTGGAGACCATGTATTGTTACGTGTTGCTCCATGGAAAGGAGTTACGAGATTCAGAAAGAGAGGAAAGCTCCATTCACGATTTATTGGTCCATTTGAAATCCTTGACCGAGTAAGAAATGTGGCCTATAGACTCGCTTTACCTCCAAGCATGTCTCGTGTTCATAATATTTTGCACATAGTCCGTGCTTCGTAAATATGTGAAAGTTCCAAATCACATTATTGAGTTAGAACCAGTACGAGATAGCCGAAGATTTAACATACGAGGAGATACCTGTCAAGATCTTGGATAAGAAGGAACATGTCTTACGCTCAAAGGTTATACCTCAAGTCAAAATTTTATGGAGGAACCATGATATTGAGGAAATAACCTGGGAGTTGGAATTGAAAATGAAAGCGAGTTATCCTCACCTTTTCGACATACCAGATACGTATGTCAATTTCGAAGACGAAATTTCATAAGGAGGGGAGGTTGTAAGACCTCAAATTTTATGAATAAAGATTTAATTTTATTTATATATTATTTTGAAATAGTAATGTGTTAATTTGATAAATGTGATAAGTTATGGGAGATATGTGCAAATTTTATAAAGTAAGCAAGTAGTTATAAAATATTCGTTATGTCGGAGAATATTCGTTTGGTCGAGGAATATTCTTTTTGTCGGAAAATATTCGTACGACGGCGTAGCCATTTGTGGGCCCCACAACGGAATAACTGTTGGATATAGAAAGCGACAGAAATAACATTTTTATAAAGTAACGGTAAAACTGTTACCGTTAAACTGTTGAAATACCCGGTGATAAAAATACAATAATATGCGTTGTTGCACAGTAGCACACGGTATTGCAAAGTATTTTGAATTATTAATTCTTACGTAAGAAGACACTTACTCAATTATTGTTATAGTACTTATTGTTTAATATTTTATATTATTGATTCAATAATTGCTACGTTGATATTTTATATGATTGATTCAATAATTACTACCGTTGATATTTTGTATTATTGATTCAATAATTGTCACTGCACAGTATTTCACATTATTAAATCAATAATTCATATTATTTGAATAATATTATCAGATAACATTATTGACAATGTCTAAGAAAGTTCTGTCTAAGAAAGGGGTTAGTTAATTGCGCGCTAGTAAGGAGAAATCCTTATCGGAAGGCCCCCTCTTTTCTAGGAACGACCTAGTTGTCAATATTGTAGTTCTGTAATA
The DNA here is from genome assembly GCA_020205555.1 of Panax stipuleanatus. Taxonomy (NCBI): domain Eukaryota; kingdom Viridiplantae; phylum Streptophyta; class Magnoliopsida; order Apiales; family Araliaceae; genus Panax; species Panax stipuleanatus. The sequence goes on from CM035118.1 coordinate 128,039,415, forward strand.
TTATTTGTGAATAATTAAATTATTAATAAATATGATGAGTAAATATTTGTCTAATTTTGATATAAATGGGAGAATTTTTAGCATGTGACGTTTGTTAAAAATTGGCATTTTATCTTCTACAATAAAATAATTTTCAAATATATTATTATAATATTACATTATAATAGCATAATGTGATAATATAATAATATAATTTTATTATTTAAATGATAATATTTTTATAATAAATTCATGGTATAAAAATAAAATGAGGTGGAATAAAAAAAATGAAAATGGAATTTTTAATAATTAAATGTTTTAATATATATATATATTAACATGTGGGTGATGGCTTTGAAGACTTGTTTTTTTTTCCAAAGGAGTGTGCTGCACATTTTTGTCAAAGCAAGGGTGCTAGGAAAATCATCCGTGGTTTCAAAAGTCTATATTGGTGTTCTGGCATTTTCCTATAAATAGGGTGCTTAAGTTAGAATTGAAAATAACACCAGAATCAGAAAGTTTTTTCTCTATAATATCGAGCGTATTTCTTGTGAGTATTTAGATACTTTGAGTGTGGATAACAGTGCAAGTTTTTCTCAACATAATATCCGATATTCAAGTCAAAACGACTCTTCTTTTAATGTAAATGATGTTATTTTTCTCGTAAATGATGTTATTTGCTTTCAATATTCATATAGAATATTATTTTCTTTCATATTCCATATTATGAAAGTTATAATATTTCATTTCATATTCCTATATTTAAACTTACTACGGTAAGTATTGTTTCTATAATTCCTGAAATGATCAGAAATTCTTTGAGTTTTGCGTTTCATCTAGTATCATTTCACCGGAATGATTTTCTGAACTTTTTCATAAAATTTTTATCTTTTCATGTCGAGTTACTATTCACGAGCTACTATTCACGGATTACTATTCTCGGGGTACTATTCACCATAACAAAAATATTTTTTTTATCTTTGATTGGATCCAGGTTTTGATCTTCATTCTTGAACTCTGGATAAATTCTTTAATATTTGTCCTTAATCTCACTTGATTCGTTATTCATATTATTTTTCATCATCCTCGGCCCTAAAGGGTGATATAACTGAATATCTTTGGCCTGTAGTGCAAAGATGAATGATTACTTGATTAATATCTTTGGCCTGTAGTGCAAAGATGAATGATTACCTGATAAATATCTTTAGCCCGTAGTGCAAAGATGGACAGGTGTTGAGATGAACATGACCAACTGGTTATACAAATGAATATCTTTGGCCCGTAGTACAAAGATGAATATTTGATTCAAGATGTATATTGATTGATGTTACAGGGATAAAATATTGATGTTAGACTTTTAAAGCATCGAAGATAGTAGACTTCATTCTCTACTTAACTCTTCTAATGAATTATTATTTTCGCTGCGAATATTGATCTAAAACTTGTTGTCCATTATATTTTATCTGATTTATTGAAGGTTAACGATAATTTATTTTTCATTATCTTAGTCATAATATTCTTACTGGGCTAATTGAGCTCACCCTTTTCATCTATTGTCCTCTTCAGGGAATGAGAATTTTGCAGGGACTAGTCGGAGAACAGTGTGATGATCAGAGTTAGATATGTAGAAGTCCTCACTATTCTATAAAATAGTGGGACAATAATTGTAATAAATAAGGAATGAATTTGAGTGTTTATATTTCATATTATATGCGATTTGTATCAAGTTCATAGTTTGTGTGGTCATATTTTACACGACCGTATGTCATAAAAGATTGTATTTGAATTCTGTACCATGTATTTGGCAACTTAGAATGATTTGAGTATTGAACCTTTTTTGGGGGCGTCAAAGTGTAGCTCAGGGAGCAAAATGAAGAAGTGAAATTCCAAAAGATAAGTCAATCATGGTGTATAACACGATTATTAAGACCACTTCTATCAAAGATCCTACAGAACAGGAGCTAACCCAAAACAGAAAGATTCTAGTTATAGAGTCCCAAAATTCTGTGACTGATGAACTAAATGAATATCCATCATAGTCAGTAGTAATGTCCCAAAACATGCTACTGATAGTCATATCAGCCACCCACCTCAAAATCGTGGAGTGCCTATGATCAAACATCTGATCATAGTATAAGAGCATAAGGAAACCACGATTACAACCTTTACAAAAATCAACACCAATGAATATCCAGAGTTGGTAAATGAACTCCCCAGCAGAGAGGTCAGATGTGATGTCAGTAGTAACCTTGTCTAAGACTTTTCATCTGGTAAGCGCCTCAGGGACAAACCTGATCCTAGCGTTGAGCTAAGAGGTTGGCCCTTCCTAAGCTACCTTACTTTAGAAGGAATGCTAGATACTGAGTATCGCTCACCTCTAGAGCTTAAAAACTGGCAGGTTCAATCCCCGCATCCAAGCTGATCACTAGCATATCATGTAGGTTGGGTATTCTGGCTCAGCGTTCACTATGATGAGACTGCCGTTGATAATGTACTTAGGTTATTGATAGAGGGTGGATGGCACTGCCCCTGCCATGTGAATCCAAGGTCTGCCCAGCAACAAGTTGTATCTGGTGGCGATGTTGAGCACCTGGAAATATACGTAGAAAGTGTGTAGGCCAATCTCTAGAGGAAGCTCTATTTCCCCCATTGCCTGTCGGCGAGATCCAACGAAGGCCCGAATGACTATATGACTGGTTTTGATCCGATTTGAATTGATCTTCATCCTTTCTAATAAAGTCCATCTAGAATCCTTGGTTTATCTAGAATCCTTTAGAAGGTGTCGAAGGCGGTTAGGAATTCTGTACTCTCGCTAGAGTATCATTTTACCTTTCTAGTAAATAGGGAGTTTGGGTGTTCGCTTGGAGGACGTCACACATGTCCAGCACGCTGCATGCCCAATAGGGTCTGCTTTGGGGACTTCGTCCTCATAGAGGGGTGTCGAACGTTGACAACGGGAGGACGTACGTCCTACAAATGAATATTTTTATCCCCGTCATATATATATATATATATATATATATATAATAATTTTTGAAATGAAATAATAAAGAGTAAAAGTTCAAAAGTATGAGACAACAAAAGCTAGGTAAATGCTTAAATAATTTTTTTTTTAAAAAAAGTATAGTGTGGGTGGGAAGAAGGATAAAAAAAGAATAAGAAAAAATAAAAATAAATATAGGGGATTAGGGATTGGGAATAAGAGTGTAAATAAATTGAGTCGAGCTGAGTATTGATTTGTTCAGAATTTGTTCACAAAATTTATCGAGTATAAAATAAGTTTGATTGAGACTCTTTTAGCTACTGAGTCGAGTTCGAGTAATTTGAACTTTTCGAACGAATATGATCTGAGTATTAATAAAAAATTAAAATTTGAGGAGGTTCGAATAATTTATTATATTTTAAAATTTATTTATATTTGAATTATATATATTTTGAATCGAGTTCGAATCGAACTTTTAATCAAACGAGTACGAATCAAATCTGAACTATTTACTCATTTTACGACTTTAATTGGGAGTTGGGGAGCTATGTATAGAGTAGATGTTGTAAAAAGTCAAAAGCGATTCAAACTCTAAACACGTGAAATTCTTCCAGGCTGTAGTGGGACCCAACCGAAGACGTTGAAGTCCGCTAATTAGGTCATGTTTTAAGTAAAAATAGTTAAATCAAGTTAATCTACGAAAGTTAGTCAAAAAAGTGAAAGACCCACTTTGCCCATTATATTAGTCTTTCGTTATTGTCTTATGCTGTAATTGCTTTCCTATCAAATTTGAATGTCTTAAACGAGAGTGATTTCAAATATTATATATTTTTTTGATAATATCAATACTCTAATTAGGGTTTCTTCGAAAAATTATTTTTGATCGTTAAAAAAATATCGTATAGAGAGAATTTGTGAGTTAAATAAATTATATTTTTTAATTTGCAGTCATAAATTTTTTTTTAATTCATTTAGCTTTCTAAGGTTCCAAATTATATAACTAATGTTGACAATTAAACATATATGCAAGTAGTACCTATAAACAGTGTTATTAAATTCAGACTGGCCCGCTTGTCCAACCAGTAAAATCGGAATCGGACTGCTCTTTGGTTCGGTTTAGCCCGATTTTTTTGATTTGGTCAAAAATTAGTTGACCCGTTTGACCACCGATCCAACCAATAAAACTGGTTAATTAACCCAGTGAACTGATTTTTTTTCGTACAAAAAAATTTAATATTAAAATTAACAACTTTTAGTAATATTGTAGCTAAATTTTATGGTGTTTTAGTTCATAAAAAATGAGATTTTTTAAAATTTTATTAATTACTAATAATATATATTTTTATATATAAATGACGTCACTGGGTCAATAACGATTCGACCACTAATTGAACTAGTAACCCATTCATCCGGTACTTTTTTCAGTTCGATGACTGGTCCGGATAACCTTGCCTATAAGTTTCCTAACATTATCCATTTCATTTCTCTATTACTTGCACATATTTAGAATGTTACCAACATTTGTACTTGTCCTTTTGCTTGTACCACTTCTATCAAAGGCTTTCTCTAAAGTAACGAAGATCTGATGATGCTATCCAATGCAATCTTCTCCATTGTCATTCAACAAATTAAAACTTGTGAATAATAAATAAATTTCACACTTATACCTGGTTAAAAAATCTCTTTCACACTCGTACAAGTGAAATCTTATGAAAATACTACATTTTATTTATGAAAATGTCACTCAAAGGTAATATGCCATGTAAAACATGTGAAATTATGTCACTACATACTACATGTACGGATGGCATTATAATGATTCAATATAATAAGCAAATACATGAAACTTTTAAATCTCTTTTTCTCTTATCATGTGTATATATTATTATATTACCAACGAATGTTGGGCCGAGTGAAAGGAACTATGTGTCTCTTAATTAAGATCTCGAGTTTAAATCTTATAAACGAAAAATACGATGTTAGGGAGAGCTTTCTCTCGTGGGTTCGATCGTAACTCAATTCTGGATTAGTCAGGGTCTAACGGTCGCCGAATACTAAGAAGTGAGAAAAAAAAAGTGTACATGCTATATTCACACGGGTTCAAACCTTGAGTTCAGCACCGAGGAAAAAATCTTCTAAATAGATCGTTGGAAGAGGTATTTTGTCCCTTTTAACGCGTATACCGGTTCGAAAAATATCCTTATTATTTAACAAAAAAAAAACTATAATCCTATGTAGCTATAACTAAGACCTTCATATCTCAATTAAGTATACTTGTTCTCCAGCGACCGGGTGACCGGTCCAATTTATTATTATTTTTTTCTTTTGACTCCTAAAAAGTGTATAATATTTATTTCAACTGAAATTTTTATAGAATTCAGTGATTTTAGTGTAATTTAAATACATATAAAAAATAAGGTTGTACAGTCTTTAGACCGATTACTAAAACCGTCACCACTTCACGTTCGGCCTAAAATTATTGATACTTGTATTCATCTTACTTGGCATTTTGTCATGACATTATAGATTCCTTGCACAAACATAAATCATACTAGCTAGTAGCAAGTAATAGCTTTAATTTATTTTTAACCTCAAAATCAGGTTCAATGAATTCATGCCATTAATCAACTCATATATAAAGCTCCTCCCTTTATTAGAGTTTCTGCCTTGGCTAAATTTGTGTTTGTCTTTTCCCTTTTATAAACTAAACACAATCAATTACCATAAAATCTTCTGTCAGAAACAAAATCCCAAATATATGCACCAAAATAAAAAAAAAATTGTATATCTTGAAACTGGGTTTTGGGTGCGCATCTACGCACTTGTTCTGGTTAGAACCCCTACCAACTTTACAAAAGGTATCTTCCTAGAACCAACTATTTCCCTTCTTTTTTGCCATAAAGTTGTAACGCCACACCCCAAGTGCATGCACCCTTACTCTCTCTAATTAATACAAGTACATAGTATAATCAGATCTTAATTTCAGACAATTTAAAAATAGGCAATTTATTAATATATTTTAATATGCAAATGTAATTGACATTGTCAAAGTTAAAATATTATTCAACACTACTACTATTATATAAAAAATATCACATAAACCTCACATACACACATATGTATATCTCTGGATTCCGCCTGACATGTGAGGCCCACAATATGCATTATTTTGTGACTATTTTTTATGTGATGGTAGCATTATTTAATATTATTATCAAATCAATAAGTATCGTTTAAAAATATAAAACGTCATTAGAACAATTATAAAAGTATTGTTAAACGTATAATTACTCTAACAATATCATTTTTGTTATTTATATAATACAGAGTTACATTTTAAATGATTTTTGATATACAAGTATTATATAATTGTAGCTATTTGCCTATAAAATTCAAATTATTTTTAATAAATTGTTCATTTTAAATATTTTTTTATTATATAAAATTCTATTTATTTCTATATACGGTTGAAATAAACTACCCATTTTAAATATCTAAAATAAACATGAGTAATGCTACAGACACAAATTATTTTATAAATTCTTGGTGTAGCATACTCTATCTCAGTATATTGATTAACAAATTGCTTCAATGTAGTCTTCGGTCTCACATAAAAAACTGAGGTGGAGTATGTCACATCAACCGTTTATAAAATATTTATAGAATAGTTTGTGTTTGTAGCATTATTCAATGAGTCCTCTTAACATGTGCCCTAAGGGCACATGCTAAGCACACAATTCAAGAAAATATTCTTTTGAACTGTGTGTATATTCTCTTGATTTTTTTATTTGCATCAAATTCAAAAAAATATACATATAATTTAAAAGAATATTTCGTTGAACTGTGTGGTTAGCATGTACCCGTGTTAATAAATTCCTTATTCAATAAACATATAGTGTAACCATATATTTATTTGTCTCTATATATCCCCCCAAAATCACACTCTTTCAACTTCACTCAACACACTCAATCCTTCCTTTTCTCTCTAAAAAAAATACCCACAAACTTTCTCTCTCTAAAATGGAAGCATTCAATAGGTGTTCATCTGTTAATTCTTCTTCATCGGATTCATCATCATCCGACTCTTCATTATCGGGTAAAAATCCGAGGGATGTAAACAAGCCGGAGAGGATTAAAGGTCCATGGAGCGCGGAGGAGGATAAGATCCTGAACCGACTCGTTGAGCGTTACGGGGCCCGAAATTGGTCGTTAATAAGTAAACACATAAAAGGCCGGTCCGGCAAGTCGTGCCGGCTCAGGTGGTGCAACCAGCTGAGCCCAACCGTACAGCACCGGCCCTTTTCTCAAGCTGAGGACGAGACCGTATTGGTTGCCCACGCCAAGTACGGTAACAGGTGGGCCACCATTGCCCGGTTGCTGCCGGGTCGGACCGATAATGCGGTTAAGAACCACTGGAACTCTACGTTAAAAAGGCGGCAACATAGAGTTCAAGTTCAAGTTGATCAAGGGAGGGGACGAATGGACGGTGGAGATGCAAAGTGTGGTCCATCAGGATCTGTGAATATGAATGTGGAGCCGGATGAATCTGACCCAATGACAGTGCTGTCGTTGGCGCCGCCGGGGCTGGGCGGTTGTGGGTCGCCGGAACGGCGGGGAGAGAGTACTCCGGCGGAGTTTTGGGATGTGATGAGGAATGTGATTGCTAGGGAGGTGAGAGATTATGTGACGACATCGTTTCAGGAAGCTTCGGGGTTTCTATAGGATGTGTTATTTTATTGCATGTTAAATAATATTTCTAAGTTTAACTAATTTGTTATTCGAAAGTACAGAAAAATTGTGAAGGGCTAAAGCTTAAAAAATCAAAGTTCAAACTTTATTGAGCTGTATTAATTAACACATTCTTCACGTGGAGAAATATAATATAAATATTATTAAAATAATTATTTCATTTACCTTTCCCTTTTTCAGTAAAAATATTAAATATTAGCATCATAGCATGCATGCATGGTTCTCTTCATCATTATTATTTTCACTTTAATTAATCTTTTCTAGTCGGGCTATTTTATGGTAGACGACTTATTTGTAACATTACACAAAGAAAAAACAAACAATATGCGAAATGTAATTTCACCTTTGAATGCTGGAATCAAGTGAGAATATAATAATTTACTCTTTCTTCTATTTCATTTTTTCAATAATTTTATTTTTTTTCAATTCATACGTAACATAAATATTATTCACAATTATTTTTAATAATGTTAAAGTTAAATAACATTATGTTAGGGCACATGCTAAGCACTTAGTTCAAGAGAATATTTTCTTGAATTATGTATATATTCTCTTGAACTCGGTGCAAATACAAAAAATCAAAAGAATATGTACACAGGTCAAGAGAATATTCTCTTGAACTGTGTGCTTAGCATGTGCCCTAAAGGCACATGTTAAGAGGACCCATATATATACATATATATATATATATAGGTTTTCTAACGGACCGATTATGACGACGATTTTCTGAACTGTGGCGACAGTATGAACCATCGCCATAGCTCAGAAAATCGTCGCAACAATCAATCCGTTAACAAACCATAGGGAGCGGACTAAAAACGAATAAAAAGTCAATTTTTTATGCTTATAGCGACGGAAAAAACCGTCGCTATAGCTGATTCGTTTTTAATTTGCTTCATATGATTCGCTGGAGAGTCTGACCGTATATATACAAGCATTTCCGGTGGATGTTAATTCTTTCCTTTTTATTGCACTTGTTATTTCTGTTCATTTTTGGCATTCATCATTTGTAGATGATCATTTTTGGCATTCACCTAATATGGTGCTATAATTAATTTCTTTTTTTGGTACCCGAAAACAAAATAAATTGAGAAAATTAGGTTATGAATCTCTATACAAAATTCCTTCTGTTATATCTTCATGTCACTCACATGAGGTCAACCATCGTTTACGTTTCTCATCATCCAACCATACAAAATGATATTGATTTCTCATTCTATAAAAGAGTATAATTTTAATTATTTGAAGTCAATTTTAATTATTATAAATTATTTAAAAAATATTTTAATTATAAATTTATTAATTTTTAAATTACATGTATCACATTAGGTAAATTTTGGAATTTCTTAAATTATAATATCAGAAGGACAAAATAAAAATATTTTTGTTCCTATTAACTCGAGAAAAAAATAATTAACTCCTTAAATGACACCAAGGCCGAACCTAATATTAGGTCCAATCATATAGTTTGGTACATGATTGAGAGGTGTCCCACAAAAACTGCCCAATCATCCACCACGCTGGATCCGGTTAGTATGAAATTTATTTTTTTGATAAGTTGGTCAATTAGCCAATAGAGTGCTAACACGCAGGGAGAGAGAATCTCCCCGTCTACGTGTCAGCACTCTATTGACCAATTGACCAACTTATCAAAAAAAAAATCATGGTAACCACTCCCCACCACGCGTGATAAGTAGTTATATACAGCATACTTCCAACCATTATATACATACACATATCTATATTTATATTTACTTTCTCCGTCATAAAAAAATGAGCAAAATATATTTTCACACATTTAAAAAATAAAAGAATATTTTTTAAAAAAAATTATCTGTAGTGGGCTTACAAGATTATATAAAATTATGAGCACTTTTATTTTTTTTTATACTAATGGACCACACTACATGATATATTTGTCCTTCACTGTATGTACTCAGCCTATCCTCTTGAAAGAAAAAAATTTTTTTTGCACTTTTAGTCATCTTTTAAAAACAGAGGACGTTTGAGCAAGAGTGAAACTATAGAAGAAATTTTCATAAACACACTACCTTATACTCTCATTATTTGTCCCATATCAAAACCCCCGACAGAGCTCACAAGTTCTCAAAATAAAATTTGTTTAATTTCTAGTGTTTGCTGTATTTAAGGTCAAAACATATCGTTTGTGAGTTAAATGCGTTGTTTATTGATAAATTAAATTTTAAAATGTATTTAAATTTCTAAACGCACCAGACACTGATAAATTTACCTAGATCAAATTTGATATAGATCGAATTTTACAAAATTAATTTAGAGTGAGAAGTAAACCTTGTTGGAGACTAATTGATCACATAGGCAAATTAAAGTGGTTTGATTTCTTGGAAAGGTAAGGAACAAGTTAAACAAACAACTAATAGTGGGGACAACAACATTAAGCATCTTTGTTTTTATCAGGCTAGAAGAAAGTAGTGAAAGGTATGTTCCACTTTTAGGTAGCAACCTTTTTCTAGCACTTTGTTAGGCAAGTTTGGATCATACTACACATGTGCTTATTACCTGGCCTGCACAAGGCTTTAGGAAAAAATAATGCTACTATCATATAAAAAATAATCAAATAAAATTCACATACACACATATGCATATTGTGGGCTCTACGTACTAGACGGGGTCCAAAAATATGCATATATGTGTATGTGAGCTTTGTGTGATTATTTTTTATGTGATAGTAACATTGTTGTTCAGGGAATGGGACTTTGGGTAATGGGTCACCCATGTAGGAAAGCCTATTTTGTGAAAAATTTATATGGTATTTGATTATATCTTAATGCATCTTAATAGTTTACTTCTTATTTACTACGAGGCATGAAATTGTTTGGTAAAACTTTTTTTTCATTTGAATGTCTCTAAATCGTTAAGATAAAAGTTAAATCTAAATTATTCAGATTACCATTTGAACTGAAATTACCTTTTTCTTTTTGTTTATCAAAATAACATTTTCAATATTACAAAATTTCTCTTGTATCCCTCTCATTAATAAAATACACAATCCACAGCTGCTGCCGCTCCTCCGGCTGCTGGGCGGCAGTTTCCCTAACTCTCCCCTCCCTTCTCTCTCTCTCTCTTCCTTCCAAATACAGACCCAAAAGAGATTCAACCCAATTCCACCACCAGCAGCATCCATGGCTAGGCAGGGCTCGAACCCCACCAACAGCAAAACCTAGGAAGCTCGTGGCGGTACCCATCTTCTCCCTTTTTAATTTCAGAAAGTCACCGCCACCGCCACCTAATAAAGGAGGTGTAATTATTTTTATATATTTTTCACATACAAATAATTTCAAAATAATGAAGTTGGTAGCTCAAGACAACCAATTACATATGTTTCGCACGAATATAACAAGGAATATATATATATATATATATATATATATATATATATATATATATATATATATATATATATATATATATCAAAAAACACCCTTAATTATGGGAATAGGGAATTAATATATATAACAAGATCAACTCAGTGGTTGCGAAGCTTGTAATCTTCATTCTTCATGGGAACAAAAACTGGTATTTATTCTTCATGGGAACTTAAAAATGTTTCAAATTGACTTTTAAAAGTTATTAATGATCTTGTAATTTAGATTTAAAAAATACAATGTAAAATAAGATATAGTTGGACCTTGTTTAAGGTTTATGCAACTTGGCCAAAACCTATTCTACCCTAATTGAAAATCCTTTCAAAACTTCCTCCAAATTATCGCTTATGTGTACCACAGAATGAGTTAGGGTTTCCTTTTGAGTTGTCCATCAACCAACTGAATAAAATTGAATATTTGAATGGAGGTCTGATCATAAATATTAACAAAATGATAGATTTAAGGTCATCTCAATCATGTCCGTTGTTAAAGGTGGTCCATCAACGGACCAAGGAGAACCGGTATATATATATATATACGGTCTGGATCTTAAACTTATCTTTTATCTAATATACTTGCTTATTTCTCTTTAGCGACGGACCGGGCGACGGTTCGGTCCGTCGCTATATATACAATCGTCGTCTTAGCTTTTAGTAACGGACAACATATAACGACGGACAACATATAGACAACGGTTGTATATATAGTAATGGACCGAACCGTCGTCCAGTTCGTCGCTAAAGACGGGTAAGCAAGGTATGTTGGATAAAGAGTAAGCTTAATATCCGAACCGTATATATATATATATATATATATATACACACACACATATAAGACAGATCAAATGAAGAGTAAGATGAAGAAATTATAGTAATAGTTAAAAGAGATTACGGGCCCTTTTCCATCAATTTCAGGCTCAGGCCCAAAACTACATCCAAAACCTATCAGGAAAAGAGGACTCAGGCCCAAAACTATCCATTTGCCAGAGCTATCAATTTTGAAGACTTGATATTGAGATCCGCTAAGGTTTTTGCCCCGAGAATTTGAAGGCAATTGTTCTAATGTGGAGCCCCGTGAACCGCCTAGAACATTATTAATGGATCCTTTGGTGGCTTCCTCTTGCAAGAATTTGGTAACATTATTTTATTATATTATGTTATTAAAAGATTGTAAAATAAAATAAAATATTCATTATGTTTTAAATTATAAGATTGTGTTATCGATTTTAAAAAAAAGTCAATTCGATACAAATGACATTCAATTTTGATGCTACTCATTATAATTTTAAAATAATAAAATTTATAATTCATACTACTACTACTTAAGTAATTTCCTTTTTAGCTTATGGCTTGACCTTTGTAGAGGGAAACATTAATTAAAGTCATCACCTTTAAAACAAAATTTTAAATATATATATATATTGTGTGTGTATATATATTAATACATATATCAATAATCAATATCATATATATATTAATAGTCAATATATATATATATATATATGTATATGTATAATAATAGTAATTTATAATAGCAGTCCAAAATTTTTTACATGCGCTCTATAAAATAAAAAAATAGAATAAATTTTATTTTACAATAAAATTCAAATGAAATAACTTAAAAGACAATCAAATTTAGGTCGCTACTTGAGGTTGAAGAATAATCACAAAAACCAAGTTCTTTATTTACCATTTACCAAATTATTTGCTACAAACATTTTATATTTTTAAACATCATGAATTTACTTCAGAGACTCTCTTCTTTGTTGATTTCTTTCACGATTAATTTTTTTTGTTCTATATAGAAAATTGATATTTTCATATAAAAAATAATATTTCTACATGAATCTCTCTCACGTATTTCTACATGAAATAAAAAAATAATATTTCTATATAAATTTTGATATCGACCAAAATTTTGAGACGTTTTCAAACTATGCAGATTCGCAAGATACAGTTGCCTCCTCTAAGTCGTACAGCAGAAAGAAACACTCTAAACGTCAATAAATGAATTTTTTGTACTGATGTATTTTGACCCCCCTCTAAAAACGTTCTGGTTCCGCCACTGATCATACGAGAACTTAAATTTTGGAATTCCAAGGGTCGTTAACTTTTACTTGCTCAAGCTCAAATTGCAAATGTATATAACCATTTCTTTCTTGTGGGTGGAAAACTGTTCTTGACCTGAGTAAAAACATATCGCAAAATCACTACTACTCCATTCGTTCTTTTTTACATGTCGTTTTAGATAGTGAAGTTTGTTTGTTTTTACTTGTCGTTTGTACATTTCAAAAAATATTAATGATTTAATTTTTTATATTATCCTTATATTAAATATTAACTTGTTTCTCTGTCATCTTTTCCAATAAATAATTATAGAATGATAGTATTGAGATTTTATAACTATTTTAGTAAATCACACAAAGTATGAATTACATTTCTTAATAATGAAGCTACTCTTCGCCGCCTCTACCACCGGGGGTTTGGTGCTCCAAGTAAACCTGAAAATAACGGATGCGCAAAGGGGTTTCCTCTGGATCGGCCGCCTCCAATATATTGTAAAGTCAGTAATAACTTCTAGGAGGTTTTAAGATTCTGAGAGATAGTAAATATTTTAGGAGTCGGGCATCAGCAGGATTCGGGAGCGTTGCCAGGCAGCGTTGCTAGGCTTTGGGAGCCATGGGGTCGAGCACCTTACGCCACTACTCCCTAACACTTAATATTTGTATTTTTTTTTTCAAAAACCACAAGTAAAAAGTAACAGAGGGAGAGGACAACACTTTGCCAAAATGTCCATCTTTGCTAAATGATATTATATCTTTATTATGAAATCTTGCCAGAATATTGTGTTATATTTAAATTGTAAAATGTTTGGATACAATCCACCGACCCTACATAGACTGAAGGCCTGGGTAGAGAAGGGGTCATCGAACCCAATGGGCCGAAGCCAAACTTGGAGTAGCAGATTTCGGGATCGGGTATCCGAGATCTTTGGGCCGGAATCTAGACCCAACTGGTGATGTCTGGATTGGGCCTAGTCCACTGGATCGAAGCCCAGACCAACATGATGGTGTTCGGGGTCGGACTACCTAGCCCTTCGGGCCGGAGTCTAGACCAGATTGGTGAGGATCGAGATCGGGCTCCGAGCCCTCCAGGCCGGTGTCCAGACCAGTTTATAAGGCCCATACCGAAGGCTATTCCTCGGATGGAGTCCGGAGCAATAAGGAGTCTAAATGATTAAGGACTCAAACCCTAATCAAACCTAAGCATCAACCCTTATAAGCAAGTGGTTAAATAACCACCAACTTGCACTTTTAAAAGGGATTGAGTTGGACCCAAACAATGGTAACTGTCATGTTTAGGAGTCCTAATTCGACTAGGACATGGACTCTAGAGACGGTGAGAATGACTATAAATACAAGGCTTGACCGAATAGTAACAGGTAATATTCACTTGAGCACTATACACTACTGCCTCCATTGTTAACCTTGTGACCAGCCTGTACTTATTCTCACACCTGAACTATCACCCGGCGTCCCAAGCCGTCAAGCTTCGTTTGTGACGTGTTATTATGCAGGTTTAAGCGTGTGAATTTAGTGATTGGACGAGCCGGCAAAACTTGGTCCAATCACTAAATTTAATTTTGAATTTGTAAATATAATTTTGAATTTGAAAATTAAATTTTGAATTTGAAAAATACTTTTGAATTTGTAAATTAAATTTTGAATTTGTAAATTAATTTTGAAATTTAAATTTAATTTTCAAATTTCAAAATTAATTTTGAATTTGTAAATTAAATTTTAATTAAATTTTGAATTTGTAAATTAATTTTGAGTTTGTAAATTAATTTGAAATTTGAAATTTAATTTTCAAATTTCAAAATTAATTTTGAATTGGTAAATTAATTTTGAATTTGTAAATTAATTTACAAACTCAAAATTTAATTTATAAATTCAAAAGTATTTTTCAAATTCAAAATTTAATTTTCAAATTCAAAATTATATTTACAAATTCAAAATTATATTTACAAATTTAAAATTAATTTTGAATTTCAAAATTAATTTTCAAATTCAAAATTAATAATATTGATGTGATTCCTTTAAATTTTAAAAATTATAAAATCTTGTAATTATATATTTTTTAGATAATTTACAAAAATTATAAATATAACAACTAAAATTAAATGAATTCATAAAAAAATTGAATTTGAAAATGTCTTTCTTTAATTATAAAGTCAAAATGGGGGAGGGAGTATTAGCTTTTTGGAGTAGCTTTTTGGAGCAGCATGCAGCATGGGCAAGTATATTAGGACAATACCATAATTGAAGCATGATGCCCTGCCGCACCAGCCTCTTGCCGCAAGAGAGAAGCTTGGATATATGGAGGGGCAATAATGTAAATGCAAGTCGATATATGGTAAAAGTCTCTGCCGCGAGAGCCTGTAGCGACAGGGAGAATATCCAACTGATTTGGGTCTTTCAAGTCTCTAATCAACGGATAAAAATATGGTTGCTGAACAGTGTCCGTAACAACCATTTGCTACGGATGAATACCCTATATATATATATATATATATATATATATATATATACGGTCAGTCTCTCTAGCGAACCATAGGGAGCGAACTAAAAACGAACCGGCTATAGCGACGGATTTTTTCGTCGCTATAGCATAAAAATTCGGCTTTCTATGTTATAACGACGGAAAAAACCGTCGCTATAGCCTGTTCGTTTTTAGTTCGCTCCCTATGGTTCGCTAGAGAGATGGACCCTATATATATATATATGTGTGTGTGTGTGTGTGTGTGTGTGTGTGTGTGTGTGTGTGTGTGTGTGTGTGTGTGTGTGTGTGTGTGTGTGGAGACTGATTCATAATTAATGTTGTCAAAATAAAGTTATTCTTACAACAGATATTGAGCGTTCATCTATAAATCTAATAATTAATTTAGCACACGTCCGCAGTTTAATTTCTAGTATTACGTAGTTTAATATTGCGGACGGGACAAATATCCAAAATACTTATTCTTCACAAGTCCGCGTTCATACTATTAAACTGCAGAGCCTAAAAAAGTGAAAAAAATATTGACATTCGCAGTATTCAACTGTGTAGCCTGAAAAAGTTTTAAAAAAATAAATAATTTCGCCAAGAATCCGAGCCAACTACATGTATCTCCGCCTCCCTGCCCTCCCCAACATCCTCCCAAAAAGGCATCAATATATTAGAGGAAATCCTCAACACCTTGTACTGATTAGTGCTCAAATAGAAACCAAATCAGGAAGATAAAAGCACCCCATCCTACAAGGGTTACAATCAGGTATTCCCCCGTTAATGTGTTGCAAATAATCCCAGGATTTTCATTGATATAAGTGTCCTTTAAACAAAACCAATTAACCCACGACATGAAATCACAACAACATAACCCACGGATTATAAAGAATTGATATTTTGGTCATCTGTCTCGTCCGCAGTATTAAACTGCAAAATTAGATTACAGACGGAGCTTTATTAAACCGTTCGATCATCGAATGGACACTCATGATTAGTTGTAAAAATAATCTTAATTAACAACGTTAACTATAGATCAATCCATACTATATATATATATATATATATAGAAAAGAGACAGGATAGAAATGAAAGTCTTTCTTTTCGATGAGAGAGGTTGTTACTTACCAATCCCCATAAAAACATAAATATTTTTAGTAATATAGACTTTAATATATTTTGTAATGTATATCTGCTAATAATATTAATTAAATACGTACTATGGATTTATAACCAAGATCTTTAGTTTTATTAATATAACAAAGCTCTTTTTTAGTTTTTATTAATAATTAACTATGTATAAAATTCTATTGTTATATTTAGTTAGGATATAGTTTTAAAAGTAATCAATTTTCTTATAAAAATCATACTACCAAATACTTGCTCGGTTCTAATTTATATGCTCAATATTGATTTTTGAAAGTCAATTTGATACATTTTTAAACTCAAAATCAAAATTATTTATTAACAATTATGAAAAAAATAAATATTAAATTAATGTATAGTACTTTTACATAGTTTATAATTTTTATCATTGTATTGACTTCTACTAAAGCAATCTATAAAAATATATTAAACTGACGTGAAAAAGGTCAATAATAATCTTATAATGTATAACAGATGGAGTATTATTTTATTACTATCATTAAGATACAAATTACAAACTAATACAATCACCAATTATTTGATTTAATTAATGAGTGCAGAAATTAAAACTAACTAATCTATATCATAAAATATATGTAAAGTTACTATTAAAAATAATAAATAAAATAAAAACATCAATTTATCTTGTCAAGCACGGGTTAGTGAGCTTGTTCTTTAAAATAGGAAAGAACAGTTATGGTCCACAAATTTCATGAATCTGGTCCGATTACAAGTAAGTCCGACAAAATATAGTTATGAGTTGATTTTGGTTTATAAAATTTAGTTATTATTTTATTTAAAAACTAAAATTATATTACTTATTTTTAATATGAGTTGTGCGTTGGAACTATATAATTATGGGCCAAATATAGGTTAACTCATATTTCAAATTTCAAATTTCAAATCTACTGTTATTATGGTTCAATTAAATAAATTATTTATGATATTTTATTTTTATATTCTTCACCTTCTATCTCTAATGTTTTATACAATATTCATCTCTCTAAAAATTTGTAAACACTCACTTTATATTATTTAAATTTTTTCTCTCTAAATTTTTTGTACACTTGTTTTCTCTAAAAAAATTCTACGCACAGTTTTTCTTAATATACTTTTTTTTCTCTCTCTCTCTCAAAATTTTATACTGTCTGTCTCAAATTTTTAAGAAATTTCTTAACATGTGCTCTAAAAGCACATGCTAAGCACCCCTTGAATTGCGTGCTTATTCTCTTGAACTTAGTGCAAATACAGAAATCAAGAGAATATGAACACAGTTCAAGAGAATATTCACTTGAACTGTGTGCTTAGCATATGCCCTTAGAACACATGTTAAGAGGATCCAATTTTTAATAATTGCAGAAAGCTTGGCTTATCGCTCTATAACATGGTTTATAGCTCTGTTCTTCTTTCAAACATTCGTTCTAATCAAAATTCTTCAACAATTTGACTCCTGTTTCAAAAGAAATTTCTTTGACTCCTAAATCCGTTTTAATTATAATTAATATAAAATTATTAAAATATAATATATTTGTACATTCAACTGTATAAAAATATTTTCAATTTTAGATATTATAGTTTAAAATAGACATAACTCACTTAAGACTTGAAAAATATTAATTCCTATAATTAGTAGTATTTTTTGAAAATTATACTATTCATATTGACACAATTAAATGAATTTATATTAAATCTAAATTTAAAAATATTTCATTTTGACTTTTAGAATATTTTTTATATGATGAAGCATATTATTTTATATTCATAAAGTCTTTATTGCATTAATAAAAATAGTATCCATCAGTTTATAAATCAAATTGTGAGGTCTAATTACAAGATATGGAGACAAAGTTACATAATACTAAGATATGTGTAATTTAAGCTAAAAAAGATATGTGTAATTTAAGCTTAAAAAGCTAAAAAAGCAGTTATTATGGGACGAATGTAGTACTAACATATGAAGGATAAAAGTTCTTGAAAGTATATTTGTAAAAAAGAAGAAAAAAGAATAGTCCCTCATTTTGTAGGTCGTTTAAGAAATAATCTCACATATTAATAAATTTTATTAATAATAATATTAAGTAATTAATTTTGTCGTAAAATTTTATTTTTACCCACCAGTACTTCTCCTTTATCTCTCTCAATTACTCCTAATCTGTTCATTTTTGTGAGCCTAGTATGTAATTTTTCAGTTCTTCTCTCATTTTCTCTATAATCTTTTATTAACTTTTTTAAATATATGCAAAACGTCTTATAATATGGAGAGAAAAAAAAAACTCCTTTAAAACGTCGTATATAACAAAAAGAAGAGAGTAACATACACCCTAGTTTTATTACAGTAGAAGGGTGTAACTTGCAAATCGTTATAGATTTGTTAAAGTTTAATATTTATTGGTCACTGATAATATATCATTTCATTTTTAAGTTTCTTCCTTAGCGTTCTTTGTTACATTTTGATACTTGTGACGAAACTATATTCATATGATTTTTTGATATTTTTACATGAAAATTGTCGCTATAGATCCTATAGTGACGAATAAATTTTACCGTCGTTATACATCTAGTGACACTTTTAATATGAAAATATCAAAAAATCATGTAAAAATATCATTTCCTTTTTATTATTATGTACAATTTTTTTATTTTTTTTGCTTTCCGTTTTTACTTATTAACGAGATAGTTTTTTTTTTTGGTTTTTCATTGTCCTTGTTTAGTCTATGAAAGGAAAAGAAAATAACATATTCAACAAAAGACAAAGAAGTAGAAAAATATGGATATTACTCCCTCTGTACCCAAAGAAATTATTAAAAGTGAATAAAAATTGTCCATAAAAAAATGTGATAAAGTACATAAAGAGAAGGGTATCTAAGTCATTTAGTGAAATTCATTAGTATAAAAAAATATCACTTTATATAATCACGTGGGATCATTATGGATAAATTTAAAAAAAAAATTATTTTTTTTAATGTGTGCTAATAAGGCCATAAAATAAACCAGATAGTTCGGGTTCGATTCGTATTCGTTTGATTAAAAGTTCAATCCGAGCTCGGCTGGAAATATAAATGATTCAAATATGAGAAAATTTTAAAGTTCGATAAATTACTCGAACCTTTTCAAATTGTAATTTTTTATTGATACTCGGATTATATTTGCTCGAAAAGTTCAAACTGTTCAGGCTCGATTCGAGATCGTGCTTGACTCAGTAGTTGAACGAGCTTTAATCAAATCTTATTTCATATTCGATAAATTTTATGAATTAAATCTGAACAATTCAATAACGGACTTCACTTTTTGTCCTCTGTTCATTTTTTTTTGAAGGGAAGACCGGAAGAGTATTACTATCTCCGTTTTTAAAAGATTGTCGTTTAAGATTTTGGCACATAGATTAAGAATGTCATTTAATACTAGTAAAATTTATTTGAAATTCCATTACTATCCCTTTATGAAAAATTGAAAACTATCAATACAAGAGAGAGAATTTATTAGAATAATGAGAGAAGATATGGATAATATAAAAAAATAAATAACTTATTCTTTTAAAAAATTATAAACGATAAATATTTTAGAATAAATTTTTTCTTCTAAAACGATAATCTTTTAAAAACGAAGGGAGTAATTAATACGAGTGAAGGGTGTGACTCTCATATGTGCCATCAGTCAACAAACCGTGTTACGGGGCATAGACTTACTTTTGTGGGTCCTTCTTCGTGCCAAACCTTTTTAGAGTTTGGACCGAGAGAAAGATGGTCAACTTTTTGAAATAAAAAAAGATAAAATATCACTTCCATGAGTCTAGAAGATAAAATATCATTCTGGGACGATCGGTTAGTAGTGATCGGTCAATTTTTTTTTAATTGTTAATATATTTATAATATTTATTAGACTGAAATTTTTATAGAATTTAATAATTTAGATATAATTTAAATACACATAAAAAATAAAATTATACAGACTGTTTAATTCTATTTTTTACGTGTATTCAAATTACACCAAAATCACTGAATTCTATAAAAATTTCAATTTCAATAAATATTATAAATATTTTGAGAGTTAAAAAAAATTATTGACCGATCACAAGATCGATCACTTTAAACTGATCCCCTGGATTTATTCAAAGACAAAATATCACTTCCATGAGTATTAGAAATTGTTACAAATTTTAATTTGTGGATTTATCTACATTATTAGAAAAAAGTTTTAAAAGAGACTTTTAAACAAGCGTACACAATTATTATTTGGAGATACGTCATTTTGCCTGTCTTTATTTAATTAATAATTAGTGTAACTAATGACTTCAATTAGGATGGTGTATTCATTTAAGACTTTTAAAAAAATTTAAAGACTTTACAAATTTTGTTGTATTCAATCAAGACATTTAAAGGGTATAAAAGTTTACTTGTATTTAATTATAACTTTTATAATGTCTTTAAAAGTTAGGTAATATTGAATTGAGACTTTTACAAAGTCCATAAAAGTATTTTGGTAGTATTTAAAAAGGGGTCCTCTTAGCATGTGCCCTAAGGGCACATGCTAAGCACACACTTCAAGAAAATATTCTCTTGAATTGTGTGCATATTTTCTTAATTTTTGCATTTACACCAAGTTAAAAAGAATATGCATACAATTTAAGGGAATATTCTCTTGAACTATGTACTTAGCATGTGCCCTTAAGGCACATGTTAAGAAAATCCTTTAAAAAGTTATAAATTTTTCAGGAATCCTCTTAACATGTGCCCTTGGACACATGCTAAGCACACAGTTCAAAAGAATATTACTTTGAACTGTATGCATATTTCTTTAATTTTTGCATATGCACCAAGTTCAAGAGAATATGCACACAATTCAAAAAAATATTTTCTTAAACTGTGTGCTAAACATGTGACCTAAGAACACATGTTAAGAAATTCTTTTTACTATTATCAAAGCTTGATTTGATTCATTAACTCAATTAGAATCTTGTATGTATAGATTATTTTAAAAAGATGTTAAAATTTGAAAATTACAATTTTGGCTCATCTCCATTATATTTTCTCTTCTACGATACGTTAATTATTTGATCATAATAAATTTTGTTAGTTATGATCAAAACATATTAATAGTCAATAATATTAAGATAAATTCTACTAAAAATTAAAATTATTAAAAATGTTTCTATTGTTAAAATTTTAAAAGAATTTCAACCAGTGAAATTTTGATAAAAAGAATCTTCATCTTCATTAAATGGTGAAAAAAATATTGGATTATTTTTAATTTTTGAACAATACTATCTAAAACTATAAAAAAATATAGTGTATTAGATGAAACTGGACAAAAAATATATATAGCATATACAGTATAGAAATATAGATATAGATAGAGTTTTACAAAGAAAGAATAGAGCTAAATTAATAATGTAATATATATTTTAAAAATTCAAAAAGTAATATGTAAAAGAAAAAAAATCATGAATGGGAATGCTATGTATATGTATATCACTTAATAATAAAGGTTAGACTCAGAAATTGTTATTTTCACATAAATAATAAGTTAATTTTATAATTTTCTTCTCACATAAATAAATAATAAAGTAAACCAATTAAATCTTTTGTAATTAATAAAATAAAATAAGCTTTGTGAAAATTATTCTTTCACTAAATTATAAAGTAAACTAATTAAATCTTTTGTTATTTATTGAAAATTATAAATTGTTAGTTTAGTAATAAGGACTTGATAGGAAAAACGACAATGAACAATTTTAAAATCGAAATTGTTATTTTATATTACTGTCGGTAGAAAATGACTTTTTTTATGAAATATGACATTTTTTTGTAATAGACTGGGTATGGTCTAATAATTCAACTTCAACAATGTCTTTTGTGACACCCCAGAATAGGTCCAGTCAACCCAACCCATTCTGAGTCGCCAAATACATGGTACAGAATTCAAATATAAACTTTTATATCACACGGTAGTGCAAAATACGACCACACAACTGTGAGTGTCAATACAAATCGTATATAATACGAAATATCAACATTCAAATTCATTCTTTATTTATTACAATTATTATCCCACTATTTTACAACAATAGCGAGGACTACTACTGCTCTAACTCGGACCATCATTCTGTCCCCCGACTAGTTCCCGCGATATTCTCATTTCCTGAAGAGGACAATAGATGAAAAGGGTGAGCTCAACTAGTCCAGTAAAGAATATTACGACTAAGATAATGAAAAATAAATTATCGTTAGCCTTCAATAAATCAGATAAAATATTATTGACAACAAATTTTAGATTAATATTCGCAGCGAAAATAACCGTTCATCATCAATATTTTATTCCTGTAACATCAATCAATATACATCTCAAATCAAATATTCATCTTTGCACTACAGGCCAAAGATATTCATTTGTATCATCAGTGGTCATGTTCATCTCAACACCTGTCATCTTTGCACTACGGCCAAAGATATTCATCAGGTAATCATTTATCTTTGCTCTACAGGCCAAAGATATTTAGTTATATCACCACTTAGGACCGAGGATGATGAAAAATCATATAAATAACGAATTCAATGAGATAAAAGACAAAAATTAAGTATTCGTATTTTAGTTTATTCAAGTTCAAGAATATTCCATAATAATATTTTGTGGAGCAAAATTCAAGAATAAAGCTCAAAACATAGATCCAATCAAAGATAAGAACTTTAACAAGCAATTTGGACATATAGAAGAAAATTTAATTTTTTCGTGAATAGTGCCGTATACGTGAATAGTAACCCCGACGAAAAAATAAGAATTTCATAATAGAATCCATGCCAATATTTTGGTATAATGATATTGAAAAGAATAACATCGTTTATGAAAGAAATAACATCCCTTATCTCAAAAGAATAGTACTTTTAACTAGGATATCAGATATAAGACTGAAGGAAACTTGCACTGAATATTAATACTCAAAGTATCTAAATACTCACAAAAATACGCTCGATATTTTAGAGAGAGAAAACTTCTAATTCTGGTGTGATTTTCAATTCTAACATAAGCACCCTATTTATAGGAAAAGCTTAATATGTCAAAGTAGACTTTTGAAAAAAATAATATTATTTTTTAAAAAAAATTCGCTTCCTGGCGGCTTTCAAAACATCAGAATTTTTCAACAAAAGTGGGGCCCACCCAAAAAATATTTATTTTCTAAAACTTCAATAATTCATAATAAATAGCTCTTTTGTCGGAAAAATACAAATTCTATGTCCCCCTATAGGAAATTTAATTCTCTACAATTTTGTAGAAGGAAGTTTTTCCAAATTTCAAACATAAATTATCCGAAATTCATAAACAGATAATTTTTTACACCCAAAATATTGATAAAAACTCATCAGCACTAATTCCTTCTTTTATATCCACAAAATAAATATTTTTATCATATAAATCAATAATTAATTATTCATAAATAATATTATAGAACTACAATATTGACAACCAGGTCGTTCCCAGGAAAGAGGGGGCCTTTCGATAAGGACTTCTCCTTACTGGTGCGCAATTAAATAACCCCTCCTAGACAGAACTTCCTTAGACATTGTCAATAATGCTATCTAATAATATTATTCAAATAATATGAATTATTGAGTTGATAATGTGAAATACTGTGCAATGACAATTATTGAATCAATAATATAAAATATCAACGGTAGCAATTATTGAATCAATCATAGCAACGTAGCAATTATTGAGTCAATAATATAAAATATTAAACAGTAATTACTGTAACAATAATTGAGTAAGTGCCTTCTCACGTAAGACTCAATAATTCAAAATACTGTGCAATACTATGTGCTACTGTGCAACACCGCGTATCACTGTATTTTAACCACCGGATATTTCAACAGTACTAACGGTAACAACTACGCCGTTATTTTATAAAAAGGTTATTTCTGTCGCTTTCTATATCCGACAATTATTCCGTTGTGGGGTCCACAAATAGCTGCGCCGTCGTACGAATATTCTCCGACAACAAAAATATTCCACGACCAAACGAATATTCCCCGACAACCAGAATATTTTATAACCACTTGCTCATTTTGAAATATTTGCACATTTCACCCATAACTTTTTACATTTATCAAATCAACACCTTACTATTTTGAAATAATATATAAATAAAATTAAATCTTTATTCATAAAAGTTGGGTCTTACATCTTTTATTTCAAATTAAGTTGTGACATGGTCAAAATATTTTAATATTATTTAATATCGTACTCATTTTATCTAAAATATAAGATCTTTGTTGACTTTTTTAACAATTAATATAAACTGCAAGATATATTAGAAGTATACAAAAGTCTACCAAAGTCTTGGTAAAAAATCTATTATAATCTGTCACTTATTTCATGGAGTCTTTAAAAAGTCATTAAATTCACAAACTTTACAAAATTCTGTCACTTAAAAAAAGTCTTTAAAAGTCTTTATTGAATACACCCTCCTAAATTTCAATTTTACATGCGAACCTATTATACTCCTTCCATTCTTTAATATAAGTCATTTTAAAAAAATATTTTTGTCTCTTAGTATAAGTCGTTTGAGAATTTTAAGTAAACATTAATTGCTTAATTTTTAATATTACCTCATGCATTAAATATAACTGTGGTTCTCTCATTATTCACTGTCCAATAAATAATATTCTCTTTTTTCAATACAAGGACAATATAGATAATTAATATTATATTTAATATTTTACGATCATTTCTTTAATACTTGTGCACAACTCTAAAACGACTTATAGTGTTAACTACTTAATTTATTGTGTCTAAACTCTAAAGCACTTGTATCTTAAAATTTGGGCCAACGTCAATGCCTCCTTATAATACTCTCTCCATTCCTAAATAAGTGACGTTTTAGGGAGTTCAATATTTTCTAATATATTCTCTCCGTTCTTAAAAGATTGTCGTTTAAAGTTTTAGCATATAGATTAAGAAAGTCATTTAATACTAGTAAAATTCGTTTGAAATTCTATCACTATCCCTTTATGGGAAATTGAAAACTATTAATACAAGGGAGAGAATTTATTGGGACAATAAGAGAAGATAGGGGTAATATAGGAAAGTAAATAATTTATTCTTCTAGGAAGTTGTAAACGACAAACATTTTAGAACAAATTTTTTCTTCTAAAACGACAATCTTTTAGGAACAGAGGGAGTATTTGACGTTATCAAATTTCTAAGATGTATTAATTACAATTTTTCCTCTGTTGACCTCAAGTATCTTTCTATCTCATTTATCTAGGCAACTTTATATATTTTCTTAATTAATGCAATGATAATTGTGGTAATACCTATTAATTTTAATGATAAAATTAGAGTAATAAATGATATTTTTAATAAATATAAAATCTTCTAAATCGTTATTTATTTAAGAATGGAGGGAGTACTTCTTTATGTCTTTACGACAAACGACAATGTTATGTCTTTTAGTTGGTTTAGTTATACACATTAACTCAATAAGAGAGAAAAAGTTAATAGAACATTTGTTTCTCTTTCCTTCGTTAGGACCATTATTAGTAGTCGTGGTACACCACTTGTGTGTATAAATTATGTAGAATAAAATAAAAAATTTATAAAAATTAAAATATTAACAAAACGTCCGGACATACTTTATAATATAGATAGAGAATTGATATTTTCACAAGTTAATTTGACATTTTCACAAGTGAGTTCTATTTTTAACTAAATCAACTATTTGTGCAGTAGATTAACTATAGGATTTAGTTTTTATATCCAATTTAACCTTATTTAATAAAAGTAGAATTCTAATTTATTTTAATTATTGCTCAAAATTCAATTCAAATAGAACTAAGACAAGACAACACGTCGTCATTTTTATATTCAAATAAATTCTAACCACCAAATTTGAGTCGTACCCCATGCATATATTTTTTATTTAAAAATTGAGTGATTCTCTCATCTCCTCTTTTTATTTCTCTCCTTTCTTTCGTTTAACAGAGTCAAAAGAAATGGAGACCATGAAACTAACTAGCAAATATAGAGTGAATCCGCTTTAGTGAACTAACTAGCAAACGAATCTTTTTCTTTAGCAAATATAGAGTATAAAAAACACCTAAATATCCGAGTATAAAAAAACACTCTTGTAAGACAATATGCAAATACAGGGCATATAATTCTCCAACAAAAATTAAATAATTATTAATATGTCAAAAATATATTATACATAAATTAAGTTTTTGATACCAAAAAATTACAAAAATACTGACAAATACATTAAATAATGGTCACATGACTAGATGCATCAATGTAGCATCTTTCATAAAAATTACCACGTGTATATAATATGAATTTTGTTATTAATTTTATATTTTTATGTTAATGGTGAAAATAAAAAATAATTGAAAAACTAGGGTTCATAGCAAAAAAAAGGACTGATAAAGAAAAATATTTACCCATTAGTAGAAGATTATCCAAATTTAAAATAAAAAAAAAAAAGCAAACAAGGATAAAAAGAGAAAAATAAATAGTAGAATTCACATATAAATTTTTTAATTTTATCTCAAATCGCTTCTTTCACTCTCGCTTGACCTTTTGTAGATGAATAATGGCAGTAGAAGCAAAGATTGATATACATGAATAATGGCGGTAAGAGCAAAGATTGATAAGAAAGCTGGACAAGAGAATATGAATAGACTTTTGAGCAATAGTTAAAATAAATTAGAATTCAACTTTTACTAAATAAGGGCAAATTGGACATAAGAACTAAATTCTATAGTTAGTCTACTCCACAAAGGGTTGATTTAGTTAAAAATAGTATCCATTTGTGAAAATATCAAATTAGCTTGTGAAAATATCAATTCTCTATAGATATAGATAAAAGTTTGTGGTAATGATGATTTTGTAGTACTATTATATTGAATATTTTGTTTGTCGTTTGATACGGTTAGAATAAAAATGTTAACAACAGAACAATTATGTTTTGTTCGGATTTGAAACTTCATGATAAATTGATAAATTGATCAATACAATGCTGATATGCAGAGATATATTACCTCTAAGCCTGTGTGTCGACACTCTATTGGTCAATTGACCAAAGTTAACTTCATGCTAATCATTCCCGTTATGTTCGCTCTAAGTATAAGATTATTATTAAATTTTAAAAGTTAATTTAAGATATTTTATATTCAAAATTTATTCATTAAAAATTATAATAATAAATCCTCAATGGAGCAATATTTTTTTAATAACTTATAATATTTATCATTATATTAATTAGAATTCTTTTTAAAAAAATCTCTCAATTTTGAGTTTGAAAATGACATAAGTGAATTTTAAAAAGTTAATAATAATTTTATATATCGAAAAGGAGGGAGCACATTTTAACGACAACTTTTACAGTTATTATAACAATATATAACACTTGAAGCCACACTGATTGTTGCAATATTGTAATTTTTTAGATAGTGTTTTTAAAGAATATTTCATCTATTCCATAATATGACGTTTTAGATGATTTTATTTTTTCTAAATTATTTTATGTTTTATATAATTTAGGAGGATTAACTATTTAAAATTACTCCTTATGGAAAAATATTATCGATAAGAGATAAAGTATGAGATAAGTATATGATAAAGGATACTCTCTTCGTTCTTTAATATAAATCGTTTTAGAGTTATGCATAAGTATTAAGGAAATAATTATAACGCATTAAATATAATATCAATTGTCTATATTCTCTTGTATTGGAAAAAGAGGGTGCTATTTATTGGACAGAGAATAGTGAGAGAACCAAAATTATATTTAATATTTAGGATAATATTTGAAACTAAGTAATTAATGCTTACTTGAGATTCTCAAACGACTTATATTAAGAGACAAAAATATTTCCCTTAAAAAATTTGTATTAAGAAACGGATAGACAATTAGTACTATATTTAATGCTATACAATTATTTTCTTAATTGTTATGCACAATTTTAAATATCATATATTATGGGACGGGAGGAGTAATTAATAAAAACAATCTTGGTCCCAAATAAAGTAACAGATCAATGTTTCTAGACCTGTTTCCTAATTTTAGGGACAATTTTAAAGGACAATAATTGATGAGTGGGTTTTATACTTACGAACCTAGTATTGTTAACCTTAATTATTGTTATCTTTGAGTATTTTTAGTATCTTTTTATTAGTTTTTGTGTTTATTTCTTGTATGATGGCGCTGGAGGGACAAATTGGTCATTTGAAAGAAGAAAAGAATTAAAAAAATCATTAAAATTAGAGCTGAGTGGCATTTTTGTAATTACCTGGTCCTTGTATAGCGCCTAGTGCGCTTGGAATGCACTAAACCTAGCGCCTAGTGCGCTAGGCCACGCCCAAAGATGGTTTATTTTGTTGCTAAGTTGATTTTGAAGTAAAAAGGAATCTGCAGGAGGGTTTGGTCCAATACAAAGAGGTAAAGACTTCAGAAAAAACTTATTATGGAATTTCGGAAGACAATTTGCAAAGAGAACATCAAAAGAAATACGAAGGGGATTTTTGAGGCTAAAGATCAAAATGAGAATTAGGAGTAATCTGACAAGTTTTTTCTACTCTTCTCTAAATTCTTAGACTTTGTAATTATCTGAGATATTTGGATTATAATTCGGATGATGTTTTCCTTATTCATTATGAACTAAATTTCTATTTAGGATTGCAACGAAACTTGATGAGTAGTTTTGAGTAATATATTTTATGTTGATTATTATTGATTACTACTGAGGTGTCTATTATATCTTGAGCATAATTATTTAATTGTTTGTCCAGTAATTAATGAGATAAACTGTGACGCCCCCAGAATAGGTCCAGTCAACCCAACCTATTCTGAGTCGCCAAATACATGGTACATAATTCAAATACAAACTTTATATCATACGGTCGTGCAAAATACGACCACACAACTGTGAGTGTCAATACAAATATGTAGAAAATATTAAGATTCAAACTAAGTTCTCATTACAATTATTATCACACTATTTATCAGAAATAGTGAGGACTACTACTACTCTAACTCGGACCATCACTCTGTCCCCCGACTAGTTCCCTTAACATTCTCATTTCCTGAAGAGGACAACAGTTGAAAAGGGTGAGCTCAACTAGCTCAGTAAAGAATATTATGACTAAGATAATGGGAAACAAATTATCGTTAATCTTCAACAAAATAAGATAAAATATAATGGACAACCAACTTTAGATCAATATTCGCAGCGAAAATAACAATTCATTAGAAGAGTTAAGCAGAGAATCAAGTCTACTATCTTCTATGATTTAAAAGTCCATCATCAATATTTTATCCCTGTAACATCAATCAATATACATCTCGAATCAAATATTCATTTTTGCACTACAGGCCAAAGATATTCATTTGTATCATCAGTGGTCATGTTCATCTCAACACCTGTCATCTTTGCACTACAGGCCAAAGATATTCATCAGGTAATCATTCATCTTTGCTCTACAGGCCAAAGATATTCATCAAGTAATCATTCATCTTTGCTCTACAGGTCAAAGATATTCAGTTACATCACCTTTTAGGACTGAGAATGATGAAAAATATTTTAAAAAAATGAATCCAGTGAGATAAAAGACAAAGACTAAGGATTCGTATTTTAGTATATCCAATTCAAAAATACCTCGTAATAATCAATTATGAAGCAAAATTCAAGAATAGAGCTCAAAACTTGGATACAATCAAAGATAGTAACCTTAACAAACAATTTGGACAAATAGAAGAAAATTTAATTTTTCCGTGAATAGTGCCGTATACGTGAATAGTAACTCCGACGAAAAAAGTAAGAATTTCAACATAAAATCCATGACAATATTTCTGTATAATGATATTGAGAAGAATAACATCATTTACGAAAGAAATAACATCCCTTACCTCAAAAAGATAGTACCTCTGACTGGAATATCGGATATAATAACGAAGGAAACTTGCACTGAATAGCAACACTCAAAGTATTGAAATACTCACAAAAATACGTTCGATATTATAGAAAGAGAAAACTTCTGACTCTGGTGTGATTTTAAATTCTAACCTAAGCACCCTATTTATAGGAAAAGCTTAGGATGCCAAAGGAGACTAAAATAATATATTTTTTTCAAAATTTCCGCCGCCTGGCGGCTAAAAATTTTTTCCAACAAAAGTGGGGCCGCCCATAAAAAATATAATTTCCGAAACTTCAATAATTCATAATAAATAGCCCCTTCATCAGAAAAATACAAATTCTATGTCCTTCCATAGGAAATTTAATTCTCTACAACTTTGCAGAAGAAAGTTTTTCCAAATTCCAAACATAAATTATCCGAAATCCATAAACAGATGATTTCTCACACCAAAATATTGATAAAAACTCATCAGCGCCAATTCCTTCTTTAATATCCACAAAATAAATATTTCCTCATCATATAAATCAATAATTAATTATTCACAAATAATATAATAGAACTACAATATTAACAACCAGGTCGTTCCCAGGGCAGAGGGGGCCTTCCGATAAGGACTTCTCCTTACTGGCGCGCAATTAAATAACCCCTCCTAGACAGAACTTCCTTAGACATTGTCAATAATGCTATCTAATAATATTATTCAAATAATATGAATTATTGAGTTGATAATGTGAAATACTGTGCAACGACAATTATTGAATCAATACTACAAAATATCAACTGTAGCCATTATTGAATCAATCATAAAAAATAGCAACGTAGCAATTATTGAGTCAATAAAATATCAATGCAGCAATTATTGAGTCAATAATATAAAATATCAACGTAGCAATTATTGAGTCAATAATATAAAATATTGAACAGTAATTACTGTAACAATAATTGAGTAATGGCTTCTCACGTAAGACTCAATAATTTAAAATACTGTGCAATACCGTGTGCTACTATGCAACACCGTGTATCACTGTATTTTAACCACCAGGTATTTCAACAGTATTAACGGTAACAACTACGCCGTTATCTTGTAAAAAAGTTATTTCTGTCGCTTTCTATATCCGACAGTTATTCCGTTGTGGGGGCCCACAAATAGCTGCGCCGTCGTACGAATATTCCCCGACAACAAGAATATTCCACGACCAAACGAATATTCCCCGACAACAAGAATATTTTATAACCACTTGCTCATTTTAAAAATGTTTGCTTCACCCATAACTTTCATATTTATCAAAACAACACCTTACTGTTTCAAAATAATATATAAAGAAAACTAAATCTTTATTCATAAAAGTCGGGGTCTTACAATCTCCCCTCCTTATGAAATTTATTCCTCGAAATTGACGTACGTACCTGGTATGTTGAAAAGATGAGGATACCTTACTTTCATTTCCGATTCCAACTCCCAGGTCATTTCCTCAATTGCATGGTTTCTCCACAAAACTTTAACTTGAGGTATAATTTTCGAGCGTAGGACATGCTCCTTCCTATCCAAGATCTTGACAGGTACCTCCTCGTACGTTAAATATTCGGCTATCTCGTCTGGTTCTAACTCAATAATGCGGTTTGGATCCTTCACATATTTACGTAACACGGATATGTGAAACACGTTATGAACACGAGACATGCTTGGAGGTAAAGCGAGTCTATAAGCCACATTTCCTACTCGGTCAAGAATCTCAAATGGACCAATGAATCGTGGGTTGAGCTTTCCTCTCTTCCCAAATCTCGTAACTCCCTTCCATGGAGCAATACGTAATAACACATGGTCTCCAACATTAAATTCCACATCCTTTCGATGAAGATCCGCATAACTCTTTTGTCGATCCTATGCCGTCTGTATACGTTGTCGGATTATTTGGATCTTTTTTGTAGTCATACGTACTAACTCTGGTCCCAACAATGTTGCTTCACTCACCTCATCCCAACATACTGGAGAACGACACTTTCTCCCATACAACGCTTCGAATGGAGCTACGCTTATACTTTCCTGATAACTGTTGTTGTAGGAGAATTCCACCAATGGTAAATACTTATCCCAACTCCCTTTGAAGTCTAGAACACAGAGTCTCAATAGATCTTCAAGAGTTTGGATAGTCCTTTCCGATTATCCGTCTGTTTGAGGATGATAAGCCAAACTGAATCGTAAATCCGTACCCATAGCTTTCTGCAAACTGATCCAAAATCGTGAAGTAAATCTGGGGTCACGATCCAAAACTATGGATACTGGCATGTCATTCAATCTCACAATCTCATTCACGTACATATGAGCAAGACGTTCAAGGGAATAAGTCTCTCGTATCGGCAAGAAATGAGCAGACTTGGTTAATCTATCAACAATAACCCAAATCGCATCTAAGCCTTGAGAAACCTTGGGAAGACCCGTAACGAAATCCATCGTAATGTGTTCCCACTTCCATTTCGGAATCTCCAGTGGTTGCAATGGACCCTTCGGCACTTGATGCTCCGCCTTTACACGTTGACAAGTTAAACATCTCGAGATGAACTCCGCGATCTCTCTCTTCATATTGCCCCACCAAAATGTATGTCGAAGATCACGATACATTTTAGTACTCCCAGGATGGATTGCAAACGGTGTGTTGTGTGCCTCCATCATGATTCTATACTTCAAGTCGAAATCGTTAGGAACACAAAGTCTGGAGTTGAATCGAGTATTCCATCTTCATCGATTCTCGCTTCTGGAATTGCACCTTCTTGCACCTTCTTCTTCATCTTCATCAGCTCCGCATCCGTAGCTTGAGCAGCTTTAACTTTATCAATCAAAGCTGGTTCTACGCGTATACTTGACATCATTGCACTCGTTCCCACATATGATCTTCTACTCAACGCGTCAGCTACCACGTTCGCTTTTCCAGGATGGTATTGGATAGTATGATCGTAATCTTTCAACAGCTCAAGCCAACGTCGTTGCCGCATGTTGAGTTCCTTCTGAGTGAAGAAATATTTAAGGCTCTTATGATCCGTATAAATCTCCACTTTCTCTCCGTACAAGTAATGTCTCCAGATCTTCAACGCGAAAATGACTGTTGGCAACTCTAGATCATGAGTAGGATAATTCCTCTCATATTCTTTGAGTTGTCGCGAGGCATAGGCTATGACTTTCTCATGTTGCATGAGAACACATCCTAACCCTTTGCCCGAAGCATCGCTGCAAATAACAAATCCATCCGAACCAGATGGTATTGTCAGAACAGGTGCCGAGATAAGTCTCCTCTTGAGCTCTTGGAAGCTCTTCTCGCATTCCTCTTTCCAAACGAATTTCGTATCTTTTCGAGTCAACTGAGTTAATGGAGTAGCGATTCAAGAAAATCCCTCTACTAATCTCCGATAATAACCAGCTAAGCCCAAAAAGCTTCGTACTTCAGTCACCGACTTAGGTTTCTCCCAGCTTTGTATTGCTTCAATCTTCGTCGGGTCAACAGATACTCCACGTTTCGATACCACGTGCCCAAAAAATGCTACTTCCTCAAGCCAGAACTCGCATTTCTTTAACTTGGCATATAGCTTGTTCTCACGAAGCTTTTGAAGTACCAACTTCAAATGGTGTTCATGATCTTCACGGCTTTTAGAATAGATGAGAATGTCATCAATAAAGACAACAACGAATTGATCTAAATACTCCTTAAATACACGGTTCATCATATCCATGAAAGCAGCAGGAGCATTAGTCAATCTAAAAGACATGACTAAGAACTCATAATGCCCGTACCGTGTTCTAAAAGCAGTCTTTGGAATATCCTCAGTTTTAATCTTCAACTGATGATATCCAGAACGAAGATCGATCTTTGAAAAGAATTGCGCTCCTTGCAACTGGTCGAACAGGTCATCAATACGAGGTAACAGATACCTATTCTTGATGGTGACATGGTTCAACTCCCGATAGTCAATACAAAGTCGCATACTCCCGTCTTTCTTCTTTACGAATAAAACAGGAGCACCCCAAGGAGACGTACTAGGACGAATAAAACCGATGTCTAACAATTCTTGTAATTGAATCTTTAACTCTTGAAGTTCAATAGGAGCCATTCGATATGGGGTTTTAGAAATGGGCTTTGTACCGGGGTCAAGGTCAATAAAGAATTCAACTTCACGTTCTGGGGGTAGACCGGGAAGTTCTTCGGGAAATACATCAGAAAACTCATTAACAACGGAAATATCATTCAAATCTGATGTATTCTGATTTAGATCAGTGACATGAGCTAAGAAAGCTTGACATCCGTTTTTCAATAAACGAATAGCCTTGGGATTTGAAATGATATTGACTGATTTTAGTGGTTTGGTGGTTTGAATTCGCACAACAGGTTGATTAGGAATATGAAAACTAACAACCTTACAAAAACAATCAATTTTGGCATGGTAAGTGGTTAACCAGTCAATTCCTAAAATCACGTCAAATGCAAGTATTTTCAAAGATATAAGATCAACATGTAAGGTAAGGGTACCAATCTGAATCAAGCAAGATTTGTAAACTGTAGATGTAACAAAGGTTTCTCCTAACGGAGTTTCAACAGATAAGTCAAAGTCTAATTTATCAGAAGTCAAGTTCAAACGTTGAGCACAAGAAGGTAAAATAAAAGAATGGGTAGCACCGGTATCTAACAAGGTGTAAACTTCGCAAGAGTTTATGATCAGCTTACCCGTAATCCCCTCGTGTGGATTCCTCGCGTTTTGGGCTGTCACGACAAACGCTCTTCCAGGAATCACCGACTTTGACTTGTCTGCAACCGCCTTTGGAATCACCACCCCCGCTGAACTTGGTTTCGCAACAGGACAATCTCGAGCTATATGTCCTTCTTTTCCACAGTTATAGCATCCTTTGAACTGTTGTGGGCAGTTTGGGCTGATATGTCCCTCTTTCCCGATTTAAAGCATACGACCGGTGGTCGTTCTCCTCCCCTCGAAACAGTTGATGTTGGTGCTGATGTCGACGTCTTCGCGTTCTCATTGTTGTACCTTCTCTTCTTGAAATCTCCTCCCGATTCGCTTCTTCTACTATCATAGCCACGATAACCACCGGAGTGGTTACCGCTTCTGTCATACTTTCCTCCTCGCTGGTTGTCATTGCTCCGATGAGTGCTGCCACCGGTACGACCTTGGTTGTGGTCCCTCGGTTGAACATAATCATTATCTCGTTCTAATAACTGGGCCCTGTTTACTACATCCGAATATAAAAAAAATTTATGAGAAATGAGGTATTGACGTATTTCGGGTTTCAAACCTCTTAGAAACATCCGCGTCATACGTTCCTCATTCTCCACCAAATGAGGTGCAAACCTGGACAGCTCCGCGAACTTAGCCTCGTACTGGGATACCGTCATGTTGTTTTGCTCGAGTCTAATAAACTCTACTTCCTTCATATGACGAATACTTTCAGGAAAGTACTTGTCATTGAACAGTTTCTGGAACGCTTCCCAAGACATCTTAAGTGCGGCAAGCTGGGTACGTTTCACAGATTCCCACCAGTAATCTGCCTCTCCACGGAACATAAACGTGGCGAATGGAACCTTCTGTTCCTCTGTACATCCCAAGACATCAAATATCTTGGTAATTTGTTTAATCCACGTCTCTGCCTTGATCGGATCTGGCTTTCCCAGAAACTCTGGTGGTCCCAATTCTTTGAACTGCTTAGTAGTGACAGCTCGTGTGTTGTTATTATCTCCACCTGTATGTTGCACACGAGTCTCCCTCGTCTGATTTTGCATAAACTGCAAAAAACTTCTAAACATCTCATCGTTTATCGTCTGACCAGCGTTATTTTCAGGATGAACATTGCCTTCTTGTTGCACGTTCTCCTGGTTAACGATTAAAGGTGTCTCCACGGTCTCATTCACTTCGTTGTTAACATTCTCAGCAGCCATTCTCAAATACTGCCATAAAACAAGGGTTAATTAAACAAATCAACATATCACATATTAACCCTATGCTCCGACTGACCAATTAAATATCACATAAGATTAGGTAGGACATACTAGCGAAGGATTTACTCATCTCTCCCCTCCTAGTTCTATTCCCCGATCTCCGCCAGAGATCATATCCCTAAGCTCTGATACCAACTGTGACGCTCCCAGAATAGGTCCAGTCAACCCAACCTATTCTGAGTCGTCAAATACATGGTACATAATTCAAATACAAACTTTATATCATACGGTCGTGCAAAATACGACCACACAACTGTGAGTGTCAATACAAATATGTAAAAAATATTAAGATTCAAACTAAGTCCTCATTACAATTATTATCACACTATTTATCAGAAATAGTGAGGACTACTACTGCTCTAACTCGGACCATCACTCTGTCCCCCGACTAGTTCCCGCAACATTCTCATTTCCTGAAGAGGACAACAGTTGAAAAGGGTGAGCTCAACTAGCTCAGTAAAGAATATTATGACTAAGATAATGGGAAACAAATTATCGTTAGTCTTCAACAAAATAAGATAAAATATAATGGACAACCAACTTTAGATCAATATTCGCAACGGAAATAACAATTCATTAGAAGAGTTAAGCAGAGAATCAAGTCTACTATCTTCTATGATTTAAAAGTCCATCATCAATATTTTATCCCTGTAACATCAATCAATATACATCTCGAATCAAATATTCATCTTTGCACTACAGGCCAAAGATATTCATTTGTATCATCAGTGGTCATGTTCATCTCAACACCTGTCATCTTTGCACTACAGGCCAAAGATATTCATCAGGTAATCATTCATCTTTGCTCTACAGGCCAAAGATATTCATCAAGTAATCATTCATCTTTGCTCTACAGGTCAAAGATATTCAGTTACATCACCTTTTAGGACTGAGAATGATTAAAAATATTTTAAAAAAACGAATCCAGTGAGATAAAAGACAAAGACTAAGGATTCGTATTTTAGTATATCCAATTCAAAAATACCTCGTAATAATCAATTATGGAGCAAAATTCAAGAATAGAGCTCAAAACTTGGATACAATCAAAGATAGTAACCTTAACAAATAATTTGGACAAATAGAAGAAAATTTAATTTTTTCGTGAATAGTGCCGTATACGTGAATAGTGCCGTATACGTGAATAGTAACCCCGACGGAAAAAGTAAGAATTTCAACATAAAATCCATGAAAATATTTCTGTATAATGATATTGAGAAGAATAACATCATTTACGAAAGAAATAACATCCCTTACCTCAAAAAGATAGTACCTCTGACTGAAATATCGGATATAATACCGAAGGAAACTTGCACTGAATAGCAACACTCAAAGTATTGAAATACTCACAAAAATACGCTCGATATTATAGAGAGAGAAAACTTCTGATTCTGGTGTGATTTTCAATTCTAACCTAAGCACCCTATTTATAGGAAAAGCTTAGGATGCCAAAGGAGACTAAAATAATAAAATAATATATTTTTTTCAAAATTTCCGCCGCCTGGCGGCTAAAAATTTTTTCCAACAAAAGTGGGGCCCGCCCATAAAAAATATATTTTCCGAAACTTCAATAATTCATAATAAATAGCCCCTTCATCAGAAAAATACAAATTCTATGTCCTTCCATAGGAAATTTAATTCTCTACAACTTTGCAGAAGAAAGTTTTTCCAAATTCCAAACATAAATTATCCGAAATCCATAAACAGATGATTTCTCACACCAAAATATTGATAAAAACTCATCAGCGCCAATTCCTTCTTTAATATCCACAAAATAAATATTTCCTCATCATATAAATCAATAATTAATGATTCACAAATAATATTATAGAACTACAATATTAACAACCAGGTCGTTCCCAGGAAAGAGGGGGCCTTCCGATAAGGACTTCTCCTTACTGGCGCGCAATTAAATAACCCCTCCTAGACAGAACTTCCTTAGACATTGTCAATAATACTATCTAATAATATTATTCAAATAATATGAATTATTGAGTTGATAATGTGAAATACTGTGCAACAACAATTATTGAATCAATACTACAAAATATCAACTGTAGCCATTATTGAATCAATCATAAAAAATAGCAACGTAGCAATTATTGAGTCAATAAAATATCAATGCAGCAATTATTGAGTCAATAATATAAAATATCAACGTAGCAATTATTGAGTCAATAATATAAAATATTGAACAGTAATTACTGTAACAATAATTGAGTAATGGCTTCTCACGTAAGACTCAATAATTCAAAATACTGTGCAATACCGTGTGCTACTATGCAACACCGTGTATCACTGTATTTTAACCACCGGGTATTTCAACAGTACTAACGGTAACAACTACGCCGTTATCTTGTAAAAAAGTTATTTCTGTCGCTTTCTATATCCGACAGTTATTCCGTTGTGGGGGCCCACAAATAGCTGCGCCGTCGTACGAATATTCCCCGACAACAAGAATATTCCACGACCAAACGAATATTCCCCGACAACAAGAATATTTTATAACCACTTGCTCATTTTAAAAATGTTTGCACATTTCACCCATAACTTTCATATTTATCAAAACAACACCTTACTGTTTCGAAATAATATATAAAGAAAACTAAATCTTTATTCATAAAAGTTGGGGTCTTACATAAACTCATATGAAATTGATAAATGGAAGATGGGTTAAGATCTGAAAATAATAGCATAAGATTATAATTTATGCATATGTTGGAACTTGTAATTTGTATATAGGATAGAAATATACCTATATGCCTTATGTAATCTAATTGAGAACTTGAGGTACAAATTCTTGTTAATTTCAATTTGCATAGAAATATAGTAAATTGATTAACTAGAATGTTTTTACTAATTCTAATTTTTATTGGAATTAAGGGAATATGTCTATAGGTTCATTGAAAGATGTTTATAGATTCTCATGAGTTCTTGATCAACAATCCATGTTAATTGATTTAATTCTACATGAAATATTAACCTTAAAGTGAATCATCAAGGGAAGTTGCGTAAGCCTTTTTAATCTGAAGCCAATTCTTGGTAGTTGAGTTTAATTAGTTAATTCATATAGTTTGTCATAAATTCACAACAATTATCGATTTGTTTAATAAAATTGGTTTAATATAAAGTTAGTAGGTGATAGTTATTTTATACAATTTTCTGTGGGTTACAACACTATGTTTGTTACTTTACTACTATTTGATCGCGTATACTTGTGTGTTTTGCTAGTAAGTATTTAGGCAAACAATAATGATTTGAAATATTTGAATATTTTTGAAGCGCCCAATTTTTTAAGATTTCATTACAAATGTAATGAATTTTTTTTATCGCTATTAAGTACTACTTCGTTCATAATTATAATGAATATAAACATCTACTAACAATATGAAATCTATTAAATATACTAAATTGCAGTACATAATATCATTGCATGACACATGTCATTCTCAAATTGTAACACATGTCCTACCTAATTAATGTGCTCATCCATTACTCTGATTTTCATCTGTCCTACATAATTACACCAATTTTTGAATTTTATAATATTATATCTTGTATAATATTATACCATACATATATATAAATTCCAACATTACTAACCGTGACAACCCAATAAATTCATTTTTTAGAATTTTACAGTATTATATACCATTTATAATCTTATACCATACATTATATCATACATATATATAATCACACACTAATGTGTTTATTTTATAATCTCAAAAATCCACTACTTTTCAAAACATAATTATTATATCCTAAAATCACTAATTTTCTAATATTATATCATTCATAATTATACCATACATTATATCATATATGTATGGTATAATATTAAAATACACGTATATAACAAAATAACAAAATCACTACCTATCTAAACTATGCGGATATTATCATTACTAATTAAATTATATTACAACATAATATTATACAATTTATAATTATATTACAATATAATATTATACAGTTTAAAACATTTAAAACAAAATTAAAATAACAAATAATATTAATCATAACTTACTATGTTGATTTTATAATCCCCTAAATCACTACTTTTTCAATCTAAACGGTTTTAATATTATCGTTACTTAATTATTATCTCCTAAAATCACTACTTTTTAATCCCACATTAATATTTTAATTTTATAATCCTATAAATCACTATAAAATCTAAATTGTTCTGATAATGTTAACTGTTCTAATATTATCATTACTAATTTAATTATTATCTATAAATATCACTACTTTTTTAATCCCAAATTAATATTTTGAATTTATAATTTCTTAAATCACTACAAATCTAAATTGTTTTGGTAATGTCAACTGTTCTGATATTATCCTTTATAATTTAATTATTATCTTCTAAAATCACTACTTTACAATATTATCATTACCGAGCTATTATCATTACTCTCCGTTATTTAACATAATTTTCTCCCTATAAATACATACCAACTATTACGCAGCAACTCATGCTACAAACAATTATCTCCTCCTTATTATTTTCTGCTAAACATTTATCTTATACTTTACATATCTCATTATTTAGATGACGACTAGGTACGATTTTATTGATGGCATCAGCCCTGTCAAAGAAACGTGGAAGATGAAAGTCAGGATAACTCGACTTTGGAATATGCCAAGCTTTAACAAAGCAGACTACATAAACAGCATCTAAAAAGAACCTGTTGCAAATATTTATAAGATTGCAACGACTGTTAAAAAGATCTTTTAAGTGCTTATTTTTGTTTGTTTGGATATATTGCACATTCAATAAACATAACTGGATTAAAGACCTAAACTGGAAGCAACTTAATAATGATAATCCTGGTACCTATAGTTCAATGGTGATGTGATAATGAATTTGGTGTATGCAGTTCTTGGCAGAGTTAAATTTTTGTTGTCAATCTTCTTGCATTATTTCAGGTTCATCATAAATTTTATTCTGCTTATCACAATAAAACTTTGCGCCCTGCAATTCTAAATACTGTTGAAAATGCAAAGGAGTTATATGGAGACCTTCAGATTATGGTGGCAGTGCATTCAATGGGAGGGGCTATGACTTCATTTTGTGGACTATATCTCACGGTGTTTATATATATTTATGGCTTTTTCATCTATTATATTCTATTATCTAGATTATGACTTTGCATGATTTGTTAAGTACTAGCATCCGATAAATCATTTTTATCATCATTAATAGTTTTTTTTTTTTGCATTATGATAATACTGTGAGTGCCTCTACAATTGCCAAAAATGGATAAAAAAACTAATGAGGCAATGTATTCGTTCTTTTAACTATAACATTGTGTTATGTATGACACGGTACTATACTGCTATATTTTTTGACATGGTGTTTGTTTGACATGAATATCCAACATAATTATTAATGCTCGTGATTTTCAGTTTTCGCATGTAACATATAATTTTTCTTTAGGTCTGAGGATCGAAATTGAGACATTCTTCCGTTGTTTTCCCTTTTAGTTTGGATGTTAGAATTCTGGTGCAAGTAAACGTATATGAGACATGGATTTTTTGAAATACATCAAGTACCTGTGTCAGATATTGAGGCTTGATTAGGTTTGTGTAATATGTAACAGACTTCAAATATGCCACTAGCAATCATATCAATATAACAACTCGATAACATTGTGCATTACACTTTCTAAATATTTGTTAGTTCTTTAGAATGAAAGTGGTACCCATTTTTAACCATATTGGTTACATTATAAATATTTTTATCAAAAAATTAATATATATATATACACACACACACACACACAATTGTTATATAATGTCTTGGAGTTTAGTGATCAGATTAATTCTATACTTGGATATGTATTTGCGCACAAAACTTTTATCCAACTCTATGTAACATATGCTACCAAATTTGATCATCGCACAACAATCTACCATCTTCTTATTATATTTTAATTTATTAATTGCAAGTATAAATTTATTATTAACAAAATGAATAATCCCATTGCAACGCGCGAGTTTGTATCTAGTTAGAATTAATAATAAATTGCAGTAATAAGTGAACAATAGAAAAACTCACACACAAAAAAAGAAGAATAATGCTACTATCACATAAAATGGTAACATAACTCTCACATACTGCTGATGTGGCAGTATGTGATTTGTTGTTTAGTTAAGTGAGTCATGTCAACAACAAATCACATACTGTCATGTCAGCAGTATGTGAGAGTTATGTAACTATTTTATGTGATAGTAGCATGATTGAAAAAAGAAGAAGGAAGAAGAAGAAGAAATAATTGAAGTCGATTATAGTATTATTTTTCATGAATATAAATAATCAAAATACAAGGGGGGAAAATGAAAAGTAAAACTTAAGGATTAACTACAAAATTGTACCTCAAAGTTTTTATTTTAGCTCTAAAATACCAACTTTTTAAACTATGTTTCTTTAGGTTTAAAATTTTTACTTTTAACCTATTGATAAAATTATTGGGACGGATGCGTGTCCGAAACTATGATTAATTATGTTATTTATGTTTTACATAATGTATATATTTGTATAAAACTTGAGTTCGGACTAATAATTTCACCGGAGTATTAGAGCCTAGAGGGAACAATAATATAAAAAAAATAAAACTTAAAGGAACACAACTGAAAAAACTCGTACTTTAAGGATTAAAATGAAATTTTATCGAATGTTAAGTATATTTTAGCAATTAACCCAAAACTTAATTGAATAATGTTACTATCACATAAAACAAACAACATAACTCTCATATAATAATGAGGTGACAGTATATAATTTGTT
This sequence comes from Panax stipuleanatus, assembly GCA_020205555.1. Taxonomy (NCBI): domain Eukaryota; kingdom Viridiplantae; phylum Streptophyta; class Magnoliopsida; order Apiales; family Araliaceae; genus Panax; species Panax stipuleanatus. Next base: position 128,082,911 of record CM035118.1, read on the forward strand.
GTTGAGTTAATGAATCATATCAACAACAAATTACATAATCTCACGCAAGAGTATTGTGAGCGTTATGTCCTGTCAGTTAACATATAAATATATATATACAAACGGCCAAACCAAATACAACTTCGCCCGCTTGCTGGAAAACTAAGCCAATCCCCCATTTGAGCTTAAACCCGCCGGCCGGAGATGGCCATGACGGACTTGTTTGCCGGAGAAATAGCCACCGAGCTCCTCAAAATACTTTTCAACATCTCGAGAAAGGCGTGCCTCTGCAAGCCAAGTGCCGATCAGCTCATCGACTCCATCAAGGAGCTCTTACCCATTATCCAAGAAATCAAATACTCCGGCGTCGAATTGACTGCCACCCGCCAACGCCAGCTCGACGATCTCTCCAAAACTCTTCGCGACGGCCTCGAACTCGCCGGAAAAGCACTCCGCTCCAGCCGGTGGAATGTGTACAAAAGCTTACAATTAGCCAGAAAAATGGAGAAGCTAGACAAGAGTGTATTGAGATTCTTGCAGGGGCCCATGCCGGCCCACGTGCTGGCCGACGTGCACCACATGAGGTTTGAGTCGGCGGAGAGGTTTGATCGGCTTGATGCCTCGGCTCGGCGGCTGGAGCAGCAGCTTGAGCAGCGGCTGGGAGCCATGAAGATTGGGGTGGGTGGTGGCGGCGGAGGGTGGTTGGGGGAGGCGGTGAAGAGGGTGGAGGATCAGGAGATGTACGAGGGTAGTTTGGTAAATATGTTTGTGGGTATGGAAATGGGGAAGAGGAAAGTGAAGGAGATGGTTGTTGGGAGGGATGATTTGGGGGTGGTTGGGATTTGTGGGATTGGGGGTTGTGGAAAAACTACTTTAGCCAGAGAAATTTGCAGAGACGATCAAATTCAAAGTAAGTTTTCAATGTTTACATTTTTTGTTTTTTCTAGGAGAGATTGGGTGTGTTCATATTTGTTAAATTTATCAATTGACTAGTTAGTATTATTAGGGAGATTCAGGAGTAATTATTACTCACTATTGGGTGTGTTAAATTCATCACTTGACTTGTTTGATTGACTCTATTCTTGAAGGTTATTTCAATAAAAGGATTTTCTTCTTGACTGTATCACAATCTCCAAATGTGGAACAATTGAGGCAAAAGATTTGGGGAATAATATCAGGGAATGCCATTAATGGCTTTACTGATGTGATTCCACAATGGACTCTAAAGTGTGATTTGAAACCAGTTGTAAGAACTCTAGTAATCTTGGATGATGTTTGGTCACTCTCAGTGCTGGAACAGCTTGTTTTTCGAGTTCCCGGATGCAAAACTCTTGTGGTTTCCCGAATCAAGTTTTCGCCTTCGGTTCTCAATTGCACTTATGAAGTGGAATTGTTAAGGGGGGATGAGGCCATGTCCCTATTCTGCTACTCTGCCTTTGGCCAAAACTCCATTCCTCAAGTGACTAATGAGAACCTGGTAAAACAGGTATGGTATTGAACTAGGAAATCTAAAAATTTGTTTCCAACTATTTGTAGATGCTAATTGACAATGGGTTTCAATAGGTTGTGGAGGAATGTAAGGGGCTTCCATTGGCTCTCAAAGTGATTGGAGCTTCACTAAGAGACCAGCCTGAGATGTTTTGGACAGGCGCGAAGAATAGGCTATCGCGAGGCCAGCCTATTTGCGAGTCTCATGAAACACAGCTGCTCGAGCGGATGAAGTTGAGTACTGACTACTTGCCGGAGAAGGTTAGGGAATGTTTCATGGACTTGGGTTCTTTTCCGGAGGACAAAAAGATTCCTTTGGACGTTCTTATAAACATTTGGGTGGAACTACATGATATTGATGAGGAAGAAGCTTTTGCAATTCTTGTCGAGCTTTCTGACAAGAATCTGCTCAACCTAGTGAAAGATGCACGGTATGGGGAATGAAATTCTGTGATTTACAATTCTTGAAATGTTTTTCGCCTTTTTATTGATGATAGGTGCTCACAGATTTGTTGATTTCATACAAAATATTTCTTTTTCTAAAAAGACTTTATTTTGTTCATTTAGCAGAGCAGGGGACATGTATAGTAGTTATTTTGAGATATCAGTATCTCAGCATGATGTGCTGAGAGACCTGGCTATTCATCTGACGAGCAACGGCGAGAGCATAAACTGGCGAAAGCGATTGCTTATGCCAAGGAGAGAAACTGGGCTTCCTAAAGAATGGGAGAGAAATATGGATCAGCCATTCAATGCACAGATTGTTTCAATACATACAGGTATTGTACTATTATCTATTTCATCACTATATTTTTCTGCTTAAAAAACTTTGAGGTATGGGTATTTTTCTCATTGATTACCTCTAGTCCTGTGGCTATTGCTTGTAGAAAAGACATAAATTTTTGACTCAAGTCTTGTGATATAGGTGAAATGACAGAAATGGATTGGTTCAATATGGAATTCCCCAAGGCTGAAGTTCTAATCATGAATTTTTCCTCCAGTGAATACTTCCTGCCTCATTTCATTAACAACATGCCAAAGCTTAGGGCATTAGTCCTAATAAACTACAGCTCCTCAAATGCAGTCCTTCACAATACACTAGTGTTTTCAAGTTTGGCATACTTGAAAAGCCTCTGGTTCGAAAAAGTATCTGTTCCTCAACTACCAGAAACCACAACACCCCTCAAGAACTTGCGAAAAATATCTCTAGTTCTGTGCAAGATAAATAACAGCCGAGATCAATCAAACTTAGATCTGCCGCTTCTCTTCCCTCGACTCTCAGAGCTCACAATGGATCACTGCATCAATTTAACCGAGTTGCCATCAAGCATTTGCCGAATTCAGACACTCAAGAGCTTGAGTATCACCAACTGTGACAGTCTCATTGAGCTTCCAACTGACTTGGGTAAACTTAAATTTCTACAAATTTTAAGGTTATATGCTTGCCCGAATGTGGAAGAACTTCCCCCGGGGATTTCTGGCCTAATCTGCCTAAAATATATCGACATTTCTCAATGCATTAATTTGATATCCCTGCCCGAGGAAATTGGTGGCTGCTTAAGCCTGGAAAAGATTGATATGAGAGAGTGTCCACAGATAAAGTATTTGCCAAAGTCTCTGGTGTCGCTGCGGTCGTTGCAGCGTGTTATTTGTGATGAAGAGATCTCTTTGCAGTGGGAAAAATTAAGCAAGACTATACCAAATCTGTGTGTTCAAGTTGCAGCGGAATGCTTTAATTTAGACTGGCTTGCTGAGTAAAAATTATTATATTTTCCTCAGTTTTGGATATAATATTGGGGGGTATATGTAAATAATCTTTACACATTATTTTGTACCACTCTTGTAAAAATTCCATTTTTGCTAGAGGTTTAGAATATTTAGAAAAAAATATTGGACCAGATGGTAATAATTTTAATAAGAGGCCCTCAATTAACAACAAGTATAAAAATTAAAGGACCACTATATATATACCTCCTCTCTCCCTAACCTTAACCCTAGCTAGCTACCATTTTTCACAAACCGACGTAAACCTAGCATTTTAATCTATAATAATTTAGCTAACTAGATTAATCTTATACATGACAGGGAAATGAAATAAGTGACGAGATATGTTTACGCATTAAAAAAATGTAATGAAACTGTAATTAACGTACAAGCATGTTGAGTATTTCACAGAAATCTGCTTGGGATATACTCGGCGAACCGATGAGGGAAACTGTAAAACTCCTCATTTCTGCCATCTCCTTTTTTGTGCTGGAAGGGAACCCACCAGGGAATACCTCTGTCGTCGTGTGTGTTCCTGGCTTCAAGTGTATTGTCCAGGAGTGTCGCAATTATCATGGCCACGGTAGGAGGAGAAGAAAATGTTGTATTCAAAATATCATTGAACTGCAAGCAACAAAGAACAACGGGAGTAATATACATTAGCACGATTCAATGGTTCCAAGTCCCGACAAGTCATGAAAAAATGGACACAACTCAGAGAAGGGCCACAGAAAGAGTCTTTTTTCTTTAATTTGGAGCTAAAAATAGTAACAATGAAATACGATCAAAAGCTTCACTTTAATCAAGTGTACAACAGATTATAGATATTCTCATAATTCAACGCAAGAGGAACAATTGATCTTGAAAAGAGATACCCTTGAAAAGTATTCTCCCCAATCTTATGGAAATATCAAATTTTACTTGTGAAAATATCAATTCCCTTAATACATATATGGTGGCATGATTCTTGATGAATAGCAATGGTAGTATAATAAGAAACACATGATTATAAGAGAAAGTAGAGTCGCTGATTTAATTTTCAAAAGTAAGAAAGTTTGGTCGTATGGGATTGAAGATACTAAAGGGAGCAGAAAGTAACGACTTATGATTTACCGCCCTCCCCCCTTTACCGTCCACCATGTGAGGAAAAAATAATAACGAACGAAAAAAGTCCAAAAAGAGCCTCGGTTGAGACTTGAGAGGAACTTTGACCCATAAATAACGTACCTAAACCAAAGTAACTAGTACTGATCCGTTAAGTCTTTGTTTACTGGAGCACCTTTGCTACTCTCTCCTAGGGATTTGGTAATTAAAATTATTCCCAAGGTGTAGGCAAAAAGGCACTATAAAGGGGGGAAAGGTCTAGAGAATGTGGAGCCCTTTTTTATTATACAGAAAATGTGGAAACTAGTGGTGTTATTTTGAAAGAGATATTGGGTGGGGTGGGGTGGGGTGGGGTGGGGTGGGGGGGGTGGAAGGCATGGGACTGTTCACTTTGTGCTTTAAATAAGGATTTATTCATATTGAATAGAATAGTAATTTTGCAAATAGTCAACTTCAATTATCATGGATTTTGTAGATATTAAAACAAATTACTTTGGTTATGCTAATTATCTTGCTCCTATGCCAGTTCTTCAATGATAAATGTTAGAACTACCCTGTACAGTTGGTAGGTGATATTACTTATTGAAGTGGGGTTTAGATGCAACACGTGTAACTCTTTCCATAGGTTAAACGTATTGCATATCTTAAAATTGCAGTTTAGTGGAAGTTCATTATGCAAACTACTGTATCAGTTCCGGATTTGACCAAGTGGCCTACGGGTAATGAGTATGAAAAACTGAATGATAAAGAAGGAAGAACATTCATTTTTCTTACCCATCCAGCATCGGTTTTGACAGGTCCATGGCCAGCCATATCAGTGTTCACCACAAAATATTGTGGTATTGATATCCCAAGGAACAGAGAGAGACCCAGTATGTAGATGTTTCGCATTGAATTGTTGTTTGTGAATTGAATGAATGAAATCCCAATAGCAGCTGTAGAAAATAAAGAATAAATATCAATTCCTTTGACGGGAAATTAACGAAGTGCAAGTGTAGCGATGGCAAGAACACTCACCAACACCACCATATAAGACGCAGTATATGGCAGCAAATATTGGCAGAGGAATTGATGCAAAGAATGCCCCAAACTTTCCTGCAAAATAGGACTTCATAATCAACCATTTGTCGTAACCACAAAACAGAAGATCTTCACCGCAAATATAACAGGGATAAAACAAAACAAATATAGAGAAGAAGATCATGAAAGCAGTCGATATCTGAACCACTCTTCTGCTCCCCACATGAGTTAGTCCAAGAAGCCCAACATTCTCACTGCATTATCGTTGAAGCACTTCAATAAGAGATTCCTTTCACATTACTATTAGGCAATCACTAAGTTTTTAGATACTGAGTCTAAAAAATCAATTGGCAGGGATGGTCTGTTGGTGAAGAACTTCAACTGAAACTAAGAAGAAAAACATGCTTTAGAGCAGGCAATATTCATGTGCAGTAGAACATAAACAAATGAGTAAAGTCAACCACAAAGCTCTTCGCATACTTTTCAATCAGGTGACTGGATTTTGTATTGGTGTAAATGAAGTTTTGGTTGATGTACTGGAGTCGAGCTTACACTATGGTTACCAAACATGTTTCTAACGATTATTGCACAACTGAACTTAAAAATTTATATATTTCAATAGAGCGAAATGAGAGGATTCAGACTAAATATTTAACAGTCATGTTAACGTTCAATTTCGTCCAAGACTTGTCGCCGGATCCAAAAGCAAAATTAACCTGCAAAAGGAACACACCGATGACCAAATGGCTGTAACCGCGGGAGAAAACACTCCACTGTAAGAAAGTACAAGATTTGAGGGAATAAAATAGAGGCATTAGGGTTCAGAGCCAATAAAATAATATTGTGTGTACCTTGCACCTATTGTGTCTTCTATTTATAATTTCTACACCGTATTAGGAGGGGAGGATCATTAGTTGACTCAACTAAAGAATTGTCATAAAAGAATATTTTCATGTGGAGATTGAATTCTTTTATGGAAATTGCTAGCTGAAACTTGGAGGCAGTGGCGAAACCAGGATTTTTATTCAGTGGGGTCAAAATATTGTGATGTTATAAATAATTTGGTGGGAGTTCGGGGGCAGCGCCCATGAGCTAATTTTTTTAGATAATTTTGTGTTTTTTGGCCGATTGCATATATAAAACATATATTTGGTTACAATATTGTTAATATAACAAGTAATAACATTATATATATATATATACAACCCCTTATTGACCCCTAATACGCCTTTCAAATCACAAATTTGTTAATAAATATTTAAATTTCTTATGTTATAAAAATACTATAAATTAGATTATTATTTATTTTAAAAATATTAGAGGAAGATGCATACATCAAGGAGTAGAAGTAATATAGAATTGAGAAAGTTATAAAAAATTTAATTTGACCCTGTATATTAAAAAAATTATAAAATTTTAGTAGGGTCAATTTATTCATTACACTTAAATTTCTTCTAAATTTATCATATATTATAAAATAATTTTTTTTTTCAATGGGGTCAATTGACCCCACAACCTCCCATGTGGCTTCGCAACTGCTTCGAGGGCAAGTAATGTCAAGACGGTAATAAGACCAAATACCTTAGGTCTACCCAAATTCAAGAGAAGCTAGCATATGTATAGTTATGACACATTAGGTCAAGCCCAATTAGAGGTTGGCAAAAGATGGCATTAACATTGCCCCCGACTCCTTAATTTTATTTATGAGACTAAAGAGTAAGAACATTAAATTCAAGAATTATTGAGCTCCTCTTAGGTTGCGATTGCTCAAAATAGCGAGGTCAATCCCAAATCCAAAAAAAATAAATACTAGGAGAGTCTAGACAGTGCGAGGAGAGTAATCCGCACTTGAACTCGTTTGGGAATCAAAGATTCGGCTTTTATTTTATCTCTGTCATATAATTATTTGTATATATAATGCGAGCCTCCTCGAATCAAATAAAGTTTTGTATAATTTCTCATACTGGAGGTATCCCTCGGTGGCCCAAGCCGTCGAGTATTTTTTGTGGTTCTTTGTGCAAGTTCACGTCCAAGCTGGTGGTCTGAATAAAAGAGATTTGGATGCTAATTAAAACAAACACCTGAGATATACCATTAGTGTCGGGACTAACCACTAGGTCATCATCCTAGTTCTCAATTCATCAGCAACCCCAAATCCCGGTGACGGCATAACAGAAACCCCTAAATCACGTAGCCCCACCATTCAAAGAATGAAATCCATCGGCATTCTAGTCATCAATCATTGGACACGAGACTCACGCCCATCATAGGATATTGAAGATCATACTATAGCCTTTGCATTAGCCCCTCCGATAGATCTTTGGTCAATCTTAAAATCCGCAACAACTTTTTTTAAAAAATATTTAAAAAACAAAAACATCAAAAGATTGGGAGGCACATACATGTTCAGATGTACATGTTTAGTCTCGGATAAGGTTCAACTCAACATTCGAGGAGGCTCACATTACATATACAAATAATTATATGAAATGGATAAAATAAAAGTTGATAAAAATCCTTGATTCCCAAACCAATTCAAATGCCAATTACTCTTCTCATACTGTCTAAACTCTCCCAGTATTTATCCTTTTCGGATTCGGAATTGACCAGGCTCAGGCTCAGGCTCAGGCTCAGGCTCAGGCTCGGATCGTAAGATTGGTAACTTGAGAAGTCGCAACGTAAGAGGAGCACAATAATTCTCGACTTTAATGTTCCTACTCCTTAGTCTCATAAATAAAACTAAGGGGTGGGGGGCATTGTCAAGACCCTATTTTGCCAGCTCCTAATTGGTTGACCCAATGAGCCACGGCTAAATATAAGCTAACTTCTATTGAATTTGGAAAGACCCAAGATATTTGGTCTTATTACGGTCTTGACATTACTATTCATCCAAGTATTAGCTAGTAATTTTCATAAAGAATTCAAGCTCTCTACATGGAAATATCATTTCTTACGGGAACTCAACACATAACAATTCCTTAGCTGACAACACTAAAGATCCTTCTCCCCTAATATAGTGTAGAAATTCTATAAATACAAAATACAAGAGGTGCAAGGTACACACACAATAATATTATTATATTGGCTCTAAACCCTAATGCCTCTATTGTTAATCACTTTATTCCCTCAAACCTTATACTGATTCTCACAACAGAGGGTTTTCCCTGGTGACTACTGTTGTCAGGTCACCGGTGTGTTCCTTTAGCAGATGAAACTGAGCGATAACAAGTCCAATTTACGTAACTAGCATCTTAAAAACATGGAGGTATGAGGTAAACATGTGTGACCCACTTTTCAGACAAAAAATACTAAAGTAGATTTAACAGCCAAAAATAACATAGATGAGCTAGAGCATAATTAAAGAAAATAATATGAATATAATGAGGAAAGGAACAAAGGAACATCAAATTCTTACACAGATGCAGTAGTACCAACAGCAGCACCAAATATCCCATCAAGCAGCTGCCCAACACCCTACAGTTCAAAGCAAACAGAATTAGATATGTTCTCTAAGTTACAAGACACTAGAACAAAGACAAAAATAAAGAATCTATTGGTGTGCGAATGAACCTGAAGACCAATGCTCCGAGTAAGTACGTGTGTTGGAGGAGCTGTAGCACTAGCAAGCCGTGCCGCTGCAAAAAATATTCCAGTGGACTGCATGCAGAGTTCGAAGATGGTTTATGAAAGAAACATAAGTTCTTTTTTCACTGCTCAAGAAAAAGATTTTATATACATATACATTTACATGTATTCAAGTTTCAATATAATTTAGAAAAATTGCTAGATACCTGGAACTTTGGAATGTGGCACTAGATCTGTTGTATCATCTAAAGTGAAACTGTTGGATACGTTTTCAAAAATGCATAGGCATATACGTATACATATACATACTCGTATATATATAAATACATATATATATATATATATATATATTCACGTTTCAATTTAATTTAGAAAAATTGCTAGATCCCTGGAACTTTGGAATGTGGCACTAATCTGCTTGTATCATCTAAAGTGAAACTGTTGGATGCGTTTTCAAAATAATTGGTCAAGAGCTAACACATACTTTACTAAAATAACTTAAATTAATCTATATATTCCACTATTGTTTGGTCTACAGAGCAAATGGGCTTCAGGAAAAAGATGAATTGCACAAGGTTTCTGCAATACAATACACTTAAGAGGATCGTGTGCAAAACTGCCCAAACATCAAATTGAAAGGGGATATATTTTAATGTATGTTTTCCTATTATTCTTAAAAGTCCTAGAATTGTTTAAGTCTGCTCAGAAAACTTGAGCAGGAAAATGAATTAAGTAGAACTAATGAATAAATTATGCTAAGCAGACTTAAAATGATATAGAGACTAAACCTCTGCTGATGAAACAAGGACAGCTCCCATCATTCCGAAGACATGACTTGCTCTGAATATTGGTTCACCCCACTGAAATGGATATGGGATCTTGACCCTATATTTGAAGAAAGACCATTTAACAAGTAAAAAGAAACTACTTAATCGCAACTGAAAAAATGCAACTAAAAAGGAGATAGCGGACAATATAATGATTACCATGGAGCAGATGACAAAATGCCCAAGCCATCTGTTCGACAACTAATCTTTGTTTGCTGCCGGACATTATTGTAAGCACCAGACACAGTAAGGATAGCAGCAAAAGCCCAGACAAAAGCAATGCAAAAAAGCAAAGCAAACCTCTCAAATACGGAATGTGCAATTGGGTGAATGCCTTTCAAGTACTGCACAAAACAAATACATTTCATTTCTTTCGTTCTTTTTTAATTTATTTATTTATTTGGTTGCTTTTTTTGTTTGGTTGGGGGTTGGGGGGAGGGTTGTCTTATTTACTACTCCAGAATGAAGTATAAAATAGATGTTTCAAGGAAAACATTACCTGCTGACAGACGACCAATAAAATTAGCATGGGGAGCCCAATCTCAACACAATTTCCAAGCAATAAAAGAAACATGATAATCATGTAAAGTTTTGCATATCAAGTTTAAGTGCCATTTTCATCGGAGTGATCAATAAAATAAACATACCTGTGGGAAGCCCCTCCCAAATAACCCAAGGCCCACCACGCAAACTACCGGCACAATCACAACGGGACTGAAAAGCCTGCATGGAAAATATTAAGAATTAAAAGACAGCACCCCGAACTCCTAAACAGGCCAGCAGAATGCTAGAAAACATGAGTTTTAAAATTTTAATGCTGCAGATAACGGCTTCATTACCTTGTTAAGTTTGCCCATACCCTACCAAATCCGAGTATAATATTGATGAAGGAAGACACAATTAGAGATCCTTGAATAGCTCTCATGCTGTGAACAAATCTCTGCAAGAACCCACATCAAGGTCATTAGAAAAACTATTGCATTAGATGGTTTACAAGAAAATTGAGACAACAATGACTTCCAGGTATCCAAATGTAAACAAAAGCTCCTAAAAGGGTGTCACTTAAGTAGCTAATTCTGAAAAAGGAAGTTCTTGATAAAATCACCAGGTTACATCCCAAAGTCTATCTATTAAATATAACCACGAGACTTCAATTGTAACACGATATATTAATGAGGTTGAGATGGTATGTGGAAATTAAACAAAGGACAAGTTAAGCAGCAGCCGACTAGATTGGCAGGTTATGTAAATGCCACGAAACATATATGTATATGGTGCGGACACGCAAGAATTCCTAATTAAAAGCATATATATACCCCCCAACTATAGCTAGACGGAAGGAAAGAAATCTTGTCACCCAACACCATATAGTAGCATTAGAAGGCATTTATTACTGAATTGAACAATTCAGCAAATCAAGGCAACCAAGAAGCTATGAGAAGAACAAAATTAAATAAGAATCCCAAGTAGTTGAGAGAAATAAAATCAAGGGTGGTCTTTGAGTGGATTGAAGTTTGACGTTCTGGCCAAACAATTAGTGTCCATCAGGAAGTATATAAAAACATTAGATGAGAAGTGTGGAAAGGTTGGTAACTTTTGCGAGTAAAACTTCTGAATTACTTATACACAGCCACTCCTCCCACAACCAAGCACCCAACCCCAGAAAAAGAAGTACAAATACTAACGGCATAATCACAATCAAACAGTGTCAAAAAAAATGTGTAACAAATTTAAATAGTTTTCTCTTGAATCTCGAGTTTTGAATACCTCGTGCTCACTTGAGAAGTTACTATCAGACAAATCATTGATAATTGCCAACACCGATATGACATAAGCAAACGACGGGCCCATCACCGTAGGAAGTCTTGTCCCAAGAAAGGTCTGCAGAAGCGTATTCACTCCCGACATAAACAGCAATGACTGAATCACTCAGGCTTTATCACCCTAATCAAGGACCAATGAAAATTAAGAAACTACAGCTAAGTTCAATCATTTATTGTTTTCTTAACGCGGATAGAGATGATAACAAGACTTACAGGGCCTCCGCCCATCTAGGCACAAGAATGCTGGCAATCATAACAACACTTCCAAGCATTACGATATAGTGTTGGAAGGCCAGTATACGAGTTTGCGCTGTAAATTTTGAATTACATAAATCAGCTGCTACAAGGACTAAAGAGTAAAACAGAAAGTAACCCAAAAATCCCAAATTCATATTGGGTGAATCACCAGTTTTGAATTACATAAATCAGTTGCCAGTGAATTATAAAACCCAATAAATTACATTACAAATTTCCACATGCAAGATTTATACACAATTGCAAAGACAGGGTCCGTGTGTATATATATATGTATATTGGGTGGGGCAAGGCGAACTGAATAAGATACCTAATGCAATTCAAAAATGATAGAATAAACAAAACAGAATCAGAATCAAGGGCTCCATTAAAAAGGTTGAATTTTTACATCACACGCATAAAAAACCCAATAACAATTAAAAAGATCTAGTGGACCCTATCAAATAGGCATGCATGTCACAAAGATGTATCAAACAAAAAGAACAAACCTTTTCTTTCTAATTAGAAAAACTATTGAAACCTCTTTTCAGAAAAATGTTCACTTTAAAAAAAGTTCACAAAAAGGAAGGTATACATATCCATAGATGAATACAGCATACGCACACATATATATATATAGAGAGAGAGAGAGACAGTTGTACTGACGCAATGAAGGGTTAGAGTGGATGCAGTAGTGGAGCTGGAGGAGTTGTTCAGCGGGAGGGAAAGCAGGCCCTCTGGCGGCACCGAGAGGTTGTGCTAGCGGTGGAGGTGCCTGAGCCGGCGGCGGATGGTGGTGGTGGTGGTGGTCTGCCGTCTGTACCATCTCTGTTTGCTCTTCTTTTTTTCTCACTCCTCTACTCTTTTTTCTAACTATAATAATAATAAAAAAAAACTGAAAAACAAAATAAACAATGGGTATATGAACTAGTGGATAGATTACTGGATTTTATTCCTCTTTCCTCTAAAAAAAAAAAAAAAAAAAAAGCGACCAAATTGGATTTATTATTGAATTTATGATATTTCAATAAAAAGAGAATTAATGGGTATGCTTAATTAATTTCATATGAGTAGCAGCACTGACAATTTTTAGAAGTACCAAATGAATGTCCAGATCAGAATCACAGCTGAAAGAAGTAAACAATAAGTAAGGTAGTTATGGAGTCTCTGACAAGAAAGAGAGGAGAGAGTAAATGGTTTCTAGAGGGTAGGGTTGCGTAGTGTAGGAGAAGAAAAAAAAAGGAGTAGAAGAATTTTGGAGAGAAATAGACAGGAATAAATATATTTTATACCTTAAATTTATTATAATTTATAAATTGAACTCTAATGTTTTAATTTTAATTTTAAAATATTAAATTTTAATATTTTTAAATTTTTATAAAATTATTATTTTTTAATTATCAATCTATAATAATTAATCTAAATAAAAGTATTTTGAATAATTTCATTTTTAAGTATTTTTTAAAATACAAATAATAATAAATACGTGATTAGTGTTAATAAAAAAACAGAAAAAAAAAATTAGAGTCAATATAAATTATATAAATTCCTTAAAATACTTAATTGCTCAAATTGATAAAAAAAAATTAAAATATATTTGAAATTACATAAATTGTAGGCACGTGATTATTGTATGACAAATAAAAAAAATTAATTAATATAAACGATATAACTCTTAAAAATCTTAATTATTTAATTTATCATTTATTTGGAGTCATTTGACTTATTTCAATAAAAATGGTCAATTTAAAAGTCAAAAAAATTAATTTATGAAAATTTAAAGATATTAAAATTTAAGTTATTAAAGTTAAAATACAAGAGTTTAAGTTGTAAAAAATGAAAAAATTTAAGATATGAAGTGAATTTAGATAAAGATGGGGATTGGGGGGAGGGAAAGCGCTATTGAGGAACATAACGCATGGGCAGACAATGTGGGCCCACGGTCTTCCCGCCTTCCTAAATTTAGATCCTCTTCAATATTTTTCATAAATTTTATTTAAAATATATCAAGTATTTAAATTTTTTGATATTGTAAGTAAAATTGGTGCGATTAATTGATTTGTATTATTGAATTTTAATATTATATTAAATTTGGGAGTAATTAGACATTCATTTAATGAACGTATACAATCTATCAACAATTTTATGGTTAATTTTTTTTTTATTAATTTGAATGATATAAATACTTTTGGTGATTTTACTTTTTTTTTAGAACCAATTCATAATTATTAACTATCTATTAACATATTTGAATTATTATTAACAAAATTTTAGTTTATCACATATAATTGAAGGGAAATGTAATATTGGGAAGTCAAGCCTACACTATTACATTTCAATTCCAAAGAATTGGGAAAAAAAAATTCATAGAGGGACATGAAGAACTAGGGGAGAAATTAAGAAAACTCATCTTCTATATTACAAAGCGGCTCTCTGGTTAGCACACTATTTTTATTTTGTTCTTAAAATTTAAATATATTATTGTATTAATTTTTATATCGTTCTATTTAGTCACAAATTTTATAAAAATTCTATTTTATCTTTATTATAAAATGCTTGTGCTGATTTTCTTGGGAATATAATCGAGAATATGTGATCATGTAAAATAAAAAAATATTATAAATAATGTGAATCAGTCATTTAAATTATCATAAAGTTATTAATCTTTACATCTGTTTTTACTATTTAATAAATTAGATAATAATATATGTGCACACGGTTTGTGCAAGTAGAAGTACACAAATAACAAAGTTTTATATCACTAAATATTACACTATACAAAACCTTGTCCCTAAGCATAAGGATAACAATGAAATTTTGGAACTGAAATTTTTACAAAATTCAGTTATTTATGTGTGATTTGGATACATATAAAAAATAATATTGCACATACTGTACAACCATATTTTTACATGTATCCAAATGACATCTAAATTACTGAATTCTGTAAAAATTTCAATTCTAATACATATTATAAATTGTTTGAGTCATACAAAAAATTAAAAAAATAAAAATAAAAATAAAGTCCGGTCGCTAGAATCCGTTCCCCCCACCCCCCACCCCACACCCCAAATGACCTCAAAATCTTTACATACTCTATGAGGTGCATAAGGAGGCGTATTGTTGGGAAATGTAAGGAGTATTTGAGATCACAAAGACACTCCAGCAGAAATATTTGATTATAAACAAAATGGTATGAAAAAGAAACGAACCAGAATCTCAACACACAAGGAAACAGGCTCATATTGCAGTTTCTACATGTCCCGCAGCCTTCTCGACTTAAACATACAAACTTCGCAAATTATTCCGGATCCAACTTTGTTAGGTCAAATAACACAAACTTAATATTAAAGTGCTGTTGGTCAATTGGCTAGAGGATTGAGCACATGTCCAATGAACTGCACAACTCCAGTCATGTCTTCTCTAACAAGGAACAGGAATGGGTGGTCGGCAACAAAGTCGATCTTATCAAACATAGGCAAACCTCTCAGCTTTATGACACCAGCCGAAGCAGCAGCAGCTTCTGTTCCTTCTTCGTTAACTTCGATGAAGGATTTATGGAATATGCTTGAAACATAGAGGTTCTGACCTGTGGGAGAGTCCACCATTTCAGTAAGACCTTCACCAGAGAAGGGTAAGACAAGCCCGAGTCCCTTTAACGCTTCAGAAGCTTCAAACCCAAATGAAATCTTAAATTTTGGGACTTTGAACTCGCCAACTTCTACTTTCTCATAAGGTATGTGACGCTCTAGGAATCCAGACTCAGATCCAACTTTTTCTGCCAATGTTGGCAGCCCATCTTTTGCATCTGGGAGAAAGAAGTACATGGAAAATTGGCGTTTGTCCCCACCTTGTTTATAAGGAAGCCCCAACACTTTGAAGCCATTGAAGGCACTAATGAATTGCTTCTTCTTGCTGGTCATGAAGGGCACTTGAATCGAGCTCCCATTAAGGAGGTGGAAGTCATGGTCTTTTGTTATTGATGCATCAAACTTGTCATTCCATGCTCCTTTGAAATAGAGGGCATTGGCAAAGACTAGCCTAGTTGAACTGTCAACTGCACCAGAAGGAAGAATCTCTTTGACAAGGCCACTGGTTTCCTTCTCAGCCCAGGAGTTCACTAAATTCGTCACCTCGCCAGCCTGCATCAAATAGCAGAATTAAAAACCATATTACATTAAACTATGAAAAGAAGAACACAATGTAATACCACTGTCAACAAGCAGGCATACATAAAGAATAAACACCATTATATAGATTCAATCTTTAGAAAAAGAGCCACTATATAAATATCTATATGAAATAAGTTGGATATTCTAGCAATATTTCCTACTAAATTTCCAGCTTGATAACCAGTTATGTATATAAGCTCACCGACCAAGTTAAATATCTGCAAGATATTCAAGCATTCCCAAATAATATACTTTTTGAAAATAATTAATAATAATCCACAGACATAAGTTTTAAAATATATCTATAAATCAGGAAAACTGCTAGAATCTCATGCTGAGAGACACGGAAATAGTTCAATCTTTTATTTAGATCAAGATTCGAATTCCCAATTAAACCAAGATATGAAAAGGCGAGGTTTAACAAATACACGTGGATCTTGGCGATTGCATGTATATGTGGGATTAATCAGTATGTCCGAAAAATGATATTAGGTGACCATGACCATAATTTTCTTAAGAAGTTTTACCACTTGGGATAACAACTGAAATGGATTTAATTATAGCACTATCAATAATGAGTGCATAAAGATTATTTATAGAAAAAGAAAAGAAAAACAAAAATAAGAAAAGTGGTAGCATTATAAAAACATAAAAGCAGGCACAGGCTATTATAAGAATGTTCTCAAACATGTTTCCATAGAACTGCATTTCACACAAAATCTCAATATCTGTCTGTATATACCTCCCAATACAAGTCATTATTTGTGGCAACTATGCCGATATGACCATGGAAAGATGGATATTAAATATGGCTGTACAAGTGAAGAGAAAGTTTGCCTATTCTCTTCCTTTTGTAAAGGAGGATATCTCAACCAAATAGAACTTGGGGTTATTGACTATGTTTCATTTTGTTCCCATTTAGGCATAAACAATATTAGCAATTTCAATACAATAATTACCAATGCCAAATAAGCTAACAGCAATTTAAAAAAACTCATAAACTAGTTCGTGTATAAATTTGATACATTTCAGTCGGTCGCCACCCCGATCCAACTAATCATTTACTATTGCAAAAGATCATTCATCGCATGAACCAAAAACTACACATTAGTGATTTGTAAAGATGATAGATATATGGTAATACCCTCAATGTAAACAAAGTAAAACAATTACTGGGATCAACTCTAAAGATAAAGAAACTAACCTTTGTCTGGAAATCAACGTGATCAGAAGCAGCCTTATACAGTGTATCCACCACCTGTTTGAAAGAAGGCTTCAAAGAGAGCGACTTGTCAACCCAAACCCCATTGGCGAACGACAACCGAGGCCCACCGGCGGCGCTACCGTCGGCGAAAACAAGGTCAACGAGCTGGGAAGAAAGGGAGTTAAGCTCGTCCGTAGTTTTCGATTTAAGAAAAGACAGCAATTGGTCTAGGGTTTGACCATTAGAACCCGCTGCGATCAAGCTGAGAACAACGTGGATCGAAAGGGGCGAGAAAACAACGTTGGAATCCTTGCCATGGCTTAACAGAACGTGCTTTGCCAGGGTCAATGAGACGTCGGTTTGGTTGCTGATCGATTGGCGGAGGTCCATTTCTAGGGTTTGCAGAGGATTTTGTTCAGTTGGAATTGGAATGAGATTTAGTAGGATTTAAATTATAAAAAAAAAAAAGAAGAGGAGGATAAGAAGGCATTTTTCCACCGACGAGGGAGGACACGTTGAAAGTTGACTGTGTCGTATTATATGCTTCGATGTTAAGATATAAAAAGCTTATATAAAAAGCTTCTTCTTTTCTTTAACGCCGTACCGCGGCATTTGCGTGGCAGCACGGAGTGGTGGCGTGGTGCTATTACTCTATCTGTACCACTTACACGTCTTCTTGTTCTCCGGTTTATTATAGGGTGCGAATTAAAAACGAACTGTCTATAGTAATTATTTTTTTGGTTGCTATATTATAGAAAGTCGGCTTTTTATGTATAGTGAAGGAAAAAATTGTCTCTATAACCGGTTCGTTTTTAGTTCGCTCCCTAACGTTCGTTGGATAGATGGACCAAATATATATATATATATATATATATACATCATTACCAAAAAAAGACAAAATAATTTTATACTTTAAAAAAATCAAAAACAAATTATTTTAATACTTTAAACATCTTTTGAAAATTGAAAGTCAAATTTATGAGTTTTGAATAAAAAAATCTTTCACAATAAAAAAGAAAATAATCTTAATAAAAGGAAAAAAAAATACATAATAAGAATCCAACCCACAACCTAATACTTAGGTGGTCAAAATCACAAGAAAAAGTCTAGGCGACAGAGGTGTGGCGACAGGTTTAACGACTGGGTAATTTTTTTTTAATTTTTTAACGACTCTCCAAATAATTTATAAGTATTTATTGGAATTTGAATTTTTAAATAATCAAGTGATTTAGGTGTCATTTGAATACAGATAAAAAATAGAGTTGTCCCACCCCTATCGCCGTAGAAGGATTGTAATCACAACCAACTCGAGCTTTCATTTATACAGATTTTGATTTATTCGTATGTCCATTAACTGCATTAAGTATTGAGTTACTCAGTCCTATTTAAAAACAACATACCCTAGGTGGTTGGTGTTGTGTTTGAGCTTTTTGTGGCCATACGTGATCTTGGTTATTCATGTTATTAGACCCATAGAAGCCAAAGTATCATCAGGCCATAGTCTCCTCTTTTGATGCTAATTTTATTACTTTCACATATAAATGTGCATATGTTTACCTATATGTAAATTCAATTATGTTGAGTCTTATTTAAGGCTCACTATTTTATATATCTACTTATCTTTTCTGTGTCAGCAACTAATTAAATACGTCTTATAACCAACCATGAGGAGATTTATAATTAGTAGAAATTAATAATTCTTAATTTATCTAATATTTTTAATTTATGTATGTATGTTAATTTCTTAATTTGTGAGTTAATATGAAATATATTATGCTTCTTCTTTAAGTGCTTATGGATGTTGTTGATAATAATAACATTAAAGAGTATAATTTGTTTGTTTCAAAGTAAGTGCATTTCTTCTGGAAGTTTGTAACTATTCTCTTTTTGAATCCGGTTACGATGAAATTAACTTAACGGTAAGTTAGTCAATTGATTAATACAGTACTGACACGCAGAGAAGTTGATCAATTGACCAATAAATAAATATTTCAATTATTTGGCACAATAATTTATGACTATAATTCACAAATCATACAGCATTTGTTACATAAACTTGCGACCCTGGTGCATTTGTACAGTGACACAAAATCAACTTTTGACAAGGAGCACAAACCTCCATATTATTACACTTGGATAGTGAAATAAATGTAGCATCTTTTGCTTTCCCAGGGTACACGCAAGCAAGAAATCTTTTTCATCTATTGTCAATTTACAGAGCACAAAGCCAACTGAGTTTTTACAAATTACAATAATTATGTATACATAAACAAGTATTGTGTATACATAAAAATTAGTCCCAGTAACTCTATACGGTCCGCTAGGCAAAGATGCGGTAGAGTTGTAGAAACCATGTCAACTCCCCTACCATTTTACGTCCAGCGTTAGAGCCTCTGGAGGGACAAGGACAGGGGGGATCTTTGTGAAGGAAATGTTAGACATTAAATCACTCCAAGGCGATGTATCTACTCCAACAAAAGGTCTAACCCTCTTAATCAATAAGGGCTTTAACCTCTTCGCTTCATTTCTTGCCACTACTTCAAACCATACATGTTCAACAGTAGGCCTTGTTTTCCAGTCAGCCAATGTGGTCCACAATGTGTCGTTACTCTTGATATCCCTTTCTAGTTCCAACTTGAAGCGAAACAGAGTTGAAGCTCGAATTTTTGCTTTAAATAATCCCAGACCTGTACTTTGACTGGTCTTGTCACCTGATAAACTTCTCATAACTTTTTCCAGAAAAGCTATCCTTAATTTTAGGGAGTCAATAGGGCATCTTCTCTTTCTGTGTGCATGCCTAATATAACACTTTTCTGGCAGCAACTCAATTGTCTCCCCGGGAAGGAAAACAGATTCAATGTAGGCATCAGGATTTCGAGTCCTGTAGGCAACTACTGATGCAGACCCTAAAATGTTTATAGGAAGTAATGACAAACATAATGATTGCCCAAAGGACCAAGGTTCTTCTCTTTCTCTGTTAATCACAAGACTTCCTTTTGATCTTAGGCCAAAATCAGAATTGTGAAACAGAGACACTTCTTGAGCACTTCTCACTTCCACTGTGATGCCTTCCCCAACAAGGATTCTTTTCAAACCAGAGCGAGAAGAGTTCAACTATGCACATGCCCAGGAAACAAACTATTAGCCAAGCATTTTGGAATATTCCGGCATGGATAAGTACGTGTAACAGCCTTATAGTATAAGAATTGCATCAGACCATATTAGAATATGAGCACCATAGAAGCTCTGTTAATTAACATATAATTAATACACTATACAGGATGCCTAAGATGATTTCGATTAAATTTTAAGAACATAAAGGAAAAAACTTGTTCAATTAGAGTTTCATTCAGCAATAACACATAACTACATTCTCAATTGAACCCACTAATGTTACAGTTCTCACTTCTCAGGTAAAACTGACGACATTTAGCCGGACTAAAATTGTCAATTCGTTTATCCACGAAAGCTGTCCAAAGAACGAAAAATGTCCCAAAAGATGTCTCAAGTACATAATTCAAATTTAAAATGTTATATAAAGACTATTTACCCTCAAAGTATTTATTTTGGGTCCACTACATTTAGGAGAAAGATAGAATCATATGTACTTATGTGGGGTTTACGGGTAAAATTGGAACTTACTACTACTCTCACCTCCATTTTGAGTTTTCTTAATTTGTGTAAAAAATGTACTTGACAAACTCCAAAGTATGAGAAGATAGAAGTGACATGCATTATGAACAAGAATGCACCCTATAAGAGAATGAAAAAGTTAAACCAAGCTTCTTTCTGTTACAACAAAAAAATCAATTGACTAGCCTAAAACAAAAATACCATCTTCAGGAGTTAATTTTATGAGTTTTGCCAAGTATCTCTACCACATAAATTTAGATAATATTAGAATAGTGCTTCTGCTAGACGCCTAGACAAAACCAGGAAATTTACCAAAGTAAAACTCAGTTGAGCATAAAAAAGAAGAGCAACATCCATACCAAGTTACCAACATGACCCGACAACACAAACTAAACTTGTAATTAATCGGAAAGCAACTAAGACGTTTATGTAAAGCATGTCAAGGTTGTGGCATTCATTTCTATCAGGCTAACATAAAGCTGAATCTAAGTTAAGCACCAAAGATAAAACAGAAGAGCAACATTCGTACCAAGTTACCAACAGGATCAGACAACACAAACTACGCTCATAATTTATCATAAAACAACTAAAACCGTGTATGTAAAGCATACCCAAGTTGTGGAATTCATTACTATCACGCTAACATAAAACTGAATCTAAATCTAAGCATCAAAACCCAGCTAAAACTAAATCTAAGTTTAGCCAGAAACTACTTTTTTGAGATATCCTAAAATAAGAGTCCCTTTTGAAATGTCATATTATTGATCCAGATATGACTTCCTAATATACCACCAGAATAAGGCATTGATAGGAGACTTTTACTTGTATTCATTCCTCACAGACTACCAAGTACCAATATTAATTATTGAACAAAACAATAAAGAAAACGCACCAAACAAAAACAAAAAATTGCCACATTTAGCCAATAAATGATCAATCAAAAATGTGAAATACCATATACAGCTAAAGCGAATAAGATCAATACCGGCAGCATCAGCTGGAGCTCATCATCTCCACCAACGCGTAATTCAAAAGGCCCTTCAATCTTAAACGCATCCAGTACTGCCTTTGAGCTTACTTCATTCACCAAACTCTCAAAATCGGCCATTTTCTTAAATTTCCTCCATTTCAATACTTCATCATCCCATAATTTGAAAACCAATTCACTCCTTCCAAATCGAACGCTAATCTCATACCTCTGCAAATTCCCATACCTGACCTTCTTCGAGTCCAAATTGGAAACCCTAACCTCTTCCGGATTCCACTTTTGTCTCACCGAAATCGCATCTAGCACGTCCTGAATTCAAAATCATAAAGATGTAAGAAATTGTGTGAAATCAAAAGACTTCAGTAATTAATGAAGAAATTGATGGACCTTCAAGAAGAGGGAAGGTTGAGGACGAAAGTCGTCGTGAATTATAGGGTAGATGAAGTGAGAGAGATTAAAAGATGGGGGTTTAGTAATTGCAAGACTTAATTTTGCAATTAGGGTTTGAAGGAAGAGGAGAGAGAAAATGAAACGTGTGATCATCTTCCTTTCTAGGCTCGTCAACGAACAACAGCGTCTACGAGCAAGCTCAAGGCTTAACCAACGCTACACGGCCCGAGTTGGAGTTGGGTGGACGGTTTTAGATTGATTACGAGTTGACTCAGACAATAATTATAGTAGTACTTAATAGAGATACATAGAGTGTTTTGATTATAGTGAATTAAAATTTGTCCTATTTTTTTTTGTTATAAGAAATTATGTGTGTTTGTAGATTTAAGTTTTTATAATTTTAAGTACCCAATCAGGTTATAAATTTTTAATTTAGGGTGTATATTACCAGAGCAGATTCTCTATCCCCAAATTTTCTGTCCCCCTTGTGTCCACCCACTTACATTTTGACACATGAACTCTTACTTAACATCAATTAACTCTAAAATTAAAATAAGAGTCCATATGTCAAAATATAAGTGGGGGACACAAGAGGGACAGAGAATTTGGAGGCAGAGGATCTGCTCTCGTATATTACCCATCATAAAATTAAAGGAGCGATATTTCCGTAGCGTTTCTCAAAAAAATGGATTTCACATGCGAAAATATCAAAAATCTCAGCTACACTTTATATTTTCGCATCTGAAACTCATTTTTTAATATTAAATAATGGGTCCCACATGCAAAAATATCAAAAAGGTGCGAAAGTATCACTTTCCTATATATTAAGGTATAGTAGTCCGCACAACAATATGAGGGTAATTTAGACATTTAAAAAATGGTGGCATCATCAAATTAGCTACAATAGCGATTATTGAGTACTACATTATGTTAATTAGAGCCGAGGGATAATAAATGTTACTTGAAAAATTAGAATGGAATGAGTGCTATTATGATAAACTTTGTTTGACAAAATAAATTTGGGATAACAACATTAACACCCTAAGCCAAGTTATTTTATTTTATAACAAATCATA
Organism: Panax stipuleanatus; assembly: GCA_020205555.1. Taxonomy (NCBI): domain Eukaryota; kingdom Viridiplantae; phylum Streptophyta; class Magnoliopsida; order Apiales; family Araliaceae; genus Panax; species Panax stipuleanatus. The sequence goes on from CM035118.1 coordinate 128,106,198, forward strand.
AAAATAAAAAATAAAAATGAGAGGAGGACAAATATATGTTTAAGAGAGATTTTCCTAATACATGATTATTTTTAAAATATACTAAATATATATATATATATATATATATATAGAGAGAGAGAGAGAGAGAGAGAGAGAGAGAGTTTAAATCGATTCCAAAATATGTCTTCCCAAAAAAGGAAGATTCCCATCTTTTATTCCCAAACTAACAAATACTGATACACATTGTTAAAAATAAAATAAAATAAAACATGAGTCCAACAAAAGTGATCAAATTTTCATTCTACAATTTGAAAAACACTATGTAGTTATAATTCTATATAACCAAAACACTCGTATGTTGCAGCATGCAAAATGGTTGGTATAAGTGGGGTTGGATTGTATCTTAACAGAATAACAGATCATCTTTTAACAAGGGCAGATCCAACTCAGAAGTTCAGTGGGGTTAAATTTAAAAAAAATAATAATTAAGAATACAAATTTAATAAAATGAATCACAAAACTAAATAATTCTCAAATATTGTTTACAATAACATTTTCAAGGTTTCATTGCTTGAATTATTGCACAATAGCCTCATTTTTAATAGTTAAAAAAATATCACGCTCAATGTATGTTACTAAACAGTCATTCATCCATTCATCTCTTATTTGGTTAAGGAGTTCATTTTTCACGATATTCATGGCTGAAAATGTCCTTTCAACAGTTGCAGTATCAACGGGCAAAAGTAGAGCTAACTTTAATATTAAGGGAAGGAGATACCGGTGTATGAGTTTGAAATTGAATATTTTGGGTAAAAGATTCTGGTACTAATTGGGTTTGGGGGTTAAATATCTCTCCTCCTTCTGTATGCGAGTAAGAGCATCGTGTTTTATATATATATATAATAAATTTATGTGGATATTAAGTATCGATATATACGATATAAATATGTAAAAAACTGGAGTCATTTATTATTAATATTTTTTTTTACTTACAGTTAAATGTTAATCACAATTTACATTTAACATAAAATTATTTTTTAAATACCAAAGCTTCCTTTACTTATTACTTAGCAAAAGGGAATTATGCCAGTGTAAATTATCTTTAATAAATAAGGCATGAAATCAAAATAGAATTTTCTACTACTTGTTAATTATAAAATGATTTAATGGGCTAGTCGGATCTGCTTTTGTTCATTGTGATTAAAAGACACTGCCTCCTTAAAACACTCACATAAAGAATGCCTCTAAATCATTAAGATACAAATATGAATCTAAACTATTCATAGGATAATACAAAAATGTGACCCGTTAAAATGCATTAAGAGATAAGGTTATTAAGATGCATTAGATGCAATCACCAAAACAATTATGGAAGCAGATCTCTCAACCCTCCCTATGCAAGTATTGCTGCAAGAATTGAGTCGTACTCCATAGTTTCCACTAATACTTGTACGTGAAAAAAATCACCCCAAATCCACTCTCACTGCCTATCAATAACTCAGCATCCAGTTTATATAAAAAGCCATTTAAAAATAAATAAAAATTGCAATTTATAACTACAATAGAAAAAATAACAAGTATAGAAAGAAAACTCAATAACTCATTTCTTATCATTCCCACTCTTAAGTTCCAAAAAGTCATTACAGAACCAGCCACAGATGGGCAATACATTCCAAAAGTCACCGAAATAATCCTACAAAGACAAAAATGGATTGACCATGCAGACGATCAATAGCAACAGGCTATTTACAACTGCTCAGCAAGGAGCTAAAAAAATGTGGGAGATTGGCTGGTAATACAATTATGTGAATGAAATAAGTTATCCTGAACCATCCAGCTGGAAGCAGAATTGCACAGGACTACTTGTCAAGAAACAGCAATTAGTTCTTTTCTTGCATGTGGTTCATAGGTAGTGTCGTTTACTTTTGGACGGCGGCCAATATCGAAGAAAAGATCTACCAAGTATGCTTTTGACAGGAAGAGGACCCCTGAAAAACATGAAAAGACAGGGTCAGAATGCCGGAATACCATATTCATACAAGTTTCTTTTCGTTGATAAGTCAACCAAATTCAAACATGATACCAAAAGCAATGATAAAGTCACAAGCAATTATGTTACTGAAATTTCAACTTACCAAATATGGGAGTCGAAACTGTTGTTTCGATTGTCCCCCATCACAAACACATAACCTTCAGGTACTAGCTGTAATATGACCAAACAATAAACCAATACTTCTCAGACTAATTTCTCTTATTTGAATATTTTAGGTATTCAGAGACTATTAACAAAAAGACATCAGGTAAGCCATAAGAACAAGAAGTTGGAGAAATACCAAAGGCTCCATATCGTAAGCAAGTGGCTCTAATATGAATTCCTCATCTTGAACAATGCCATTCACTATCAACTTACCATCACGAACCTATCAGAAAATTAAAATGCACAAGAGGTCAAAGGATTCAAAAGCAGCCAAATACCACTTTCCCTTCAAAGAGGAGGAAATCCTACCTCAATGTAGTCACCAGCTTTCGCCACAATTCTTTTTATGAAGACATCGCCAGAACTAAAACCATATTCCTACAAAGACACAGGTAATAAAAAACACAACATCATCTTTAGTTCCCTTAAATGCCACTTCTTGATCAATAATATTTCTAACAAAGTCGCTAGTCTTGAATCTAGATTGTACCTGAAGAATTGGTGGTGCCTTGAATATCACGATGTCTGACACTTCTGGCTTTCCTGAAAACATATGAAACCTGAAACACCAAATACAAGAGCAAATAAAACCAGGTAAGTATGTTTATTATATTAAAGAGAACAAACTCATCTCTAACCCAACTACTATTAAACTTAATCTAATTGCTATACTTAGGACCAAACCAAATTAAACATCTTCAATCAAAGAGAATCTCCAGCGATAATTTACTCGCTGTAACAGCAACACTGCGGCATTCTCCCCAGATGCCTTGATTAACCAGTTAATGAAAAGAAAAGCATAGATTACACTAAAAACATCAATGACAGGATGTCAATATCTGTAAATGTTATTAGCATTTGGCAAGGAAACCCTACCTCTATTCTAACTGCAAGAGTAGAGAAAAACCAAAATAACCAGTACCCAACTTGTTTACATATATGTGTAAATGGATCGCTATAAAAGCAGCCGAAATATCTATTAATTTCTTTAAAGTATTAAGCATTAACAAATAGGCTGATATCCCCCTACATATCCTGTTATCCACGCATGTCAGTAATAATCTACCTAACTCACTCGCTATTAATCTAGCAAAATATACCCTATTCAATCAATCAAAAAGTGATACACATTCACACAACTTCAAAAGCATAATCTTAAGATCCATCTGCTACAATTAATAGAGTGTATTCAGCAGAATAAAATAAAGTAATGAAGGGTTCATTGCACACAAAGCATAGCAATCAAATAATAGCTTAAGACACTAAAAAGTACATTTTCAACCAACATAGCAATCAAATTATAGAGTATACCTTCTCAGCTAAAATGCGATCACCCACGTCCAGGGTTGGGGCCATAGAAGATGAAGGAATCGATCTTGGCTCCGCCAAGGATGATCTATAAAGTATATTAACACTCAAAGCCGTGAAAACTGCCTTTGCATCCTCCGAGCAGCAACAATTCAATAATTTGTAAAGCCAGTTGCTCCTCGCAAATTCCTTCCCACTAGACCCTTTCAGCAAATCCTCACTACCTTCAATACTAACCTTCCTATCTTCCCTTCTGGCTCCACCTTTATCCACCCTAGTCCCCAAGATCATCTCATTACAGGGTAACCACTTGGATGCTTGCAAAAACGGAAGAATCGAAGAGGGTTTCAACGGAGAAACCCCAAACGCTCCCACTGCAGAAACTCCAGAACCTCCAGAACCACTGATCGTCGATTTCAGCAGCGAAGACAATCCGACAACGATCAAAGAATTTGAATTGTTGCAGATAATTTCCCCGGCAAGAGCTGCATACGCAGAATAATTAGACTTCGGTCGCTGAAATTCAACATTGGGGGTCGGATTCGGGTTTGAAAAGAAGTCCTGAGACTGGATTGCACACTCGTGAAATAAGCGGCATCCACCGGCCTTGCTGACAGCAGATGACGCTAAGTTTTTGGCAACATAGCCGGAGTAGGTAACGGTGAACTTGATCGCCATAGCTAGGGTTTGTAAAAGCAGTCAAAGAAATGTAACGGTGTGGGTTTTGTGAAAATTTACAGAAACCCTACTCGCCAAGATCAGACATTGCGATTGAATTGATCAGTGAATTGGAGATAGAGATGCGATAAATTGAGGGGAGGGGGGTTAAGTGAGAAAATTGGGGATTATTGAGAGTACAAATTGGGGGAGATTCAGAGATCGGAAACCCTAGCTAAGTCCTGAGCTATATCCTATCTCAGGGAGAAATAGAGAGCAAAAATGGATTTTAGACGATATGAATCCGAAAGAAACAAATAAGCCGGAGATATTAAGGGTTTAATTTAGTTGATTTTGCCATCGTATCTTCTGATAATTACAAAAACACCTGACACATTTACACCTTTGACTAGTCCTAGACGTACTGAAATTCGAGTCAACCAATTGTGTGCACTTTTTATTTTGTTTTATTTACTAAATTAAAATTCAAGTTATGAATGGGGTAGAAAATTTAAAAGTTATGAAAATAATAATTATGTAACTGGAAATATATATTTTTTCTAAACTTACTAGTATTTCATTAAAAGACATTTACATTTTAAAAAGTATAATACAATGCATTTAATTTAGGAATTTCTTAACATGTGCCCTAAGGGTACATGCTATTCTCTTGAATTGTGTGCATATTTCCTTGAACTTGGTATAAATACAAAAATTAAGAGAATATGCACACTGTTCAAGAGAATATTTTTTTGAACTGTGTGCTTAGCATATGCCCTTAGGGCACATGTTAAGAGGACCCTTTAATTTAACTACTTGAAAAATCTTTTAGTAGAACATAAATTTTATAAAATACCGCTTTTAATCTTTTTCTTTTTAAGTTTGTAGCACCTAAAAGATATATTTTATGGAACAAAAAATTAATAAAATAAATTTTATTTAATTTTAATTTGTGTGTGTAACCAGTTGGATAGAAAGTGTAATTAAAATTGACTTTTAATACTCCTTCCACCCTTAAATCAGAGTTTTAAAAATGTTTGTTGACATTTTCAATATTATTTTTCAAAAAGAAATTACTCCCTCCATCCTATAAAATGAGCAAAGTATAATTTACACAAATATATTAAGAAAAGTAAAAATAGAAGAAAAATGGTAAACAAATACAAATTTATACTAAAGTGACCAGTACTCTTAATTTTTATATTAATGAACCTCACTAAATAACATATTTATTCTTCACTTTATATATTTTATTTTATTTTTTTAAGATAAATATATATATATATATATATATATATATTTATATAACTTTTTGATTTAAAAGTTATTACAAATAACTATGCTAAAATATGCCTTATATATAATATTGGAAAGAGAGAGGAAGTCATTTTATTTTGGAATTTTAAATAAAGGAATGTGAAAAAAGATTGATGTTGTAATTTGGTATAAGTAAGAGCATGAGTAAATACTAATTTGGTGCTAACTACTGGGCCCATTCTATGCGGACTTTGACCAGGAAGTTGCATGCAGCTTTCGTCTCTGACAGTGATACTCCCCAGAGTCCATGACGTGAGGAGCTCTTCCTAGACTGATACAAAATAGGTCAAACTATAAAACGAGTAATGTTAATATTATATAATCGCTCACATATCGTTAATATACACTCATATATATATTGTGATAACTCACGTGCAGAACAAATCACGTGAACTATCATAATATATATGTAAGTGATATGTGAACGATTTTGATGTGATAGTAGACTTATTGTTATAAAACATTCATATTCAACTTTTATATCTAATTTTTATGCCTAGATAGAATTTTTCTGATGTAAGAGAGAGGTCCCCAAATTATCGTAAAAATTTAAAATGAATCAAAATCGATATAATTCTCTCATTCAAAATTAATTTTTTTTATTCTTTTACTTCATTCTACAATTATTTATGGTGACAATTACATTCTTAATAAATATTTAAAGGAATATTTGAAAATATATAATTCTTTTCAAAAGCCGTCTGTTAAGATCATATCGTTAATTTTGGATTGGGAGAAGAATAAAAATTGTTGCTAATAATATAATTGGGCAAAAGTGCAAAACAAATCATGTGGTTTTGTCTGAAGTCCCACTTAGGACATGAACTCTTTTTTTCTAAAAGTATGCTGAACGTTACAAATTTTAAGTCAACTATGCCCTTCCCGTTAACGAACCCGTCACATAAACTAATGTGGCCGACACATAGACATATTTTGCTGATGAGATATAGCTAACAATTCATATGTGGAAAATAGTTAACAATACAAATCAAACATATTTGTCCCAATACATGTGCTCATTGTCAATTTAACTTTCTCATCTTATTTTTATTATTATTATTATTATTATTATTATTATTATTATTATTATTATTTTACCCTTTTCATTCCGAAATACAAAATTAGAGTTGGAGTTTTAAATTTAATTTAAATATTTGTTAACAAAAAATATCATAATTAATGATACCTTTTATATAATTTACTATATAAATTACTCAATTTTTTTTAAAATACCTCAAATAATAATAATAATAATAATAATAATAATAATAATAATAATAATAATAATACCCTCTCCTTGCAAGAAGCAAAAAAAAACTACCATCAGACCACTACACTACTCCACCATCAAAACCATCGCTTACCAAACACACAGTAATCTCAACTATAACCCAGATTCAACCAAATTAAACTCATCATCAACCTTCAAATTTCCATATCTAAGGCTTTGCCATTACTACTCTTTGTCGCCACGGTGTAGATACATAGAAGCATATAGAAAAAATGATCACAGTCAATCTTCAAATAGGTGTATGAATATTAGATCTAGAATAGAGATTTCAGGTTTTCAAAGTATCATAGGAGTTTTTTAACGAGAGGAACATATTTGAGCTACGTTTTACAACGTCAGTCAATGGCACTTTTGAAAAAAAAAGTTCATGTGTTAATTGAGACTTCAGGTAAAATCACAGGAGTTTTTTTTTACACCTTTGCCGACATATAATTAGGTATTAAACTCCTGAGAAATCTCTCTCTCTTTTAGCCATAAACCCTAGCCCTTTCTCAAGTTTTCTTACTATGATTTTTATGGTGTTTTTCTCTTTTTTGAGATTTTGCTTTTCCTTTTTATAAAATATTATTTTCTTCTCATTTGAGATTGGTTCTCCATTTTATAGGAGTTCATTTCATTCCTATGGAGTTTTTCCCCCTCCTTACAAGAGATTGATATTATATTATTTTATATATTCAATTTATTTATATGAATTTTTTCGCTAGTATATTATTTTCATTTTTTTCAGTTAAAAAATATTATAAAACGATGAGAGGAAATTCACTAACTTAAGACCATGACACCATAGTGTTGGATTGTCAAAGTTAGAGACGTAAGTGCGGACGTCGTCACTCTTTTAAAATCCTTGTTGACCATCTCCCACCCTCCAACATAATCTTTTCGATATTAAACACACAATAAATGTATTTCTATGTATTATAATAAATTCATGTCAAATTATAGTTATAAAGATATTAATACATGTGATTGAATAAAATTATAAGATGATATCAGTTATTACATATCTCTTCAGCAAGATTATCAGTATTTACCACTAGCCGACGTAAACAGTATCGATATATATATTATTTTTCTATAAATTATATTGTATTCCCAAAAAAAATGTATTGACTTCTTTTAATAACCAAAATAAATTGGTAAAAATAGTAAACCATAAAGAAATTTCCATAAATTATCAACTAAGTTTCATTATAGAACACATTTTGCTTAATTTTTTAATTTCAATTTACTTATTCATTTTTCAGTTCTTTTTTGTAAAATACTAGCACTAGTATTATGAATTGAAAAACGGAAAATACTATTTTTGAACTCCGTTTTCAAATACATTAAAGTTTGGAAAAGAACACATTATAAATCTTCACTAGTAAGCGAGATTAAATGGGCTAGGCTACTGTTTGGACTTCTTTTAAGAGACCAGCAACATAGTCCACAAAAGATGGGCTAGGCTCTTGGGCTGAATAAACGAAGAGGCGACTGAAGATAGTAAACAACCAAATCCAAACGACTAAACATTTCCACTCCCTTTCACATATGTGAGATTACTGTACGGATTGAGTAATTATGAACCCCTAAACGAGTGAGTAGGGTTTATCCAGTAAGGATCAGATGAGACAGACATTCAGATTCGAGTTTCAGTATTATAATAACAGAAAACGAGCTTGACCCATATTCGACTCGGATGCCTACCGAATTAGAGTACCGGATCATATTTTTGGGTTGAATCCGAATCGGGTACTGAACTATTCGGACCGATTTTCTACATGTGTAGAAGCTTTTTATTATAATTATCTATACAGAAGAGTGTCTTTTCAACTATCAAAATAGTTGTATCATGTTCAGTGTTTTCTAAAAGTTTTCTCATGTTCTATTTTATATATATATTTTTGTTAAACTGTTAGATAGCTAAACATCCCCATGTAGAGCGTGGTGGTAGACGATGGGGTGGTCGGGGCAGTGGACGAGGGAATGGAAGAGATGATGGACGAGAGGATGCACATACTGTTGACACTCATTCTCTAAATGAACCTGAGGAAGGCTTTTCAAATTTTAGCTCTTTCTATGATAGTGTTGTTTAAATTGATGTTATTTGATGATTTTTATGTTTTCTACTAGTACCTCATAAGCGAAGGCCTCGTGGGCAGTCTTTGGGCCCTACTAGGAGGCCTGTCGATACTAACTAGATATACATTCATTAGTCCGAACGGAAGGAGTTTGGTTCCCCTTAAGTAAGGTCTCGAGTTCGAGTCTTGCAATTGAAAAAAATGGTGTTGGGAGAGCTCTCACCGTAGCTCGATTCTGGATTAGTCATAACCTAATGGTTGCCAGGATATTGGGAGGTGAAAACCAAAAAAAAAAAAAAAAGTATATATAATATCGTTAACAAAGCATGCATAGACATGCACTGATTTCCTTTATAGAGAAAATTGAATTTTTCAAACAAGCATAAACATGAAGTTCTTCTCTTACTACTTTTGGGAATGGAAATTTGCATAATTCTGACTACAAAAGAAGCATTAAACGTACAGTTTATATATTTGAACATGCTTATAATATGTTTAGCAGAACTAATTCACCTATTATGTTATCAGATCCACCTAATATGTATTCTTTTCCTTTGTTCAAAAACAGTACTTTAGCCAAGTTGGGGAGTTCTGTAATAAAAAAGGCAGGTCACATTAAGTGGCTGGTTATGTGAATCTCAGTATTACAATTTCAGTGTTCATTCAAAATTATAACTTGTACCCATCCTATTAATTGTGAAGAAGAAGAAGAAGAAGAAGAAGAATGTAAGAAGAAGAAGAAGAATTAATTTTTTATTTACAAATTTATAATTTGTGAAGGATTTAATTTACTTGAGAAACGGATATTAATGACGGATTACGGACGATTTGTCTATTTTCAAATCTTGGTCGCTAGATTTTAAAATAGATAGTGTAAGATTTTGTGTTCATGTAAGCTCTCATAGACACCATTTGTTATGGATAGTGTCATACACATACACACATATATGAGGGCTGACAGCTAAATTTTTTATGTCAGTTTATAGTTTAAAAATAAAAGTGTATATGTAATTTTAAAAAATATATATTTCTAGTTTTAGGACTGACAGAGGCAGTATATAATATATAGTTCTAGTTTTAGGGCTGACATGGACAGATTAAGAAAGAAAGAGTTGGGAGTGCTGAAAATATGGGAAATAAACGAACACACTTTCGGCTGGAAATTTGATTAATAGAGTATATATATATATTTATGTGGTCCACTCCACTGGCTGGAAAAAATGGTCATATATTTTCATTATAGTATTCCTCTGGAGCGTGACGGTGGAGTATTAATTAAAGAACACATTATTATTTTTTCTTTTTGCCTTTTTGTTTTGCACGCTTTTTGAAGAGAGATTATATAGAAAGTGTGATGGCAGTTACGTTGCAGCTAGCGGCGATACCTAAAAATAAAATGATGTTCAATTAATTCAAAGAGCATGCAGGAGAAGCACACGCGACACTAATTGCATGTCATTAGAATTGTGTCGTTCAAGTTTGTTTGTTTTTTTCAATATGAAGGTTGGATTAATCATCTGGGCCAGACACAACTGTTTTATCTTGCGAATCAATTTGCGCTGGCAGTCCGTGACTATATGAAATTTTTACTTTCACACTTGTTGCAAGCGGGGATCGATCCTAAGATGTCCGGCTTTACGGCTCATTCCAGAACAATTTATAAGCCTTCTTCATCATTCCCTCTTCCTTTTCTGATTTTATTTCAATAAAAATATTTCGATTTTTATTATGAATACACACATTAATTTATAAATCTCTACTACAACAATTGTCAAATTATACCATTATTTAAAATAAAGTTGCAAGTGAATTGAACTATCCGAGAGTCAAGACATACTCTTTTACCTGTCAAGTTCGAATACTACAATGTTCGGTTTGAGCTCAACTAATTTAGGTCGGACTTGACGAAGCGTGCTCATTTAAAGTTTAATTATTATTTTTTAATTTATGATAATAATGTTAAACGAATCAGGTTTAAGCTTGATTTGGCTCGACTTGCTAAAGTTCGGCTCAAACTCGAGTTCAACTCGTTTATTACGGGAGTCGAATTCGTATACTAAATTTCAAATTCGATTAAAACTCAACTTGTTTAACTTTTAAATGAATTCAAACTCGACAAATCAAAACTCGAGTCAACTCGTTTGTGTCTATAAATTAAAGAAAAATGATGTACATGTCAACAAATCTCAGAGTAAAATGCAAAAGTGACCCCTGTACTATAGGGATATTTGGATATTACGCCCATTTTTTTAGTCAATGCAAAACGAACTCTTTAATATTTGAAAATTTGGATTGTGAATTCTATTGTGTCATGTGGCGTTGACTTGTACACATGACACGTTGACATGTCAATTTAACACATTTGATATAAAAAAATCTATTATCTCAAGATTTGAACTTAAAACCTCATACTCCTAAAACTAACAAAACATTTGATTATCAACTAAGCTAAGAATATTAATGTTATCTCTTAAAAAATTATTACTAACAGTAATAGTATTAATATAACTTATTAGTTATTAGTAATATTATTAATAAGCTGTTCGTAATTCTCTTTAACATGATTTTGCTTCTTAGCTAAATATAAAATATATTATCTTAATAATATTACTTATTAGATATTAGGATATATTAATGTTATTAATAATATCAATATACTCACTATATTATTGTTATTAATATACATTAATGCTAATGAAAAAATAAGATAATTTTGACAAAAGGAAATATAAATTCAATTTTTCTTTCTCTCTGTTTAGTTTCTCCTGTAGGAACGGGTGAGAGGAGTTGAGATCGTGAATAAGAGTTATGTTAGAGTTTTTATTATTTGTTTATTTATTTGTTATTCTATTAATTCTACCTCCCCAACTTCGTTACTTATTGCAAAAGATGAAATCTAAAAATCATTAAAATATATTGAATAAATAAAGTACTTATTATTTTTACAAAATATACGGTTACAAGATTAAATTATTTATTTATTATAACTATTGTATTATTGTTATTATCATAAATATTTCTTATTAGCATACATTACTTCAATTATTATTTTTCTTAAAAAAAATAAGGTTCATTTTTTAACATTAATGTAGACTATAACAGTAATGCTATTAGAATATTAATGTTACTAATACCATTAATATAAACTAATATCTAATAAGTAATGTTATTAAGATAATATATTATAAGTATTTATCCAAGTAAACAACATCATGTTAAAGAGAATTATTAATAACTAATAAGTAATGGGTCCTCTTAGCATGTGCACTTAGAGCACATGCTAAGCACACAGTTCAAGAGAATATTTTCTTGAACTGTGTGCATATTCCTTTGATTTTGCATTTGCACCAAGTTCAAGAGAATATGTGTTAGGAATATACATAAGAATGCTATTCCTATTTATATATAATTTGATTAAAATATAAATGAATGAATATGCAAGTATGTTTGCATTGATAAAAGCTGTAAAGTCCTTTGAATAGATAATAGAAATATATGTACAAGGACTTAGACTGAAATGATCAAATATGTTAGATTGATCCTACATAAGCAAAATAGCTTTGTAAAGTTCTTAAAAAGAAATAATGTACAAGGACTATAAAGATAGAAAGATCAAGCTTATTAGGTTGATCTTATAATGTAATAGATAGGCCTGTCTGATCGTCGAAGCACTGCATCAGAATCGTAGTCTGTCAGGAGAGACAAAGGAGACTTCGAGAACTATCAAGGCGGAATCGTAGTCTGCAGGATAGTAGATCTCGGAGTTCGTAGTCTGCCAAGAGAAACGAGGAAGGATCGTAGTGTGTTGAGAAGTACTTCCTAGAAGCCGTAGTTTGCTGAAGAAGTCATGTTCAGAATCGAAGAGATAGCCTGTCTATGAGCCGACCGAGAAACTACCATGAGCTAAGTCAAAAATCATAGATCACACTTAAAGTAGTGGAGTCTAATGATCATCAGAGGCAGAGATCGTAGTAGGGTAAGATCAGACGAAGACAGCAAGCATAAAGGCAGAATCGTAGACTGTCAAGGTCTGATCTCGGAATCGTAGTGTCTGCAGCAACAAAGCTAAATCGTAGTCTGCAGAACTAAAGCTTTCACAAAGGTTGCTCTACAACGCTAAGGGAAAAATCGTAGTGTCAACACGATTCTCATCAAATGGGCACTCCCAATATATCCAAAGCATGAAGCCTCTGGTCTGAGCTACAAAGATACATCCTACACGAAGAGTACCAGAGAGCACTCATCGAATGGCATGCAAGCTAATAGAAGATTTAAACATCAACTCTATCAACATGCAGACTGAGTTATGAAGCCATTCGAGATGAAGTCTTCCACAAGCCAATCAGAAGAAGACTTCATATTAAGTGACTGACTAGATAAAGTCAGCAAGTGCAGTAGCTGTCAAGAGAACAGAAAACAATGATCTTGAGAATCACTCAAGATCGTAGTGTTTGCCAAAGTGAAGGAGGAACTGATACAACCTACAGAGATACCGGCCAGCTTGTGATGAACAAGACAGAAGTGATTAAGAATGGGTCAGACCATTGAAGATAGGTGAACGGGAGATCACCAGGAGAAAGGAGCTGGGTATGCCACAAATCTGAAGTGTCTTGCTATTCAGAAGAGGTCAGAACGACAAGTCAAGATATCAGTTCCTGAGATCAGTCAAGGCAAACAGAAGTATTGAAGCACTGCACAAGAAAAGGAAGAAGTGTTCCACATTGAAGATCCAAGAACACTATTCAGAATCGTAGTATTGTCTCAGCCAGTCAAAGAGCAAAAGTCAACAAAGACACACTACGATAAAGGTCCAAGAACATATGCATCAAAATCGTGGAGTTCGGGCATCTGAGTGTTGAAGCACTGGCAATGAATCAATATGAAGACTGACATCCGAACGTTGCTAATTGAGAGCATCGATGCAAAAGGACAACTCCTAAGGATTCGAATCAAAGAATCAGAAAGGAGAAATAAAGAAGACTACCAGTCTGACACGGAACAGTGACATCTCTGAGGCGGTAGGTGAGAAAGCAGACTGCTGTGTCAGTTAAGTCAAAAAGAACCTGTCACGTCACATCAGCAGTCTGCACCAAATAATTAGAGATCTGCGAAGCAATTCAAATAACTTCCAATGGCTACTTTCCAATGGGAAGATTATGGAAGGGTATTTAAAGGACAAACTTCAAAGATAAGAGGAGTTGCTATGTTGTAGATTCGTCGAGTTGTTGGAATGCTACATTGTTGACTCTACGAGTTCCACCAGAGCTAAAGAGAACAACTCTCAGTGGCAGTGAGACTACGAAAGTGGAAATGAAGCAGACTTGAAGAAGGACTGAACAGACTAAAGCTTCACTCAACAAGGATGAGAATGCCACTGAAGATGGCAGCCAAGCTGAGAGCCGAGAAGGCCAATAAGATAGCATTCAAGAAGGTGGCTGAGTATAAAGAAGATCAGAAGAGCCACTCTACGGATCACTATGAAGAACCAGAAGCTGAACAAGAGAAGATGCAGAACCATGTCTGCATATCATTCAATAAGGGTTCAAGGGCTGCTAAGGGCCAGAAGAAAGTGACCCACAATGAAAAGCCTTAGCAGTCCTATGTGGTGATGGTGCACAGCTGACAGCAAGTGAAGATGAGCTGAACAAACTGAAGATCAGCTTGCACCAAAAAAGAGGTCCAGACTCGAAGCAGAATGCTGAGAACCGAGCCTAGCTGCTAAGTACAAAGATGATCAAGCTTCAAGACATCTTAGTAGCAAAGCACAAACAACAACAACAATTACAACTACAAGTAGCCAGGGCCAAAGGGTCCTTGTCCGGAGGAAATAAATGAGTTCCAAGCCGGAGAGCTTGAAGAGTTCTTAGTGAACTAGAGTTCCAAGCCAAAGGGCTTGAAGAGTTCTTAGTGAACTAAAGGAATTCCAATCCAAAGGGCTTGAAGAGTTCAAAAGTGAACTGAAGTTCCAGGGTTGCTGGCCTTGAAGGGATCTTAGTGATTCAGGGTGCTGCCCATTCCTTAGTGGATTTTCTGCGAGAGTGCAGAAGAGTGGATTAGGAGTTGAGTTGGCTCTGAACCACTTAAAACCCTTTTGTGTCTTTTACATTCTGTCATTTACTTTATGTCTTTACATTATGTACTTAACTGCTATAACTTCTATGTATGTACTAACTACTTACAACTAAACTAACTCCAAGAACAATGTATCAATATTTATCAATATATCAATGAAGGAGAGATTTAACTTATTCCGTTGTGCTTGAAATGATTCTTATGTTTGTCATATGCTAACTTCTTAGCTATACAAAATAAAATGGAAAAAATTTTATAAATTCAAAGGATCTATTCAACACCCCCTTCTAGATCTATTGTGTGCCTACTGGGAACTAACAATATGCACACAATTCAAAGTAATATTTTCTTGAACTGTGTGCTTAGCATGTGCCTTAAGGGCACATGCTAAGAAATTTCATAAGTGATTACTAACATATTATTAATAATATTAATAATAACTAATAAGTAATTACTAATTAATAACTTATTAATAATATTACTTATAACTAATAAAGATGTACTAATACTATTTATGTTAGTAATAATTTTAAAAAAAATAATATTAATTCTTAGCTTAGTTGGTAATCAATGTTTTGTTAGTGTTTGAAGTATGAAATGTTAAGTTCAAATCTTGGGATAATATATATTTTTAGTTCAAAGGTGTTAAATTGACACGATTAACGCCACATGGCACAATACGATTCACAATCCAAATTTTCAGATAGTAAATGATTCGTTTTGCATTGACTAAAAAAAAGACGCAATATCCAAGTAGGCCTATAGTACAAGGGTCACTTTTACATTTCACTCACAAATCTCATGATAAATTTGAATTGCGATTAACGTAAAACTCTAAAATTAAGTATTTACATTTTTTGTGGACATAAATTTGTGGTTATGTACGACAACATGGCTCTAAATTAATTACAGAGAGTAGTAATAACTAATGAGTTCTTATATGCTGACATGATAATTGGAAATAAAAATTAGACACGAGTATTTTATAATTTTACTTATTTATATTTTGACCCCTTCTAATTAGGATTGGGGGGGAGAACCGGTACGATTTGTACCGGTCATTAGTACAGTACAAATTTTAGACCTTTGGATCTTTTAAAACAGATCAGATGGTCACAATTAAACCCTCACCATCTAAGCCTTTTCCCACTTTCCTCACCATGTCAATTCACTCCAGCCCCCACTTTCCTCACCATCCCTGTTTCTTCATTGTTTCTACCTTTTCACACTTCTCTATCTCTCTCTCCTCATTTCCATTACTCTATCTCCTCCTCTTATCCTGCGCACTCCAGTCCTCCGCCGCCACCACCACCCGCCACAACAACCGCCGCGTTCTCCATCAACCATTCTTCCCACAAGATTCCTTCCCCCCATCTCAACCCCCAATCCCATCCCCGCTACCCCCTCCCCTAAAATCCCCTTTTCCACTTCTACCCCCGACCAACAGCCCTTTTTCCCAACCTACTCATCCTCACCACCGCTACCCCCCTCTCCCACCTCCACCACTTCCTCCTCCGTCCCCGCTAACATCTCCTCCCTCTCCCTCCCCAAATCTCCCACAACCAAACCCATCTCCAAAAGGGTCGATTAAAACTGGATCAAGAACATTTTATGAGCCAAAGAATTTTGAGGATGAGAGAGGAGAAACTGGGTCTACTACTACTTCTTCGTATACGCCTTCGGGTTCGGATTCACCGGTAAATCATCCGCCGGCGTGGTCAAAGATTTGGAGGGAAAGATCAAGGTTTTGTTGGCTGATGATGATGGAGACGAGGCGTTTGGGGTAGAGTTTTTGGGGTCAGGGTTTTATTGGGGGAGTGATTGTGTAGGATTTAAGGAGTTGGTCTTTGGATTTTATGGCAGAGAGGTGGTGGTGTGAGGGGTGGGCGATGAAAAGGTTGGTAGCGGAGGCAGTGGTGGCGGAGGAGAGAAAACGAGTGGCAGTGGTGAGGTGGTGGTGGAAATGAAATGGCCAGTGAATTAACTTGGTGAGGAAAGTGAGGACTGGAGTGAGAAAAGGCTGAGATTAAGGGTTTAATTGTGACCATTAGATCTTTTTTAAAAGATCAAACGGCCCAAAATTTGTATTGTACTAATGACCTGTACAATATGTACCGGTTCTCCCCCCAATCCTTCTAATTATCATGTCCGCATTGAATTTTTCGTAATTAATACTAACTCAATAAAAGTGCAATGCTGACATTGCAAGATATCCAGATTTGTGGAACCACCTGCCACGTCACCCAGACAGTCAAAGTAGCTGCAGTCAACACTGGAGAAATCTTAGTAATAAGCTTACATGGTTTTCCTACCCAAAAACATTGCTATTTAATTAGCGAGTCATGCTACTATCAAATAAAATAATCATATAACGCTCACATACTATTGACGTGACAGTATGTGATTTGTTGTTGACATGACCCACTTAACTCAACAACAAATCACATACTGCCACCTAGCCGTATGTGATCTTTATGTTACTTGTTTTATGTGATAGTAGCATCATTCTTAATTAGCAAAGCTAGATGTCCAGAATATCACGTGCTTCTCAGTTCCACAAAGAAATTACTACTCCTGGATTGGTCCCACCTCAATCTTTCTCCCTTGCCGTTAATCATCATCGACAAAACTCCCGGTTTCCTTGAGCTACTGCCTACTGCTGCCTACTACTAGGGTGTGTCTCACCCACCATTGAAAAACTATCACCACGCCACTCGGCACAATCATAGAAGCGTGTTGTCTCGCCTCCATAACCTACTCTATGCTCCCCTCCCTATTAAATCAGAACCCTCTGCTGCAATGGAAGTGCTAATACTATTATTTTTAGATGGGCATGATGAAAATAAAAATTTTAAATTAGCAAAAAATGAGGATTAGTAGTAAGGGACCTCTTAACATGTGTTCTTAGAGCACATGCTAAGCACACAGTTCAATAGAATGTTTATTTGAACTGTGTGCATATTCCCTTGATTTGTGCATTTGCATCAAGTTCAAGGGAATATGCATACAATTCAAAAGAATATTCTCTTGAATTGTGTGCTTAGCATGTGCCCTAAGGGCACATTTAAAGAAATTCCTAATATTAATGCACAACAAGTATGGAAACAATATAATTATTTTGTTTCGAACAATATGGAATTTTAATTTTATTAAAATAGAGTAAAAAATCACATTTATTGAGGAAAAAGCATGACTTTCCACAAGTATTTTTGATATTTTTACGCGATTTCTTCTCACATGAAGGTGTAATTCATCAAAAACACACTTGGTATGTGAAGATGCGTTGTTAGGTGCATATGAAAATATCAGTTCCCCGTGTTTAAATGAAAATAATTAATCTTGATCCCATACTTTTTTCTCATGTTAATATCACCTTATTAAAAAGTCTACAATATTTTTTCATGTTGTTATTGAGTTATAAAATTTAAGTTGTATTTTTAATTTTTTGTGTTTGTATTGTATTATATATAATAGAAAATATAAATTATTTGTTTATGCTAATTAGTTTTTTTAATCTCATTTTTGATGAAACATTGATTAAAAATGTGACAACATTTTCCTTTCTTTATGTCTATATAAATATATAATAAGACAAAACTTCATTTTTTGGTCTTTGGTATATGTCTAAAATTTAACTAGAAGTAAAACACTTTTTATGCTCCTATATAATGTTATGATTAATTTAACTACAACTAAAACTAACTCTCTTTATGATCCTAAAAACTTTAATATTAACTTATTATTTTGCAAAAAAATTATTTTTAAAAAAATTCCCTTATTAACTCAATCATATAATAAATTTTTACTTAAAAAGTCATATTTAGGATTTTAGATTAAGTGTCTACAAAACCTTAATCTCTAAATAACTATATATTAAAAATATTATGAGTACATAATAATTAATATCAAAAATTATATTATATATATATATACATATACATATACATATACATATATATATATATATATATATATTAAAAATATATTAATGATTACTTTAGTTAACAATTCTATTATATATAGGAGACATTTAGTTAATTAATATTATCAACCAATTCTAACTTATATATTAGTTATTAAAATTTAGTCAGCTAACTTTTAAAACTAAAATCATAATGGTAATTCATTATTTTCAATAATTATATTCCTAAAAAATATAAGAAAATAGTATGAGTAAATAAAAATTAATATAACAAATTGTAATGTGTATATTGCAGATTATAGAATTAACGACTAAAATTTAATAAATCACTTTATTTCAGTACCTTTAGTTAATTGATTTTTTTAAAAATCGCGACTTATATATTACTAATTAAAATTTAATTACCTTTTAAAACTAAAATCATGATCATAACATATTATTTTACAACAATTTTATTTCTTATAAAATGTATTTAGTTAATAGTTATACAATAGAATATGATTTAAACACTGTGTTTAGGCTTTTAAGTTTTCGATTAACTTTGAACTCTAATTAAAAATGCATATATGATGAGTGGTTTTATACATACAATTTGGACAGCTTTTTAGGCTTAATTCTTTGTTCACTTTAAGTATTTTTAGTGTCATTTCACTTGTTTTTGTGTTTGTTTTGTAGAAAACAGTTTCGGAGGGTCAAAACATGAAAAAATAGAGTTTAATGACATTTTTGTAAATTCTGGTATTGTTCACCCATCGGGGCAGGGGTTTTCTAGTACAAAAAGCCTGCTGGGGCGGGCTTGTCGGGAAAAAGTGCTGATTTTCAGAAGTTGATTAGGGAAAGGATTCAGAAAAGTTGATTTGGAGAAGGATCATGAAGAGGGATATAATTAAAAGGAAGAGTATCCACAAGGATTAAGGGATTTCATTCCATTAGATTAAATTATATTAGATAAAGCCAAAGTTTAGATTAGAGTTAAAGATTGAAGCAATTGAAGATATGAGATTCAGAATTGGAGAAAGAGAAATTCAGATTTGCATATCTCAATTCTTAACTTCTCTTTACTTCTATCTTTATCTTTCAATGTATAAACAATTTTGGATTTTGGATCTTGATTCAATCATGAACTAATTTCTATTTCGAGATTATAATGGATCTTTTTGCGTAGTTTACTTTTGATATGCTTCCGTGTTAGTCTTATTCATTATTATCAGATCGTCTATTATGGTTTGCATGTGATTAATTGCTTAATTGCCTAGCTATCAATTACCATGATAATCCATATGAAATTGAGAGACGGATTATGGGTTTAGATCTGATCATAATAGCGTGTGTTTGTGACTTCTACATGGCGATGAAAATCATGATTTGTGCCTAGGATAGAGATATACCTATGTACCACATGTAATCTATTGAGAACTTAAGCTTAAACTGTAAGACCTCAACTTTTTATGAATAAGATTTAATTTCCTCTATATATTATTTTAAGTAGTAAGGTGTGAATTTGATAAATGTGATAGTTATGGGTAATATGTGCAAATTTTACAAAGTAAGCAAGTTGTCATAAAATATTCGGAGAATATTCATTTTGTCGGATAATATTCTTTTTGTAGGAGAATATTCGTACGACGGCGCAATCATTGGTGATCCCATAATAGAATAACTGTCGGATGAAGAAAACGACAAAAATAAGTTTTTTAAAAATGGACGGAGGAACTTTCACCGTTAACCGTTGAAATATCCGGTGATAAAAGTACAGTAATACGCGTTGTTGCACAGTAGCACACGGTATTGCACAGTATCTCTGATTATTGATGCTTACGTAAGAAGTCACTCAGTATTTCATTCAATAATTGCTACAGTGATAATTGCATAATATTTTATATTATCAAATCAATAATTGTTACAACATAGTAACTCATATTATTTGCATGATATTATTAGATAGCATTATTGGCAATATTTAGAAAGTTCTGTCAAGGAACTGGATTAGGTTATATAATTGCGCGCCAATAAGGATAAATCCTTATCGGAAAACCCCTCTTTCTTGGGAACGATTTGGTTGTCAATATTATGAGCTTATAATATTAATTGTGACTAATTATTATGTGGTAGATATTTGTGCAATTTTTGTTACAAATGGAGGAATTTAGAATGAGTTATTTGTTGAAAGTTTGACATATTTTCTGTGAAATTATAATTATCTTCTCCGATAAAACATTCATTCAAATATATTATTATAATAGTATATTATAATAGTATAGTTTTTTTAATATAATATTATAATAATTTAATAATATAATACTATATTAACTTTGTCAGATTGTTAAGTTTTTTCAAAACTTCCCGTGCACTTCTTTTTTTCTTAATGAGGGAAATACTTCCTACAAAATTCTTTTATTTCTAAATGTGCGGGCCCTCAACCAATAAGAAAGAAATAAAGAAAAAAAGAAAGTTAGGCGAAGGAAATTGATAGTTAGGCAGGTTAGGCAAAGAAAAAGAAGGAAAGAAAAAAAAAAAGGACGGTTAGTTAGGTAGCTCAGTTTATCTTTTCTTTCGAAGATGCACTATAATAGGGGGGTTACCCCTTCCTCCAAAACACACCAGAAAACATAAGTGCTTCTACTATTATATTGTGAGTATTTTTTTTAGTATAAGAATACTTTGAGTGTAGTTTATAGTGCAAGATTTTTTCAGAATAATATTCGGTACACCAGTCAAAATCTAATTTTCTACTAAGGTAAAAGATGTTATTTTCTTTAATATTCATAAAGAATATTATTTTCTTGCATATTCCATATTATGAAAGTGATATTATTTCATTTCATATTCTTAAATTTAAACTTACTATGAAAAATATTACTTCTATAATTCCTGAAATGATTAGAAATTCTTTGAGTTTAGCTCTTTATCTAATAGCATTTCACCGGAATATTGGTTTGAACTTTTTTTATCAGATTTTAATATTTTCATGTTGGGGTACTATTCATACGATACTATTCATGGGGTACTATTAACGGAGTACTATTCACGATAAAAATTAAATTCTTTTCTGTCCAAATTATTTTTGATATATGAATATCATTCTTGAATTTTGCTCCACAATTGATTATTATGTTGGCAATTTGAACATTCTTGAATTTGGATAAATTAAATTATAAATCTCTAATATTTGTCCTTGATCTCACTTGATTCGTTCTTTATATCAATTTTCATCATCCTCAGTCTTAAATTGTGGTTAAAGTTATCTTTGGCCCGTAGTGCAAATATGAAATGTTGATTGATGAATATCTTTGGCCCGTAGTGTAAAAATGGACAGGTGTTTGGCATGATAATGACCACTGGTGATACAAATGAATATCTTTGGCCCGTAGTGCAAAGATAAATTATTGATTTAAAATATTTATTTATTGATGTTACAGGGATAAAATATTGATGATAGACTTTTAAATCATAGAAGATAGTAGACATCATGCTCTGCTTGACTCTTCTAATGGAATGTTATTTTCGTTGCAGTTTGTAAGACCCCAAATTTTATGAAAAGATTTAATTTTTTTTATATATTATTTTGAAATAGTAAGGTGTTGATTTGATAAATGTGATAAGTTATGGGTGAGATGTCCAAAGTTCACAAAGTAAGCAAGTGGTTATAAAATATTCGTTGTGTTGGAAAATATTCGTTTGATCGAGAAATATTCTTTTTATCGGAGAATATTCGTACGACGACGCAGTCATTGGTGGACCCCACAACGGAATGAATGTCGGATATAGAAAGCGACAAAAATAATTTTTTTATAAAATAACTGCGTAGTTGTTATCGTTAGTACTGTTAAAATATCCGATGATCAAAATACAATAATACGCGGTGTTGCACTGTAGCACACGGTATTGCACAGTATTTCGAATTATTGATTCTTACGTAGGAAGGCACTTACTCAATTATTGTTACAGTAATTACTGTTCAATATTTTATATTATTGATTCAATAATTGCATAATATTTTATTGGTTCAATATTTGCTACGTTGATATTTTATATCAATAAGTGCTACTTTGCTATTTTATATTAGTGATTTAGTAATTGTCATTGTACAGTATTTTAAATTATCAAATCAATAATTCATATTATTTGAATAATATTATTAGATAACATTATTGGCAATGTCTAAGGAAGTTCTGTCTAGGAAATGGGTTGATTAATTGCGCGCCAGTAAGGAGAAATCCTTATCGGAAGGCTCCCTATTTCCTAGGAACGACCTGGTTGTCAATATTGTAGTTCTGTAATATTATTTGTGAATAATTAATTTTTGATATATATGATAAAAAAATATTTATTCAATGTGGATTTTTTTAACGGAGGAATTTTTAGCATGTGACATTGGTTGAAAGTTGATATTTTATCTTTTCTGATAAAATAATTCATTCAAATATGTTATTATAATATTACATTATAGTAGTATGATGTGATTATATAATAGTATAATTTTTATAATTAGAATGATAACATTATTATAGTAAATTCATGGTATAAAAGTTAAATGAGGTGGAAGAGTGCAAATTGAATTTGAATTCTTATGATGTAAGTAATGATGTCATCGAACGATGAGGTAAGCAATGATGTCATCGGAATGATGAGGTAAACAATGATGTCATAGGATCGATGATGTAAGCGATGATGTCATAAATTATGGTGAAAAGACTATTTTACCATTACTTTGCCGAGCCTATAAATAGAAGCTCATTTCTTCATTATTTCTCACCAATTCACTAAAGCTATAGAGAGAGAAAGTATAGAGAGAATAAGAGAGAAAGAAGAAGAGTATTCTGCTATTACACTAGTGCAGTCTCCAAAATTTTAAGGTAAGGGGTATTATTTCTTTCGTATTCATGAAGAGAGTTATTTTCTTTCAATACTCGTAAAGGTTGTTATTCCATTATTTATTATTCTGTTGGAATAATCTGTCTACGCGGACTACCGCATGCATGGTGAAATCCTGTTGTTATTCCATTCTTTATTATTCTGTGGGAATAACTTGTCTACGCGGACTACCGCATGCCTGTTGAATAACCCTTCATATTCAGTTGTTATTAAATTGTGAAAAATAATCTGTCTGAGCGGACTACCGTCTGACGGGTAAAAATCAATTGCAGTTTCGTATATTGTTTCATTTCAGATTCCTAACTCTAAACTTACTACGGTAAGTATTGCTTCTATAATTCCTGAAATGATCAGAAATTCCTTGAGTTTAGTGCTTCATCTAATATCATTTCACGGGAATATTGGTCTGAATTTTCTTGTGAAATTTTTAACTTTTCATGTCGAGTTACTATTTACGGTAAAATTTTTTCTTCCAAATCATCTTTGATTGGATCCAAGTTTTGATCTTCATTCTTGAACTCTGGATAAATTCTCTAATATTTGTCCTTTATCTCACTGGATTCGTTATTCGTATTATTTTTTATCATCCTCAGTCCTAAATGGTGATATAACTGAATATCTTTGGCCTGAAGTACAAAGATGAATGATTGTTTGATGAATATTTTTGGCCTGTAGTGCAAAGATGAATGAGTACCTGATGAATATCTTTGGTTCATAGTGTAAAGATGGACAAGTATTGAGATGAACATGACCAACTGGTGATACAAATGAATATCTTTGGCCTGTAGTGCAAAAGATGATTATTTGATTCGAGATGTATATTCATTGATGTTACA
The DNA here is from genome assembly GCA_020205555.1 of Panax stipuleanatus. Lineage (NCBI taxonomy): Eukaryota > Viridiplantae > Streptophyta > Magnoliopsida > Apiales > Araliaceae > Panax > Panax stipuleanatus. The sequence goes on from CM035118.1 coordinate 128,130,715, forward strand.
GGGATAAAATATTAATGATGGACTTTTAAATCAAAGAAGATAGTAGACATCATTCTCTACTTAACTCTTCTAATGAATTGTTATTTTCGCTGCGAATATTGATCTAAAATGTGTTGTCTATAATATTTTATCTGATTTATTGAAGGCTAACGATAATTTATTTTTCATTATCTTAGTCATAATATTCTTTACCGGGCTAGTTGAGCTCACCCTTTTTCTTCCATTGTTCTCTTCAGAAAATGAGAATATCGTGGGTACTAGTCGGAGAATAGGAGTGATGGTCCGAGTTAGAGCTGTAGAAGTCTTCACTATTTTTTAAAAAAATAGTGTGATAATAAATGTAATGAGGAATTAGTTTGAATGTTTATATTTTCTACATGTCTGTATTGACACTCACAGTTGTGTGGTCGTATTTTACACGACCGTTTGATATGAAAGATTGTATTTGGATTCTTTACCATGTATTTGGCGACTCAGAATGGGTTGAGTATTGAACCTATTTTGGGGGCGTCACACAGTTGTTGATCTAAAACTTATTATCCATTATATTTTATCTGATTTGTTATTGTTAAAGGCTAAAGATAATTTATTCTTCATTATCTTGGTCATAATATTATTTACTGTACTAGTTGAGCACACCCTTTTCTTTGATTGTTCTCTTCAGAAAATGAAAATATAGCCGAGACTAGCCGGAGAATGAAGTGATGGTCCGAGATCGTGGTATAGTAGTCCTCACTATTTTGTAAAATAGTGTGACAATAATTATAATGAGGACTGAATTTGGGCGTTGATATTTTCGTATTATATACGACATAATATCTGTATTGAAACTCACAGTTTGTGTGGTCGTATTTTGTACGACAGTTTTATATAAAAAGATTTGTATTTGAATTCTGTACCATATATTTGGCGACTCAGAATGAGTTGTGTGGACTTATTTTCGGGACGTCACATAAACCCTCATTAATTGTAATTCACAAAGAGATATAGTGAGTTAGTTAATTATGATATTCATCTTAATTATATCATCTGTGGATTTAAGTTGATATGGGTATGGTGCATCGAGAGATGGTCATATTTTACTTTCGTATTCTTGATTAACAATCCGAGATAATTAATTTGATTTAACGGGAAGTTTATTGATTTAAATGAAACAATAAGTGAAATTGTAGTCACAAGTCTTCATATTCTAGTTTTATTCTAGGAGTAGTTAGAATTAGTTTAATTACATATTGTTAATTCAAAATACTAAATCATTCGTTAAAATAAGATTAAGTTGGTTACGTGTTTGTACTTGATGATTTTTATTAAATAATTTCTCGTAGGAACGATACTCTACTTTCACTTTATTATTTGTAGACCGTGTATACTTGCACGCATATATTGATTGTGAAAACGACCAACAATATATAAATACGAAAGATATTTGTAAAAACTAAATATTAAATTAAAAATAACAAAAGAATCATATTAATAACACTTAATTGTGAGTATTCGACAATTGTATGTTATCTGTAGACCGTAGTCATTTGTTTTTAAGCAAAATTTGTAGTCATTCTAATAATAGCAGTAAGTCGATTTAAAAATTTTAAATATATATTTTATAATCACTATATAAAATAAATAAAAATAAAAAATAATTTTATTTAAAAAACAATCAGCCCGAGACACTTAACTAGTTTATTATTAAATTTAAAGATAAAAAAGCCCTCACATCATTTTCTTTTTTCTTTTTCCTCCCGTTTAAAATTAGGGGAGTAAATGAACCGAGTTAAGTTGAGTATTGAGTTACTCTAATTTGGCTCACAAAATTTATTGAATATGAAATAAGGTTTGATTAAGGCTCATTTAGCTACCGAGTCGATCACGATCTCGAATCGAGCCCGAGCAGTTTGAATTTTTCAAACAAATATGATCTGAGTATCAATAGAAAATTACAATTACAATTTAAAGATATTCGATAATTTATGAAACTTTAAAATTTACTCATATTTGAATTATTTATATTTCGAATGAGTTGGAATTCAATTTTTAGTCGAGTCCGTACGAATCTAACCAGAATTATTTTGGTTCATTTTAGGGTGTTATTTAAAAAATAATGCTATTATTACATAAATTTTTTTACATAACTTTCATATATATATATATATATTTTGAGGGTTCTGTATGTCAGACAAGGATTCATAATACCTATCTGTGTGTAGACGAGAGTTATGCGAAAAATTTAATGTGATAGTAGGATTGCTCTTATTTTAAAACCGATAACATAGTGCCAGTTCAGTCTGTCCATTGTCGCACTTCGAGACTTGAGAGTTTCCTTCCTCTGCTCGGTTTTCCACAAATTCCTCCAAACGGAAAACCCCCATCACCACCTTCAAAAGCCCACCTTGAGATTCGTGCCAAATCGCCACCACCAACGGCTCCGATCACCCCACTCCTTCCGCAAACTTCCACAACCTGAGACAACTTGACTGACTGCACACACATAGAAGAAAGAACAAATACCATTCTCAATTATTTCTTCTCGTACTCCTCATTTTCTCTCTCCATTTTCACACACAAAATTTTAGGAGCGAGAAAATGAACACCACCATGAACATGGAGGAGAGGCCGGAGACGGAGCTAATTTCGATTCCGGCGACCCCACGAGCTTCCACACCGGAAATACTAACGCCGTCGGGGCAGAGGTCGCCGCGGCTGGGGACGTCAAAAGAGGGGAAATCGTCGTCGGCGTGGACGCCGACGTCGTTTATTTCGCCGAGGTTTTTGAGTCCAATTGGGACGCCGATGAAAAGGGTGCTGATTAATATGAAAGGGTATTTGGAAGAAATGGGTCACTTAACTAAGCTGAATCCTCAAGATGCTTGGCTTCCGATTACGGAGTCCCGGAATGGGAATGCCCATTACGCCGCTTTTCATAATCTCAACGCCGGCGTTGGGTTTCAGGCCTTAGTCATCCCTGTCGCATTCTCTTTCCTCGGCTGGTAAGTTTTTGTTTTTTTGTTGTTGGTAATTTATAAGTAATTCTTCAGTTGATTGTCAAGTGTTATTGATTTTTTTGGAGAACAGTGTTATTGTGTCATATGAAATTAATTGAATCTAATGAAAATATACTAAAAATATTGAAATGGAAATATGGTGTTATTGTGTTAGACATGGAAATATTGAAATCATTAATGGTATGTTTGGAACTTGAAGAACTTAACACTATATTTGTTTCTGAGTTGGGAATCTTAAATTATATATTTTAAGAAAATAAAACAACATAAAATTACTGACTTCATAAAAACTTTATATTTTACCACCCATTAGTAATTTTATTTTGCTATGTTTTTATGTGTGGTATAATAGGGATTATAAAATATTTGCTTAATGTTATTTATTTTCTATTCAAATCTGTCCATTTCTTCAACGGAAAACTTTGATTAGACAAATGGACAATGTTTTGGTCCTTTTTTATTTTCCCTCACTAAAAACTCAAAAACTAGAGAATTTGACACTAAACTTAATATTTTTTTTTAGTTCATTTTATAACTCAGAAACACCGTGTGAGAGGGAAAAGGAAGGAAAAAGAAAAGCAAATGAGTTGTAAAAATTAACAAAATTTCCCTTTAATTTAGCCAAAAAAAAAAAATTAATTGAAGCTTGTATGACCATTTAATGCACCATATTTTAACATTGTTTTTTAGTTATATTAATTTTTTTAGAAATATAACTAATTAAATTTACTTTGGTTTTAATTTTCTTTTTTTTTTTATATATCTTTTACCTGCATGTTTCCAAATGCAGCCTAATTCCGATCATGTATTTTTGGAAGTTTCTTCATAATCTCTACTTGCATTGCCTTGAATTCTTCCTGTACCGTGTCTGTTAACAAGTGCTAGTACTGATATCTCTAATTTTGATTAAAGCTGATCCGATGTGGGTCTACCAGGTAGATATTTTTCGATCCTGTTTACTTTTTAAATATTACATGCAATTTTGACTGACTGGAAGGAAGAACTGTTTTTGAAAACAAAATCATTGGATATATAATAGTAATTTCTGTCTTTCTTTCAGCTTTTGCTTTTTCAGATTATTTTAGTTATATCATGAAATTGCAAGCCTTTTAAGATTGGGACCTCTGCTTATTTCTTTAACTGAACTATGGCAGTTGGCACTTGCTTTATGCTTGATGATTCTTGATTTTGCTTTTGGGTATCAATAATTACATTTCTGAATGAGTTATGAAATCATTCTTAACATTACATGCTTGGGATGGAGGAAGAATCCAAAGCATCCTTTTGATACTCTCGTCTGCCGAAAATGAGAGTTCTATTTAACTTTTTTTCCTTTTTAACGTATTAAGGCTGTCTAAGAAATTAGGACTTTTTGTTTTTTTTCCCTTTCAACATTATATTTTAGGACTAAATTTTTTTTATTGGCAGGCAGACCTTATATTAGAAGAAAAGGTCAACTTGATAAGTAGGACTTTGAGCAATACATTGGATAATTGAGCAACCTATTATTGTTTCTGTTTGTAAAAATTGAACAAGGAATATTGTCTATAAATCTTGGTACACCAGAGTTGAAATATATATAGGAAATTAATATGTCAATGTTACTACTTGGTACTATATCCTTAAGACAATTATGTCCTCCTTATTGGTGCTTAGAGTTACCAAATAACACACACAACGAACCAAATCAAATGTTCTGAACTCTCTCTCCTTCATACTATGAATGCTAGAAGAAATGAAGACTAGAATGAAATGAATTGAATGAATGCTGAATGAATTTCGAATGATCCAAATGGCTGCCCCCTATATGGAATTTATAAGAGGGTTTAGTGACCCTTAAGATGGGTAACAACCCTTGCAAACCGAATGGACACAAATGAGTAGATGTGGCTGAACAGAAAAATTAAATGCTGGTATTGAGCTATTCATATCTCATGATTTCAGATAATAATCCTTGAGCTGTTTGACACATAAATGCTCTAATCTCTTGGTTTCCCTACAATTTAAATCTAGTCGCCTAATCTTTGGCACTGCATAATACTAATCTTAAGCACACAACTTTTTCGCCAATAATTTCATATTCAATTTATGTAGAGTAACAGTATGGTGCTTGTGGTATATAATATCGCGAGTTAATATCTACTTTCTGATAGTTCACCTAATAAATAGATTACATCATCAAAGAATTTCTCGATCAAGTACAGGGAAAAAATTTAAATTACTTGATATTTGTGCTGTTTTACAACACTGAAGCGCATCATGAGTTTTATTTTGTAAATACTTGAAGTTCATCATTGTATCCACTAGGGAACAAAGAAAATTAGCTTACTTGACTCTGCTTGTATTCTTCAATTATCTAACCACTCCATGGATTAAGAATAATACTTTTCATCATGTCATATTCCGTCTATTTTACTTGCCATATTCACCTCTTTGTTATTCTTCAATGGACTACAGGAGTTGGGGAATAATTTCACTAACCCTAGCCTACATATGGCAACTGTACACATTATGGATTCTTGTTCAGCTACATGAAGCAGTTCCTGGGAAGAGGTACAACAGATATGTGGAACTTGCCCAAGCAGCATTTGGTACTACCCTCCTTCAAGTACTTTGCCCAATAAACTTTGTAACCATAATGTATAACATGTGAGTAGTTATTTGCCCACCCAACCCAGCCCATTTGTTAATATCTGACATTTTGTGTTTTTTTAAAATTGAAAATCTGAGACATATCTGACATGCCCTTGCTGTTTAATCCAATTAATAATGCAAACTTAATTCAAATTAGAAAACTGTTAAACTGGTTCGCATTAGCAAAGTTCAATGATTTGGTTCTTCACTTACGATATGTGGTTCTAAATGGTACATTATACTCTATTAATTTCTTTTTCAGGGGAAAGATTAGGTGTATGGCTTGCTCTCTTCCCAACTGTTTACTTATCAGCAGGGACTGCAACAGCTTTGATTCTTATTGGAGGAGAGACCATGAAACTGTTCTTCCAGATTGTTTGTGGCCCTCTTTGTTCATCAAATCCTCTAACAACAGTTGAGTGGTATCTGGTGTTTACGTCCTTGTGCATTGTATTATCCCAGCTTCCGAACCTCAACTCAATTGCCGGACTCTCTCTCATAGGGGCAGTCACCGCCATTACCTACTCCACTATGGTGTGGGTTCTCTCCGTAAGCCAACAGAGGCCACCATCAATCTCTTATGAACCTCTTTCACTGCATACCTTTTCTGCTTCTCTTTTTTCTGTTCTCAATGCACTTGGTATAGTAGCATTTGCGTTCAGGGGCCATAATTTAGCCCTAGAGATTCAGGTATGTATTTTAAACCTCTCTTTCTCTGTCTCCGGTCAGAATATACATTTGTTTTTCGCTGAAAAGAATTGTATGCGGCGTCTTACAGTCAACAATGCCGTCAACCTTCAAGCATCCTGCTCATGTGCCAATGTGGAGAGGAGCCAAGGTCGCATATTTCTTCATTGCTACGTGCCTGTTCCCAGTTGCCATTGGAGGTTTTTGGGCGTATGGAAACCTTGTAAGTATGCGGGCTAGATAACCTTTATTCTTGCCAATTACATGCTCCGGATGAGTGAAGAATAATAAAACGAAAAAAAAAAGTGAAAGAAATCATGAAGAGTATTTCAAACTGATATTTGTAGTCCCTAATATTTGGTTATATGCCACCCCTCATCGAACTTTAGCTTCATTCACATTTTCAAGGATTGAATTTGGAATTGTCTTCTTTTACTGTAGATGCCTTCTGGAGGGATGCTGAATGCAATATTTGCATTTCACAGCCACGACATCTCGAGAGCACTCCTTGCACTAACATTTCTTCTAGTTGTGTTCAACTGCTTGAGTAGTTTCCAGATATACTCCATGCCCGTTTTCGACAGTTTTGAAGCTGGCTACACCAGCCGTACAAACCGTCCTTGCTCAGTCTGGGTCCGATCTGGTTTCAGAGTCTTCTACGGATTCATCTCCTTCTTCATTGGGGTGGCACTCCCTTTCCTATCCAGTCTTGCTGGTTTGCTAGGAGGACTCACGCTACCAGTAACCTTTGCTTACCCTTGCTTCATGTGGGTTCTTATAAAAAGGCCAACCAAGTTCAGCTTCAACTGGTATTTTAACTGGACCCTCGGTTGGTTGGGTATTGCTTTTAGCTTGGCCTTTTCAATGGGTGGAATTTGGAGCATGGTGAACAGCGGTCTTAAGCTTAAATTCTTTAAGCCCCCCAATTAAGATATAGAGTGAAATTATGTATTTCTTGTATTATGGTTCTGGCTTACACTTACTCTGGACGCTGCAAGTGTACCTAAAATGTTGTGTTATATTAATATAACCAACATAGCTTGCTGAGGGCAATTTTTCGGGCGCTTTTCGATTGCTTCTGTGTGGGCTAATCTTGTTCATTGCTGCTCTTAATCACTGAGGAAAGAACAAGGGCCCAAATATTGTTAGATTCGAGTGATGGTTTATTTCTTTGATTGTTTTTATCAAGATTGGTTTTGTTTTCTTTAGGTGATTTGTGATGCATATATATTGAAATTTTAGTTCCATATTTCTATGTTATAGCATGAGACATAATTGCTTGGTTAGTGGGTCTCCGCAGAAATATTTCTATTGACTTGAGGCTAGTTTGGTTGCCATTTGCCATATTGGAAGCTAAATTTAGTGATGTTGTAGGAGTTTTTGGAGTAATGCTAAGACTTGGATCGAGCTTATTGAGCTCTCCACCTTGTAGTTGTTGTGTTTATCAAAACTCAAATCATGATTTCACGTGCTATTCAAGTAGTTGGGAGGAGGTGTAGACTAAGCGAATTTTGTTATCGGTGAAGTCTTATTTGAAAAGTGATTGTAAAGCTATGATTAAATTTGTTCTTGAAGTGGAGGACTAGTAATTTGAAGATTCGCAAAGTGGGAAAAGATAGAGGGAGGGGGAGCACCATCTTATTCTCTTTGTGAGAACTTCCGTCTGCGTGCATGGAGTAGTTGTATTGTTGCTAGTAAGTGCGACTATGTGAGTTGACAAGAATACACTGACACTTAGGGGCGGAGACACACTTGGACTGGGGTGGGCTGTAACCCGGGTGAAATTTTTGACAAATATTTAGTATTTATATATCTTCAATAGCTCAGCCCAATACTGAATACATATTACCCAAGTAACCCAACAAATAGAGAGCCCAAATGATCAAATCCAAATGGTATGTCGATGGTCCACCAGCTCCAATTGTTGTATTGCAGCCTTGCAACGCGTCCTCCACCAGCTCCCATTGTTGTTGCCTTGCAACGCTTACTCAGAACTCAGAAGCAAGGTTTGCCGACGACGTCCGAGAGTGGATCATTTGAAGGTAATTTCTGAATTTGACTTTATTTTTAGATTTTGACTTTAGAGAATTTCAATTTGAACTTTGAAAGTAATTTCTGAATTTTTAGGTTTTGGGGATTTTCAATTTGAATAAGTCACAATAGAAAGTCAAGGAAGCAAGAGAGAAAAAACGTTGTTTTCTTTCTTTAAATCAAGAGAAAGTGCAACAATTAGTGAAGGGCATTTTCCATCTAATGTTGATACTTGGTAGCCTAGGACGAAAAAAATTTCCGACTCCGCTCTTGCCGACACTGGATGGAAGAAGCATTCGAAACGGGCTCGGGCAAAGCTTCTATGATAGCTTTCCCTCATGTAGTTGAAGTGGAGGACCAGTAATTCTATAGTGAATGTTGCGGGCCCTCATAAGAATAATCAGGTGGGGTCTTGGATCAGTTATTTAAACGGATCAGATTATCATGAAGTTAAATTTCGTGATAAATTGGTCAATTGATTAATAAAATGCTGACATACAAATAAAAAGATCACATTTCAACTTACGTGTCGATATTATATTAGTCAATTGACCAAAATTAACTTCATGCTAACGACTCCCCATTTAAACTGACTATGACTACTTCAAGCTTGAAGAATTCCCAAAGGCCCTACCTCTTATAGTAAGTAAGTATTGGTGAGAGGGAAAGAGCGCCACCTGTCACTATCTAAATGACTAAACAAATAGTAAGTAACCAATCTTCTCAATTGTCTTTTTTGCAAAAAAATCTTCTCATTTGTCTTGAATGAATTTATTTCTATGAAAGAATAAAATATATTGTGAGCCTTTCCTGCACAGCTGAAGTGGAGGGTGAAGAAGGTATTTTTATTATTTATTCATTCCTACTTTTTTTTATGCGTACATAAGAATGTTGTATTCAACCTAGAATACAATCATGAAAATTAAAGTACTAAATTGCATATTACCCCCTTATTGAAAACTAAAATCTCGCCTTATTTCGCTATTGGTCACCCACGAGTATTTAGTCTTGTAAGGTTGTCCAGAACAGCGCCCTCAACCTAAATTTTTCATGATAATTTTATAATTCCGAGGTGAATTAAGGTTCCCATATTGCATTTCAATAAGGAGGGGTATCCTACACAGCGTTATGCACAATTTTATAAAATATTTAGATTAATTTGTCACCGACCGTCGAATAATTCAACATTTAGATGCAGCACGTAAAAATTTTGTGTCTTGTGTATAATTGTGTATTTCGATTTCTCTTTATTATTGTTTTTGTTGCATAATTATTCTCTAACAAGTCCCACCTCATGATAACGTTTTTCATGATTATGTTAGGCATGCTGACATCAATAAAACACAAATAAGGAGTGGAGTGCATGCACTTCCACTTTCTGTTCCATTTGTATAAATATAGATCACATAAATATAGATCACATAATATTTACATACACACATATGTATATTGTGAGTCTCGCTTGACATGTGGAGCCCACAAATATATATGTGTGTGTATGTGAATATTATGTGATCTATATTTATGTGATAGTAGCATTATTTATAAATACAATGCTAGTAGTTGTGTTTGGTGAAGGAACTGCAGATTGAAGCAAGAAACTATTCAACCATGTTTGATGGATCTGAAGATAGTATTCCACTTTAATGTGATATAAGTAAGAAGTATCATGTGCATGTTTGACTTGATAAAGACCAGCATTCTCTCTATCCACTATTTTGCCATTTCTCCTCCAATATCTGTTTGGTGTCATAATAATATCCTTCTCAATACTGACTGAATATTGATTTCCAACTTGCCCACTTTGGTTTTGTTCTACTCATGACCCAAAAACAGAATACATGGAATTTACAAAGTGAAATCCCAGTTGGCCAAAGTGTTATAAAAAGTGCAAACTAGTAACATAGCACAATTATAATATATTAAGTAAAAACAAAACTCAACTAAAATACATTTAAAAGTATATATGTATAGGGCAATTGCAAAAGTCTTAATAATTCACATTAATTTTTACGTCAATAGATTACGCGCTTGTTTGTTGTTAACGTCAAGATTCGTCCACGCGCTCCAATCAATAAAGCGCGTCAAATCCTGCACTGAAACGAGATTACAGGCTTGGGCCGCCGGGTTTCTCTAAGATGTATCTATAGTGCATTAACTATCCATAAATTCTTCTTATACACCTTTAACAAACCTTAATACCCCTAAGAATGGTCAAAAAATAAATAGGGTTCTTATTTTTGGCCACATAGAGTAATCATTGACAGGGTTAGAATAAAACAAAGATTAAAAGGTGTTTTAAGGGGCAGTTGATGTGCTATTAACTAGCCCATAAATCAAGGTCATTTGATTCTTTTTTAAAGGCAAGTAACAAATTAAAGTGGAATGGAACATTCATGGATTAGATGGTGGTTGAATACGTACTACGTGGGTTTCAAAATTAGAGATATGTAATTTTTAAGGTTAAATAATTGCATATTTAATTTCAAAAAGTTTAGAATAAAAATAGTTTTTATTATATACTATCCAATTATAATAATTATATTAATTAAAATTAAATATATTCAGATCAATTTAAAATTTAATATGCCGTTATTTAATTATACCTCTAATTTTAAAACAGAGAGATCAGGAAGATAATAGTATCATTATTTTGGTAAAACAGGGAATAGGAATCATTATATGAATAAACGGGAAGTGATTAGCATGTAATTTATTTTGAGGTAAGTTGGTCAATTGGTCGATAAAATACTGACACGCAGACAAAATTATATGTGTATCAATATCTATTAGCTAATTGTCTAACTTACCAAAAAAAAATAATTTTATACTAACCGATCGGAATAAATGGTGAATCCATCACATCGTTCCATATAGTCGGTGGAATGTCACCCCCATAATAATCTTCTTTGTGATAAGAATGAAGCATCAGTGTGAACAAGATCATTTGGTTCATCTGATTATCAATGGAAATTGCTAATGATGTTATTTTGTTGGAATGTAATGATAACCTGCCATAATTTCTTAAATTTTTAAACATGTAGTTGAACCATAAGAATAAGGCTACTATCACATAAAACAAATAACATAATTCACATACTGCGAGGTGACAGTATATGATTTGTTATTGAGTTAAGTGAGTCATGTCAACAACAAATTACATACTGTCACATCAGCAATATGTAAGCGTTATGTGATTATTTTATGTGATAGTAACATGACTCGAACCATAAAGATTTTTCTTTTTTATTACGCAAGGTGACATATTCACGTGTAGTTTATGATATTTATAATTATAAAAATTATAAAAAAAATTCACTTATTACATTTTTTTAAAAAAAAAATATTATTAATATTTATCCAAGTAACTAATAATCTAAAAATCCGTAAACATTCGCAATATATATCATTTTCCTTATTAGATCACTTTCTAAAAGTCAATTTGAGACATTTTTAAATTTAAAGCTGACAATATTCATCTAAATTTTCAAAACAATAAATCTTACAGCGAGTAATACTTTTTAGATAGTTTATGATATTTATAATTGTATTAGCATAAACTTAATACATTAATTTCAATTTTGAATTTAAAAATATTTAAAATTAACTTTTTAAAATTCAATATTGAGTATAATTTTATTATAGACATAATTCCAATTACATTGCAATTAAACAAAACAAACTATAAATATATAATATCACATCAACCTAATAAGCAAAACACATTCAAGCTTCAAGAAATTAATAATTACTACAAAGTTCAAGTTCATAGCAGATTCTGAAGCCACAAATTGTGAGATTTGGCGTTTTATCAATTTAATTTATGTTTCAAGTATTTGTTATATATTGACTTATTGATATTTATCATTACCACTAATGTATATGGCTTGATGGTTGGAATTGGTAATATACGGAAGTGGTTAGCATGAAGTTAATTTTAATCAATTGACTAATACAATATCGATAAATAAATCGAAAGATGATCTCTATTTATGTATCAGTACTGTATTGATCAATTGACTAATATACCATAAAATTAATTGCATGATAACCTAATCCGAAATATAACAACCTCTCATCTCCATTTCCTTTCATAAAAAAACAAACAAGGAATAGTAGCAACATTTTAGGCTTCAACTACTACCAACTCTAGTCTTATTTCCACTTCTTCCACTCATTACACCTAGTAGTAGTAGGAGACCTAGCAAGTGGCAACATAGTATATTAGGTCATGTTTGGGTACCCCACCATCTCTTTCATACCTAAGCCCATTCATTCACACCACTTGCATTCAAAATCAAACACTAATATGAGCAAACAAACAAATTCAAAATTTCTATAACCCCATCATTCAATGTATGCAAAAACTAGAAAAAGTTGGAACTTTTCAGCAATGGTTTACAATCAAACATTCTCATATAGGTTAATTGTTGGGTAGGCATAGAGGAGAGAAAATGAAAAAAAAAAAGGGGGAAAATTTATATAATATTAAATACCCAAGTATTAAAAAAATATAAAGAATCAAAAATCACACATCACTGTTGCATTTCATCAATTAATTTTTAAAAACTGATATTTTTACATAATTTTTTTAATATTTGGACATAAAAACCTTCGCTATAAATCATATAACGACGATTTTTACAATCGCTATACATATTTTTCATATGAAAATATCAAAAAATTATATAGAAATATCAATTTTCTTAATGATACTGTAATAGCAATTCACATTTGACATAAAATAAATAAATATTTTCCTTTGAATAATGCTGCATGGGAAAAGCTAGTTGCATAGCAAAACTCCAAAAAACAGGATCAGCCTTTTTGTTTCCATTTGATTCAGTCTGTCTAAAAAAAAACAGACGCAAAGCATGTACAAAAATCATCTGAACAAAGAAACCCAAGGAGAGACAAAATATGCAGCTTCTTAAATTTCTCCCCATTTTGAAAAATATATGGTCCATCAAAAAAGGGTAATAACACACCACAAACAAAGCCCCCTAACATAGTATATGGATTATATATAGACTGTATTTTTCATATTATATATATATATATAGAGAGAGAGAGAGAGAGAGAGAGACAACAAGAACTACTAACATTTTACCCAAAACAAACCCTTTCTTTTTCCATATGCATTAAATTACTAGTTGACACCATTGCCTGGAGTGGAAATAGCAAGATCCGGCCAGCCAAAGCAATCCCCATCACCCAACCCACCTTCAACACCTCCTACTTGCCACGTGCTGCAACCAGGTGCACCACCGCCAGAAACAACCATCCCACCACCACTGCAGCCACCTTCACCGCCACCGCCATTTCCTCCACCTGCTTCCTCCATGGGCCAATCCCATGGGCCTAGACCAAACCCCATTCCACGAATACCCGACCCGAGACCCAACCCAAACCCACCAAAAGACCCGAACACGGGCGCTTGCTGAGTGGCCAGCAAAGAACTAAAACCCCCAGAAACGGCCTGATTCAGATTCAGATTACTCATTTCATGCCTCATTTCGGGTTTGGATCCGGGCACCTCTGAAACCGGGTCGGCAGGAATTGGGTCATAGGTCAGAGTTGAAGAGGAAGAAGACGAAGCGGCTGCGGTGGCCGCGGAGCGAGAGCGCTTGAGAGCGGAGGACTTACGGGTGCCACCGCCAACGGGGACGTTACGGAGGGTGCCGCCGCGGGTCCAATACCGGCGGCAGGACTTACAGAAGTAGCGCGGCTGAGAGAGATTGTAGTTGTTGTAGTAGCAGAACTTGGTGTTGGATGATTGGCAGCGTGGACAAGGTAGTTGCTCCAGCTCCGGCGGTTTTGTTCCCCCTTGTAGGTAAGTTTTGGCCGCCGGTCGTTTCTCGCCGGACTCCGATGACATTATGGGGGTCTGTATGGTTTGGTTTTCAGATGAATGAAAAATGAGTTTGGTTTGCTTTAGGATAGGGACAAAGATATTGGGTCAGTGAGATAATGGTTTGCACTGAGTGACAGAATAGGGGATGTTTCGGAAGTAGAGAGGGGTTTTTATAGAGAGAGAGAGAGAGAGAGACAGAGTAGAGTAGTTTTAGAGAGAGAAAATATTGATACCTTCTTATCTGCGGAAGAAATTCAGCTGCGACGCAGTTCAAGACTAGGGGCTGCAGATAGACAAAACTAATACAACTAGATAATCTTGTCAAAATTTGACAGAATTGATATTTCAATAAATAAATTTTTTTATAAACAGTAGGTGACATTCGTGAAGATTTAATGAAATTATCAAATTTATTTATAAAAATATTAATTCTTATTTTATATTTATGTTTTTTTTGTCGCTGATATTGTTTGAAAAAAATAAATATACACAATTTTGTACATGCGTTAAAATTTGATTTAGTTTAATATTATTGGTCAAATTAACTAATTTTAAAATTAAAAATTAAGAATATTTATTTATATTTTTAAACTTATGAAAATTAGAGTTGATAATAAATTTGACATAATTTTTTTGGTTATCGTTTCTCCACGTATATTTTTAAAAAAATAGTATAAATTTTAATTATAAAAATAGGTATTTTGACCCATTTTTACTGGATAGAAGGAATAATTATTTACCAACAATTGATATTTTGAGTGATATTCGTTGATATGATAACAATTAATTATGAATTTTTCCTCTCTATTTTTTTCCTCTCTAGTTAAGAATTCTAGACTCCATCTTAGATATTGGGGAGAGTTCTCTTTTGGAGGGGGGAGACTTCTCTTTTGGAGATACTATCTCTTATATTTTCCTAATTTTGATTTAATAAATTATTTTTCCTTTTTTTAGAGTTTGTTTTTCCTTTTTATGGGATTTATTTTCTCTGTGAGATAATTGATTTTTTTTCTCTCTTTTATAAGTAGATTTCATTATCATCTATTGGGAGATTTGTTTTCTCCGTTTGAGAGATTTTATTTTCTCCATTAGAGATATGTTTTTTGTCTGTGAGACTTTTTTCGATACATAAATTATTGAAGATAGATTATTCAAATTTGAATGTGGTTGTTTCATAGCGACTTGTTCTTCCGTTGCCCATGCAAAAGAACGGTTTGGATTTGCGTATTTAATAATTATTTTGGATATATTACTACATTTTAGTTTATTTGGTGTTCACTAGCGATGTTTCTACGGTTGGTCTTTTTTCCTGATTATCTGCTATTTTATTTGAAATAATTACTTTTTTAGTTCGTTTAACTATAATCATTTCATCTTTTGTAACAAATTACAGTTTTAATATATTTTAGTCTTTTGAGCTGTTTGATAACAAAAATATGAATATGATGATATTATTTTTGTGTTATGTCAATATTAAGGCTTAAATATAAATATCTACTATAAACTATTAACTTTTTTTCACTTCCGTGATCGAATCTTTCAATTTTTTCAATCAGGTCATTAAATTATCAATTTTGTTCACTTTCATTCAATTGAACTTGTCATGTCATAAATTAATAATGCGGTCCCGCTGACTAGGTTAATAAATATCTATATGTAATTAAAAATTATGCTTAAATATAAATTACTACCCACAACTATTGATCTTTTTTCACTTTGGTGATCAATCTTTCAATTTTTTCAATCAGGTGATTAAACTATTGTTGTCACAACATAAATTAATGATGTAACTTTAACACCTAGGATGTGATTGATTTTATAATTAGTTTAAATTATTTTATTAAAACTAAATAGGCATAAATGTAATATTATATTATAATTTAACAACAAAAAATAAAAATAATTTTAAAATAAAACATTTACTTAAGAGATTCTTTTTTATTTGAAAAAAATAACTAAGTAATAATTATGAAAAATATTACTTATCACTATCATTAAAACTTAAATTTTCAAACAAAACAGAAGGGAAAAAATTATTTGAACTAATTATTAGATATCATCCTTCTTACAACTATCATTAACTATTTTTTTCGCACAAAATAAAAAATGGTATTAAATTATTATAATAAAATTTACACATAATTACTTTCCATATACTTGAGCTCATGGCCGGTCCTGAGAGAGTGCAAAAGGGACGACCGCACAAGGCCCCTAAATTCGGAG
Source organism: Panax stipuleanatus (assembly GCA_020205555.1). Lineage (NCBI taxonomy): Eukaryota > Viridiplantae > Streptophyta > Magnoliopsida > Apiales > Araliaceae > Panax > Panax stipuleanatus. Next base: position 128,147,143 of record CM035118.1, read on the forward strand.
AGCCCCCAATTTTTTTTTTGTCTATATGTAAAAAATTGATTATGGAAGTTTGATTGATGATTTTGCACCAAAAAATGCAAGAATGATGCTAGTAATCGTGTGAAGTTTATTGTCCATTTAAGTTTTAGCTACCTTTTCTTTTTAATTGATAATTTATTAAAGTTTTAGTTATATTTTCTTTCTAATTGATAATTTTGTTACTCGATGTTGACATTTATTATTTTAATTAATGATGAATTTTGATATAAATTGTACTTTATATATTGGTGCTGATAAAAAAATTAGTATTTTTATATACGAGAGGGCTCCTATTTTTTCCTCGCACAGGGACTCCAAATTCTTAGGACCGGCCCTGCTTGAGCTCTTAGTTAATGAAGAAAACCAATTAAAAATTAGTAATTAAAAAATAAATAACTCTCACCATTTTGTCTCTGTGAACCCATCATCTTCAACTTCAATTGAATTAAAGTAGAAAAAAATTAAAAGATTGATCACCAAAGTGAAAAAAGGTCAATAGTTCATAGTAGTAATTTATATTTAAGCCTAGCCTAATAGACAATATTAGCCTAGTTAGATCAGTCACGTTATCAATTTATGACGTGTCAGGTTCAATTGAACGAGAATAAAAAATTTTTTGATAGTTTAATTACCTGATTGAAAAAAATTGAAAGGTTGATTACTGAAGTGGAAGAAGGTTAATAATTTAGGATAATTATTATATTTAAGCCCAATATTAATATTTTTTATTATCATTAATATTATAGACTAAAAATAATATAAAATCAAAGTAAATATACAACACTATTGTATTACTATATTACATTTAATATTTTGCACGGCACTTAAACAACATTATGTTTTCTTTAAAAATATCAGCTGTTTCTTTATTTATTTATTTTAAATGTAGAAATTTAAATTATAATCAACATCAATTACTTTATTGGTGAACCTGGGCTTTGACATAATCATCTAAGATTTAAGTCTTATCGTGTATAGTTTTGGGCCTTTTGGCAATATTTTGGGTAAAATATCAATGTGTACTTTTTGTTCTATTATCATATGAAATGTGAGGAGAGAAAAAGAAAGAAAGAAGGGGTATAAATTATAAGTACTAACTATTAAGCCTCAGGAACCATATTTTAATTTTATATAATGGATAAAGATACTTTAGTAGATTGAAAAATCATACAAAAATATAATCTAATTTTAGATTGTGGTGCATCATTATTATAAAAACAAAAAATAAATAAAAATTTTAAATTTATATATACATTACAAGAAAAAGGCCAATTTCGACGGAATTTTTTCCAACGAATATATTCCCTCGAAATTAATTTATTTTGAACAAAATAGTCCGTTGAATATTATTCCCTCGTAAATACCTTAGTTCCAACTAAAGCTGTAAATGATAACCGAAAAATTTATATTCGTCCGCATTCGTATTCGAAAAAAGCAGATATTATTCGTATTCGAAAAAAAATGGATATATCCGTATTCGGTTTAAAGGTATCCGCAAATAAACGAATACGGATACGCATCGTATTCGTTTAATATCCGACCTTAAATATATCCGGCGGATAGCGAATATCTAGATTCAGATTTGTGACGCCCTCAAAATAGGTCCAATCAACCCAACCCATTATGAGTCGCCAAATACACTCAACAAAATCCAAATACAATCTTTTATATTAAACGATCGTGCAAAATACGACCACGCAACTGTGAGTGTCAATACAGATATGTAGAAAATATAAACATTCAAACTAAGTTCTCATTACATTTATTATAATACTATTTTACAAAAAAAATAGTGAGGACTTCTACAACTCTAACTCGGACCATCACTCCATTTCCCGACTAGTACCCGTGATATTCTCATTTCCTGAAGAGAACAATGGAAGAAAAGGGTGAGCTTAACTAGCCCAGTAAAGAATATTATGACTAAGATAATAAAAAATAAATTATCGTTAGTCTTCAACAAATCAGATAAAATATTATGGACAACAAATTTTAGATCAACAACTGCAGCGAAAATAACAATTCATTAGAAGAGTTAAGTAGAGAATGAAGTCTACTATCTTCTATGATTTAAAAGTCCATCATCAATACTTTATTCCTGTAACATCAATCAATATATATCTCAAGTCAAATATTCATCTTTGCACTACGGGCCAAAGATATTCATTTGTATTACCAGTTGATCATGTTCATCTCAACATCTGTCCATCTTTGCACTACGGGCCAAAGATATTCATCAGGTAATCATTAATCTTTGCACTACAGGCCAAAGATATTCATCAAGTAATCATTCATCTATGCACTACAGGCCAAAGATATTCAGTTATATCACCATTTAGGACTGAGGATGATGAAAAATATTTTAAAGAACGAATCCCGTGAGATAAAGGACAAAGATTAGGGATTCGTAATTTAGTTTATCCAAGTTCAAGAATACTACATAATAATCAATTGTGGAGTAAAATTCAAGAATGAAATTCAAAACTTAGATCCAATCAAAGATGATTTGGAAGAAAAAAATTTATTTATTTTACCGTGAATAGTACCCTGTAAATAGTAACTCAGTGAATAGTAACTCGAGAATAGTAACTCGACATGAAAAGATAAAAATTTCACAAGAAAGTTCAGACCAATATTTCAATGAAATGATATTAGATGAAGCGCAAAACTCAAGCAATTTCTGATCATTTCAGGAATTATAGAAGCAATACTTACCGTAGTAAGTTTAGAGTTAGGAATCTGAAATGAAATAATATACGAAACTGCAAATGGATTTTCACTCGTTAGGCGGTAGTCTGCTCAGACAGATTATTTTCACAATTTAATAACAATTGAATACGAAGGTTTATTCACCAGGCAATGATTACCGTAGTAAGTTTAGAGTTAAGAATCTGAAATGAAACAATATACGAAACTGTAATTGAATTTTCACCCGTCTGGCGGAAGTCCGCTTAGACAGATTATTTTCACAATTTAATAACAACTGAATACGAAGGGTTATTCACCAGGAATGCGGTAATCCGCGTAGACAGGTTATTCCCACAGAATAATAAAGAATAGAATAACAACAAGATTTCACCATGCATGCGGTAGTCCGCGTAGACAGGTTATTCCAACAGAATAATAAAGAATGAAATAATAACCCTTACGAGTATTGAAAGAAAATAACTCACTTCATGAATACGAAAGATATAATACTCATTATCTTAAAAATTTGGAGACTGCACTAGTGTAATAGCAGAATACTCTTCTTCTTTCTCTCTTATTCTCTCTATACTTTCTCTCTCTATAGCTTTAGTGAATTGGTGAGAAATAATGAAAAAATGAGCTTCTATTTATAGGCTCAGCAGAGTAAGGATAAAATAGTCTTTTTGCCATAATTTATGACATTATCGCTTACATCATCGATCCTATGACATCATTTCTTGCCTAATCGCTCCGATGACATCCTTGCTTATCTCATCGCTCCGATGACATCATTGTTTGCATCATAAGAGTTCAAATTCAATTTGCACTCTTCCACCTCGTTTAACTTTTATACCATGAATTTACTATAATAATGTTACCATTCAAATTATAAAAATCATACTATTATATAATCACATCATACTACTATAATGTAATATTATAATAATATATTTGAATGAATTATTTTATCGGACAAGATAAAATATCAACTTTCAACAAATGTCACATGTTAAAAATTCCTCCGTTTAAATTCACATTGAATAAATATTTACTTATCATTTTTATTAATAATTATTATTCACAAATAATATTACAGAACCACAATAATGACAACCAGGTCGTTCCCAGGAAAGAGGGGGTCTTCCGATAAAAATTTCTCCTTACTGGTGCACAATTAAATAACCCCTCTTAGACAGAATTTCTTTAGACATTGCTAATAATGCTATCTAATAATATTGTTTAAATAATATAAATTATTGATCTAATAATATAAAAATACTGCGTAGTGACAATTATTGAAACAACAATATAAAATATCAACATAGCAATTATTGAATCAATAAAATAAAATATTGAACAATAATTACTGTAACAATTATTGAGTAGTGACTTCTTACGTAAGAATCAATAAATAAAATTACTGTGCAATACCGTGTGCTACTGTGCAACACCTTTTATTACTGTATTTTAACCACCGGGTATTTCAACAGTTTTAAAGGTAAAAGTTTTAACGTTAATTTTGTAAAAAATTATTTTTGTCGCTTTCTATATCCGACATTCATTCCGTTGTGAGGTCCACCAATGACTGTGCCGTCGTACGAATATTCTCCGACAAAAAGAATATTCCTCGACCAAACGAATATTTCCCGACACAACGAATATTTTATAACCACATTCCACCCGTAACTTACCACATTTATCAAATCAACACCTTACTATTTTAAAATAATATATAGAGAAAATTAAATCTTTATTCATAAAAAGTTGGGGTTTTACAGGATCCGTATCCGAAATTCGTATTCAAATAACTTATATATATTATATAATAAGCAAAATAATTTTTTAAAGTGACATTCCTTATATAATAATTAGTTTTCACTATCATACGAAAAATATTTTAAAAATATATCATTCCACTTCTAAAAAGTATGAAATAACACTTTTATTCTAATATTAATAAACTGAAATAAATTGATTTAAGTATAGTTAATAGATTTTTACTATTATAAAGTTAAAATATCTAAAATGTATCAATTATCAAGAAAATTATATACTAGAAGAACAAATCTATAGTTATTAGTTTATTATAAATTTTTTACTTTCAAAACTTACTTACAATGTTGGGAGGCCGGAACAATGAACAATATAATTTTATTGTTAAATATGTTAAGTCCGAATTAATTTAGAATTAATATAGAAGAAGGTTGAATAATTAATTCACGTTTATGAATTTTCGGGTGGAGGGAGTATTTATCACTTTCATTTATCCAATTATTTAAAAATTAGAAATCCAAATATTGAAAGCAAGTCCAAAGTAAATTTTGAATCAAATTGGATTAACTAGTTGTCAGTTGTCACATATATATTATAACTCGCACTTTCCATAAATATAATAAAATAAAATAAATTTTTTATAACTATGTAAATTAAATTATAATTTATGTATTGAAGATAAATTATAAATAAAAGTTCTCATAAACATATTATTAAAGTTTTAATCAAGTATTTGAGAAAAAATAATTAAATATTCAATGTAAACTTTTGAATCTAATTATAAATTATAAATATTCATACATACTACAGTATTACTCCACACACATAAAATAGACATCTAAACATTAATAAGTAGTATTGGAATTTAGAATTTCAAAAATGATGAAAACTTATTTGAATTGTAATTAAGAACATTGATTATTGTATTTAAATATTTATTAAAAATAAATAAATTAACATTCATTCATTAAAAAACTATATTTTAAAACTCATTATTTTTTTATTCTAGTTATAGTTAGGTGCTGTAAATGGTAAGCGAAAAATTTATATTCATCCGCATCCGTATTCGAAAAATAAAATAAAATATTATTCGTATTCGAAAAAAAACAGATATTATCCGTATTCGATTTAAAGGTATTCGCAAATAAACGGATACTACTATATCTGAATCTGTATATATTCATTTACACCCTTAGCTCCGACGAAATTCCCTCGGAAATGTTATCCACTCCATGCCACCAACATTCCCACCTAGAGCCAACACCATTTATGATGGAATAGTATCTATTTTCGACCGATTTTCCGTCGAAAATACAATAATTCGAGGGAATTATTTTTGACAAAAAATCAGATTAAATGGCAAAATCAGTGCCCAATATCAGATTCACAAGATCAGTATCCAAAGCAAAAAATCAGTACACAAAATTGGTAACCAAGATTTTTAGTACCCAACATCAATACCCAAGATTTCCAAAACCCAAATCAGTAGCCAATTTCATGAATTTATTAAAGCTAATTTACGATGCAATCAACATTGATAAATTACCTACAACACAATTAACATTCTCAAATTAAAACATAATAAAGCCTAATCTTAATTAAATTGGAGGAGCCACAATACACACCGGCAAAGCTGCCACCACGCGTGCACGCCAGTAAAACTGTCACCACGAAACGTCGGTCAAGCTGCCACCACTGGTTAGAATATCCGACTGATGGAAATAATTGCTATTGGTGAAATAGCAATTAGATTTTTATGCTACCTTATTTTCGACGAATTTCCGTTAAAATTACTTCCCTCAGAAATAGCTAATTTCGACGGACATTTTGTCTGAAATAAATGTATGTATGTTGAAATTAGCTTTGACGTTGGCAGGAAAACTGGCGCTAAGGTGGTGATTATTTCAGTTGAAAACATAATTATTTTCGAAGAAATTATTTCCATCAAAAATAATTCAGTGTGAAATAGCTTTATTTCTTGTAGTGCTTGAAACAAACCTAACATATTAATTTTCATTAAAAATGTATTATATTTTAAGTAAAATCTTTTACGTATATCAACATACTAACCATGTAACCACAAGGGAGAAAAATGAAAGACTCTTATCCCAATTAAGATCATTTGTTTTTACTATAAAATACAAAAACAATTGATATAATATTATGAAATAAATGGATTATTAAAATGAATCTCGCTTGCAAGTGACACGTGTTAGATTGAATCTTATAAATAAAAATTACTTATAGAATTAGTGGTTAGCATGTGTATAATCTATTTGTAGTTTGTACTGGGCACATTGTCCATTAATTTTGGTTAGTCGCATCTATTAGTGCTATTAATATTTTAATATTAATGTATTTGGGTGGCGATAATTATACCATCGTAATTCTCACAACTTGTATATTTAAATTGTTTTCGACATTCCAATTATGACTTGATTGATCCAACATGTAATTATTTATTTTTATTTTTTTTTAATCAAATTGAGTGAAATATATTAAAATTATAAACTACTATAATGATGAAAAAATTATAATATAAATGAAACTACTTAAATAATTTTAAAATGAAACTTAGCTACAAATGTTGGTTTTCAAAGTCAAAATTATTAAATGTTGGTTTTCAAAGTCAAAATTATTAATTTTAAAATCTTAGGATTGTGCAAAACTATTAAATGTTGGTTTTCAAAGTCAAAATTTTGATTTTTTATGAAAAATAATATATATTATGAAAATTTACGTTAATTTTTTAAATATCAATTACGTGAATAAATATTAATAATAATTTTTTTCAAAAAAATATGTAATAAATAAAATTCTTTTATAATTTTATAATTTATCGTAATACATAGCAGAACTCAATTTTTATTAATTCGTGAATGTCCTATAATACATTTTTTAGGTGGAATTTGTGTACAGAATTAAAACTTAATACATAATTAAATAAAGTTATAATGTAACAATAACGAATTATTATAATTGATTTGTTTAGTTTGTACCCCATTATATGTGTAACGGTTCACAGTTATACTATCATTATATTATATCCTGTATTTTGTTTGGTTCACTATGCAATAATAAATCTAGTAAATTATGATTAAAAAAAAATACTACCATGAAATTAATTAATTAATACAATGTTGAGAGAGACATGTATGTTAACACTGTACATTAATCAATTGATCAATATTAATTTCATGCCAACCACTTTCCAAATTGATATATTTATGATTTCAATTCAAAGAAATTTTTTGTAAGCTCATTAAATGTCTTAAATGATGTGGTGTCAAATAACATAATAGTACTTTAATTATAAAGCAGTCAATCATCGTAGATATGTTTAATTAATGTAATAATAATACATTATTTATTTATTTTTAAAAAAAAATAAAAACCAGTACTAGTTATTTTTAATTTGATATGTTTGAAGTTTTAAACGCTTCAAACTGAACAAGTCAAATGTTAAAAAAAACGAAGATTGATGTTTTTACGTGACAATAAAATATTTTCAAATGATTATCTTTACATGTAAAATGACTGAAATTATATGGAAAGTACTATTTTCACATGAGTTTTTGATATTTTTAAATTTTACATGATCCCCTCTTATATGAAGGTGGACCCATTTCTTCTCATATGAAAGAAGATTATGTGAAAATATCAAAAGCACATGTGAAAATATTAGTTTTTAAATTATATTTATGTGAAAATGACTCATATAAAACTATAATATTTTTAGGTAAAAACTATAAGAAAACATAAATAAATAAACAAGGACATAACAGCAGGGGCGGATCTAAGAATTTTTTTCCAATAGGGGTGGATTTTAACTAATTTTTTTGTTGAAGTTAAATAAAGAAAATTTGAACTAATCATAATAATATTTATAAAATTGTAATAAATATTCATAATCCAAACTAAAAAAGAAATTTCAAATAAAAAACATTATATACAATTTCGAAACTTATTTCGGTTACTTGTTAGTGTCATAGTTCAATTTGAATGATTCACCAAATTCTTAAAACCTCAAACCAAATTTATTTTCTATATTCAAACAAAATCACAAATTAATTTCAAAGTATAAGCTAGTTTTTTGCTTCTAAGATATTTCAAAACCTTAAAATTAAGAAGATTTTTGTACTAGTATTTAGAATTGGTTTATGAAATTTATTTTGCCCCCTCCATGTTTAACTCTTCTATTAATCTGCTACCTTAAATTTATTAATTTACATATCTGCCCTGCTCTTATACTTATAAAAAAAATTCAACAAAAGCAGTTGTCTATGTTATCCTGTATATAGATCTGCCCATGCATAACAGTACTATTAGATTAAACGCCAACTAGATTCTAGTTTGGACATAATGTTAAGTTTTTAAAGAAAATGATATATATTGTGTTTTTATATGTAAGATTTTTGTTATTGTGAATTATGTGAATAATTATAATTGAGAATATTTTAATTATGTATCTATTATTATATATAATAAGGCAATTGGAGATTTAATCCAAATTAATTGAGTCATTTTGGTTGGTCAACGAGTTAAGACGAAATTAATCCCAAGTTAGGTGCTGTTTGTTTACATTTGATTGCCTTTTAATGGACTGCCTCTTATTCGCTAAGAGGCATGATGCTGTTTTTTTTTTTGTTACCTCTGAATGCCTCTTAATCGGTAAGACAGAAAATAAAATCTTAATAATTAAGAGGTACCTCTTAATGAAATTTTTTTGATAAATTTTTTTTTTATAAATATATTCAACAATATTATTCACTCATTTTTATTAAATTGAATATTTCAAATTATTAAATAAAAATTTACCCTTTAAAATAGTAAAATAGTGTCATTAAGAGACAACTTACTTTTTAGTTATCAAACAGTTTTTTAGATTCAGACCTCATAACCATTCAGATGATCTAATTTATTAAGATATCATAATCATTCAGATCTTAATCGCCAGATTTATCAAACACAACCTTAGTCCTCATTTCATCATATCTACTAATACAATGCATGTCATATTTACAATTATATCAAAATTTTCATGTTTTTTGTTATATTATTTCAATAATATACATGCATATATTAAAAAAAATATACAATGATATTGATATACATACAACTCTTCAATTTCATATTTAATGTATTATTACTATCTATATTATAATACTATTTATAATTAAATTATAATACCAAATATCACACACCATAATTTATATTATATTATCGATATTAACTCATAACTTGAACAAATTATCAGTCTAAGTCTAATTTATTATAATAAATTAACCGTATAATTATATTAAATCTCATATATTATTTGAATCATGATTATGGGATGGGAGCACTAAGTCATCTTTTTAGAGCAATGTTACTATCATATAATTTGGGTCATATAAAATTTACATATACACATGTATATTTACGGGCAGTGGCGAAGCCAGAAAATTTTATGAGTGGGGTCAAAAGTATTACTAAGCTACAAATAATTTGGCGGGAGTTCGAGGGCAGCGCCCCCAAGCCAATTTATTTTAATACTTTATACTTTCGGGTCACATATTACAATGAAAATATAATAAGTAATAATATATGGTATGTATACACTATATTGACTCGTAATAAATTTTTTTAATCACAACTGTTTATAAGTAAATAATTCATTATTTATTTTTAAAAATAATATAAATTAGATTATTATTTAGTTTAAAATATTATAAAGAGATATACATATATTGAGAGGATATGAGTCATGTAATTAAAATTTGATTGACAAAGTTATAAATTTTCAATTTGATCTCGTATAATATAAAATTTTAATGGGATCAATTTATATATAATACTTAAAATTTTTAAATTTTACCTTATATTAAAAAATAATTTTTTTTAAATAGGGTCAATTGACCCCCACAAATCTATCGTGACTTCGCCACTGTTTAGGGGTCTTGCATATCACGCATGTCGACGGTATGTAAAAATAGAGAATGATGAAGAGGAATATTAGGAAAATAAATTAAAGAGAAAAAAAAATGAGCAGAGAGAAAAGCGAGAGAATGATAGATGTCGGTCAGCGTGGGAAGCAATAATTGGGTCACCCTCTGGAGGACACTCCCTTCCCTTCCCATTGACAGCACTACAGACTACAGAGCGCAGCATCTCGCAATTCGTACGTTGCTGGCCTGTGACTAATGACTCCTACGAGGAAAGAGAATTAAGAAGAGGGGTTGTGTTTGGTTTCTTCTGTCTGTCTGTCTGTCGGGTGTCGGCCCATTAGCCGGATTTATCGGTGGCCCTGATATCTGTACCTGTGTTTGATTCTCTGATATCACAGTAATGTTACTCTTACTTTTACGCTACTACTTATTCTTCATCACTACTTCACTGTTTATGTAGAACATCCCACAGTTATTTTTATGTTTTTATTCCTACACTACCAAAAGCACATGAAACTGTTTTTAAATACTAGTCAACGATGATGGAATTAGCTTAGAGTATGATGCGTGGGGTTGGAGAATTTCAATTCTCGTTTGATAAATCTAAAATCGCTTATAATATTATTTGTGATTGTTACGGTGTGATTTTATTTGATTCGAGTTTGATTTCAAAATTAATTAACATGGTCAGTAATAATATTCAATAAACCAAAAATGATAAATTATATGCCAAGAGAGTGGTTACGGGGATGCGGATGCAAGCGCCTATGAAAAACTTGACCGGGGCTAGAGAGATTAGTCGGACTGCAGATCGAATATTCCACATTATAAAAAAAAATTAAAATTTTACAGGAATGTATTCTCTGTTTTTTTTTTTGTTAAGTTTGGTTTGTATGGATGAGACCAAAATATACATTAGCAAAGGGGTATATCTCAGATTATTGGTAGGTCATCTCAAAATATGTCAGGAGAGGAACTAACTATAGTTGTGTGAAGAAACACAATTTACAATATCCAGTTGCAATAATAATTACAAAAATTAGTAGCTTTAATGACGGAATTTGACGTAGAAAACCTAGATTTAATATAACAATGTTGACCACCTCCTTTGTAAAAGTCGGAGCAGGTGTAAGAATACCTTGATGAATCTTCTTATTCTGAACTTCCCATGCTTTGTAGAATATTGTAGTCAGAGATAGATACAATATCTGTTTGATCAGATTATTTTCTTGAAAATTCGTTACAAAATCAGAGATACCATGCCAGTTCAGAGGGATCCAACTTATTTAAGTCTAAAATCCCAACTTATTAACTAACACGTGATAATAATTTGAAATCGAACCCATTAGGCCGATCCATATACCAAATCAATGCTCATTGAGACCTTGAATAGATAGAATCAAATAATCCCATGATTGCCCATATTTTGTTCAAACATGTAAACTATTAAGCCATTTTTCCAAGTAGAACCCATCACATTCTATGACGTTATGGGGATAAGGAGGACTGTGATAAGCAAGCGGTGTGGCTCAGCTTGAGCATTTACGGGAGCCTCTTAAAATCGTAATTAAACCGCATATGTGATTTTTAAGTCATTTTAACACCGCTATATACATTGGAATCGTTGGAGCGACCCAGTCGGAACGATTTGGTTGGTTTTTGGTGCGGTTTCGGGATCGAATTTTGTTCCTTGCTCAATCCTAGATAGAACACTTGCAATTGATAAAATAAATTTAATTTTCATTAAATTTATAAAATAAAATAAATGTCTAAAAAAATTAATTAGGAAGGTTAAAATAGTAATATACCTAATTTTATAGGGATAAAGGGGAAAACAAATAATTCGAAAAATGATGCATAATCAACATTGTCTAATGCATTAGCCAATTCTTTTTTAGCCCTCCATCGCGGATCCAACTGTTGAATATATTTTTTTTAAATTTAAAAATATACCTTTTTCAAGAACTTGTGAAGGATTTATGTTGAATTTTTATTTTTAAAAAGTTCCCACCATTAAATCTGCCACTGAAATAAAATTAACCATTTTACATATTTCCTATTCAATTTTTTATATATATTCTTATGTTCCATCCAATGTTCATGCCCCAATGGTGGCATACAATTTAGCGGCCCAACCCGAGGTACAAACCCGAGTCCAAGTCCTTGTAGAAGGTAACGTGGTTTGGGGGCTAGTAACAATTATTTTATTTTATTTTTTAAATTTTTGTTTGCACAAACCGTAATAATTAGGAGTTAGGACAAGTCGATTTTTTTTTTTTTATTACTAAATTAGACATAAAATTGAAATTCACACGTCTGATCTTGGCATGCCAAGACTCAATCCTTCAACCTCATAGTTATCATGAGTTAAGTAATATCACTCCGGCAAAAGATTTTTGATTTATCCTCTTTTTATTGTGTTCTATATTATATTTTACTTTTATGAAAAAAGGATTCATGTTCTATTTAATAATTATAACCTTAATCCTATGGAAATTTTGATTAACACTCTTGTCTTAATCAATTTCGAGTTCTTGTGTAGCAAGGCATTTCACATTATCAGGGGAGGATCCAGGATATTTTTCCAGTAGGGACAGATTTTAACTATTTTTTTTGTTTAAGTTCAATAAACAAAACTTGAACTAATTATAATAATGTTTACAAATTATAATAAATATTCTTTATCCAAACCAAAAAAGGAATTTCAAATAAAAATATTTAGATACAATTTAGAAACTTATTTCGGTTACTTGTCATAGTTCAATTTAAATGATTTCCCAAATGCTCAAAGTCTCAAACCAAATTTGATTTTTATATTCAAACAAAACCATGAATTAATTTCAAAGTATAAACTAGTTTTGTACTTCTAAAATTTCACCAAACCTTAAAATTAATAAGATTTTTGTACTAGTATTTAGAATTGGTTTATGAAATTTATTTTTTCCTCTACAAGTTTAACTCTTCCACTAATCTGTCCCCTTAAATTTATTAATTTACATATCTGTCCTACCCCTGTACCTATTAAAAAAAATTCCAGCAAGGACATCTGCTTATACTGTCCCGTATATAGATCCGCCTCTGCACATTGTATTTTTCCATAATTAAAATATTTTGAACAATAACACTTTGATAGCAGACGATTTATATATATAAAAAAATACAAAATAATATTTTAAATACTAATTGGTTATAATTATTGAACTCACTCATATACATGCCTATATATATAGTACAAATTTTATTAAGTACTGATATACATATTATTTTGAAATCACTCATATACATACCTATATATTTAGTATAATTTAACATATTATTTTGTACTCCTTCCGTCCCTTAATATAAGACTTTCCAGAGTTGTGCACAAGCATTAAGAATTTTTTTTTGTGTGGAGTTTTTAACCCGCGGGTCGACTAATCTTCACAGTCCGATACCAGAGCGGTTTGCTACTCGACTTACGTCAAGGGTACCGTGGCTATTCGAAATTATTTCTAATTCCTCACATTGTTGCTAGCGGGGTTCGATTCCAGTATGTTCGAATTTACGGCTCATCCCAGGGCGATTCTAATATCAAATGTCTATATTGTATTTATATTAAAAAAAGAGATTGTTATTTATTGGACAAAAAATAATGAGAGAACCAAAGTTATATTTAATACTTGGAGCAATATTAGAAACTAAGCAATTAATGCTTACTTAGAATTCTAAAACGTCATATATTAAGGGACAAAAAAATTTCTCTAAAATGTCTTATATTAAGGGACAGAGAGATTATCTATTTTTTTTTATAACTATCTTGTTAGAATTTAAGAACCAATAATATTACAATCACACAAATATTATATGAAAAATGAAAAAGTAAAAACACACGATATACCCAAGTTTATCAATTTAATTAATCGTATTTATCAGATGTATTCATAAGATACCTCAAAAACACTCTCTACAATGATCTAAATACCAAATAATAATTTTATAGTAATTAAAAAATCTTAATTGTTATAACATAAACATAATACATTAGTAAAACTCAAAACCGAACTATTAATATTTTTCGCTTGACTTCCAAAAGAGCTGCCCCCTTGCAACCCTGATTATCCTCGGGTAACGACCATTTAGAACTTGAGTAATGCTACTATCACATAAAAATTATCATATAATTTTCACATATACACACATACATATTATGGGTCTCCGTCTGATATGCGAGACTCATAATATATATGTGTGTATGTGAGAATTATATGATATAATTTATGTGATAGTAACATTATTTTTAGAACTTAGAAGTATGAGCGAATCTTTTATCACACTAATATTAAATTTATAGTTATTTTTACACCAAAACCATCCAATCATCCACATATGTAATGGGTATCGGTGCATGGCAGAGAAGGGAGCGGCGCGTGGTGGGTGAGTACTGAAACTCAAGAATAGGCAGGCGCGGTTCAGTAGATGCAGAGGCAGTCAGTCCAATGTCTCTCCTCAGGTCTTCCTGCTGATTGATTACACAAAAACACACTATTTCAATGAAACCCTAACAAAGTCAAGTCCCTTTCAGTCTCTTTGCCATTTCTCCGACCGCTTTGGTCTGCCGTCTGCCCCTGACTCTCTCTGTCTTAATTCACTATTCTCTCTCTCTCTCTCTCTCTCTCTCTCTATATATATATATATATATTAATATAAATACTCATAAAATGTCAGTCAAATTAATTATGTTTGTAATAAATAGATAATTTTATTTTTATAATAAATAGATAATTTTATTTTTTAAATTTAAAAGTACTTAATTTGACCATAAAATCAAGAATAATGCTACTATCACATAAAATAAATAACATAAAGATCACATATTGCTAGGTGGCAGTATGTGATTTATTGTTGAATTAAGTTGGTTATATTAATAATAAATCATATACTGTCACATTAATAATGTGCGAACGTTATGTGATTAATTTATGTGATAGTAGCATGACTCTAAAATCAAATTAAATTTTTACGGGATAAAGGGAGGATAAAAATATTAATGCAGGAATAGTGGAGGGGAATAATGTAAGTTCTGACGCCTTCATCGGTATTGCTCTTGTCAAGAATATATTCTCTCTATATCTTTGTCTTTCATTCAGCCTGCTATGTACTAATTGCTTGTAGACCAAGCAATTTCCAATCTCATGTCATAATCCCACGGTTTTAACCTCTATAATTTTTATTTTATTTTTACTAATTTTCGCACACACACCCCTAAAAAATACTCACACCCCGAAAAAGTAGAACCCTTGACTTTATAATAAGGTAAGAGTTATCGCTGAGCCAAGAACTATACGATAAATTAAATTCAACATCATGATTTATTCGTTTATTTGTGTCAGAGCGTTTGTACAGTGATAGCGTTTGATGCATTTAGTTCATTATTTTTGAAGCGTTTTGTTTGGATTTTGGACCTCAAATGCATTGTTTGTGAGTTAATAAGTTGCATTTAAAATAAATTGTATTTAAAATAAACTACTTATATCCGAATAAGATTTTTAATTGCGTTTGGTTCATTTGGACCAAACGTTCCAAACGTCGGAACACGAACATATATTTTTGTTTGCAAGTATTATAATTCTAGGATTATAATCCATGAGATTATAATCTCAATACTATTAACCCTATTATTATAATTCCTGGATTATAATTATAATATCAAGACTATTAAGTTATTTTATAATCCCTAGACTAATAGTCCCAAATTTAAATTTAAAAACAAACAAAATACTTGAAATTAATATTCATATATCAAGTATATATAATCTTTATCCCAAGCATAATTCTTGCAAACAAACATAGCCTATATGTTAGTTTAGTGCACTTGACAGCTTCGGTGGTGTGACGCCCCCAAATCTGGGTTACCTTTACCTCATACTTGGTGCTCACGTTACTATAAATTAATAGCCATTCATTTTTGCATATACTAACTTAAACCTGTCTTAGATTATATAATAATCTTACTATACTAAGTTCTATAGACCTTTACATAACTGAATACCAAATAATATTACAAAACATAATACTAAAGGAATTTATTACAATAACTTCTAAATTTCACTTAAGCACGGGTGCTTAAAAATCAATTACTCCGCAAGCCTTTTTTTTTTATCTTTTCATAAAGTACCAGCGTTCTCGATTTTAATTGAAAACATTATATTCAACACAAGGGTAAGCAAAAACTTACTCAGTAAGGAAATAAACAGTTGAATATAATAGAATATGAATATTTCTAACAAAGGAAATACAATTCATGAGATATTGAGCAAAACATTTTTTTTAAAATTTTGAGTTTAAAAATCAAGCTTTTGTATGTTGTAGAGTCAATTCATCAGATAGTATGTGAAGTTCATACCGAAGGTCACTTTGGACGAGATAAGACATTGGCATTGGTGTTGGCTAATTACTATTGGCTGAAGATATCAACTGATGTAGTTCTTTATGTGGAACGTTGCTATGTATAGCAGCGATCTAATGGAGTTCTTACTAATGTCGGATTGTACACTCCCTTATCTGTTCCTGAAGCCCCCTGGTATGATGTTAGCATGGATTTTGTGTTAAGCCTTCCCTGAACCCAGCGGGCAATGGATTCTATTCTGGTCGTGGTGGACCATTTTTCCAAGATAACCCATTTTGTAGCTTGCCAAAAAATAATGAATTCTATTGTGTCGCTCGTCTCTATTTTCGGGAGATTATACGTTTACAGAGTGTTTCCCAGACTTTATTTTGGATCGTGATACTAAGTTCCGGAGTAATTTTTGGAAAATTTTATGGGAGAAGCTCGGAACACAATTAAATTTCAGCAGTGCCTACCATCTCTAAACAGATGGTCAGACAGAAGTGGTGAACCGAAGTTTAGGTAATCTCCCAATGTGCTTGGCTGCTACGAAGCCAAAGCAGTGGGACTTGGTGCCGCCTCAAGCAAACTTTGTATTTAACAAGTTGACAAACATGACTATTGGTCTGAGTTCTTTTGAGATTGTTTATGGACGGAATCCTTCCGGGGTCTTGAATTTAGCTCTTATTCCATAGATCGGCCGAGTGCACCCTAAGGCGAATGAAATGTCATATCATCTTAGGGACATCTATACTATGGTGCAACATTCTATACGTACGCGATAGCAATTCCAAGTACAAGAATCAGGCTGACAGTCATCGTCGTCAGGTACTTTTTTAGGTTGATTATTTTGTTTGAGTAGTGTTGACTCGTGACCGATTTTTTGTTGGCGAGTATAACAAGCTTAAGGATCAGAGGATTAGGTCTTGTGAGATTCTACAGAAAATTAACTATAATGTTTATCGGTTGTGCATCCCCAGTCATTTGAGGACTTTAGACGTCTTCAACGTGAAACACTTGAGTTCTTGTTTTGTGGAGTCTGATGAACAAGCTATGAACTTGAGGATGAGTTCTTTTCAACCCGAGGTGACTGATGCAAGAGGATCCGAGTCCGGCGATATTAACCTTTCTGATAACACATTATTAGCATTAAAGAACCATGACTTGGAGGATCGGCGTAAGAATGGCGGTCGTTGATTTCTTCGGGTTCGGATTCAAGTTCGACTTTGTGACTTCGGGAGTCAGACGACGGGTTCCTTCGAAGTCGGCGTTCAGGAGTTCGAGATCGGATTGGCTTTATTATTGTTATTTTTTATTAATTATTATTAGGAAGTACATTCTTTTATGGTAGTAATGTTTTATTAGGAAGTAAATCTTTTTAATATTACGTAATAGAAAAGTTGTTACCTATTAGAAGTTTATTTCCATACTTATAGGAATTTTGTTCAGCTTTGATAAAGAAGTCTTTTAGCTATAAAACTCGGCTTGTGGGTTGAATTACAATTAGTTTTGATTTTGATAATATTAATTCAAGCATTAGAGAAGTTTCTATGTGTTTAGGGTAATTGATGTGGTTGAAGAGCAAGCGTGCCAGTTTATGGAAATATTTGATTTAATGGCAAAGATCTGATTCAATGGCAATTCGGTAATTTCGACTAAGTTTGGAGTGTCGGATTTGGGCGTTTCCGGAGCCTAATTTCATGGGAAACGGGTCAACGGTCAAAACTCACCAGCGTTTCGCTCGTGACGTACAGGGTTTTTTGGTCAAATTCCATCGTTTAGGCCTTCAAAAAGACATTTTTCTGTTTTATGGTTATTTTTGTAATTGTCTTTATTAGTTTTCCTTTTCCGTTTTGGATTCTGTTTTTAGGGTTTTGCTATTTAAACACCTTGTTATGATGGGGAGCCGCAGTTTTTTGATGAATAATAAAATTTATGTATTTTTCCAAAATTCTCTGAATTAGAATTTTGCTGCCTATTTCCTGGTATTCATAGAATCAACAGGTTGTAGAAGGTTATCGTTTGGCAATCGTGCGCGGTTCAACAATTGATAACAATTTTCTATTTCTTCCGCTACGTCAGTTGGTATCAAAGCCTAAATCATATTCACCATGCCACCCCGTAGAGCGCGTGTGGATGATGTTTATGGGCGTGAGGATCTGCAGCGACTTGAGCAGCGGTTCGAGCAGCGAATCGAACAAGTAATGGAGCAGGGGATGAACACTATGATGGATCGATTGACGCTAAGGATGGGCGAGTTGTTGGCGAACCAGAATAGGGAAATTCCTCATCCTGGGGGAAACCCTAATTATGATGATCGGAGAAACCCTTTCGCAAGAGAGAATGATGAAGGAGACGACTTTAATGATGACTATGATGAGGTACCTCGAAGGCGTCGTCGACCATATGCAGTGGAGGACGATAGGAGACGTTGGGAGACGGGTATGAGGACTGAAATTCCTAAATTTCGTGGTACCCTCCAACCAGAGGAATTTATTGACTGGCTGGCCACGGTAGAAGAGATCCTGGAATTTAAAGGTGTCCCTGATGATAAACGAGTACCCTTGGTTGCTACCAGACTCAGAGATAGGGCAATGGCTTGGTGGCAGCAACTCAGGTAAACGAGGGTTAGATTGGGGAAGTCAAAAATTACGGACTGGGAGAAGATGAAGAAAAAGTTGCGGGCGACGTTCCTACCTTATAATTATCAGCGATTAATGTACCAGCGGTTACAGAATTTAAGGCAAGGAGGTCGTACAGTTGATGAATACACAACTGAATTCTATCAGCTGATTGCTCGGAACGAGGTGCATGAGACAGAAGATCAGTTAGTAGCCCGATATATTGGGGGTTTACAAGAACAAATTAAAGAGATAGTCAACATGTTTGATCCAATGTCTATTTCTGTAGCGCATCATAGGGCTGTGCAGATTGAGAAGAGGCGTCCTGGTGGTTTTGGACAACCTGCTAGCTTTGGGTATTCAGGAGGAGGTGTCAATACTGGCCGTTCAGGCGAGGTTGCAGCGGCGGGGGCAATAGCCAAAACGGGAGCAATAACAAATAATAATAGGAGGATTGGTCCAGTAAGTGGTATCAAGTGTTTTGCATGTGGTGAAGTGGGACACAGGCAGACTGAGTGCAAGAAAGCTGGAAAAAGGGCGATGTTTGCTGAAATAGATGAGGGTGATGATATCGAAGATGAAACCTTGCTAACTAGTGAACCGATCTTTGATTCAGAAGGCGTGGATGAGGAGGTGGTGACTGGTGATGTTGGGACTGCGCTGGTGATGAGGAGGTCCTACCTTACACCTAGGGCTGTTGATGATGAGTGGCTGAGAAACAACATTTTTCAGTCAACCTGTACTGTTAAAGGGAAGGTGTGTAGGTTTGTGATTAATGCAGGCAGTTGTGAGAATATAATTTCAGCAGAGGCAGTCCGAAAGCTAGAACTAACAACGGAAAAATATCCAAAGCCGTACAAGTTAGCCTGGTTGAAACAAGGGGGCGAGGTGACTGTCCCAAGACGTGCATTGGTATCCTTTTCTGTGGGGACAAAATATAAGGACGAGGTTTGGTGTGATGTAGTAGCTATGGATGCATGCCATCTGCTGTTGGGACGACCTTGGCAATTTGATAGAGAGGTGGTTCATAACGGTAAGACGAATACTTACAGCTTTGTGTTTGAGGGGGTAAAGATTGTGTTAGTGCCCAAGCGGGAAGAAAACAAAGGCAGTGCTAGTTTGTTGACTTTAGCACAGTTTGAGGAGGTGGTGCAGGAGACGAAAATAGTATACGCCTTAATCGGGAGGGTGGTAGACAAAGAGGTCGAGGTTCCTGTTGTAGTCAAACCACTCCTGGAAGAGTTCAGCGATTTATTTCCAGAAGAACTGCCTGAAGGATTACCCCCAATGCGTGATATCCAACATCAGATTGATCTGGAGCCCGGGGCAGCCTTACCCAATCGACCTCATTACAGGATGAGTCCCGGAGAGCATGAAGAATTAAGGAGACAGGTGGAAGAGTTACTGGCCAAGGGGTACATTCGAGAGAGTTTGAGTCCTTGTGTGGTACCAGCCCTTCTGGTATCAAAGAAAGATGGTACTTGGCGGATGTGTATCGACAGCAGAGCCATCAACAAAATAACGGTCAGGTACCGTTTTCCTATTCCTAGATTGGATGACCTACTGGATCAGCTTAGTGGGGCTACTGTGTTTACTAAATTGGATTTGAAGAGTGGATACCATCAACTCCGTATTCGGGCTGGCGATGAATGGAAGACAGCTTTTAAGACGAGGGAGGGATTGTATGAGTGGATGGTGATGCCGTTTGGGTTGTCCAATGCACCTAACACCTTTATGCGTGTTATGAATCAAGTTTTGAGGCCTTTCATTGGGAAGTGCGTTGTTGTGTATTTTGATGACATTTTAATCTACAGTGCTAACCCGAGCGAGCATCTTAGTCAACTGCGAGAAGTTCTTCATGTTCTGCGTAGGGAGAAATTTTATGCTGCAATTAAGAAGTGTGTGTTTCTAACACCTAGGGTGCTGTTTCTTGGTTACATTGTGTCTGATGTGGGGCTGCATATAGATGAGTCCAAAGTAGAGGCAGTGAAGCATTGGCCAAGTGTGACGCCCCCAGAATAGGTCCATTCAACCCAACCCATTCTGAGTCGCCAAATACATGGTACAGAATTCAAATACAAACTTTATATCATACGGTCGTGCAAAATACGACCACACAACTGTGAGTCTCAGTACAAAGATGTAGAAAATATTAAGATTCAAACTAAGTCCTCATTACAATTATTATCACACTATTTATCAGAAATAGTGAGGACTACTACTGCGCTAACTCGGACCATCACTCTGTCCCCCGACTAGTCCCCGCAACATTCTCATTTCCTGAAGAGGACAACAGATGAAAAGGGTGAGCTCAACTAGCCCAGTAAAGAATATTATGACTAAGATAATGAAAAATAAATTATCATTAGCCTTCAACAGTTCAGATAAAATATTATTGATAACATGTTTTAGATCAATATTCGCAGCGGAAATAACCGTTCATCATCAATATTTTATCCCTGTAACATCAATCAATATTCATCTCATCAAATATTCATCTTTGCACTACAGGCCAAAGATATTCATTTGCATCATCAGTAGTCATGTTCATCTCAACACCTGTCATCTTTGCACTACAGGCCAAAGATATTCATCAGGTAATCATTCATCTTTGCTCTACAGGCCAAAGATATTCATCAAGTAATCATTCATCTTTTAGGACTGAGGATGATGAAAAACATTTAAAAAAAACGAATCCAGTGAGATAAAAGACAAAGACTAAGGATTCGTATTTCAGTATATCCAATTCAAAAATACCTCGTAATAATCAATTATGGAGCAAAATTCAAGAATAGAGCTCAAAACTTGGATACAATCAAAGATAGTAACCTTAACAAGCAATTTGGACAAATAGAAGAAAATTTAATTTTTCCGTGAATAGTGCCGTATACGTGAATAGTGCCGTATACGTGAATAGTAACCCCGACGGAAAAAAAGTAAGAATTTCAACATAAAATCCATGACAATATTTTGGTATAATGATATTGAAAAGAATAACATCATTTACGAAAGAAATAACATCCCTTACCTCAAAAAAATAGTATCTCAGACTGGAATATCGGATATAATACCGACGAAAGCTTGTACTGAATAGTAATACTCAAAGTATTGAAATACTCACAAAAATACGCTCGATATTATAGAGAGAGAAAACTTCGAATTCTGGTGTGATTTTCAATTCTAACCTAAGCACCCTATTTATAGGAAAAGCTTAGGATGCCAAAGGAGACTAAATGAATAAAATAATATTTTTTTAAAAAAAAAAAATCCTACAGCCGCCTGCTGCTTCAAAACATCAAATTTTTCAACAAACCAACAAAAGTGGGTCCCACCCTTTAATAAAAAATATTTATTTTCCGAAACTTCAATAATTCATAATAAATAGCTCCTTTGTCAGAAAAATACAAATGATGTGTCCTTTCCATAGGAAATTTAATTCTCTACAACTTTACAGAAGAAAATTTTTCCAAATTCCCAACATAAATTATCCGAAATCCACCAACAGATGATTTTTCACACCAAAATACTGATAAAAATACATCAGCACTAATTCCTTCTTTAATATCCACAAAATAAATATTTCCTTATCATATAAATCAATAATTAATTATTCACAAATAATATTATAGAACTACAATATTAACAACCAGGTCGTTCCCAGGACAGAGGGGGCCTTCCGATAAGGACTTCTCCTTACTGGCGCGCAATTAAATAACCCCTCCTAGCCAGAACTTCCTTAGACATTGTCAATAATGCTATCTAATAATATTATTCAAATAATATGAATTATTGAGTTGATAACGTGAAATATTGTGCAACGACAATTATTGAATCAATACTACACAATATCAACTGTAGCCATTATTGAATCAATCATAAAAAAAATAGCAACGTAGCAATTATTGAGTCAATAAAATATCAATGCAGCAATTATTGAGTCAATAAAATATCAACGTAGCAATTATTGAGTCAATAATATAAAATATTGAACAGTAAATACTGTAACAATAATTGAGTAGGTTCCTTCTCACGTAAGACTCAATAATTCAAAATACTGTGCAATACCGTGTGCTACTGCGCACCACCGCGTACTGTATTTTAACCACCGGTTATTTCAACAGTACTAACGGTAACAACTCCGCCGTTATTTTGTAAAAAGTTATTTCTGTCGCTTTCTATATCCGACAGTTATTCCGTTGTGGGGGCCCACAAATAACTGCGCCGTCGTACGAATATTCCCCGACAACAAGAATATTCCACGACCAAACGAATATTCCCCGACAACAAGAATATTTTATAACCACTTGCTCATTTTAAAAATATTTGCACATTTCACCCATAACTTTCATATTTATCAAGTCAACACCTTACTATTTCGAAATAATATATAAAGAAAATTAAATCTTTATTCATAAAAGTTGGGGTCTTACAACCTCCCCTCCTTATGAAATTTCGTCCTCGAAATTGACGTACGTACCTGGTATGTCGAAAAGGTGAGGATACCTCGCTTTCATTTCCGTTTCCAACTCCCACGTCATTTCCTCAATTGCATGGTTTCTCCACAAAACTTTAACTTGAGGTATAATTTTCGAGCGTAGGACATGCTCCTTCCTATCCAAGATCTTGACAGGTACCTCCTCGTACGTTAAATCTTCAGCTATCTCGTCTGGTTCTAACTCAATAATGCGGTTTGGATCCTTCACATATTTACGTAACACGGATATGTGAAACACGTTATGAACACGAGACATGCTTGGAGGTAAAGCGAGTCTATAAGCCACATTTCCTATTCGGTCAAGAATCTCAAATGGACCAATGAATCGTGGATTGAGCTTTCCTCTCTTCCCGAACCTCGTAACTCATTTCCACGGAGTAATACGTAGTAACACATGGTCCCCAACATTAAATTCCACGTCCTTTCGATGAAGATCTGCATAACTCTTTTGTCGATCCTGTGCCGTCTGTATACGTTGTCGAATTATTTGGATCTTTTCTGTAGTCATACGTACTAACTCTGGTCCCAACAATGTTGCTTCACCCACCTCATCCCAACATACTGGAGAACGACACTTTCTCCCATATAACGCTTCGAATGGAGCTACGCCTATACTTGCCTGATAACTGTTGTTGTAGGAGAATTCCACCAATGGTAAGTACTTATCCCAACTCCCTTTGAAGTCTAGAACACAGAGTCTCAATAGATCTTCAAGAGTTTGAATAGTTCTTTCCGATTGTCCGTCCGTTTGAGGATGATAAGCCGAACTGAATCGTAAATCCGTACCCATATCTTTCTGCAAACTGATCCAAAATCGTGAAGTAAATCTGGGATCACGATCCGAAACTATGGATACTGGCATGCCATGCAATCTTACAATCTCATTCACGTACATATGAGCAAGACGTTCAAGGGAATAAGTCTCTCGTATCGGCAAGAAATGAGCAGACTTGGTTAATCTATCAACAATAACCCAAATCGCATCTAAGCCTTGAGAAACCTTGGGAAGACCCGTAACGAAATCCATCGTAATGTGTTCCCACTTCCATTTCAGAATCTCCAGTGGTTGCAATGGACCCTTCGGCACTTGATGCTCCGCCTTTACACGTTGACAAGTTAAACATCTAGAGATGAACTCTGCGATCTCTCTCTTCATATTGCTCCACCAAAATGTATGTCGAAGATCACGATACATTTTAGTACTCCCAGGATGGATCGCAAACGGTGTGTTATGTGCCTCCATCATGATTCTATACTTCAAGTCGAAATCGTTAGGAACACAAAGTCTGGAGTTGACTCAAAGTATTCCCTCTTCATCGATTCTTGCTTCTGGAATTGCACCTTCTTGCACCTTCTTTTTCATCTTCATCAGCTCCGCATCTGTAGCTTGAGCAGCTTTAACTTTATCAATCAAAGCTGGTTCTACGCGTATACTTGACATCATCGCACTCGTTTCTACATATGATCTTCTACTCAACGCGTCAGCTACCACGTTCGCTTTTCCAGGATGGTATTGGATAGTATGATCGTAATCTTTCAACAGCTCAAGCCAACGTCGTTGCCGCATGTTGAGTTCCTTCTGAGTGAAGAAATATTTAAGGCTCTTATGATCCGTATAAATCTCCACTTTCTCTCCGTACAAGTAATGTCTCCAGATCTTCAACGCGAAAACGACTGCTGCCAACTCTAGATCATGAGTAGGATAATTCCTCTCATATTCTTTGAGTTGTCGCGAGGCATAGGCTATGACTTTCCCATGTTGCATGAGAACACATCCTAACCCTTTGCCTGAAACATCGCTGTAGATAACAAATCCATCCGAACCAGATGGTATTGTCAGAACAGGTGCCGAAATAAGTCTCCTCTTGAGCTCTTGGAAGCTCTTCTCGCATTCTTCGCTCCAAACGAATTTCGTATCTTTCCGAGTCAACTGTGTTAATGGAGTAGCGATTCGAGAAAATCCCTCTACGAACCTCCGATAATAACCAGCTAAGCCCAGCAAGCTTCGTACTTCAGTCACCGACTTAGGTTGCTCCCAGCTTTGTATTGCTTCAATCTTCGCCGGGTCCACAGATACTCCACATTTCGATACCACGTGCCCAAGGAATGCTACTTCCTCAAGCCAGAACTCGCATTTCTTTAACTTGGCGTATAGCTTGTTCTCACGAAGCTTTTGAAGTACCAGCTTCAAGTGGTGCTCATGATCTTCACGGCTTTTAGAATAGATGAGAATGTCATCAATAAAGACAACAACGAATTGATCTAAATACTCCTTAAATACACGGTTCATCATATCCATGAAAGCAGCAGGAGCATTAGTCAATCCAAAAGACATGACTAAGAACTCATAATGCCCGTACCGTGTTCTGAAAGCAGTCTTTGGAATATCCTCAGTTTTAATCTTCAGTTGATGATATCCAGAACGAAGATCGATCTTTAAAAAGAATTACGCTCCTTGCAACTGGTCGAACAGGTCATCAATACGAGGTAGCGGATACCTATTCTTGATGGTGACATGGTTCAACTCCCGATAGTCAATGCAAAGTCGCATACTCCCGTCTTTCTTCTTTACGAATAAAACAGGAGCACCCCAAGGAGACGTACTAGGACGAATAAAACCGATGTCTAACAACTCTTGTAATTGGACCTTTAACTCCTGAAGTTCAATAGGAGCCATTCGATATGGGGTTTTAGAAATGGGCTTTGTACCGGGCTCAAGGTCAATAAAGAATTCAACTTCACGTTCTGGGGGTAGACCGGGAAGTTCTTCGGGAAATACATCAGGAAACTCATTAACAACGGAAATATCATTCAAATGTATTCTGATTTAGATCAGTGACATGAGCTAAGAAAGCTTGACATCCGTTTTTCAATAAACGAATAGCTTTATGACTTGAAATGATATTGACTGATTTTAGTGGTTTGGTGATTTGGATTCGCACAACAGGTTGATTAGGAATATGAAAACTAACAACCTTACGAAAACAATCAATTTTGGCATGGTAAGTGGTTAACCAGTCAATTCTTAAAATCACGTCAAATGCAAGTATTTTCAAAGATATAAGATCAACAGGTAAGGTAAGGGTACCAATCTGAATCAAGCAAGATTTATAAACTGTAGATGTAACAAAGGTTTCTCCTAACGGAGTTTCAACAGATAAGTCAAAGTCTAATTTATCAGAAGTCAAGTTCAAACGTTGAGCACAAGCAGGTGAAATAAAGGAATGGTTAGCACCGGTATCTAACAAGGTATAAACTTCGCAAGAGTTTATGATCAGCTTACCCGTAATCACCTCGTGTGGATTCCTCGCGTTTTGGGCTGTAACGACAAACGCTCTTCCAGGAATCACCGACTTTGACTTGTCTGCAACCGCCTTTGGAATCACCACCCCCGCTGAGCTTGGTTTCGCTATAGGACAATCTCGAGCTATATGTCCTTCCTTTCCACAGTTGTAACATGCTTTGAATTGTTGTGGGCAATTTGGGCTGATATGTCCCTCTTTCCCGCATTTAAAGCATACGACCGGTGGTCGTTCTCCTCCCCTCGAAACAGTTGATTCTGGTGCTGATGTTGACATCTTCGTGTTCTCATTGTTGTACCTTTTCTTCTTGAAATCTCCCCCCGATTCGCTTCTTCTACTATCATGGCCACGATAACCACCGGAGTGGTTACCGCTTCTGTCATACTTTCCTCCTCGCTGGTTGTCATTACTCCGATGACTACTGCCACCAGTACGACCTTGGTTGTGGTCCCTCGGTTGAACATAATCATTATCTCGTTCCAATAACTGGGCCCTGTTTACTACATCCGAATATAAAGAAAACTTATGAGAAATGAGGTATTGACGTATTTCGGGTTTCAAACCTCTTAGAAACATCCGCGTCATACGTTCCTCATTCTCCACCAAATGAGGTGCAAACCTGGACAGCTCCGCGAACTTAGCCTCGTATTGGGATACCGTCATGTTGTTTTGCTCGAGTCTGATAAACTCTACTTCCTTCATATGACGAATACTTTCAGGAAAGTACTTGTCATTGAACAGTTTCTGGAACGCTTCCCAAGACATCTGGAGTGCGGCAGGCTGGGTACGCTTCACGAATTTCCACCAGTAATCTGCTTCTCCACGGAACATAAACGTGGCGAATGGAACCTTCTGTTCCTCCGTACATCCCAAGACATCAAATATCTTGGTAATTTGTTTAATCCACGTCTCCGCCTTGATCGGATCTGGCTTTCCCAGAAACTCTGGTGGTCCCAATTCTTTGAACTGCTTAGCAGTGACAGCTCGCGTGTTATTATTATCTCCACCTGTATGTTGCACACGAGTCTCCCTCGTCTGATTTTGCATGAACTGCAAAAAACTTCTAAACATCTCATCGTTTATCGTCTGACCAGCGTTATTTTCAGGATGAACATTGCCTTCTTGTTGCACGTTCTCCTGGTTAACGATTAAAGGTGTCTCCACGGTCTCATTCACTTCGTTGTTAACATTCTCAGCTGCCATTCTCAAATGCTGCCATAAAACAAGGGTTAATTAAACAAGTCAACATATCACATATTAACCCTATGCTCCGACTGACCAATTAAATACCACACAAGCTTAGGTAGGACACACTAGCGAAGGATTTACTCGTCTCTCCCCTCCTAGTTCTATTCTCCGATCTCCGCCAGAGATCATATCCCTAAGCTCTGATACCAACTGTGACGCCCCCAGAATAGGTCCATTCAACCCAACCCATTCTGAGTCGCCAAATACATGGTACAGAATTCAAATACAAACTTTATATCATACGGTCGTGCAAAATACGACCACACAACTGTGAGTCTCAGTACAAAGATGTAGAAAATATTAAGATTCAAACTAAGTCCTCATTACAATTATTATCACACTATTTATCAGAAATAGTGAGGACTACTACTGCGCTAACTCGGACCATCACTCTGTCCCCCGACTAGTCCCCGCAACATTCTCATTTCCTGAAGAGGACAACAGATGAAAAGGGTGAGCTCAACTAGCCCAGTAAAGAATATTATGACTAAGATAATGAAAAATAAATTATCGTTAGCCTTCAACAGTTCAGATAAAATATTATTGATAACATGTTTTAGATCAATATTCGCAGCGGAAATAACCGTTCATCATCAATATTTTATCCCTGTAACATCAATCAATATTCATCTCATCAAATATTCATCTTTGCACTATAGGCCAAAGATATTCATTTGCATCATCAGTAGTCATGTTCATCTCAACACCTGTCTTCTTTGCACTACAGGCCAAAGATATTCATCAGGTAATCATTCATCTTTGCTCTACAGGCCAAAGATATTCATCAAGTAATCATTCATCTTTTAGGACTGAGGATGATGAAAAACATTTAAAAAAAACGAATCCAGTGAGATAAAAGACAAAGACTAAGGATTCGTATTTCAGTATATCCAATTCAAAAATACCTCGTAATAATCAATTATGGAGCAAAATTCAAGAATAGAGCTCAAAACTTGGATACAATCAAAGATAGTAACCTTAACAAGCAATTTGGACAAATAGAAGAAAATTTAATTTTTCCGTGAATAGTGCCGTATACGTGAATAGTGCCGTATACGTGAATAGTAACCCCGACGCAAAAAAAGTAAGAATTTCAACATAAAATCCATGACAATATTTCGATATAATGATATTGAAAAGAATAACATCATTTACGAAAGAAATAACATCCCTTACCTCAAAAAAATAGTATCTCAGACTGGAATATCGGATATAATACCGACGAAAGCTTGTACTGAATAGTAATACTCAAAGTATTGAAATACTCACAAAAATACGCTCGATATTATAGAGAGAGAAAACTTCGAATTCTGGTGTGATTTTCAATTCTAACCTAAGCACCCTATTTATAGGAAAAGCTTAGGATGCCAAAGGAGACTAAATGAATAAAATAATATTTTTTAAAAAAAAAAAATCCTACAGCCGCCGGCTGCTTCAAAACATCAGATTTTTCAACAAACCAACAAAAGTGGGTCCCACCCTTTAATAAAAAATATTTATTTTCCGAAACTTCAATAATTCATAATAAATAGCTCCTTTGTCAGAAAAATACAAATGATGTGTCCTTTTCATAGGAAATTTAATTCTCTACAACTTTACAGAAGAAATTTTTTCCAAATTCCCAACATAAATTATCCGAAATCCACCAACAGATGATTTTTCACACCAAAATACTGATAAAAATACATCAGCACTAATTCCTTCTTTAATATCCACAAAATAAATATTTTCTTATCATATAAATCAATAATTAATTATTCACAAATAATATTATAGAACTACAATATTAACAACCAGGTCGTTCCCAGGACAGAGGGGGCCCTCCGATAAGGACTTCTCCTTACTGGCGCGCAATTAAATAACCCCTCCTAGCCAGAACTTCCTTAGACATTGTCAATAATGCTATCTAATAATATTATTCAAATAATATGAATTATTGAGTTGATAACGTGAAATATTGTGCAACGACAATTATTGAATCAATACTACACAATATTAACTGTAGCCATTATTGAATCAATCATAAAAAAAATAGCAACGTAGCAATTATTGAGTCAATAAAATATCAATGCAGCAATTATTGAGTCAATAAAATATCAACGTAGCAATTATTGAGTCAATAATATAAAATATTGAACAGTAAATACTGTAACAATAATTGAGTAGGTTCCTTCTCACGTAAGACTCAATAATTCAAAATACTGTGCAATACCGTGTGCTACTGCGCACCACCGCGTACTGTATTTTAACCACCGGTTATTTCAACAGTACTAACGGTAACAACTCCGCCGTTATTTTGTAAAAAGTTATTTCTGTCGCTTTCTATATCCGACAGTTATTCCGTTGTGGGGGCCCACAAATAGCTGCGCCGTCGTACGAATATTCCCCGACAACAAGAATATTCCACGACCAAACGAATATTCCCCGACAACAAGAATATTTTATAACCACTTGCTCATTTTAAAAATATTTGCACATTTCACCCATAACTTTCATATTTATCAAGTCAACACCTTACTATTTCGAAATAATATATAAAAAAAATTAAATCTTTATTCATAAAAGTTGGGGTCTTACACCAAGGCCTAGTACCATTACTGAAGTTCGGAGCTTTCATGGGTTGGCTTCCTTTTATCGGCGCTTTATCCCTCATTTTAGTAGCATTATGGCTCCTATTACTGAGTGTATGAAGCAGGATGGGAAGTTTGCTTGGACAGATGAAGCAGAAAAGGCGTTTGAGCTAATTAAATTCCGCCTTACCACAGCTCCCATTCTAGTATTACCAGATTTCCATCAACCTTTTGTGTTGCATTCTGATGCTTCCAAAGTGGGAATTGGGGCTGTTTTGAGTCAAAACAGCAGGCCAGTGGCGTATTTTAGTGAGAAACTTTCGGGTGCCAAGCTGCGTTATAGCACTTATGATGTTGAGTTTTATGCTGTGGTTCAGGCTATTAAACATTGGCGACATTATTTGTTTCAGCGGGAGTTTATCTTGTATACGGATCATGAGGCTTTAAAACATTTGCATAGTCAAGATAAAGTTTCTGCTAGACATGCGAGTTGGGTTGCTTACCTACAAAGGTTCACTTTCGTGGTGAAACACAAGTCGGGAGTTACCAATCGAGTGACTGATGCTTTGAGCAGGCGAAAGGGACTACTAACTCGACTTTCTGTGGAGGTACCTGGTTTTGATTCATTTGCTGAAATACTTGAAGCTGATCCATATTTTTCTGGTATTTTGGCAAAGGTTCGGGCAGGGGAGAGGACAGATTTCCATTTGCAGGATGGATTTTTGTTTAAGGACAACCAACTATGTGTTCCAGACTGTAGTTTGCGGTTGAAGATCCTTCAAGAGCTGCATGGCGAGGGGCATGTAGGAAGAGACAGGACTTTGCAGTTGGTGCAGTCTACTTACTTCTGGCCTACTATTCGGAAGGAGGTTGAGAAACTGGTGCAACGGTGTCGGGTTTGTCAAGTATCTAAGGGAACAGCAACTAATGCAGGCTTGTATATGCCTCTACCAGTTCCATCACAGCCATGGGTGGACATCAGTATGGATTTTGTGCTGGGATTACCGCGTACACAGCGAGGTAATGATTCTATTTATGTGGTAGTTGATCGTTTTTCCAAGATGGTGCACTTCATTCCATGTAAAAAGACCACAGATGCTGTTCGTGTTGCTCAATTGTACTTTAGAGAGATTTATAGGTTGCATGGTTTGCCAGTGTCTATTGTGTCTGACCGTGATACCAGGTTTCTTAGCCATTTTTGGCGTAGCTTGTGGAAGATGGTGAACACACAGTTGAATTTTAGTAGTGCCTACCATCCACAGACAGATGGGCAAACGGAAGTGGTGAATCGGTCGCTAGGCAATTTGTTGCGGTGTTTGGTTGGAGAACATGTGAAGAGTTGGGATCTGAAGTTATGTCAGGCAGAGTTTGCTCATAATCATGCAGTTAACAGGAGTACTGGATTTAGCCCTTTTGCAGTAGTGTATTCTGTTACTCCTAGAGGACCGCTTGATTTGCTGCCATTACCAGCAAAGACACGAGTTCATGGGACGGCAGAAACCTTTGTGACAGGATTGCAGGAGGTTCACAGGGCTGTCCGTGACAATCTGCTGCAGGCCGCGGGCAAGTATAAACAAGCTGCTGATAAGAAACGGCGTCATGTTGAGTTCGAAGTAGGTGATTATGTGTGGGCTGTTCTTACTAAAGATAGATTTTCTGTAGGTGACTATAATAAGTTGTCTGCCAAGAAGGTTGGGCCAGTGGAAATTGTTGAGAAGATCAATCCTAATGCATACCGCTTGAAACTGCCGAGTCATATTCGTACAGCGAATGTTTTTAATGTCAAGCATTTGATTCCTTACACGGGCGATTCCTCCGATGATGACAATTCGAGGGCGAATTCTGTCCACCCTGGGGAGAATGATGCGGTTGAAGAGCAAGCGTGCCAGTTTATGGAAAGATTTGATTTAATGGCAAAGATCTGATTCAATGGCAATTCGGTAATTTCGGCTAAGTTTGGAGTGTCGGATTTGGGCGTTTCCGGAGCCTAATTTCATGGGAAACGGGTCAACGGTCAAAACTCACAAGCGTTTCGCTTGTGACGTACAGGGTTTTTTGGTCAAATTCCATCGTTTAGGCCTTCAAAAAGATATTTTTCTGTTTTATGGTTATTTTTGTAATTGTCTTTATTAGTTTTCCTTTTCCGTTTTGGATTCTGTTTTTAGGGTTTTGCTATTTAAACACCTTGTTATGATGGGGAGCCGCAGTTTTTTGATGAATAATAAAATTTATGTATTTTTTCAAAATTCTCTGAATTAGAATTTTGCTGCCTATTTCCTGGTATTCATAGAATCAACAGGTTGTAGAAGGTTATCGTTTGGCAATCGTGCGCGGTTCAACAATTGATAACAATTTTCTGTTTCTTCCACTACGTCAGTAATTCTTTTGTATCATTTACTTGTGAATTTATTTGTTACCTAGCCCGCATGATAATCGTTATCTACCCAGCGTCACTTCTACTTCTTTTGATTCAGGAATAAAAAACTTAATGAACCACAGATCTTTTATGAAATCAAGGCGTCTATAACCCTTCTCAGGCACAAAGAGATAAAATGATAAATCCCTAGTAAAGTCTAATTCCATTGTCATATATATTTCTCAGATGCCTTACACTCAAGTTCTTTAACTGGACATAATAAAAAAATAATGATCCCCCCACAAACCCCTTCTCGTCAAACGTTCCACCATAAACCATTTTAATCGAAAAAATGGGAGCATTTGGATCATCTGCACACAAAATTATGGAAAATATTTAGTAAAAAACAAAACCCACATAAAAAACAACAACAAAAATATTATTTTACTATTCCCAACTGCAACTTATGTAAAAAAACAATGTAGAGAAACCAAAAAAGACACAAATGAGACCATCATTGTCTGTCAAAGTTTAGCATGCAAGAACTTTAACAACTTATTAATTCAAATAAGCATCTTCACCATATACTTTTTATACTTCAGATAAGAACAAAGAGCATACGTGGATATATAGGCGGTGCTAAATTCTTCATAATCAAATGACCTCAGTACCCAAACCATTTTGTGTTGTAGTCTAGCTGGTCAGTCTAAATTCAAACTCGATTTCTACCCTCTTGATCGCAAGAATCAAACCCAAATCCTCACCTCCCTTTTGGTCACTCTGAAATCGCACTCACTCCCCTCAAAGCCCTAGAAGATGATCGATCTCGTTTAATTCTAGCAACCGACCGTTAATCCCTCTTTTTTGAACCTTTATTTTGGTAATCGAGTATTTCTCGTGTATTTGTACAATTTTAGTAATTCAAGTAAAGTATTTATACGGTAAACAATATTTAAATATTAAATTGTGACGTGGCCATTTTTCGGCGAACAAATTAACCGGATTGTTCCACTAGGGTCCATCGTGATTACTTAACGGTACTTTGGGTAGCGGGATGAGAGTGTTTAAACATCGAAATATAAATGGTAAAAAGTGTATACTTCCGGGTATAATATGCAATTAACCCATATATATATATATATATATATATATATATATCTTACAATTTCTTCATAAATTCATTATAGAATGAATTTCCCTAAACAATCAAGTTCCAATCCAGAATTTAGGAGTTTATTTCTCTCCAACGTACATAAGTTACAAACTAGTGCATTATATAATTAAACACGGGAGAGTTCAGGAAGTAAAAAGCACTGCATTCTTTGAACTAGTAAAGGCAATGGTTTAAATCATGTGTAGGGGAATTTCACATGCACATCCATCATCCACGGTGGATTAATTATACTTATCAGTTCCTGGGCTTTATAAATGCTAGCATCGGATGGAGCTTGCGAGCAGTAAGCCCTAGAGTATTAACATCATCTTCATCCCCGTCCTTGAGTTTCCACTCAAACTCTTGTATTAATCTTCCAATTGCCAAACGAGAAATAGTCATGGCTTCAAGAGCACCTGCGCATACCCTCTTTCCCCCTCCAAAGGCCATTGTCTTGTGTAAATCCATGGATTCAGATCTTTCGCCTAGAAATCTCTCGGGTTTCCACTGCTCAGGATCCTCCCACACTTTCTTGTCCATGTTACATCCGTAAATGTTTATGGCGATCTATAATAATAAATAAAAATAAAATGTAAAGTTAAAAATGAAGTCGATGCATGCAACACTAGTGAGAAAAAGCAATTATAAGGAGCATAAGAAAGAGTAGCAACCTCGCTTCCGGATGGAACAAAGTACCCTCCTAACTCTGTATCTTCACGCACATATCGTAGAGGAATTATTGGAACTGGACTATGCATTCTTAAAGTTTCTTGAAAGACAGCATACAAATAAGGTAGCTGAGGCAAATTCTCCTCCGTGATCTTGTCAGGCCCACAAACCCTACTAATTTCCATGTAAAGCCGATCCTGCAAGATAACCCCCCCCCCCCCCCCCCCCCCCCCCCCGACGCATACATGCAGAGGCAATATCAATATAAGGGGCCACAAGGGGAGGCTTGAATACCATGTTAAATAACCAACTAATCTAAAAACTTAAGCTGTTAGAAAGAGTCAATAACAATATATACCAAGCCAACATGCACAAATTCGGATTTCAGAGGAGACGAGAAAGTGTACCAACCTGTCGCGTTGAATCTTTAGCAAGTTCATACATGGCCCATTCAGTTGCGACCAAAGTGGTGTCTGATGTTTCAATAATCACCTCCCAAAGCAACATCTGAATACGTTCATCCGATAGATCTTTTGCCTCAGATAACAAGTAATCAAGATAACACTGAATTGTTTCGAGGTCGGTCAGATTTAGTACGCCATACAAATACTTAAAAAGATGAAGTTAAAGGGCAATGTAAGGTACGTACCTCATTTGAAGCACTTGGTTTTCTCTGTTGATCCTGAATCAGGGATTTCATCACTGCCTCCCTGCGGATATTCATCCGTTGGATTTTCTTGTCAAAACTTGTATTTGGAATCCATTTTAGATATGGGAAGAAATCTCTCCAATCTACCTCGATTCCACCTTCCATCGGATCATGCACTAGACATTTAAATATGTCATGTCTTGACATAGTAATTCCAAGTTCATCCACATGAATGGATTCCACATCCTCTCCCAAAGTCTGCAAATTAATCCCTTAAAAATTACCTTCTCTCAGTAAAAAAACTAGCAAAAGATGACGTAATTAATCCTAACGAAGAAACTCACTTGTTTCATTGATAATCCAAAAAGTTCGGACTCGAATATCTCCTTCAAATTTACAGCCTCGAGTGGACAGTTGTTCAATAAAGTATGCAGCTGGTTTGACGTGTTCTCTATCAAAGTATCTCTTTGGATTCGATGTCGCTTCTGCTTCTGCAAATATCCAAAAGACGCTAATTAATTAACATGCATTAAATCTAGAAATTTTTTAACATGTGCCCTTATGGTATATGTTAAGCACATATTTCAAGAGAATATTCTCTTGAATTGTGTGCATATTCCTTTGAATTTGGTATAAATGCAAAAATCAAGAAAATATGCACACAGTTCAAGGGAATATTCTCTTGAATTGTATGCTTAACATGTGTACTTAGGGCAGATGTTAAGAGGATCCTTAAAATCTGATGACAATAAGAAAGATACAGACATACAATTTAGGCCATTTGTTTGCAGCACAGACCTGAGCAGTTGGTCCCAAAATATGTGCGAGTAAATGTCGCTTTACTGTTTTGTGAAACTCATCGTAATCACTAACTGCAACCATTGCTTTATCAGAACTAAGGATCCTTATTGCAGTTGACAGCTTTCTTGTAGAGATAGATGAGAATCTGGTCACTGTGGCCTAAAATAAACCAGAAGTGAGAAATACTTCAGTGATAGTTTGTTTGTTTCATATAAATAAAAATAATCGCTATAGACCTATAGCGACAGTTTTCACCGTCGCTATACATTTATAACGATGTTTTTCATGTGAAAATATCAAAAAATCATGCGAAAATATCATTTTTCTTTGAACAAACCTACAAAAAACTCTTAGAATTATACACAAGCATAATGTTATTTACTATTTAGTGTTAGTTCGTTTCATATTAAAAGTGTAATACAATAGGTTCTAAAAAAAATTAAATAAAAAAAATAGTAATTAAACACCACCGTTGGCTAGTTTATCTAAAAAAATTTAACACAAAAAAAGTAATTGGAAATTTTTTTTCCCTTATGATTGCAATAAAGTCAAAGTAGGTATAGTGAACTGCAAAGTGATTTCTAGAGAGAGAAGGATGAGATTACCTCCTTCACCACATCATTGGAATTGAGAACAATCAGAGTAGTGGCGCCAGTTCTAATGGAGTAAATTGGGCCATAAGTCTCCGCCCATTTGGTAAAAGTTTTGTGGGGTTTCTTCTCTTTCAGTTGCAGCAAATTCCCAATTAATGGTAGCCCTGGTACCCCTGCATCCATTTTTATTTTTATTTTATTTTATTTTTTCCCACATTTCCATCAATTTACATATACATATCAGGTATATAAATATACAAGAAAAATAAAAACAAATTTGAATTGACATGCAGGCGATCTATTAGTAAAAAAAATTTGTGCTAATCAGTCAAATATACAGAGAAATCAACATATGCTATACATCGGTCCGGATCTTAAGCTTACCCTTTATCCAATATACCTTATTTATCCCTATTTAGCGACAGACCGGGCGACGGTTTGGTCCGTCGCTATATATTCAACCGTCGTCTATATGTTGTCTGTCCCTAAAAGCTAAGACGATGATTGTATATATAGCGACAGACCAAACCGTCGTCCGGTCCGTCGCTAAAAGGGATAAGTAAGGTATGTTGGATAAATAGTAAGTTTAAGATCCGGACCGACATATACGTATACATATGCATATATACATATATATATATACCAGGTAAAGGTGGTAGATTAGATGATCGCTTTCTTTTTTGGTCAGAGAGATATCCATGGAGGAAACACAAAGAAAGACCACCCACAGCAACGGCAAAAACACCCACAGCAATTGCAATACTCAAAGGTATTGCTTGAATTTCTTCCATTTGATTGTAGAAACAGAAGAGAGAGAATACTCCGTTTTTTGTATTTGTTTTTCTGATACCAAAGACCCTGATTGATTGTTGTTTGCATTACTCATTTGAGCTTTTAAATAAACTAATTCCCAAAGAATATAGAATAATATTGCTGCTACAGTGGGCGTGGTTGGCCATGGGTCTACATCATATAGAAGAGTAAGACCGCATATTATAAAATTATAGTTTCATATAGCAAACAATATTTTCACATGAATAATTTTTTTATATAAGTTTGTGTCGCATAAGTATAAAACTTACACATCATTCATGTAAAATAAATCATGCGAAAAAAATTGTTTTTCAACGTAAAAATGCAATTTTTTTTAGAAAATTGATACTTTTACATGAAAAAAATAATATTTTTATACGAATTTCTATCACATAGATATAAAATTCAATCGTTATTCATGTGAAAGAGATCATGTAAAAAATTATTTTTTAATGTGAAAATGCCAATTCCCTCTCAAATATTATTTAATTACTCATTCTACTCTCCATGTTTTTTTGGCCTTTTTTTAAAAAATAATCCATATTATAACAATTATTCTTGGAATAAAAATGATGTTGTCAGATAAAAATAACACATAATATTTTAAGTGTAGTTAAAACAATTGTAGGAACAACTTAATGTATAATTACTCAAGTAACATCATTTTTATTCGGACAATATCAATAATTTTTCGTCCCTCTCAAGTATATAAAATTTCCATGTTCATTTCCAAGACTACATCTCTATTTTGCAAAAACAACCTTATTTTGTAAAATTTGTGAAATATTATATATATATATATATAGATAGATAATGTTAAATGTCTTAATTTTTTTTTTCTTCTTAAATATGTCTCAAATGACGTGACACTAAATTAGACAAATGACATGATTAATCAAAAGAGATTTATCCAACCAATATATTGATGCCACGTCATTTAAGACACTTTTTGAGAGAAAAAATTGAGATCTCTAATATTACTTTTTTTAATTTCATGTTTACTTTTAAAAATAATAAGTTGTTAGTCAAATATTGATATCATGATAACGAAATTATAATTATAATTTTTAGGACGTTGTCATTATATACTACTAAGAACAATAAATGGCTTTTTTTTAGTGAATAATTTAATTTTTTTTTATTAAATTACATCCTTTTTATGAAATAAAAGAAATAATATTTTTAATTTGTCCTTATTAATTTATTAGCATTTCTAGAATCGTATCATGCATGACTATTACTTAGTAATAAAAATTATGTCAGTGAGTTTTATGTATATTTTAATATTTGAGGTAGAAGGGGGTTTGTTGTTTTCTTAGGTTGAAATTTGAAAACTTGAAAAGGAATATGCGTTTACTAATTTATGAATAATTATTATGGGTTTGTCTCATTAGTCACTTCATCAATCTCACTATGTTCTAGACACTTCTGCCCTGCAGGCTGCAGCATGTTACCGGGCAACGATATTGTTTTTTTTTTTAATTATTATTATTATTATTTATTTATTTATTATTCTCTGTTAATAACAAATAAGCAAGTTTGGGTTGGGTGCCTGTTTAAATTTTGATTTAAAATTTTACTAATTTAGAAATTTCAATTTTTTAAGACATTTCGATTATCATCATTTTTAAAATTATGTAATTAATTAATTGTTCTTATTATTACAATAATACGTTTGTTGTGATTGATAAAATAATTTGTAATACTATTTTCTACACTTATTTAAAAATTTATTAGTCGAAAAATAAATAAATAAAATACCCTTATTTGGAGGCAGTTTTATCTTTAAAAGTAAACTTTAAGAATATGAACTTATCATATATCTAAAATTCAATCAAAATATCTAAAATTTGCTTTTACTTTGAAAAAAAAATAATATTTCGACAATTCAATCCAAATATCTGAAATTTACTTTTTCATTTCGAAAATCAACAATCAAATTCTAAAATATGTTTCAATTTTTTTGGCTAAAAAGGTGAACAGACTGGTGCAGATTTTTCTGACTAGAGTTTGAAGTCAATAAATGTAATAGCCCGGATTTTTATATAATTAAATATTTATTTTATTTTATTTTTTAAAAGTGTAATTGAATTGAAAAAGGTAAGTTGTTAATTTTTTTATTTCATTTAGAAAGTTAAATTCTTTTAGTAGATAATTAAATAAGAATAATGCTACAGACACGACTTATTCTATAATTATTTTATAATTTATTGATGTGGCATACTCCACCTTAGCTTTTATGTGGGACCGAAGACTACATTGAAGTAATTTGTTCATCAATATACTGAAATGGAGTATGTCACATCAGCAAATTGTAAAATAATTGTAGAATATGTTGCGTCTCTAGTATTACTCATTAAATAATTGGGTTTATTAATGTTAAGGGCTATGTACAGTTTACTATATAAACTACCATCATATTCATGATTAAGCCAATTTGGGCTTACACTTTATTATATCAAGTGTTTAATTTGATATAATTTAACTCACAATTTCAGAATCCGGCCAAAATTAGCCGAAATACCTAATTTTTTGGCCAGATAAGAATTGTATACGGTTTGAACGTATATAATATAGGCTAATAGCATTTATGTTACATCAAGTAGCGCCTAATTCATAATTTACTACATCAAGTACCTAATTCGTATAAAATTTATATAAATACTTATTTTGACGTATTAAATATGTATAACTTTGTGCATATATATATTTTGGTTATAATGTTTTATGAGTAGATAAAAGATTATGATGTGTATATATATGTATGAAGTTTGAGAAATTTAATTGTCTTTATGTATAAAAAATTAGTTGTAAATTAATTTATTTTGAGAATAAAGTAAATTTATGGTCTTCTTGAACAAAATTATGCATATAAAGTTTGAGGTAATATTTAGTGTGTAATATTACTTGGTATTTGTATTCATGAACTTTGAGATAAATTACTTTGTTTGTGGATAATAAATTAATTATCAACTAATAGTTAAAAGAGATATTGTAGAAGTAAATTGAGTTGAGTAAATCTTATATACAGTATGATTATGATGTTGAGAAAACACATAGAAATATTATTCATAGTGCTTTTGAGAAAATCACAATTGGTATACAATGATTTATTTTTCTGTATACTTTTTGTATATTCTAATTGAGATAAACATTTTTTTTTATAAATATAGTGAATTTCAAGTATTTAATATTATTATGAGAATTGCCTTGAATTCTATATTTCTAAATTTCAAAAGATATGTTGTTTATGATATTTCATGTCTAAATAGGGACAAGAAAACACTTGAGGATATACTAATTCATGTGTGTGCATTTTATTTGTTTTTTACATAAATTAATTTTATTTGTGATAAATTAATTTTTTAGATAGTAAATATAAATTTTTATATTTTATGATTTATATGCAAATAAATTTGTGCAATATGATGAGTTGCACAATAATTTGTATATAATGAGTTTTATACTATCTACACAGAGTCGAGTGTTACGTGTTAGTATACTTGAAAAATGTACATGTACAATTTGAAGTGCTTATATTAAATATTTTTTGAATTTGAGATTTTATGGAATTTTAAAAAATAAGAGCTTGTTTTCTTATGTGGGAGTGTTCTAAAAGATTCTTATGTTGAAGCACTCTTTATATGAATAACTAATTAATATATAAAATGTACAAGAACTTATTTTTTTTCTTCTGAGAAGTGTTCCTTAATATTCTCACGTGGAAGTAATATTTATAGGAACATTGTCACATAAAATGTATCTAAAATTTATTTTAAGTAGTGAGCATAATATTGTGAAGTGAAATTATTCAATGAGATTTCAATTATTTAAAAGTGTGGGAGTGATTCTTTAAGTTTTTTTGTATAAACTAAATTTGACATTTGAACTATTTGGAGCATAATTTTATTTATGTAAGAATAGTAAGGATTGTGAATTTCTTATTATGAGATTCAATTTGATTATGGAGTCCTATGAAATGAAAGTCTTTGTAACACAAACTTTTGAATGATATTGAAATGACTTATTTCACTTAATTAATTATCTAAGTTTCTATAAAGTTATAAACTAAATCTAGAAGGAACAATATTGATTTGGTGAAGGAAATCAATATAATAATTTGGTAAATAAAATCCCTATTTTATTAGCCTAAATATGATCCAAAATATTTATAGTGATTGAGTTCAATAGTGAGATTGAAAATAAGCTATAAATATTTGAGTGGATACATATTATATGATAATAAATAGGTATGTTCATATTTACCTTGAGATTCTAAAATCGTTGTATATATAGGAATAAGTGATTCGATACTGATGATTATTTTACTTTGAAAGTAAAAATAATTTTCAAGATTTTAGACAAGAAAGTATAAACTATTTTAATATTTTAGCACCGATTATGATTTTACTTCAACTCAAATTTTTCAATAAATTTGATTGAGAGAGTATATTGTGAATGAACAAAATGGTTTGTTCTTTTCGATTGAGAGGTTAAAGTGTAAAATAGTTACATACTTGTTTAAACTGAGAACTAGTACTTCACCTTTTTCCTATTTATCGGATATATAATTATTTATATGTTTACACTAACAATATAATTGTATAAACTATAATGTGATAGTTTTTGTGTATATTAATGATATGTTGATCATTTTACATAGTATTGTTAACGTAAATGAGTTTAAGACATATCTATATTTTGTCTTTATATTGAAAGACTTGTAAAATAGATGTTATCTTATTATCATGTGAAAACTTAGTGAAGGTTTCAACTAAATCAATTTAATTGTATTGATTAACTAAGTTTGATAACCTTGAGATTGAAGAATTTAATAATTCTTTAATAGTGGTGGTACACTGGAAGTTAATTCTGATATAGCTATTGCAAATCTGAAGTACACATGCGCTAGTGAGAGCCTTATGTTTGATATGTAGTGCACAAGATCAGATATTACCTACAGTTTAAAACTTAGTATACTAGTGTGATTTAAAATTGGTTTTTGTTAGATTTCTCAATGTTTTAATAGATCACATAAATGTCACTTATATTTTAGTGAGGGAAATTATAAAT
The DNA here is from genome assembly GCA_020205555.1 of Panax stipuleanatus. Taxonomy (NCBI): domain Eukaryota; kingdom Viridiplantae; phylum Streptophyta; class Magnoliopsida; order Apiales; family Araliaceae; genus Panax; species Panax stipuleanatus. The sequence goes on from CM035118.1 coordinate 128,190,256, forward strand.
TCACAAGTAGGTGAATTTTCACCCAATCTTGAGTATTATTTCTTAGATGAGTAAGAAACAACTGAGTATTTCTCATTCTATTGTATGGGTAAGATAAATGGATTAGAGTGCTGTGTGGATTGTCGCCTAATTCATTGCCTCCTATTTTACTATATGGTGCTAGTAATAATAACGTTAAATACACATTGTCACTACAAGAAAATGGTCTAACAGCGATCATCACTTTCAGCGACCGCCATATGCGACCGCATTTGAATCTAGTCTCTAGACTATATCCGCGACCGCACGTAGTCGCTGAGTGGTCGCTGGTATGAATTTCCCGCCCGAAAATTGGCGTGAAAAGTTGGCGCGGAGGTTATGTGCGACCACTCAATATCAGCGACCGCTAGCGGTCGCTGATACCTCCACATCATTAAAAAATCAGCGACCGCATGAGGTCGCTAATGGCGGTCGCTGATCTTCTTTAATCTAATCAGGTTCAGGCATTCACTCGACACAGCAGCAGAAGAAAAAAAAAGGAGGGAGAAGAGAAAAGGGAGAAGAGGGAGCAAGGGAGAAAGAGAAGAGGAAGGGAGAAGAGGGACCGGCCACCACCGCCGCCGTCGACGCCTACACCGCCGCCGTCACCACCGCCGCGAATTAGGTAAGATTTCTTCATATCATTAGTTTTGAAAGAGAACAAATGTAAATGAAAATCTATTTTTGGTGGGTGATTGTTATACATGCTTAGAAAGTACAATAAATGTTATTCTTGAGTTTCTATGGATCAAATTACTAGCTATCTTGTTTTACCCCCCTTTAATTCCCCTTCTTTTTCTGTTCAAGTCAGTCAATTGTTAGTCAATTAAATTGTGGCATCTGATTTCTAGTTTTTTCTTTTACGACAAACCTTAGTTACAATACTAGGAAATCCATTCATTCAATGTTGACCTCGAATTACATGTATAATAAAATTAAGGGGATACTTACTCTATCTAAAGTGAAATCTAAATTATAAACATTCACGACTTAAGTCAAAATAAAATAATAATTAGAAAACAACTATCGTAGACTTGTCACTCCAATTAACTGGTCTACAATCACCCATCTATCGACGAAATCAACTCACAGTTCAAGCTCCCAAAAAGAGAAAAAAAGACGCACTGACTTCAAATTAGGGAGAAACAAACTCCACCAAAGGATAAAATAAGAACTAAATAAGTCGCTAATGATAACTAAAAGATGTAGGGAATGGTCTCTTTAAAAGAGGAGAAATCTTACTAAATGTTTAGGTAAGTCATATGCTTACAAGTATGCTCAAGTCATATACTTAATTACAAGTATGCTTAAATGTAAGTCATATGCCTACAAGTATGCTTATAAGTATGTTTAGCTAGAGAGCTTGAATATACATTAATAAGCTCATGTTGTCTGTAGTAAGGTACCGTGGTATCATGGACCTCTATTCAGATCGTAGTTGGATACTACACTCCCAGTCTTGTTAGGAAAAGGGATAGGCCGCCTGCAGATTGGAAAGTTGTACTTTATACTCCCGCGCGCAATCGTGTAGAAATAGTAGACGGGGAGACTTACCAAGAACAGATGCTTCATAGACAAACAATTTTAAATGTGGAGGACGACAATGATGTAATCCAGTTAGATGGTGGAGATGAACCGAATGAATTAGAGCCTGAGTCACTACTTGTGCCAGATGACACTGATACTGAGGAGGAAGAGTTATTAACTGACACTGAAACTGAATCTGAAGCAGATGATGGTTATGAATCTGCAATATGTAGAGGAGATAACTCTGACTCAGACAACGATTAAAAAAATAAAATGTATGTTTAGTATTACATGTTCTTTATATCATTGTAATGTTTATGTACTTAACTATTTTATGCAATTTCCTGTCATTATTGTTATTTTATATTCATATATGCATGTATTGTCATTATTGTCATTTTATATTCATATATGTATGTATTGTCATTTTATATTCAAATATAACTCATAATAATATCTTAAAATTTGTAAAAATATATATGGCTTCGTCTTCAGCAGCGCCGAAGAAGCGCGGCTTGGGCCGGGGGCCTAATCACGTGCTGAAGGCCCCGGCTAATCCGGATGACCGAATTCTTATTTCTATTCGTCCTCCTCCTGACAGCACGTACGTCCGCTTTCTGTATATATAAACATTTTACATTTCCATGTAAATTGCTTTAAATATTATAATAACTCTACGTATCTTTAATGTAACTTGTTGTATATTGTAGTGACTTTCCAGATAACAAGATAGTAAAGTGCATTTCACAGTTGTGCCTGCAGAACTGGCCGACACCTGTGATTACGTGGGCGAGTACACCTATCGCCCACAAGGATGCAGTATGGGTTGAATTTCAAGTAAGTTTTTAATTGTTTAGTAGTGTTAGATTATATTTTAATATAGAGTACCGTTTTAATATTATTATTGTTGTTTTATTTGCAGAAACGGTATAGATGGGAGGACGCGCAGGCCTCAGTGATGCAGACACTATTCTGGCAGAAGTGTGCGGTCCGCACCAAAGACAATTTGAATAAAGAACACATAAAAGCCCTACACAATGCATCTATCGACCATCCAGACCAGGGAGAGGAGCACATGCACGAGCAAAACCCCTGGTGGTGCACCCAGTCCATATGGGCTGGGATGTATGCCCAATGGAGAGCTGAGGCCTGGGTCAAGAGATGCAAGACTGCCGCCACCAACAAATCTTCGGGTGTACCTGATGGCGAGAAGGCGAAAGGAACCTATAGGGGCGGCAGTATATCACAGGTGCAACATATCACTGCTAGGGTACGTATGAATAGTACAATAACTTGTGAATATATATTTGATAGAATATTTTTAATATGTTTACAATCATATATGGTTTGTATAATATCACATGTTTACTTAGTATGGGAGTATGTTTTGTATAGGAGTCTCAGTCTCAAGGTACGCTTATCCATTGGTTGGATATGTACGTGGCCACCCGTAATGGTCTGCCTGATGCTGTCCAGATTGCTGTAATAAGTTTTGACAACTTTGATATATGTTGTTTATCAAGTTTATGTTATTATTTAGAATTTAATATTTATTTTTAACTATTTAATTATTAACCTGCTGACAGGATACTTATAAGCGCTTATTGAACAAGCGTTATCCTGAAGGAACTCCACGTCCGGTCATTGATCAAGAGCTGTGGGAGAGGGCGTCATTTGTGAAGAAGAATTACGTCAAAGGCCAAGGACAACGACGACGCCCAACCATCAGTGGCACAGGCAGCTCTGCTACCCAGTCTACACAGTCATCGACCCATCTAGGAGCACATACTCCTACTGACTGTGTGAGAACGATCTGTCGAGATCGTGATTTTCTTCGTATACTGGGCGGGCATTTGGGGGCTCTGAATCTTGATGAGTTAGCTGCTACAGTGGCGGCAGCAGCAGCATCACTGCAGGAGGATGGCGAACAGGTAATCTTAGTATTTATATTACAATCAATGACCATTAGTCACTTATATGTACTATATATATACTATATATGTAACTTATTTTATTAATTACAGGGTGATCATCCAGATACTAATTTGGACGAAGATGCATGACGGGCCGACCTATAGCTAGTCTTGTTGTATAGCTATATGAGCCTTGTACTTTTATATTCATTCTTTGGGTGACTGTATATTACTTACAAACTTGAGATTTGAATATTTTTCTTCGTTCATATTGATTTTTTAGTGTTTATATAGTTTGTACTCTTTTGGTGTATGTGATGAATGTTATATTGTTGTGCTTGTGTTGGGATTATGCAATACTTGGTTGGAAGTTTATATATACTGTCTGTTATGTATTGGGATTTAAAAAAGGTACAAAAAACACATACAATTTTTTGGGAAATCCAAAAAACAGGATTTTTTTTTATTTTTATACATCAACGACCGCATACGGTCACTACTATATATCAGTGACTGCTATTAGATCAAGGAGTTAACGACTGCTTACGGTCGCTGATGGTGGTTGCTGACACGTGGTCCACGTCAGCCTTTCGACCCTGACAATGCTGACTCAGCGTAGCGACGGCACCGGTCGCTAATAGCGGTCGCAGATTTATCGGTCGCAAATAGTGGTCGCTTTTGTACATTCCAGTGACCAGATATTATGCGATGGCTGTCAGCAATCGATACCGGTCGCTGATGGCTAAGTGCGACCATAGACAGTCGCTGATAGCACTGTTTCTTGTAGTGTGTGATCTTGAAAAAAGTAAAAAAATATTCATAAGTAGGTGAATATATTCTTAAATTTCCACAAGTAGGTGGATAATTAATATAATTTACTTGGAGTAACAAGTAATACTATTGCTTTATATGATGTAGAAAGCAATTAGAATCAAAATTTGTTGTTGAAATATCAAATTGTGGTCACTTCCAAAATTGTTTAGGTCATTATGATGTGATAATGAAATTATTTTGTATAGAGCATATGAGATTACCTTTAATGGTAAGTCTTGACATGTTGGTCATAAACATAATTTTTGTTAGATAATTATTACAAGAAGGTATTATAATATTTATATACGAGTAAGCCAAGTGACGAATTGACTTATCTTTTTACTAAGACTTTGACGAGAGCTCAGTAAGTTTAACTACTTGTGATATGGAACTTAAACCATTTTGAGTCAGTGGTGATGGGAACTCAACCTATTCATAGGTTACCCCTAGTTTATAGGTTCAATGGGAAAAATAAGTCACAGTTGCTGACTGTGTTACTATCGATGTGGGGAAATATGTAGTTTAAGATAGTAACGTCTATTGTATAACCGAGACTGAGTTATATTCTTAACAAAGTTGTTTTGTTCTTAGCAACATAAACACATGTGAAATAATTTGCCTATATAAACTAGAAGTGGAGCCGCTTCTTATAAAGGGTTATGGTTTACTCTTTTAGAGGTTCATGAAACAGGGTATTGCGCATAGCCATATTAACGCAAAGCAATTGAGAATACTCACCGTGGTAGGATAATTTTGCGTGTGTGTGACAATTTCGGTCATATCATATAGAAGTAAAGGTTCAATATATGGACACCATCAACTTCGATGTGACTTTGAGTTGTTTACACTAAGGGAAGTTTCAATGTTCGTCACACCTTCTTTTATGCACAAATACCTTGGAGTTGTTTAATAGAAAGTTGTTTAGATGAAAAATTATTTTTCCAAACAAATGGGGGATTGTTACAAATTATACCTTATTTATATTTTTTGAGGTTTAATTATTGTCTAGTTTGAGTTTGAATAAAACTCATTAGTGGACATAATATAAAGGTGCAATTCGTTTCCCTAATATTGTGGAGAATAAGAGAGATCTTCATTTGATTTGTGCCTATAGTGAGACATTTAATAAGGTGCAAATTTATTTGATAAAACTATTCTTTCTTGTTCCATTTAATAGAAAAGACTACTAGTTACTTTATAAGTACAAGTAAAGAAAAATAGTGAGAACTATTCAAATTCTATTTAACTATTAATTATTACTAAATATGTAATTTACATATTTAGTACTAATAAGTATAGTTAAATATATAATTGAATAGTTATAATGTAACTTACAATATATATAAATGTATATATGTGTATGTGTATATATATTCATAAGATATTGTTAATTCCCAAAAGCACGTTAGTTATCTAGAAGGGGGGGTTGAATAGATATTTTAAATTTCTCTATTTAAAATACTTAGTCAGTATTGATGATATTGACTGCAACGAAATATATGTTTTGTTCCCCTTCAAGATAATGTAGTTAAGACGAGATAAACAGTTATAGCAGTTATAGCAGTTATAACAGATATAACAGTTATAACAGTTAATGAGAGACAATGAGACACAGGGTTTTAAATGGTTCAGAGTCAACGCGACTCCTAATCCACTCTTCTACTCCACAAGTAGGTAATCCACTAAGGATGTCTTCTTACAACTGGATCACTTAGATCCCTTCAAGGCCAGCAGCCCTGGAACTTCACTTAGTTCACTTTTGAACTCTTCAAGTCCTTTGACTTGGATCTGCTCTTAGTTCACTTTTGAACTCTTCAAGTCCTTTGACTTGGATCTTCACTTAGTTCACTTTTGAACTCTTCAAGTCCTCTGACTTGGTACCTCACTTGGATTGGCAGTTGATAGTTGAGGTGTGCTACTCAGTTGCAGTTCAGCTTCTGTCTTTCAAAGAACTGAGTAGCGAAGCAAGCTTTCTTCAGTATCGTAGTTTTGCTCGTTGAGTGTTCTTGAGCTTTTTCAATATATTCTTTCTTTATGCGTCTTGCGCGCATACTTAGTCTGAATCCTTGTCTGATTTTCTTATAAAAGAGCCATTCAAAAATAGCCGTTTTGAATGCTCCAGTTGCTTCATTTAATGCCCCAGACGTTTTCTGTCCAGTGATGTTGACGTCCTGCTTTTCTGCTGCTCTGCCGCCTGGCTCACTGACACAGCAGACTGTATCTTTCACCTAACACCTGAAAAGGTATTTTCTGCAGGCTACTTTAGTCCTATCCTTAGCTTCTACAATACGCTTCTTTGATTTGGACTAAGGATGAATAAGAAAGTATTGGGACTATCACTTTGTCAACGGCTATAAGTCTTTCTTCATCTGTTGCTCTTCCTCTCTTTATTAGATCTTTAATTTTTGATGTTGACTGGAGGAACACTACGATTATGGTCATTGTGACACAATCGTTGTGTGTTGGCTTTGCACAGCGTGATTCAGACTTCTTCGTAGAGCACACTACGATTTCTCTTAAGCTCTTGGTAGACTACGATTCCTTGCTTGCTTGTCTTGCAGACTTCACACTTCTGATAGCACTCTGCGATTCCTAACTTGGCTCGGCAGATGCTTTTCAACTTTTATGACTCTCAGTGTGGCTTCTGAGGCAAAGTACGATTCTTTGATGCTTTCACTTAAGCTCGACGATTCTTGCCTTGGCCTCTGCAGACTTGATTCTTCGGCAAACTTCTAGTTTGTATATCTTCACTCAAGCTCCACGTTTTCTGCCTTAACTTCTGTAGGCTTGAATCTCTTGGCAGACTATGATTCTGATATCTTAAGCTCCACGATTCTGCCCTGTTTTTCTAATGCTGTCTTTGACAGACTACGATTCTGTTAAGCCTTTAACTTTTACAGCTCAATTAGATCAACCTAACAAGTTTGATCTTTTCTTCTATACATTCATTTACAAAAATGATAAACATTAAGGCTCAGATCAACCTAACACGTTTGATCTATCATCTAAGTCCTTGTACAATGATTCTCTTAAGGACTGTACACTTAAGCATTTATATTTACTTTAAATATCAAATCTGAATATGCAATTCCCAACAGATATATATATATATATATATATATATATATATATATATATTTGATATATAGAGAAGTTTACATATAAGAAATATATATTGCACATGAATTTCTCTATTCTCTAATTTATTTACAAACAAATAACTACTACAAAGTAGTGTTCTATTGGAATTTTCTGTGATAATTCATTAAGGCTTGACATATATCCTGGAAGTATATCGTTTGCAACCCTTAACAAACCAATCGTGGCGGGGACGATAAATACCTTAAGGACAGGGATCACCCGTGTCATATCTTCTACAACGATTTTGACTCTACGAAGCTAAGGTTCTAACATATATATATATATATATATATATATATATGCATTTATTAATTTATGAGTAATAACTTTCAATAGTATCAGGGGCGGAGGCATGTATAAACTAGGGTGGGCTTTAGCCCGGGTGGAATTTTTGAAAAATATTTAGTATTTATATATCTTAAATAGCCCAGCCCAATATTGTTTTTCTATTTTTTTGTGATCCATTAACAACAATGAGGAGAGAGGTTCAAAAGAGGAATTTAATCTATTCAAGTTTGTTATTATCTATATGATTGTTGGGTGCTTGTGTACTGGTTATTGAACATTCAAACAAGGAAGAGAAAGGGGATATAAAACAGCGCCCTCAAGGTGTTCGATAAAAGTCCTGAGAGAGGGAAAAATTGGTTTTTGAGCAAGTTGGGGGGGGGGGTGTTTGGCTTGCACTGGTTTGTTATTATTTGAGAAATCTAAATGGCATCGAAGACGCACCGCAGCGAGCCCAACCTTAAGCCTCGATACCATTTGACAACACTCGGTTTATAAGCGCTGACGCAGAAGACTATTTTCATGACGTTCTAGTGGCCAACACTCGGTTTGGTAGCCCAGGAAGAAAAAATTTTCGGGCTCCGCCCTTGAATAGTATGTTTGTGGTGACTGTTAAAAAGTTTAAAATACCATTTGCTACACTTATTTAAAATTGTTGAAAATTGAAAATAAGCAAAAGGAATATCATAAGTAGACTAATCTTGTGGTCAGATTTTCACTTCACAGTATCATGTTTACCACCAAGATACAGACTGAAGGTACATAATTGGCCTGGGTAGATGGTGGTCACCAGAAACACTAATCGACTGGGTTCTTAGAACAAAATAGGTACGAGAAACGCTACCAATAGTAGAATGCAAAACACATATTTAATTCTCGTACCATGATCCGGAACAATATTACCCTAGAACGCGGGTACACAGGGCAACCAGAGTTCCTTAGTAACCTGACGTGTTTGATTGCATCTTAATATATTTTAACAACTCACCTCTTAATGTATCTTAACAACCCACATTTTTATATTAAGAGATCCTCTTAATAGTTAAGATACAAATACAAGTCTAAACTATTCAGAAGACCACTTAATACAAAGATGTGGACTGTTAAGATACATTAAGAAGTGGACTATTAAGATGCAATCAAACACCACCTAACTAGTACACACACATATATATATATCTTACAACTTCTCCTGAAATTCATTATAGAATGAACTTCATTAAATAATCAGGTGCCAATCCAGAATTCAGTATTTCATTTACTCTCCAACTTACATAAGTTACAAACTAGTGCATTATACAAACTACATATAAAAGCATGGTAGAGTTCAAGAACTAAATAGCACTGCATTTTTAAAACTAGTAAAGGCAGGGGAATTTCACGTAGCACCAAAAGACAAAATGGCAAAAGAAATGATTGAAAGGGCTGTAGCATCATCATCCATGGTGGATTATTCATATCAGTCCCTCGGCTTTATGAATGCTAGCATCGGATGTAGCTTGCGAGAAGTGAGCCCTAGAGTATCAACATCCTCTTCACCCCCATCCTTCAGTCGCCACTCAAACTCTTGTACTAATCTGCCAATTGTCAAACGAGAAATCGTCATCGCTTCAAGAGCACCTGCGCATACCCTTTTCCCCCCTCCGAAGGCCATTGTCTTGTGCAAATCCATGGATCCAGCATCAAGAAATCTCTCGGGTTTCCACTGTTCAGGATCCTCCCACACATTCTTGTCCATGTTACATCCGTAGATGTTTATGGCAATCTACAAAAATAAAATAAAATAATAAAAAAAATCTTAAATTTAAATGGAGGTAATACAATACTAGTGGGAAAAAGCAAGAAGCAGAGGGAATAGTATCAACCTCGCTTCCAGAGGGAACAAAGTATCCTCCTAACTCAGTATCTTCGTTCACATATCGTAGAGGAACTATTGGAACAGGACTATGCATTCTCAAAGTTTCCTGGAAAACAGCATACAGATAAGGAAGCTGAGGCAACTTCTCCTCCGTGATCTTCTGAGACCCACAAACCCTACTAATTTCCTCATAAAGCCGATCCTGCAGGATAAAAGTGAAATCAGATTCATGCGCGAATCCGGATTTTAAATGAGATGAGAAATTGTAACAACCTGTTTCGTTGAATCTTTAGCAAGCTCATACATGGCCCATTCAGTTGTTACCAAAGTAGTGTCTGATGTTTCAATAATCACCTCCCAAAGCATCATCTGAATTTGTTTCTCTGATAGCGTTTTTCCTTCGGATTGTAAGTAATCAAGATAACACTGAACCTCCTGTTTTGAAAGCCGGACAGAGTACTGACATACAAAGACTTAAAGATCGTAACAATGTGAAGTTAAAGTTAATGTTAGGTACCTCTTCTGAAGCACTTCGTTTTCTCAGCTGCTCTTGAATCAGAGATTTCATCACTGCCTGCCTGCGGATATACATCTGCTGGATTTTGTTTTCAAAACTTTTATTTGGAATCCATTTCAGATATGGGAAGAAATCCCTCCAATCCACGTCAATGGCACCCTCCATTGGGTCATGCACTAGACACTTAAATATGTCGTGTCTTGACATTGTAATTCCAAGTTCATCCACATGAATGGATTGCACATCCTCTCCCAAAGTCTGCAAATCCCATGAAAAATTTCAAATTCACATTTTCATGCTTTCTCTCATTAAAAAACATAAACTTAACAAAGAAACTCACTTGTTTCATAGCTAATCCAAAAAGTTCAGACTCAAATATTTCCTTCAAATTTACAGCCTCGAGAGGACAGTTCTTCAATAAAGCATACAGCTGGTTAGATGTGTTTTCAATTAAAGTATCTCTGTGGATGCGATGTCGCTCCTGCTTCTGGTAATATCCGAAAGATAATAATGTTAAATCTAATAGCAATAAGAAAGATATAGACATAAAAGCAAAGTTTGAGGATTGCTTTTGCAGTACAAACCTGAGCATTTGGTCCCAAGATATTTGTGAGTAAATGTCGCTTTACTGTTTTGTGAAACTCATCGTAATCACTCATTGCAACCATAGTTTTGTCAGAAGTAAGGATCCTTAGAGCATTTGACAGCTTTCTAGTGGAGATAGCTGGGAATCTGGTTACTGTGGCCTAAAAAATTGTCAGAAGAGTGAGTATGGAAATATTATACTGTTGTGTTAGTTTGCTTCATAGTAATGGAATAGTCCATGAACGAAGTAAAAAAAAACCTAACCCGTCAGAATCATACAGAAGCATAATGTACATGAAGTTAAGGCGATAATTTATCACAGAGAACATCACACAACAGGCTAACCACACATATGGCAAATAACAGTGCTTCATATTAGAGGATTCAAGATGACAACTTCAAATCCCTCAGCCCTTGTCATGTGAGGCAAAACAAGAAGTCTAGAAAAGAGAACTCTTACATAATTAGAAATTTGAATAATTTCTCTAACACGAGTATATACATACCCTATGTTGACATTCAAGAGACAGAAAAACTAAATAGAAAAATAATTCAAAAGATGGTATGGATGCCATTGCAGCCTATCCGTTTAACCACCACATGGTTCAAATTAAAAGGAGTGATGTGTAGAGTATAACATCTAAATATTACACTCAACGATGCACAGGTTATTTTATACAGAAGCATTAGAATATGTAGGCAAGGAAACAAATTAACCTATCGCATTTTATAATACGTATTTCCTTGTGCTAGCAAGTATCCTTTTCTTTTTGCTTCGAAGAAAGGTTAGTACTTCTTTTTTTCCGCTAAACAAAGGTTAGTACTTTAGTTGCAAGATCTTGGTTTACTACTTTGGACAGTAAGAAATAGATCAAAGCAAGTTTTTAGGATATGCCCAAGGGTCTGGATAGCACTTATAACATGTATTTTGCTTCATTTTCTTAAAAACTCGTAAAATGTGCCTGCACCATCTTTTTTATTTTATATCTTCAAGAATTATTTTTTAAGACACCCTCACTACAGGGTAAACCAAAAAAGTATTTATTTAATTGTATTCAAAATGAAATAATAAATAATTGATGAGTAAAATGACTATAAAACATAATCTTATGCAATGCAACATGAGCTATTAGCCTATTACACACTTAAGATGTAAAAGAGTTATTGTTTTCCATATATATACTAGCATAATTTTTTAAATGATCATTTGTATATGATTACAAATCACAATTATTGAACTAATAACGAAGATACCAAAAAAAAAAGTGCACAACAATTTAATTCTCAAGGTCAATGAGTTTGTTTCCATACTGTTTCACAAAATTAACAACCATCCACAATTAAAGTGGTGCATAAATTATTCTTAGACTGAAATTGGTTTCACCACATGTAATGGTACAAGATAAAATGTTATTTTTTTACAGTAGACTCCTTGTTGATCAATTGATATGAGTTTTCTCTTGAAGGATATAAACAAATTTCCATGATTTAACAAATTAAACTTTTGATTAACTATACTTGGACTAAAATCGCAACTTTATAATATTACAATAGTAAGAAGATTTGTTTTTTTTTTTCCCTTTTCAACTCATTCTTCTTGTCCAAAAAATTGTCCCAGACAAATTACCACCAACCCGAATTATTAATAAATTAAGTTATGTCTTGAACATCGAAATATCTTTATTCAACAGACAGCAATTAAGTCAATTGGGCATTTTTACTATAGAGTGTAGACTGCAAAGTGATTTCTAGAGAGAGAAAGATGAGATTACCTCCTTGACCACATCATTGGAATTGAGGACAACCATAGTGTTGGCACCAGTTCTAATGGAGTAAATTGGACCATAAATCTCAGCCCATTTGGTAAAAGTCTTGTGGGGTTTCTTCTCTTTCAGTTGCAGCAAATTCCCAATTAATGGTAGCCCTGGTACCTCTGCATCCATTTTTTTTTTTTTGGGTTCAAATATCCATCAATTTACACATACATATCAGGTAGATAGATATGCACACAAATTAAAATATAAATAAATAAATAATTGAACTGAAATGAAAGTGATCTATTAGTAAAAGTTGAGCTAATCAGTCATATAGACAGAGTAATGAATATGTAAATGCACGTATGTGTGTGTGTGTATATATATATATATATATACCAGGTAAAGGTGGGAGATTAGAGGATGATCTTCTTTTTTGATCAGCAAGATAGCTATTGAGGAACCACAAAGAAAGGCCACCCACAGCAACAGCCGGACCACCCACAGCAATTGCAGTACCCAAAGGTAATGCTTGAATTGCTTCCATTTGATTGCAAGAACACAGAGGAGAGGAGAGGGACTGCTCTGATTGATGTATTACTCAAATTAACTCGAAAATGAACCGATATATGTATTTATACTGCCGCTACAGTGAATGGGATTGTAATGGGCCTGCAATATATATATATATATATAAAAGTGTGTTATGCATGACGAAAGTTTTAGTCAAATTATAATTGCGAACAACAATACTACTATCACATAAAAAGTCTTATATAATATTTATATACACATATATGCATGTTGTAGGTCATGTCTGACTTGTAGAGTCCACAATATGTGTGTGAGGATTATATGAGATTTTTTATATGATAGTAACATTATTTAATTGCGAAATCAATCTATTCTATTTATGAGGTTGGATATATTTATGAGGTTGGATAGAATTATATTATTGAACGGCTATATTATATTATTTTTACTCTATAATAATAATTGTTTTAGTTTCATGTACATTAATTAAGAAAGTTACTTAATATTATTATTTAATAATTAAAATTTGTATGAAATTTCATCACTATCTTTTTATAGGAAGTTGAAAATTTCTTGGAATAATGAAAAAAATTATGGGTGATATAGTAAAGTAAATAATTTATTTTTCTAAAAAATTGTAAATGACAAATAAATTAGAACACATTTTTTCTTGTAAAACATCAATGATTATGACATAGAGGTAGTATAAATTTTTTTAAAAAATTTATTACTAGCGGATAACAAAAGAGTGAATACATCAAATCGCAATATGCATCTCTTTCTCTCTATATAATATTTTTTGATAAATCTATATTTTTATAGTCTTACACAATTTCTTTGACATGAAACTACTTTATGTGGGAAAAAAAGTGAAAGTATCAAAAGTATTTATAAAAATAATACTTTCTTATAGAATATCATTTAAGTAATTAATTACAATTTTAATGATATTTCCTTTATTTCAAAAATAAACATGTTAAGGCTATTCTTTAAGGATGTTATGTTTTTAAATATAGTCTTGACATTTTAAGATATGTTTTAAAACATGATTTTTATGGAGAATTTTTTTCCCTAAATATATCTTTAATATTAGTTTTAAACGTAGTAATAATGACCTGATAACATTTAATCTACCTAGAATTTAATCTATCCATTCTAAATTTGAAAATATATTTTCCAAAAACTATGATTTTTAGGAAAATATTTATATTTCGGTAATGAATACTTAATATTAGCTAAAACATGATAAGTGGTGGTGTGATGCTAAAAATGATAGTAAAAAAGTAACTTTAAATTTAAAATATCAAGTCATTTTATATTCCTAAAATAAAAACATAACTCTAATTTTGTAATGCTTCTATTATTATTTCTATCTTTGTTGATTGAGATTATACCATCACAATTACATTTTAAATTAAAGTTAAGAATATATTTCAAAAAAATTAATTCTTAAAATCTCTTTTACAGTAAATATATTTTTGATTTTAGGATATATATATATATATATATATATATATATATATATATATATATATATATATATACACGATAAGAATATTAGGCTTACCCAATTAAAAGCTCACCCAACTCACCCCCTTTAGTGACGGACCGAGCGACGGTTCGTCCGTCGCTATATATACAACCGTCGTCTATATGTTGTCCGTCGCTAAAAGCTAAGACGACGGTTGTATATATAGCGACGGACCAAACCGCCATCCGGTCTGTCACTAAAGAGGGGTGAGTTGTATATATATAGATAAACTTTCAATGCATAAAAGGTGTGCGGTGGTTAAATTAATATTTAATATTGTTATATATAGAAACAAATTTATGTCGATAATAAATATTAAGGTACATGATGCATGATATATCAAAAAATAAGAAGGATCGTACACTTATTTTCGCTTATTATAAAATTTATGGAAAGAATATATATTTTCCTATTAAAATCTTTACGTGTGCACGCTTTCTCTACAGATGGAAAAAGACGTGGATAAGGTTGTAAATCGAACCAAACAGTTCGAATTCGATCTGGGCTCGACTTGAAAAAATGTAAGAAACTCGGATTCGTTAATAATATGATCTAAAATTTGAACAAAATAAATAATTCGAATAAAAATACGAGTATAATTTGAACAAGGTATACTCGACTCGTTTAGGATTCAAACTACTCGAATTTTTGATTATGACTCGATACATACTCAGTTGATATATATTCGAGTAGATACTCGATACATTCTCTTATAATATGTACAAAGTTAAATAAAATTAGGATAATTAGTTATTATTTTTTTATTTTGTTTTTAATTTTTATTGTAATTTTATATTTGTAAAGTATAATTATAAATTTATTTTCTCATTTTGAAGTAAAATAATATGTTCAATTCATACTTATATATATTATAAAGTTAGTCACTATGTAGATATTCAAATTTGAGCTTAAATTCGAAAACTCACGACTAGTTTGAATATAATTCGATGAGTAATGAATATTTGAATCAAGTTGAGTATGAGTAAAAAATTTCAAATACAATTTAAATTCGAGTCAAATTCGAATATAAATTTAACTTTTTAAGTCGAATCCGAACAACTATTTGTTCGGTTTAGTTTGACTGATTTACATCTAGACGTGGAGTTATATGGTGAGAAGATCCAAAATGGTTTGGTAATTGATACCTTGAGAGTCGGGTCAAGAAGAAGAAGAAGACGGGAGGTTTTTGTTGTTTACTCGTGTAAGACTATGAGATTTGAAAAGGAATATGCGTTTAATATAAATTATTATTAGTAAAATGGTGATAGTAATGCATGCTGCATGTAACTGGATAACACCCTTTTGTAAACCACATGAGACTATAGACTATGAAATTGAGATTTTCTATTTCACGGGCTATATTTAAAATGTGATATCATGCTAACAGGAGAAAGAGTGCACATTTTAAATCTGGAGCATTAAATGGAGAGTTTCTATTTACTTGAAATAGAAAGGATTCTAGTCCATAGGAGAGGGATGTATTTTTAGATACAATTATACAAAATGACGTGATTTTGGTGTGGTAATTATATGCGGAGTCCTTCATTTTGTTTTTTGGCGCCTTAATTTAATTTAAAAGCAAAAAAAGGAGGTGAGTGACACTGCGCGCGCACACACCTTTGAAACAAGACAAATGAGTATAATAATTAAGAAATGTCATCTAAATCATCAATGAATGGTACTTTAATCTTCATCACTACTTTTTTTCTTATATGGGAATACAAAGTTGTTTATAGAACTTAACTTTTGAACTAAAATGTAACAACTGAAGTATGTATGTTCATTTTTCTCTTATTTGGTATAGTGAAGAGAATTAACATAAAAGGTATGGTGAAGTGAGACTAGAATTTAGTAACCAGGGAACATTGGTGGAGGTGGTGATGAGTATAGGGCTCCGATGAATGGTGGAAGAACAAAGTCGTCGGTTGGCGGTGGTGAAGATGCAGGTGGTGGTGAGGGTGGTGGAGGTGAGAAAACTGGTGGCGGTGGGGAATGGACAGGTGGCGGTGGGGAATGGACTGGTGGTGGCGGGGAATGGACTGGTGGTGGCGGAGACTGAACTGGCGGTGGTGGGGAGTGGATTGGTGGTGGTGGGGAATGGACTGGTGGTGGTGGAGAGTGGACTGGTGGAGGAGGTGAATGAACAGGTGGTGGTGGAGAGTGGACTGGTGGAGGAGGGGAATGAACAGGTGGTGGTGGAGAGTGGACTGGTGGAGGAGGGGAATGAACAGGTGGTGGTGGAGGGGAGTGGATTGGTGGAGGAGGTGAATGGACAGGTGGTGGTGGAGAGTGAACTGGTGGAGGAGGTGAATGAACAAGTGGTGGTGGAGAGTGGATTGGTGGAGGAGGGGAGTTAACAGGTGGTGGTGGAGAGTAGACGGGTGGTCGTGGAGACTGGACTGGTGTTAGAGGTGGTGATTGTGCCGGCGGAGGTGGAGATTGTTTAGGTGTTGACTTTGGTGATGGTGAGGGTTGGGGTTGGGGTTGGGGTTGGGGTTGGGGTTGGGGTTGGGGTTGGGGTGGGGAAGGTGTATGCTTTGGCGGCAGGTTAGGCTTATTTGGGGATACATTTGTAGGTGGTGGCGCTGGTTTTGGTTGTGATTTGGGTGGTGAAGGCGTATGCTTTGGTGGCAAGTTAGGCTTCTTTGGGGATGCGTTTGTAGGTGGTTGTGCTGGTTGTGGTTGAGGTTTGGGTGTCGAAGGTGGTGGTGGTGTTGGTTTTGGTTGAGGTTTGGGTGGTGAAGGCGTATGCTTTGGTGGCAATTGAGGCTTCTCTGGGGCCTTGGGAGTAGGTGGTGGTTGGGGTTTTGGCTGTGGTTTTGGCGTTGGTTGTGGTTTAGGCTGTGGCTGCGGTTTTGGAGTAGGTGGTGGTTGGGGTTTTGGCTGTGGTTTTGGAGTAGGTTGTGGTTGTGGTTTTGGCTGTGGTGGTGGTGGTTGTGGTTTAGGCTGTGGCTGCGGTTTTGGTTGTGGTTTAGGCGTGGGAGGGGTCTGCTTCGGAGGCAATTTAGGCTCCGCCTGGTTCGGGCGAGATGGTGCTCCACACTTGTCTTTGCTGCAATCCACTGGCTTGCTCACCACAGGTGTACATTGCTTTAGAGACTTTTGCTTAGGACGATCAGGTAAACAATTGTTTGTATCATCCAATGCAATATTTTTCCTGGAAGAAGCCTCGCACTCTTTAGCCTCACCATTGAAATAGTTATTTGCAAATGTGAAGTTACTCAATCCAGGCAGTTTGCAAATGCCATCAGAAACAACCCCTGTAAGAAGGTTGTCCGAAACATCCAATACATTAATTTTTTCAAGGCCTCTAAAGCTCTTGGGCAAGATACCGGTAAAAGAGTTTGATCCCGCGTTGATCACCGTTGCATTTCCCAGCAATCCAATCTCAGACGGCAAACATCCTGAGAATTCATTGTTCAACAAAACAATTTCATTCAAAGTGTTTGACATTTTACTTATACTCTTGGGAATGCAGCCTGAAAAGTTGTTATTGGCAAGCACCAACACAGAGATCGGAGAATTCCCAAGATTTTCAGGGATGTGCGAGGTAAATCGGTTGTCATTCAAGATCAAGGCATCAAAATCCTTGTTAAAGAGCTCCGGAGGCAATTCCCCCTCAAAGTTGTTGAACCTCAGATCAAGGTACTTGAGGTTAGGCATTTCTAGGACCACAGTTGGAAAAGGACCCACAAAACGGTTGTTGCTGACATCGAGCTCGTGCATAAGAGTAAGCCTCGACAAGGTCTTTGGGATGATTCCACAGAAGCGATTTGAGTTGATGTGGAAAAGCGCGGCGTCTGTCAGCAAGCCCAGCTCAATTGGGAGGTATCCGGCAATGTCAGCGTGGTTAAGATCCAAACCAGCCACGACAGATGTTTTCGGATCATCAAGAGCCGGGGCGCAAAACACGCCGTTGTAGTTACAAACTTCAGCTCCTTCCCAATTCCCAGTAGTGTTGAGCGGATCAGAATATACGGCCTTCTTTAAAGCTTGGAGCGCAATGTAGGCGCGTCTGAGCCTGTGATTGGGAAATTTGATTTTGAGATCAACCTCAAACTCAAAGTTTGGGGGTAGGTCGTCATTCCCATGAAACGTTAAGAGTTGACGACGCGCGATGAATGATTCTTCAGCCGCTAGAAAGCGCCGAGGAGGACGAACAGGTGGAGGAAATGAGGAGAGAGATTAAAAGAAAGCAGCCGGAGGCCTGCATAATGTAAGGGGTTGAAATGCAAAGCCACCTTGAGACCCCCAAGGCTGCCTTTTGATGTCAATGCAGGAGGGCTATATAACAAAGAGAAGCTGAATCCAGAGGCTATATGTAAGGCACTGCATGAATCTCTGGGTCCGGAATTTACAGATTTAGGCAGCCTCTAAATTGTGTTGTTAAGTTGTTATATTGTTGCTAGCTAGCCCTGTTGCGTTTGCTAAGAATGGGTAAAATCTAAATTTATGTGTTTTGAGGAATGGTAAAAATATTCAGCTGGGTTTGCCTAATTGCGGCATTGACCAGAGATATGAAAACTGCCAAGACCAAGTCAAATATCATTTGACCCTATTGTCAAAATCATTGGCATCTCAAATTCACAACTACCCATCCCAAATATAGGAAATAAAAAAAAAAGAACTACCAAAAACATAAATCACCAATTATTTACTCGAGTAAAATAGTAAACCTTGAAGACAGTAGTAATATCATGTCACACCTCAGACAATTTTCTTGTATTCTTTTAAATCTTGATGAATGGATAAAATACGGCCTTCCTTTCAAACCTAAAGAATCATTTATAAAAATACTTATTTTTGCAAACTTATTCATTTTATCATCACAATAAATTTGAGAGTAATCCGACACTTTTCATACATAAGCATTCCAGGTGGAGAGTCCACCGTTGCAGGGATTTGCTATAAATAAAAAGTTGGACTTGTACAGAAACCATCTCGAACCGTCTCTACAATCTTCTTAAAATCTTATGTTGCTCAAGAGCAAGGATACGGATGCGAGTTTTTAGATGCTAAAAGAGTCAACATAAAAGGGGAAAAAGGAAAAGAAAAAAAAACATTTAACAAATTCTACAACAGTTTCCTTGAGCATATTCAAAACTCGAAGTCTTAGGAAGATTCACGCCGTCCCAAAGTCTATTTGCTTAACTCTAATTTTCAGAGGCAACCTCGGATTTGATTCTCTCAAGCAGAAGGTTTCTGGCATGCAGAAAAGAGCTGCCAGCTAATAAAAGCCATCACTAAGGAGGTGAATAGTTCAAAACCTACTACCTCTGGAAAGTGCCATCCCATGCTTCGCCTAAGATAGCTGAAACACATAATTCAGCAAGAAGGAAAAGAATGGTTAACTGTTAAACTAACTTAGAAATATAAACAATTGTTAGCAATGGAGATCGATAATGTCAATATGTATCAGAAAGCAATTATGTTATAACGTATTTGACTCGAGAGTTGTCATGGCGAATCTTGGCACTGGAGAAGGGCAAGGCGACGCCTTGGACGCTGAGTTGCCAAGGCGAACACCTTGGTAGGTGGCCCAAGTTAAGTGATTAAGTCATTTTTTACCCATGACCCACCATATGATCCATGGACTTTTCTAATTACTCAACCCATAACCCTCGTTTGAATGAGACTATGAGATTAATGACTGTGAGGGGGATGGAGATGACTTCATACTTGATGAATTTGCTTGAGTTATGATTAGATAATAAATTATAGAGTAGAGATTTTTATTTTGGCTTGCATGTGGTATAATTTTATTACTTAATAGACTTATAATGTGTGATGACTTGGTTGTCCTTTATTTTTTATATGGTGTTTATTGACTCGTTCAACTAGTTTTTAAGTCAAGTTTTTAATTTTGATTGTTAGATATTCATATAATCGTGTTTTTAGTGGTATTCTATAGTGTTAGATATTACATTTTGTATTTTAACGTATAAAAAAATTTATTGTCTGATATACTTTTTAAGTAAAATAAATAATGTGTAAATTGCACATTATTTACGACTAGTCGTCATACGAACGCTATGACAGACACCTTATTGCTTAGGTTTCCTGATGATTAACTATCGCCGCACCTCGCCATGGCGCTGTGACAACTATGAATTTTGACTAGTGATGATGCAAGATTTTTTTCCAATGAGTGCAGGACTAAGTTAATAAAAAATATAAATTCAATGCATTAGGATGTGTCGAGCGGACCAGAAAACATAGTTATCATAATCGGACTGAACATTGTACCGATTGAGGTACTGGTTCAGAGGTTTTACCGGCTAAACCATTTGAGCAAGAATTTAGTTTTAAACAATAAAAATATTTATATAATCAAAAATACTAATATGCATTATAAATCATACATTTTACTTAGATTGGGGGTGTGCTACAATCGACCTAGTGGACCCCCGCCCCCTTTTCTCTTCTTAAATGGCAATCAATATGAATGGTAACCGGGCTGAACATTGTATCGGTTGAGGTACTGGTTCAGAGGTTTGATCGGCTAAACCATTTGAACAGGAATTTAGTTTTAAACACTAAAAATATTTATATAATCAAAAATACTAGTGTGCTTTAAAAATCATACATTTTACTTAGATTCGGTGTGTGGTACGATCGACCTAGTGAGAACCCTTGACACAAGTATGAGGGGGTCAGAATTTTATGACAATCTTTTGGTTCAAGTTCCAAACGAATGGTGTCAAGTAGTTGTGCTGAATTCAACTCAAGGATACTTACATTAGAGCTCAAGTTAAGTCATCAATACTGTGTTCGTTTGTTTCGATTCATGGAGGAATTAGCGAGTATGCGAAATTGTGAAGGTGTAAGCATGACCAAGAGGCTACAATCCATTACGCGACATCACAAGGATGCAATGCATGGAACAAAGAAGAAGGATTCAAGTTTCAAGGAAAAGCGTTCATGGTGGAATATGGTTCTAAGTTCATGTATTTGGTCCAAGCAAAAATTCATGATTGGTGGAGGAAGTAAAGGATGGTTAAAAGATTAAATTCAGGGCTTAAAAAGGATCAGAGTAGCAGCCAAGCCAGCACCAGCGCGGCCGCGCCTTGACCAAGGCCAATTCTAGCGTTGCCACGCCCTCTGCAGAAGAAAAATGGCTCTGCCATTCCAGCGAGGCCACGCCCGTTGCCCATTCAAATCCAGCGCGGCCGAGCCGAGACGGGATTTCATATTACGAGTTTCTGCATTGATTTGGATGCGGAATTACCCAATATTTTTAGGATTTTATCAGATCTTTTAGATTTCTAATATTAGTAGGATATTTGTTAGATAGATTTGATTCCAAATTGCTTATTAATTAGTAATTCTATTCCTTATAGGAATTCGGGTTTCTTACTACTACTATAAATATGATACATGGCTTATGTAAAAAAACGGCAGACAACTTTTGATTAATAAAATTATTTTGATAGATTTTTTCATCTTTCGGTTCTTTAAAAATTCCTAGACTAGTCCTTAGTTTTCTTAAGATTCATTATTGACTTATCATACAACAATACATAATTGTGTATAGCGTCTTCTACTACATCAATCGTTGATTGTACCAAAATTACCGCTTACATATAAGCGAGAGGTCAAGGGTCGTCGGTGTCCATTCAACGTAGATTTTCTAAAGCGAGCAATTGTACCGAGATTACCGTCTACATATAGGTGAGGAATTAAAGTGTTGTGAGCGATTCATCCTATAACTTTGCTAGAAACGATCTGGGCAACGACCACCTTACGCAAGCGTGTCGTGGAGTCTATCAACCCCCCCCCCCCTTAGTTTTCTTAAGATTCATTATTGACTTATCATACAACAATACATAATTGTGTATAGCGTCTTCTACTACATCAATCGTTGATTGTACCAAAATTACCGCTTACATATAAGCGAGAGGTCAAGGGTCGTCGGTGTCCATTCAACGTAGATTTCCTAAAGCGAGCAATTGTACCGAGATTATCGTCTACATATAGGTGAGGGATTAAAGTGTTGTGAGCGATTCATCCTATAACTTTGCTAGAAACGATCTGGGCAACGACCACCTTACGCAAGCGTGTCGTGGAGTCTATCAACCCCCCCCCCCCCCTCTTTCTCCTCTTAAATGGCAATCAATATGAATGATGAAGAAATTGATGAAAGTTCAAGAGACACAGTCTCAAGTAATGCTTAATAAATTATACAGATTGTGAATTATCAAGAAAGGTTGACAAACAAACCTTGTGATTGATGGCATTGTAGACACTATCCCCGCGCATGCATATATAATAGGAATTAAAGTCTTTGGTTTGTTTTTCCGAAGCCACATCAAAGATCCCAATGCAGCAAGCGATATGCTCAACACCTAAATCGATGAACGGATAGTAGCGAAAATAAAATTTAAATTACAAATTTAGAATAGAAGACAATAGGAAATATTGTAACAAAACCGATATACACATTTTTCTGCTAAATATAATATATCAACTTTCTAAGGAAAAATATATACAGATAAACTTGTGTGCATTTACTTACTCAGAAAAATAACATCTTTAACCCAAAACCAAGAAACTAACATGAACAGAAGGAACCATACCAGATTTGCATTTGCTTCAAGCCCTTGCAAAATGTAATCCCAGGTGAATTCCAATCCTCTGGCACCCACCCAAAGTGGTGCTAATCTATGCAGAACAGAATCAGCGAAAGCCCAGCCTGACAACACAAAAACATTGTGTCAAAGTACAAGGACGATGGAAATATAGAGTGACCATGTCCAGGGAAAGTAGACAACACAAAAGTATTTGAATTGAAACCTTGATGTTAAACCTATGAGTGCATTCCTTAACTAACATGCAGATTCACTACTAAATAGAATTTCTGTCATGCAAGATCCATTTCTGCTACCAACCAACCTCCAATCACCCATTTAGTATAATCTTTGCCAACAAAATCATATATTACCACCTCTGTGTAGCATCTTAACACAAAGAGATATAGCACAATCACCATTAACACCGAAAAGTCAAAAACACTTCACTGCTATTAACTCTTATGCCACAGTACTGCTGTTGGATGCACCAGCACCAAATTATTTGTAAACATATATGATATTGAAATGATATTCACTAGACAAGTTTTTTTAAAAGATAATACTAATTATAAAAAAATAAAATAATAATAATAATAATAATAAAACTAGACAAGTTAACCTAATCAAGATTCTTCATCTCAAATTTCACAAGTCATAGAAAAGTTTCAAGGGAGTACAATTCTGGTGAATTGGACAAAACATATCCTCTCCTTTTCTCTTCCTTTTTCTTGAGATATATTACAGCTTTAGATGCTTTCCCTCCCTATTCTATGTTCCATGGACTTTTCACTTTTTTCTAAAGTACATGTGTCCGATACTCGACACTTGGACAAAGGAATAGGTGTTGGAGCACCTGGACACTTCATTTTAGTGTAAAAAATTGACAAAATTGAGGAGTACTACTCGTGTCGGACTGTTCAAAGTACTCATGTTTGGCCGGACAATCCATCCGAGTTCATGTAACATTTCCCTCCTCCCCCTCCCCCCCCCCCCCCCCCCAAAAAAAAAAAAAAAAAAAACACAATTACATGTAACACTCGAATATATCACAAGTCATGATAATATATTCCAGCTTTATATGCAAAAAATATATTAACATGAATACATGGATAAAGTTTTCTGAGAATATGGCATAGTGCAAAGTAGTTCATAAACACCACGACGACAATATATATATATATATTGGGGTAATAAGATTTTTTCTTAAAAACAAATTGTGAATCTAAACTTCAATAATATGTACTACAAAATATTAGAGGAAAATCCAATCATTGAAAATCTAGAGATAATTAATACATAAGATGCAACAAATATCCAAAAAAAGTGTAGAGGAAGAAGTGGAACTTCTTATGAAATAGGTCAAGCTTTGATCACCTAGTCCAACAGCTTGGAACTTGTGATTTTGAGAGATGTTCCTGTGAGTCAGCTGGGTCAAAGCAAAGTAAAGCCCAACAACATCTATAAAACCAATTAAAGCTTTCAACAATTCCTGAAAGAAATAAGATTTATAAGTTCTTTATAATTTGAATTAAATAGAAGTTAATTATAACATTTACAAACCATCATGCCGCTACTTATAAATAGAGAAATAATTATTTTGAAGTTTAAACCATCCAGAGAAAGTCAATTGTATAGATATAAATCTTAAATTTTACAAAGTACATGTAAAAGTTCATGCATTCCTTCAACATTGTATAGATGTCATGGTTCAGCAGTGTATTGTAATCAGTATTCAAGTATTAGCTTAAAAGCTTAATCTGCCTTATGTATGAGGAATCTTCCTTATTAGGTTATTAGTACATTTTTGAATACCAAGAATCTTATACTCATTTAAAAGTCAACTGCACATGCGTCTCTTAGCGAATAACCCTTATTGAAGTCCTTTTCTCAAACCTCAACCCTTATTGAATAAGCTAAACTTATGCTAGGCTGACAATGTAGCTGTTCTCCCACGAAAAAGTTCTTGGATTAGAAGCTATATGGCAAATTCATGTCAAAAAGAATTTTCTAACGTTATAACCAATTACATCGACACTTTATTTTCTACAGTTGTTAGACCTTATATTTTACAAAACAAAAACGAAAAAGAAAAGAAAAAAAAATGAGAAAAAGAAACATATTTTCTGATTAATAATATTTGTGCGCCCATATAACAAGTACATACGAACCATATGAACCCCTATAGAAGTTGCAGGTGATAACTCCAAAGTCCAAATTAACAATTTGTGTGAAGGCTAGCATTATCTAATCCCATGAAATAAAGGAGAAAATTCCCATCTCTCCACAAAGAAACGATAACAAGTTTACCATATACCTATGAAAATAGTGTAGAGAAAAGAATAAAAGCTTCAAAAAAAATTATAAAATGAAAAAGATAAGAAAGTTACCTGATATAGATCAAAGCTATCGCTTTCAGATACTTTAAGGAATGTAGCCAGACAAACAAGCTGCTCGAGAAAATACATATATAAACATTACATGTTAATGGAATCAGAAGTGTGCTGCAGATGAGGTAACTGTTCAAACAAAATTAGGACTGAATTTAATCAAATGAAAGGTCAGGTAACAAGCAAGGGTCGGCCATATTACTAACCTTCACTAATGCTGTTCCAAGATACACAAGAGCAGCTTTGATGGAAGTCCCAAGAGTATCATATTCGGATCTGCACAATAAGTAGTAATTACTGTAAAGGCATCTCGTAGAGTGGATGAGTTACACTAAGAGAACTTCTACTCCCCTCTTCTCTCTCACACAGACGGTCATAATGGCAAAATGTAACCGCACAGAATAATGCAGAGAGGAAATTGCAAACATTTGGACTAATAAGCAACGGTACAACCATATATACACAATAGATTTTGACTTTCGAAAAATCCATGACGTCGTGAAGCATTTGAAACATCCTACTATTATGATTCCCTAAACCTTGTTGGGAATTAAGTCAACGCAAATCAACTAATAAAATAAAGAGAGATAAAACAACACAAGATTTAATGTGAAAAACCCTTTAAGGGAAAAACCACAGGCCAAACTCCGAATCTTCACTATATCAAAATAAGAGGCTTACAATAATCCTCCCAAGTTTTACGCCCTAAAACTTGAGGTTTCATAATACCGCGACACAACTTTTTGGACGGACTAAAAGCTGCAAAACCCTCCCATCCACAATACAATTTTTTTGCACGAAATATAAAAGCTGCAAAAACCCTCTCCCTCACACAAACACAAAACCCACTCACACCCTCTCTCAACTCTTAGAATGTTACATGACTTTTGATTGTGCTACACTTCAACAACTAAACATAAGACTCTATTTATAGAGTATTCTACAATTCTTCTTTTCCTATTCAAAATAGAACACATCCAAAATAAAACTTATACTTCAAATAGATTCCTTTCCAAAATAATACTCCTATTAATAATAGGAGTTCTTTCTTTCTATATTAGCAATTCTTTTTATAATAGGATTCGAGGAGTAACCTAACAATCTCTCTCTCGACTCGAATCCTCGAATACTTCAACTTTATATCTGAATAGGATTCGAAGAGTTTTCCAACAATTCCTCCCTCAACTCGAATCCGCAAACACTTCAACTTCATCACTTTCATCATTGTTGTAGTCGTCACCATAATCCACACCCGCCTATCGGCATCATCCGCATTTTTCGCATTGTCTGCATTACTCTCGTTATCCGCAATATATGTATCATCAGTATCATCCGCATCTTCCGTATCATCTGCATCATTCATATCATCCGCATGATCTACACTACTGCAATAATCTTTATCTTCATCATCATTACCATTACCATCATCATTGTCTTTATCTTCATCAGCATCTTCATGATCTTCATTTAGCGACTGCAACGGTGATTCTCCATAAGCGCAAAATCTCTGATTCATCAATATCATGATGAACACCAATTACTTCAATCTTTATTCTCTTTATTTGTCACACCAATGCGACTAATTCCCCTTCTAACTCAAATCCAATCAACCTAGCTCTTGATACCACTTGTTGGGAATTAAGTCAACGCAAATCAACTAATAAATTAAAGAGAGATAAAACAACACAAGATTTAATGTGAAAAACTCTTTAAGGGAAAAATCACAGGCCAAACTCCGAATCTCCACTATATCAAAATAATGGGCTTACAATAATCCTCCCAAGTTTTACGTCCTAAAACTTGAGGTTTCACAATACCGCAACACAACTTTTTGGACGGACTAAAAGCTGCAAAACCCTCCCACCCACAATATAACTTTTTTGCACGGAATATAAAAGCTGCAAAAACCCTCTCCCTCACACAAACACAAAACTCACTCACACCCTCTCTCAACTCTTAGAATGTTACATGACTTTTGATTGTGCTACACTTCAACAACTAAACATAAGACTCTATTTATAGAGTATCTCACAATTCTTCTTTTCCTATTCAAAATAGAACACAGCCAAAATAAAACTTCTACTACAAATAGATTCCTTTCCAAAATAATACTCCTATTAATAATAGAAGTTCTTCCTTTCTATATTAGCAATTCTTTTCATAATAGGATTCGAGGAGTAACCCAACAAACCCAACTAATAAGTAATAACAAAAAAGGAAACTTACACCCAATTGTCAACATATTCATCTTAACTGATCCTGGCAGCCACTAGTGACCAATTCATAACAGGCAAACCACATAACAGAACTCATTTTACCCTAACTATGTACCAACAATCAAAATAGTTATCAATGTCTTCAAATTAGTCATTAATTACTAAACAATTAGTCTAAAAAATTTGCATAATACTCATCATATATAGTATATGATATAAAATGCAATTCAGCTGTTAGAAGTTAGAACATGGGTAGTATTACTATTAAACTGGGAGTTGATATAATAAAATCAAAATAAATAACATAATATTGAATTGATACCTACTGCTAGGTAGATTGTTGACTAAATTAGCAGAATAATAATAACAATAATTACATTAAGTAAACAATAAGAACAAATCTACGATAAATTAAGGTTTTAGAAGATCTGAATATGATTACTGGATAAGAAGTAATTATAAACCTAAAACAGTGAAATGAAAAGCAAAGTTGAGAAGAAGACTGACAAGGGCGTGGCGGAGTAGTAAACGGCGTGAGGGCCAAACGTTAGAATTGCACAGTTGAAGAAATGGAACATCGTCATTTTCTCTCTTTCTCTTCAAAAATTACAGATTTCCAGGCGGACGGGAAACTGGACGGCGAGAATCCGAACTGAAATCGGAATCTCCGAGAAATTAAATTTTATTTCTCGCAGGAAGGGAATTGGCGACTGTGAGGACTGAGGAAGATAGAGGTTCTTGGGCTCTATAGTTGTTTTGGGCTTCGGCCTTGTATTGGAAACGTAGAATTACTAAAGCCCAAATAACCAGGTTTGTAATGTATAGTTGTATTGGGTTTAGGTATAGTTTGGTTAATGCAATAGCCTTGGGAATACAATGGAATTGTAATGTAATGATGATTGGCCATTTTGATAATTTATGGAGTTGTAAGAGCATTTACAACAATTTCTCTAATTAATTCTCTATCTCTAATTTTAAAGAATATATCAATAAATCATTATTCAACAGTTTCCTTATCCTTATTTGACTCTCTATTTTAATTCTTATATAGGATTTTACTCCCTAGTATAAGAGAGTCAAAAAAACCGTTCTCTATATATACAAAATGACATTTCACACCCTCATTTAAGTGGACAACTCATCAATCATACACATCTTGATATTTTTTTACTACTTCATTTTCAAATTATAAAATTAATATTGACTTATTTTTTAAAAATTAATTTCAAACATATTCTAATTTAAAATTGATATAAATTTATTTAATTTATGTCAATATAATTATAAATATTATAAAAGTACTATTAATTATAAATTTTATTATTTTTAAAATTTAAATTAATCATATTAAATTTAAATTTAAAAATATCACAAATTAACTTTTTAAAAGTTAATATTGATCTTATGTACATTTGCAGCTACAATCCATTCAATACTCACTCCATAAATCACTTAAAATTTATAATAAAATAAAAATTATTTTACAATAAAATACAATTGATAAATTATACCCTCTTTTTTATAAATTATAAAATTATTATTAATTTGATGTTTTAACTGTTGGAACTTTTAAATTTTAAATTTTAAATTTTATTATTTAAATAATCAATATAAGGAACCTGTTGAGTACATCGTGAAAAATTAAATCCCTATTTTGTATAATGACCTAATAGATTGCAGGGTAGGGATAGAGATAAGAAAACTATTATGAATGCTCTAATGTAACGATAATAGGTCAATATGTATATTTATGTGGTTCATACTTGCTATTTATGTGATAATTGTAATGTATTACATTATTTAAAATTATGTTTGGTTTACTAAAATATATGATGTATGTACTAGTAAAGTAAATTCTAAATTAAAATATCAAATTAGTTGATACAAACCTTAACTTCTTTGACCTATTTTGAAAAGTTAGTTACCGAATGGGAGATGTTAAAACCTATATCAACTCACACCAAATTGCCAAGTTGCATTTGTAACCGATATGGGACTATTCTATACGGTCTAATTTTGAAGCTCACATTATAAGTTGTAATCATTAATATTTTGTCTTTTGTAAGTGTTTACACCCGAATCTAAAAAATATAATTTTAGGTCAAGCGATTTTCGTCAAAGTGCTTGCATCAATTAACTAGACATGACTGACTGGAGGACTAGAGTTAACTGATGACGTTCAAACAAAGGCATCCAGCTAGGTTGAAAATTAAGGAAACGTTTGAAGATGTGTTTGAAGCAGTTAAACACGTGGAATAACAATTGGACATGCACGTTCCTTGAAATCAGTAACATGGAAGGATCACGTTCAGTTAACTAGTGTACTAGCAGAGTTGGCAAAAATTTAAGGGATATGACAGTTAAGTCAAATACTGAGAGCAAGCAAGTGAAGACCCATATTTCCTTTAATTCAGTAAATGGGTGGGTAGGCCACATTCAAGCATGCAACTAATGCACTACCAGCAAGTTGGTTAGTGGTCCTCTTTTTAAGGAAATGTGGAGTAGACAGGTAAGTCAGTGCATTCCTTCCAGCAGTTCGATAACTAGGAGAAGTCCATTTGCATGAAAAGACACACATCCAGTCAAGAACTCCAGTTTTTTCCCCAATTTTTTAGTAGCTTTTAGCTTAGTTTTACAACAGTTAACTTCTTACGCCAACACATGACTTAGTTAACTGTTGTAATAAGTAGTTTTATTGAATTTGGAAATTGTTACGTCCATTTGGACTTAGTTGTACTTTCAATTTCAGTTGTTTACTTACATTCAAACCTTCAGATGGGATTGTTGAATTGCTCTGTAATTTGTCAATAATGTATTTGATATGGATTATAAAGCTTACAACATATCCCAACACTTATATATAGGTTTTTACTTAACTGTCTGGCATTCATGATTATTTGTTGCATGTATTTGTTAACTGTGACCTAATCAATTGATATGATAAGTTGGAATTTGTTTATAGTTGTAATAATCGATATATAATTAATGATATAGCAAGACATTGTTTGGCTATCTCACTTGATTTGCATGCTTAGTTGAGTACAACCATTTAATCAACAAATTAATTATATTATAGTTGATTAGTTAGGTTATACGGTGATTGTGGTGCATGTGTACTTAATCATAGTCATTAAATCAATGAAATCATAACTTAATTGATGATATATAGTCCAACATGTATTTATAGTTTAGCTTAACTCTGACTATAAATCAACAAGTAGGCCAACTAGAATCAGTTAGCTTTAAAATCATATGTCTAACACTTAACACTACAAGAAAATGGCCCAACAGCGACCAAGACTTTCAGCGACCGCAATTTTCGATCGCTAGTGTGATTATTAGCGACCACTATTCGCGACCGAACGTTAATCTAGTCTCCAGAAAATATCTGCGACCGCATACGGTCGCTGATTGAATTTTCCCTCCAAAAATTTAGCCCAAATGTTGGCGGGGAAGTTAGCAGCGACCGATTATTATCAGCGACCGCATGAGGTCGCTATTAGCGGTCGCTGATGTAGACTTGTCCCAATG
Source organism: Panax stipuleanatus (assembly GCA_020205555.1). NCBI lineage: Eukaryota > Viridiplantae > Streptophyta > Magnoliopsida > Apiales > Araliaceae > Panax > Panax stipuleanatus. Next base: position 128,221,436 of record CM035118.1, read on the forward strand.
CATATGCAGACCATGCATGATACAATGATTCATATTCCACCACTAGGAATCAATTGTCTTTAGGGTGGTGCAGATCTCAGTTAAAATATGTAGGATGACATAGGACCATACCTCATTATAATTTAAGATCCATAGAAATATATCAAATCTTTTGGTAGTCGATCTCATGCTGTGTAAATTTGTTTTGGTATGTATCCTCATTCCATACCCTAATAAGAAATTATGATGCACATTCATGTTGTATATGTACATATACATCTATATGTATTTATAAACATCATATATAAATGACATTGGGCTGAACTGTAAATCTCTAACAAGGGGAACACAATAATTCTTGTTTGTAGTAGGTACCGTGGTATCATGAACCTCTATTCAGACCATAATTGGATGAGCCGACGAAAGTCAAGTGCCCAGATAGGTTCTACAACTGAATTTAGAGCTGATTGCCAAGTGTTTATGAAGTATGCATATAGTCACCCGGAATGTGTGAATGCTCAAAACAAGCTAAGATGCCCTTGTTTGAAGTGTAATAATGTAAATTATATGGACAGAGACATGGTAAACTATCATTTACTTGTTTCTAAGTTCATGACAAATTACGAAGAATACTGGTGGGCACATGTGCAGAGAAGAGATAGTGGCATCGCACAAGTACACAATCGGGCAGTAGTACCAATCGTATGAATGAAATGGTTTATGATATTGAAAGACCGAATTTTGATTGGGAACAAGGCAGAGAACAACATATGAATTCTGATGCCAAAGCGTTCTTTAAGTTGTTAGACGAGGGTAGCAAGTCGTTGTGGTATGGTTGCACCAAACACACTACATTGTCTACAGTGGCGACATTACTTAACATCAAGGCTAATCACAACATGAGCCATGAGTGTTTTGAGTCGCTCTTAAAGGCCATTAAGAGTATGTTACCTGACGGTGGAAAATTGCTCGATAACTATTACTATTGTAAGAAAATGGTGAAGAAGTTGGGTCTTGGATACCAAAAGACGATGCATGTCCGAACGATTGCATGTTGTTTTATAAAGAAAATGAATAGAAGATGCGTTTTGCAGTCAATATCGGTTCAGGCCTAATAAAGAGGGTGCGACTACAAAAAAATAAAATACCTTTTAATTATTTTAAGGCATTTTTCAAATACACATCGACTAAAAAGATTGTACATGTCTTCAAGAACAACTGAACATATGACTTGACATGCGAATCTCCAGCTAAAGATGGAGAACTAAACCATCCCGCAGATGGGAAGGCTTGGAAAGATTTTAACTTAGCACATCCTGGGTTTGCATTGGAATCTAGAAATGTGTGGCTTGGATTGTCCACTAATGGTTTCAACCCGTTCGGCTACTCAGCTGTTCCGTACTCATATTGATATATGATTGTTACTCCGTAAAACTTGCCTCATTGGATGTGTATGAAACAACCATACTTGTTTCTTTCCCTCGTGGTGTCTGGTGCCAAGAGTCCTGGAAAGAACTTAAATGTTTACTTGAGACCTCTTATAGACGAGTTGAAGGTATTGCGGGATGATGGAATACAGACTTGGGATGTTTCCATGAAAACAAATTTCAACCTTAGGGCAGCGGTTATGTGGACTATAATTGACTTCTCGATTTATGGTATGTTAGCTGGATGGAGTACTCAAGGGAAGTTGGTTTGTCCGTATTGTATAGAGCATATATAGTCTTTCAATCTATCAAAAGTTCGAAAGCCTTGTTGGTTTGACTGTCATTGTTAGTTCTTGTCGGTAGATTAGTCCATTTCGAACAAATAGAGAGAACACTTCAGGAAAGAGAAAGTAGACAATGATATGTCTGTACCGCGATTGTCGGGGACGAAGATACGAGACGGTGTGATGAGATTGTCGGTCATCCTATTCAGTAAGATTATTTTCGCAAACATAATCAACGGGTTTGGCGAATCTTATAATTGGGTTTGCAGAAGCATCTTTTGGGAACTGCCTTATTGGTCTACAAATTTGATTCGTCATGTATAATCTAGATGTGATGCATATTGAGAAGAATGTGTTCGACATTGTGTTTAACACCGTGATGAGTGTTACGGGGAAGACGAAAGATAATGATAAGGCACGGTTGGACATGAAAGATATTTATAAGCGTCCTGGATTAGAACTATATGAATCTCCTAATGGTAAGATGGTCAAACCGCTTGCAAGGTACACATTGTCCAAAAAGCAAGTTGAAGATGTGTGTAAATGAGTTAAGTCTTTGAAAATACCAGATGGATATGCGTCCAACATTACAAGGTGTGCTACGGGTGGGAAATTACAAGGGATGAAGAGTCATGACTCTCACATGTTCATGGAGGGACTCATGCCTATAGCATTTCGGGATCTGCTTGATAAACCAATATGGGATGCTTTGACGGATCTTAGTCGTTTCTTCAAAGACTTATGTTCAAAAACATTAAATGAGAAGGACAGGTCCGTAGTTGAGAAGAACATCATTGAGATCACGTGTAAGCTTGAAAAAATATTCCCACCTAGTTTTTTTGACTCTATGGAGCATTTGCAAATCCATCTTCCCTATGAAGCTCGTGTTGGGGGTCCATGCCAGTTCAATATAAATGGATGTACCCTTTTGAGATGGTGATGAGAAACCTTAAGATGAAGAATAAAGCTTATATCAAGGGGTCGATATGTGAGGCATACAGTTTCGATGAGATATCTACGTTTGTCTCAGACTATTTCCCGACGAAATCTTGACAAAGGCCAATCGAGTCCCGAGACATGATGATGGGGGCAATGTTGAACTAAATGGTCAGCTTTCTATATTTGGTCTATCGGGCTGCGCTTATGGAAAAGGGAAGCGCATATTCCTCTTTAAACAAGAATTACATGCTGCACATACTTACATTGTTCTCAATTGCGAATAGATTGACGAATTTGTGAGGTACACATGTAAAATTCACATTTGATTGGACCTAGCTAGATCTTAACCTGCAATGACATACATTCCAATATGTTAATGTTTATAAAATTGTATAGATCATATGATGACGAGTTAAAAGTGAATCAGCTCAGCATAGCTGATAAAGATATTCAAATCAATCGTGATCAAAAATTTGCACTTTGGCTATAGGACAAAATAAGTTAAGTTAATTAAGCACGTCATATATATACTCCATTAATTAAGACTTAATTCATTTAATGTTATAGAGTTTTTGTACGCTCTTACTGACGGAACGATTACGGATAATGTACAAGTCCTAGCTATGGGCCCAGACATGGACCAAGTCAGCCGCAATGGTTACAAAATAAATGGTTATGAATTTCATACAAAGGCATATGCTCAGGGTAAAAGAACAACAAACACTGGAGTGTGTGTCTGTGACACCCTAAAAATTTATAAAGACTAATAAAATCTTAAATGATTAAATATAGGTTTAAAGAATAAAACCTAGATTGGAAGTAGATGAATGATTAAAATTTTTAAGAAAAACCTATATCGTTTGATATCTAAAATAATGTAAAGAAAAATTGAAGGTGAATGATAGAAATATTAAAGATGTTAATATATGAGGATAAACAGATAGACATGAGTCGAAGCAAGTCAGATGTGACTAGAGCTAAGAAAGAGATTCCTGTCCATGAATTTGATATCAAAGGATAAAGGAAAGAGGTAGTAAAGTAATATTTATGTTAAGATAATTCGATAAAGTTAATCGATGAGAAAAATTATGTAAGGGTTTAGTAGTAAACTAAACTAGAATGTTTTGATAAGTAGTGATTCCGGCATGGAATTCTTGTAAGTGGGGAAGAACGTAATAACTAAAGGATAAAAAGATAAGCCAATATGATCAATCGAGTTAAGGATATGAGAATCAAGATAAAACTATGTTATGAATTAACATAGCTTGAATGTTGGCCTAAATGAATAATAATCAATAAATGATTAGCTAATATGATTAATAATAAAAGGAAGCAAGTTAAAACTCAAAATTTGAGTTAGGGATAGAATTTTGAAGCACAGACTGCTCGGTTGAATCCGGAGCGTCAAGTTTAGTAAGAAAAGATTTTAAACACAAAATGTGTTAAGTTGACTTTTGGTCAAAGTCAACAATTGATTTTTTTTGGAAAAAAGCCAAAATCGGAGTTAGGAGTGGAATCTTGAGACGCGGACTGGGTATTTGAGTCCGAAACGTCGAAATTAGTAAGAATAGACTCTAAACACAAAATGTGTCGGGGGTGACTTTTTGGTCAAAGTTAATAGTCGACTTTTATGGAGAAAAGTCAAACTTGAAATTCGGAGATGAAGTTGTAGAAACGGATAGGTCCATGACGTTGGGAGCATCATTTTTAGTAGGAATTGACTATAAACTTGAAAATTTAATTTTTCGGATCTGAAAGTTAAAGACGGGATTAAGCACGCAAAATGAGGCAATAAAAATGGGACCCACATGACTAAAATCTACTGAGATTTTAGCACATGGGCTGCCCAACCATTCCCTCACCAACTCCCACCTACTCTGCCTAATCCTAACCATTCACTCTCTCCCCTAAATGTTATGTTAAATTAACTGAAGGAAAGAGAAAGAAATAAACACATTCTCTCCTCATTCCCCACCTTGCACCCGCCCCTTTAGAAGAAAAAAAATGGAGAGAGATCAGCCATTAAAGAAGAAAAAGAAAAGAGGAAGAAAAGAAGAAAGAAAAGGAAGAGCACAAAAGGTATAAATTTATAAACTATGAGATTCATTGTGGTTGTTTATTTTTAAATCACGTGCTTATGTTTTTAAACTCAAAAATCTTAGATCTACATGTTAAAGAGTGTTTTATGTATAGATTTAACCATTTTGGATGTTAAAAAGTTTGATCAAAAGAAAGAAATGAAAATTAATTTTCTAAAGTTTGAAAACCCTAGCTTTAGCTACTTTGAAAAGCTACCATTTGAAATCGACACATTCTTTTTACGATTCGTCAAAGAAGGGTGTTAGATATGTAATTTAGCTTTAAAACCCAAGTGGTAGCACTCAAATATGTTGAATACACAAGCCATAACAACTGTTTTAGTATAAACGGTCCAGAGGAAACAAAAATAGGGAAAAAATTGTTCGAGACCAGTTTGGTCTAGGGGCAGTTTCATCCATTTTTCTTGCTCTAAAAATTTTGAAACTTTTTGATATGTTAGTATGATGAGTTAACAAGGTTTAGTCCAAAGATGGTGATTTTTGGATGTGTAGAATGAAAGTTATGATTTTTACAAGAAAAAACTATTTTAAAAGTGAAAGGGAATAACTCATTGTGTAATCCAAAAAATTGTAAACGTTTTACTCAAAGTAGATGTTGATAACAGGAGTATGTCCTGAAAATTTAGTAATTTTTAGGCAAAAGAATAATTTATGATAATTGTTGCAAGATCTAATAGTTTTGGACCATTGAAAAATAGTAAACGAAATTGAAAAATTTCAGAAAAAATATATGTTTATAAGAATACCATATTATGATGTTTCCCAGAAAATAAAAATATTCGGAGAGGTTTTGGTATTTTTCATGTAAATGTTTGAGTTATGAATAAATGGATAAAATATGTTATGTGATGTTGAAAATTAAGAAAATATGATTTTATTGACAAATTTCCCTAAATATGAGGTGTTCAAATTTTTGGAGGGTATTTTGGTCATTTGTTATAAAATATTATATTTTTGGCATTTTAGGCTTATTAAATAAATGTTATAATGAAGGATAAACAATTAATTAAATTGTTTATAAGTATAATAATGATTAACATATTATTAAAAGATTAATAATATTATATTAAAATATTATTAAGTAATTAATAATATTAAAATTAAAATATTATTAAATAATTAATAATATTAATAAATTAAAATATTATTAAATAATTAATAATATTAGAAGTTAATTAAAATATTATTAAATGATTAATAATAATAATGTATGATTAAAATATTAATAAATGATTAATAATATTAAAGTATGAATAAAATATTATTAAATGTTTAATAATATTTTTAAATAATTAAGATATTATTAAATAATTAATAATATTAGTAAATGATTAAAATATTATTAAATGATTAATAATATTTGTAAATGATTAAGATATTATTAAATGATTAATAATATTAGTAAGTGATTAAAATATTATTAAAGGGTTAATAATATTTGTAAACAATTAAGATATTGTTAAGTGATTTATAAGAAGTGAATAAAATATTATTAAGTGATTAATAATATTAGACGAAAGTTTTAAAATGATGATTAGGTGATTGAAATATTATCAAATGACGATAATATTTCTAATAAGTTAAGAAATTATCTGATATTTAATTATGTGGCTAAATGTTAGATAATTTATATATAAAGTAGTGGTATTATGAGATATGATATGCTGATTGAAAGATCAATTCAATGATAGGTTTTTCATAAGAGATTAAAATTAAATTGCGTAGCAGTAGTCGTCAAACAAGGCAAGTTTCCTAACTTAAACTCGAGTTATTATGTTTCAAGCATGCTAGTGGATTAATTATTGACAATTATTCCACATATATGATTATTGTTATTCGCACTTAGTGCAAGTTTCATATGTTTATCTGGTATGAAAGACTGATCACCTTGATTACCAAATTTGTTTATGGTCATTGTTGGTCACTCAGTGTTATTGATTCAGTTATTCATGTATTAAAATTTGATTCATGCTCTTTCACAATCCTTATATTGTTGAAAATTCGAAAGCTTATTCTTTTTTTCAATCATGATATATCTTTATTGTATTTAAACTTGTTGAGCAAAGTAGTTGCTCACCCTTGCTATATCATGATAATATTTTAGTTTAACCCGAAGGCTTAAAGAAGGACAAAGACAAAGGCAAAGTTGGAGATTAGTTTTATATGAACTTTTATCTATTATGATAACTTACTTAGATTAATGATGTAAACCTTTTGAATTATTAAGGTATGTATTAAGTTAAGTTTAATAGACCCTTGGAAAATGTTGTAGAATCATTTAAAATAAACAATGTATGTTTATATATTCCGCGTTAATTGTAGAATGTGTAAAAAGATGATGTATCGTGATGCACCAGATCCGAGGTTCAAGGGACCAGAATTTGGGGGTGCTACAGTGTCCAAGGAGATTATTACAATGAGCGTGGTCGTGCCTTTTATGGGGAGTTGGAGGAAATCATAGAGTTGTCGTACAAGGGCACTTACGGGGTCACATTAACTTGTTCAAGTGTCATTTGTTTGATTCAGAAAAAGGGATACGTGTCGATCGACATGGAATCGTCGATATTGACCTCCATAGGTCCACGTACGCCAACACACCATTTGTGTTGCAAACTTAAACACTACAAGTATACTACACTCCTATTCTTGTTAGGAAAAAGGGATAAACCATTTGCAGATTGGCTAGGTGTAATTCATACTCCCGCACACAGTCATGTAGAAGTAGTAGACGGGGAGTTCTACCAAGAGCAGATGCTTCATAGACCTACTATAATAAATGTAGAGGACGACAATGAAGTAATCCAGTTAGAGGGAGGAAATGAACCTAATGAATTAGATCCCGAGTCAGTACTTGTGCAAGATGACATTGATATTGAGGAGGAAAAGTTATTAACTAACATTGATACTGACTCTGAATTTGAAGAAGATGATGGTTATGAATATCCAATTACGTATACAAGACGATTTTGACTTAGACAACGATTAATAAAATAAAATGTATGTTTAGTATTACTTGTATTACATACAATTACATATATACATGTTCTTTATATTGTTGTCATGTTTATGTACCTTTCATTTATAGCTGTCGTAATTAACTATTTCATACAATTACCTGTCATTATTGTCATTTTATTTGTATATGTACTCAAATACAACTCATAATAACATCATGAAATTTGTATTTATAGATGGCTTCTGAACCAGCTGCAAGAAAACGCAGCTTGGGTAGGGGTCCGAATCATATTCCGAAGGCCCCGGCTAATCCGGATGACCGGATTCTCATACAGATCCATCCTCCTCCGAAAAACATGTACGTTAAACAACATTTCATTTATATATAAATATTTTATATTTCCATTGTTGTAGATATATACTTAGAGCTGCAACCGAACCGAACCGAACCGAACTGAACTCGAACACTTTTAGTCGAACTCGAACATGTTCGAATAACTTGATCGAACCAACAACTATGTATGAGTTTGGATCGTTTGGTGTTCGCGAACATGATCGAGTTCGCGAACAAGTCGAAAACAAGCTTGTTGCCGAACATAAACAGTTCGCGAACGTTCACGAAAACAAACTTGTTCCCGAACACAAACTTGTTCACGAACACCAAATTTGTTCACGAACACAAACTTGTTCACGAACATAAACTTATTCACAAACACAAACTTGTTCACGAACACAAACTTGTTTGCAAACATAAACTTAGAACTCCGAAGCAAAAAACAGTAAAATAAATACCAAAAATGTCTTTTATAAGAGTCTAAATAATTCAATCAAAAATTAGATCAAATATTGTAATCATTATACTTAAAATAGGATATAATCATATAAATATAATATATATCATATTATCATTGATATAAGTCCTATATCACACTATATAAGACTTATTTAGGAATAATATATATATATATATATATATATATATATAATATTAAATTAGTAGTAGTGGATTAGTGGTTAATATTATTATTTATTACATAATTAGCCTAAAATAAATGAATAATACTCCATCTATTTCATAAAAATAGTCTTATTTAAGATTTTTATAATGAAAAATCTAAAATTGTAGAATTTTAAGATTGATTTAAAATAATGTGAATTTAATTTATTTAGATTAATTCAATATCTATTAGATTAATATTGTTAACCTTGAAAATTTGGAATGTATTAATACCAAATACTTCATCCGTTCTGAAATATAAGTAATAAACTGATCAAGTATAAATTTTTAAAGTCGATAGGAAATGTTTTTAATTCAAAAGGGATGTGATAATTAACTTTTGAATACAATAAATTTTGAGAATAACTTTATAATTTTTTTTAATTTTCATAATTATATTGTTTAAAACTAAATAAATTAATTAGGATTCTAAGATTAAAGGCTTAATTAAAAGACAAAGCTATTTAAAAACTTGTTTCATTTTTTTAAAACCTTTTTGCTTATTCTAATCTAAATTAATAACTCATTTAAATTTCATGCAAACGGTGTTGTGACGCATTATTTAATTGAATTATTAAAAACTAATTTTTACCCTGAATATGATTACTTAATTGCATAATTAATAAATCAAAGTTAGTCAATCGCTCTTTCTCACTGTTTCACATATACACCGTAAGTCTGTAATACTAAAAAATTCAAAAATTGGTAAAATCAAGTTTGCACTTTTAATTACATAATTGATAATTGATGTATTTAATATACAATAGTAATTGTACAATGATTATTACTATATTATTGAAGTCTTGATATATTGATGACTTGATTTCTCTAATCTCTATATCGGTTTGACAATTTCAATAACTCATGTAAATGTAAGTAACTTTATTGTATCATTATTTAATTAATATCAAATTGTTATTGCATGATGATTAATAACTTTATTTATGTGCTTTATGATATGGGTTATAATTTATTAAATTATTAGGGATGTAAATTATAATAATCCAACAATCATTGTTAATTTTTTTATGAAATATTAAAATTATTTTAATTAAATTAGAATTTAGTGGTGAAAAAGTACACATTATTATTTATTAATTATTTAATAAAAATGTTTACTTATAATCAATTATTAAAAAACAAAAAGATATTTCGGTAATAAAAAAAATGGTTACAAATTTAAAATTTAATATGAAATAACCAATTATTTATATTCAGAATTTTAGAAACAATTTAAATATGTAAGAAATTGAACTAATTGAACTGATCTCAAACTTATCGAATCGAACTCGAATTTATCGAACTAAACTCGAACTTATCGAACCAATTCGAACTCGAACAAAGACGAACCGAACCATATGGTTCACGAACATGTTCGATCGAGTCGTCTAACATAACACTGTGCGGACTCGACTCGACTCGACTAGGCGAGAAACTCGAACCGATCGAACTGAACTCGAATCGAATCGAATCGGTTTGCGAACAGTTCGGTTCGTTTGCATCCCTATATATACTAATGTCAATTGCTTTAAATATTATAATAAACGTACTTATCTTTGTTGTAAATTGTTGTATATTGTAGTGATTTTCAAGATAGCAAAATTATAAAGGGCATTTCACATTTATGCTTACAGAACTGGCCTATGTCAGTGATTACGTGGGCGAGCCACACCTATCGCCCACAAGGATGCAGTTTGGGCTGAATTTCAGGTATATTTTTTTAAATTCTGACAGATAATATAATTAATAAACTAAAATTGTTTAGTAGCGTTGGATTATACATCGATATCTCCGTTTAAATATTGTTATTGTTGTTTTATTTGCAAAAAAGGTATAGATGGGACGACGCACATGCATCAGTAATACATACACTGTTCTGGTAAAAGTGTGCCGTCCGCACCCAATATAACTTGAAACAAGGAACAACAAAAAGCCTTACATAATGCATCGATCGACCATCCAGGGCAGGGAGAAGAGTACATGCACAAACATAGCCACTGGTGGTGCGCGCAGCCCATAGGGCTGAGATGTGTGCCCACTGGAGAGCTGAGTGATGGGTTAAGAGACGTAAGACCGCCGCCACTAACAGAGCCTTGGGTGTATCTGAAGGCGAAAAGGCGAAAGGCACCTATAAGGGGCACAATATGTCACAATTGCAGCATATTGCTGCCAGTGTACATATGAATAATAAACTTGTGAATTGGTTTTATTTTTTTTATATATAGTTATGGTTTTTAGAATATCACATGTTAATATAGTAATATGAGAGCATGTTTTGTATAGGAGTCTCAGTCTCAAGGTCAGCCTATCAATTGGCTAGATATGTACGTGGCCACCCTTGATGGCCTGCTTGAGGCTATCCAGATAGCGGTAATAAGTTTTTATAACTTTGATGTTGTTTATAAAGTTTTACTTCATTCTTTAGAATTGTATATTTATTTTTAACTATTTAATTGTTAACCTGCTGACATGATACTTATAAGACCTTACTGAACGAGCACTTTCCTAAAGGCACCCCACGTCCGCTGATTGATCAAAAATTATGGGAGAGGGCATCGGTTGTGAAGAAGAACTACGTAAAAGGCCAATTACAACAACGACGCCCAACCATCAGTGGCACATGCATCTCTGCTACCCAGTCTACATAGTCATCGGGCCATCCAGCCTATCATACTCCTGCTGACTGTGTGAGAGCGATCTGTCGAGACGGTGATCTTCTTCGTATACTAGGCGGGCATCTGGCGGCTCTGAGTCCTGATGAGTTAGCAGATGTAGTGGTGACAACATCACGACATGAGGATGGCGACAAGGTAATCTTAGTACTTATTACAATCAAATTAGTCACTTATGTTTAAATAATTCTTATTGTTTATATTTCCCTCAATTTGCTTTGCATAAGTTATACCTGTATCAACATATATACTATATATATGTAACTTGTTTTACTCTTTTGTCAATTACAAGGTCGTACTAATTTGGGCGATGATGCATGACGAGCTAGGCTTGTTTTCGACAATGTTGTTAAGTATTGTACTTTTATATTGATCATTCTTTGGACGACTATATGTTACTTAAAGAACATTTGTATATATTTATCGACTTCATATTGGTTTATTAATGTTTATATAGTTTATATTGTGTTGGTTTATGTGCATATGGATGGATGTTTATATATATTGTTGTGCATGTTGGGCTATATATAAAGAATGGATGGATGTTTATATATACTGTTGTGTGTTGGGATATAAAGCAGGTACAAAATAGGTAATTTTTTTTGGGAAATCCACAAAACAGATACATTTTTTAAAAAAATTAAACATCAGCGACTGCATGCGGGCGCTAATACTTTTCTGCGACCGCATATGGCTCGAGGTTGCTAGCGATCGCGTCAGTAGTTAGTGTTGGTCGCTGACATGTGATCACCTCTGACACCTAACTCACGGTGACTCAGCTCAGCGACAGAGGTGATCGCTGATAGTGCGGTCGCTAAAAGTGGTCGCTGATGTAGCGACCAGATTATGTGCGACCTATATTAGCGACCTCAATCGGTCGCTAATGTACACTGGCTACCGAATATGGTCGCTAATGAGCGATCTCAGAAAAGTCTTTTTCTTGTAATGTAAGTTCTTAGTTAAATGCAAAAAGACTAATTAGATAAGCAATCATCTTTCTTCTCTTTAATCATCTGACCAACTTCGATTAAGTAGTTGGCCTGAAGGACAGTATTAACTGAATAATATCTTACCAATAGGTAAATACTATATCACATTGAGTTCATCAAACTCTGGCACAATCGCAAATAAAATTATTCAGGCACAACAGTAACAATAATGAGTTATTACATTACAAATGTAATCAGAGAAATAAAATAATCCACAATGATGTGTTGTATTAAGTTCGTAACGTGCTAAATGTCTTTATATAAAGAGAGAGAAAAAAATAACTGCCCTGAAACTATGTCACATTTTCACTTCAAATATTAATTCCTTTCTCTATCTCCTACTCTCCATCACTCAAATCTCTCCATTCTTTCACCTATATTTTTATAACTTTTATATAAATACCTTTTTTTCTTCATTGCATACACCATGTGTACATGTGCCACAAATGCTAATACATATAGAATGAAAAAAATAGAGAAAAATCAGATTAGTATAATACTTTATTATATTATAAAAGACTATTGCACTGATTTGATTTGACGAGAATCAATGGGTATTCAACTACACATTCATTGATCGTACATTTATTAACAATGTAATGTTTAGAATCCAACAGCATGTGAGCTAGAGATTTCAGTGTACTTAATTTTGTTAGACCATCGACATAAGGTTTTGGAATGATGGTTTGCAAACAAAATAGGCATAAATGTTAGTTAAATTATATTTCGGGGTCTCTCTTTTTTTCAAGTCAAAAACCCTAACTTCCATTTAATAATATATTCCAGCAAGAGTTTATTCAATTATGGACTATCTTTAGATATATACTATCATTAGATATCTTCTAATATATAAAGCGGGAATCTGAAACCCCGCACTTTCCTAAAGTTTAAAAGTTAATTTAGCAGGCGTCGAATCTTCTCACGTTGCATGCGGCCCTATCCATGCACTTATTTCACTCCTTTCTATTAATATCATTGTTCAAAATTAAAAATATATTTTAATTTGTTAAAATTTTCAATTTTAAAATTAATATGAAATTATTTAATTTTAATAGTAACTATAATGAGCTGGTTTTTATAATTTTTATTTTTTAAAATTAAAATTCTATCAATTTAAAAAATTTAAGAGCTTAAGAATTAATTTAAAAAATTAATATATATTTAATTTTAAAACGAAAGAAGTATTATTCACCCATGCACTTTTTTCTTTCTAATTATTCATCCATGCACTTTTTTCTTTCCTACCATTATTATTCATCCATGCACTTCTTTCTTTCTTTCTATTATTATTATTCTTGTGTCCAGTCTTAGTACTATAGTACCACTACTCCATATAGGAAAGGAAAAACCGAAAAAAATCTCTGAACTTCTGAACTTTCAAACTTTTACAAGAATGATATGATGACTGTCTTCTTCATTCTTTTCTTCAATATATATATATATATATATAGGGTAATAATCCGTGGCAATCGGTTGCTCAAAACACTGCTCAACAATCAAGTTTTTAACCCTTGATCAGAATAATGAAAGGCCAAAATTACTATATTTTCCCCCCTGCCGCTACAGCTTGTAGCGGCAGGCACTCCTCTCCAAACAGGCTATTTAATTTACTGTTATGCCTGTTATGCCCCTCCAATTTTGCAAAGAAGCTGCCGCATGAGCCGATCTCGGCAATGCCCCTTGCTGGGCCACGTGACTGACATGACAATTAAATTGACATGACTGACTGACATGGCCAATTTTGCAAAGAATTAAGCTGCCGCATGAGCCAATATTTTTGAGTTCCATAAAATATAGACTCATTTTTACTCATTTCTAAATTAAAAATTGAAACTTTTCATTTTTTATTTTTTCAAAAATAAATAAAGTTTCATAAAATATAGATTCAAAAAAATTAAAGTTGAAATTTTTTTAATTATTAATTTTTTAATGAAAATTAACACATCTTTTAAAAATAAAAATTTTCTAATTTTTTTTATATGAAAATAAAGTTTTTTTATTTACTTTTTTTGAATCTATATTTTTTTAAAAAATAAAAAAAAATTATTTTTTAAAACTTCACTCATTTTTTAAAAGACGTGTTAATTTTCATTAAAAAAATTAATAATTAATTTTTTTTAATAATTATAAAAATGAGTGAAGTTTTAAAAAATAAAAAATTTCAAATTTTTTTATGAAAATAAAGTTTTTTTATTTACTTTTTTTGAATCTATATTTATAAAACTTCACTCATTTTTATAAAAAAAACAAATCTATTTTTTTTCTTCTGAAAATAAAGTTTTATATTTTGAATCTATATTTTATAAAACTTTAGTCATTTTTTTAAATTGAAAAAATATCTACTTTTTTTCCCTGAAAAAAATAATTATTTTAAAACTAAAATAATTATTTTTTCACTTGTCATTAAATATAATTAAATGTTATTATATTAAAAGTTTTAATATAATAAAACTTGGCATCTATCACTTGTCATGCCTGATAAAATTGTTATTATAAAGTTTTAAAATTTTTATAAAAAAAATTAAAAGTTTTAAAAATAAATATTTTTTTCAGGGAAAAAAAGTAGATAGATGTGTTAATTTTATTCAAAAAAAGTAAATAAAAAAACTTTATTTTCATAAAAAAAAATTAGAAATTTTTTATTTTTTAAAAGATGTGTTAATTTTCATTAAAAAATTAATAATTAAAAAAATTTCAACTTTAATTTTTTTGAATCTATATTTTATGAAACTTTACTTATTTTTGAAAAAATGAAAAATTAAAAGTTTTAATTTTTAATTTAGAAATGTGTAAAAATGAGTCTATATTTTATGGAACTCAAAAATATTGGCTCATGCGGCAGCTTAATTCTTTGCAAAATTGGCCATGTCAGTCAGTCATGTCAATTTACTTGTCATGTCAGTCACGTGGCCCAGCAAGGGGCATTGCCGAGATCGGCTCATGCGGCAGCTTCTTTGCAAAATTGGAGGGGCATAACAGGCATAACAGTAAAGTAAATAGCCTGTTTGGAGAGGAGTGCCTGCCGCTACAAGCTGTAGCGGCAGGGGGGAAAATATAGTAATCTTGGCCTTTTATTATTCTGATCAAGGGTTAAAAACTTGGTTGCTGAACAGTGTTTTGAGCAACCGGTTGCCACGGATTGTTACCCATATATATATATATATAATGGAGAATTAAAAAAACGGATATGAGGACTTGTCTTATACAAACTTTATTATTTTATTTACCTAAAAAAACTTCAATATTTATGAAAGATCAAGAGAAATATAGGAGTATGGGGCTGTTTGATAAAACACAATGAAAAAGTTCTGAATGTATAAGAAAGTTTGAATGAGCAAAATGGAGTAGAAGTTTTAAATACAGAATGGAATGATGTATTTGATAATTGTCTGTCTAATACTACAAGAAAAACGTCTACTTCCAACGGAATATTTCGTCAGAATTATATCTATTCCGTCGAAAATAGGTCAATTATGTTGAAATATTCCGTCAGCCGTTCCATTGAAAATAGGTGTCTCGAGAATAAATCTGATGAGAATTTTGTCGTGGATAGGCTATGCCTGACGGACATATTTTCGAAGGAATTTATGTCAGAATTAAGCTATGGTTGACGAAATTATGTTCGAGGCAATATTCCATCGGAAATAAGCCTGACATGTGTTATTTGGAGAAATAAATGAAATAAACTATTTTCAACAGAAATTTTCTATTGAGAATAGGTTATTCTGTCGAGGTTTAGTAAAAGAAATTAATGTTTTTGTTTTTGCAATTTTTAGGTTTTTAAAACACAATTTGTACATGTTCATGTTTTTAACCAATTTTTCCCAACAATATATATCACAAAAAACAACATATATGCTAAAATATGAACTACTCCCAACAACACATACATACAACAACATACACGTCTTCCGGATAACAAATATAAACTAAATTATGATAAATAACATTAATACACACAAGTTTAACAAAAAAATGGGACTCAACAATGATTTACAACGTAAAATAAGGTAAACTATAATTTACAATAACGTAACACTTCAATTTAAATCATAAACTAAGTAAAAAAAACTATCGACAAACGACGACTGGTACTACCATCGGTATGAGGAGGATCATCGAGTGGGGGTTGATGTTGATGCTCCGGAGTCTGAAAAACATCCTCATCATCCCCGCCATGCTCAGCATCATCCCTGCCATGTTCGATATCATCCCCGCCATACTAAACATCATCCCCCCGCTCAACATCGCCACCCTTTTGATACAATAAAAATTATAACCTATTAGTAAACATAAATGAGAATTAAAGAAACAACTAATTAATAATTAAGTAACAAACAAAATATAAAATTTAAAATGAACAAAATACCTGAGGAGTGGTTGGAGGCTGACTCAGCAGCGACCCAAAACCTCCAACATTAAGGTAACCATCATCTGTATACCTCATCGTGTATCGCATCAAACTACTTCGACGAGATACCCACACTCTTGGCGGTGACCCCTACTGCAATGTTATGCACAAGCTAATATAGGCAAGTATGAGTAAACAAGTCCTGCTGATGGAATATAGTATTCGTACCAAATGTCTCCAAAATCTACGCCATAACCCTCTTGAATATCTCGTTGGATAAGCCAACTGTAACACCTCAGTCCCACATCGAATAATATGGGAAAAATTTGTCTATGTATAAGGAATTAAATTACTAACAATAATACCTTCAGTCATGACCTTTTGGGTGAGTCTGTAATGGGCTAAGATGACCCAAGAAGATACTATTGGGCCAGTGGTTTAAGGCCTTATTTTGGATGGATTAGATTCGATTCAGACTTGGGATTTGACCGAGATTTGTTCCGGACTCGGGATTTGACCGGGGTTGTTTCATATGGTCTAAGAGCCGACTCTCAAAAGCTCGGGTTGAGTCATCCGATCGGGTTACTGGAGGTGGAGACACGAAGTCAACCGGTATTATCCCACAATGACTAAAAAGACAAAGATCTGTGGACCGTGTATGTGATCAGTTTTGATAGGGATGTCAGAAATTTAAGTGAGGGAGTTTGTAACACCCCAGTCCCACATCAAATATTATGAGAATTTTTTTTCTGTGTATAAGGAATTAAATTACTAATAATAGTATCTTCAATCATGACCTTTTGGGTGAGTCTGTGGTGAGCTAAGATGACCCAAGAAGATACTATTGGGCTAGTGGTTTAAGTCCTTATTTTGGATGGATTTGATTCGATTCAGACTTGGGATTTGACCCGAGATTTGTTCTGGACTTGGGATTTGACCCGGGTTGTTTCACCAACACCCGTATAAGATGGTCCAACAAGTGCTCTCGGACTCTGACGATGACTAAAGCCTGTGAAAATAGAAATAACTTTAGAAAATATTTACGAAACGATATAAATTTCAAAAGAACGAGAAACATAAAATAATGAATACTTCCATGGAATGTATATGTTGGTATCCGCAGCTAACCCAATAGTCGATACCTACTCGTGGTGTTGTTGGGGGATCCTGTGACGTGACCCAAAGAGTCATCTCCTCATCATAAGATAAGTTAATCTTGGGCAGAGGTGAGGTGGAATCTAACGGCTCGGATCTCCCCTAGCAACCCGCAACTCAGCTACACGCTGGTCCTGAAAGCTTCTAAAATCGGTCCTATAATTTATTTTCTACACGTTAGTTATTTAAAAAAATTAATTAACTACCTTATATTTAAAATAATGTTATAATGTACTGTCTAATCGATTACCCGTATAGCTAATGATGCGGGAGACATAGTATGTGTGTTATTAGATTTATGGGCTTAATCCCACAGCTTGATAAGGTCGGCCCAAAGCCCATCCGTATGATCTAATAAATACATTCATATATCGATCATTTAATTAGTAAATAATAACATCATTAAAAATAAAGAACTAAACACCCATACATACCTCTTTAAACTACACGAATGATTGAGAACCAGTGGTATGTACCACTTTGAGTTTACTACGATTCTTTTTCATCTGTTCAGATTTTTTCTTGAAATCATCATCCTCCCAATAGGAACACATAGCCTCCCATATAACATGATGATGATCGCGAAGGCTACTCACGGGGTGGTCCTTAACATCCCCGGCAACCCTATGTATCAACTCGTACAACCACCCTGAGTAGTTCTTTGCAAAATGAGCGGTAATGACCGCGTCAGAAAGTGAAATGCACTCCTAATATCTATAGTACAAGTCTATACAAAAACAATAATACATTTGAAATATTATCCCGTTAAACTAATACGCACATATACCGTTTAACTTACGTAAATTTGACTTACGTGAAACTCGTGTAGCACATTCTCCATAAAGGAGGCCATATATTACTCATATTGCATAAAACGTATGCATCCGGTGGGAAAGAGAGAGAAGCATATAGTGTAGAGAGTGGCCATAGCCACAGATTCTAATATATTACAATATAAATTAAGTTAGTAAATAATACATTATCTCATTAAATTAAATTAGTAAATAAAACATGTTAATAATAGTACATATTGATGAGAGCCGACGAAAATTGGGTAGACATGTGGAATTATCAGCATATGACCAAATAAACCGAAGTTAGTCCCTTGGTAATATCGACGAACACTATTTGTAAGTATAATACATACATTGTGTATATATAACATATAGATAAATACAAATGTAAATCAAACTAAATTAATTTGATATTAAATATATTTACTAGATGATAAGAACCCGCCATGAGTACCATCACGTAAACCTTTACGATCACCACCGCTATGACTAGTCATATATATATTACTGAAAAAACTTTGTAAATAAGTCGAGTTACAAAAATAACTATTATTAATAATGCGAATTATAAATAATACATAAAGAACTTGACACTTACTACAATGAGAAGATATCCTAAACTACGTCATCAAACATGTTAGAATCAACATCTATCACATCATGTGATTTTGTCTCTTCCTCTTCATCATCAGTTTCTTCTTTGTTATCATCTTTGACAATGACATAGTTGTTGATCGATTTCATAATTAATATATGTGTGCAAGTATACACGGTCAACAAGTAATAAAGTGTAAGTAGAGTTGTCGATCCCACGAGGAATTGTTTAATAAAATTACCAAGTACTAACTCTTAACCCAATTAACTTTATTTAAACAATTGATTTAAGCTGGTAAAATATTTAATAAAACTAATACTATACACCACTAGATTGAAACTAGATAATGAAGACTTAAGATTACAATTTCACTTATTATTTCACTTAGATCAATACACTTCCTATTAAATTACGCTAACTATTCTGAATTATTAATCGAGAACTCATCAATATTTATAACCATCTCCAGATATATCATAAACAAATCAACTCAAATCCACGGATGATATAATTAAGGTGAACACCCTAGTTAACTAATTCACTATATATCTATGTGAATTACAATTAAAAAGGATTTTACGCACATGTACTCTTTCAAATTACATGCGGCGTATAGGTATATCTCTATCCTAGACACAAATCATGAATTTCATCGCCATGCATAAAATAGAATCTATGCTACTATTATCAGATCTAAATCTATACTTCATCTTCCGAATTCATATAGATTATCACGGTAATTGTTGATCAGGCAATTAAGCATTTATGCACAAACCATAATAGACAATCCCATAATAGCTAATAATAATAATCAACAAGGAAGTATATTAATAAAAGCTACGCAATAAGATCCATTATAACCTTAAATAGAAATTAGTTCATAATTGAAACAAAATCCATAATCCACAATTGATAGAGCATTCAAAATACAAAGTAAAAGAAAAGGAAGAGAATAGAATATGTTGACGAAATCCTTGAGCCTCTTCTTTATTCATGCCTTGAATCCTTCGCGCTTTCACAATTACTTCAAGCCTCCAAGTCTAAATCTCAAAACTAGGATTTTTTTTACCAATGACTGAATTCCTCTATATTGTGCCTCCCATCATGTATTTATAGGTTACAAGTCAAATCCTAATCACAAAAGAAATACAAGATCTCTTTTAGATTTCCTTCCAAAAACACAAAATTGCTGACTTTGACTGATGTTGACCCCACCTGGTGCAGCCGCGCCAGGTTTTACACTTTTAGTAGCGCTGCCGCTCCGTGCCTATTATGCTCACTCTGAAATCTCTAGCGCACTAGCACTGGCGCCAAACCTTTTTTAATTCTGGCACTACCACGCCCTCTATGCCATCTTCAATACTGAATCTTTGGCGCACTAGTGCTGCCACGCCATCTCTTAAGCTCTTGCTGGCGCGATCGCGCTAGCACACCAGAAATGTTACCCAGCTTGCTATCCTTCTCCAATTTGTCTAGTGCTCATCCCATACCACGACTCCTACAAACAAAGTATAAAAATGCATGAAACGAACACAAACACCTAAAAACTAACAAAAGTTTAAGCTCAAAAGCACTCGATTCATGGGTATAAAACCCACTCATCAAATACCCCCAAACTTGACCCTTTGTTTGTCCTCAAGAAAAACTCAAGCACTGAACTACTCAAGCAATGAATCAATATGAATTTTAACAAAGGCCTCAAAGGATTTTTTTTCTTCTAATGATAACTCCATAGGAATTTTTGAAAACATGCAAAGCCTAAAATTTCAACCTAATCATCGATCAGTTCCACAAGCACTCATAATCCTTTAAGTTCGTGTGTGCTTCTAAATGTTTAACTAGTCATAACAAAATACTCATAAAAGATTTTCAATATCAACTCTTGAAACTTAATTACCACATCAATTCCACAACTAGGCAAAACATAAATTTAGAGGATCAAACGGATAATTAAATATTAAGAACACATGAACCCTTCCTAAGTATTTCAAAAACATATTTTTTCCTTTATTTCTTTTTCCTCTTTTTAGTGAGTGCGTTTTACGCTCCATCTCACTTCCCATTGAACAATTGCGTTTTACGCTCTATCTCGCTTTCAATTACACGAGTGCGTTTTACGCTCTATCTCGTGCCTGTGTTTATGGGTGAGTGCGTTTTACGTTCCATCTCAACCCACCACATGAATCATTATTTCAACTCGGGAAGGTTCCAATTTTCTTAACACTCCAAGATTTTCCCCAAACTTATGTTAATGTAAAAATTTCGCTTTGAATGATACTTCAATAAGATTTCTCAAGTTTTTAAGCCCCCAACTAGCTAAACAGATGGATATGTGCATACAAGTTCAAAAGATTTGCAAGTAGTGTAAAAACTAACTAATAAGTTAAAATATAGACTAAGCATGCTCATCAATTCTCTAAAAGCTAAAAAATCATTAACCACCCTCTTATGATTGGCCAAAATCAATTTCCATCAAAACATTGCCCAAATAATGACCAAACATAATAAATACCCCCAAACTTAAAACAGACAATGTCCTCAATGGCTAAGATAGGAAAAATTAAAACAGATGACTTCCCTGAAAATATAGCAAATTCCTCATTTTCTACTAAGTTTGGAGAATAGGCTAGGCATATTGGAGCAAATTGGGCACCACACTTGAATTTGACTTGAATAACCTATAAACCCACAATAAAAGTAATTTTATTAAATCCTAAATAAATTCAAAGTTACTAATATAAAACCTAATAAAAACAAAAACTAAAAATCAAACTTGGGTTGCCTCCCAATAAGCGCTTGTTTTATAGTCTCAGTCTGACTTAATTCTTCAACTTTCTATCCAATTCCCCTTCGAAAATTGAGGAACCCTCCATTCATCAATAGCAATGTAACAATGGAGGGCTTTTTAACGGAAAGGACAAACCATAATAGGCAATCCCATAATAGCTAATAATAATCAACAAGGAAGTATATTAATAAAAGCTACGCAATAAGATCCATTGTAACCTTAAATAGAAATTAGTTTATAATTAAAATAAAATCCATAATCCACAATTGATAGAGCATTCAAAATACAAAGTAAAAGACAAGGAAGAGAATAGAATATGTTGACGAAATCTTTGAGTCTCTCCTTTATTCCTTCCTTGAATCCTTCGTGCTTTCATAATTGCTTCAAGCCTCCAAGTCTAAATCTCAAAACTAGGATTTTTTTCCAATGAATGAATTCCTCTTTACTGTGTCTTCCATCATGTATTTATAGGTTACAAGTCAAATCTTAATCACAAAAGAAATACAAACCAAATTTCCTTAGATTTCCTTCTAAAACACAAAATTGCTGACTTTGACTGAAGTTGACCCGACCTGGTGCAACCGTGCCTGGTTTTACACTGCTAGTAATGTTGTCGCGCCGTGCCTACTACGCTCACTCTGAAATATCTGGCGCGCTAGCGCTTCCGTGCTAAGCCTTTGTTAATTCTGGCGCTGTCACGCCCTCTATGCCATCTTCAATCCTGAATCTCTGGCGCTCTAGGGCTGTCGCGCCATCTCTTAAGCTCTTGTTGGAGCAGCCATGCCAGCACACCAGAAATGTAACCCAGTTTGCTATCCTTTTCCAATTAGTCCAATGCTCATCCCTATACCATAACTCCTACAAACAAAATGCAAAAATGCATGAAACGAACACAAACACTTAAAAACTAACAAAGTTTAAGCTCAAAAGCACTTAATTCATGGGTATAAAACCCACTCATCAATAATCATTGAAGACCACATCTTCTTCAGTTTCCACATCATCGAGTACGTCAACGACATCATATATGAGCACATCGTCATCATTTAACACTATTTGGCTGGGGTTACTCATATTTTCTTACAACTCCTCATTATTTTTAGTCAGACTCATACCATTAAATGCTTGAGTCTTTGTTGTGACAACTTTATACTAGTGACTTCTAGAATTACTGACATTAGGCGCGTAGTAAACTTATGTCGCTTGACTGACTAACATGAATACGTCATCAGATTGTAACTTTGACTTTATGACTACTGTGACGATTCTATTACGGTCAACTTTAACACCCTTATCATTATCAAACTAGTGACACTTAAATATAACTATCTTTTCACCCTTAGGATAATTAAGCACAACCACTTCTTTTAAACGTCCATAATAATTGGACTCAGAATCTTGGTAACAGACAACACGACAACGCTAGAGTTGACTGATGTCGATTCATTCAAGTCATTGACTTTGAATCTGTACCCATCCACAATACATTTGAGAAATGAACTTACAATTTTGTAAGACCCTTGAATAACATCTCTAAAATGCTCACAAAAGTTATCTTCTAAAACCCTTCTCCTAAACCACTGTTGTAAATTTTTTGTAGTGAATACTTCCAACTGTGCTGCATTTAACCATGTGTTAGAAGCATACGCTTCGTCTTCAAATGAACTAAAAAATTAATTCCACGGTGTTATAGAAGTTTATTAAACATACTTGTAATTTTTTTGACAAATACAAATATATATACTCATTTTATGTACGATGATAATTCAGGCATATTTAGAAGCACATACAAAGATATAATCCTCAAATCTTTGTCACTCAAGTAACGCATCATCTCATGGTCAAATGGTTTAGCCGGATAAGTGAATATAACTAACTCATCATTGCAAGATGGAAGTTCAACCACCTCATTCTGACTTAAACGATTGTGCTTCATTAAGATAACATCCTCGAAGTATAAGGAGCAGAAGTTGACAAACTCTTCCTCCGTATAACGTTCAATAATTGAACCCTCTACACAAACTTTGTTTTTTACTTTTTGCTTTAATCCACGCATATACCTGAAATATAATGCATTGATAAGTATTACATATAAAGATGAGAATTAAATATCATCAAAATGAAGATATAGATGATATTACCTATTAAAATGATACATCCATCGAAATTGCACCGGTTGTCCAAGCTTAAATTTCGAGGCTAGATGGATAGGAAAATGTTCCATCGAGTCAAAGAACCCTTGGAGGAAATATCATTTTAAGCTTACACATTATAAGCACTATGTTTTTCTTCATTTGTTCCACATTACTATACCTTATAACGTTGAACATAGATCCCGAAAGAAATTTGAAAGTCCGATCAAGATATCTACAACTTTCTTTGGTAACATCTCACGAAATGCAATTGGCATCAACTTTTGAACCCATTAATTTTCAACTACTCAACATTACTACAATGAGATATGTTAAAAGCATATCCATCTGGGAGCTTCAACGCACTTACCCATTTACAATGTCTTCAACTTGTTGCTTTGTAAGAGAAAATGAGGCTTTTGGTTTTGACTTGTCAGGTCGGAGCAATAATTTTCCGTCTTATATTCAGTGCCTCTAAATCTAATCTTGTCTTATCATTGTCCTTTGTTTTTCCATCCGCATCTAGCACGGTGTAAAACACGTTGTTAAATATATTCTTCTTCGTATACATGACATCTCTACAATGATGGACTATCAACATGACCCAGTATGACAACTCAAACAACATACACGAGTGTGTCCAGTTATGGGTCTTCCCATAACCTATAACTCTCAGCTTACTGTGCTCCTTCTATGCTAGTGAAAATTTTAACTCGTTTAGCCAGCCTAAAACCACGCTGCCCGACAATTGACCAACAACCCCAGTTTCTCTATTTTTCTGTTGAACTGTGTAGTCATCTTTATGTAACTATGATCAGTAGGTAAGAAGAATCTACAAGCAGTTCCAAAGAAATTAGTTTTTCCACCATGCTTCAATTGTGTGCTTTTAACATACCTCATACAGACTAGGACATGATAGCTTCCCGTGAGTCTACCATCCACTTATCATCCCAGATATCAAAAATTCGGTGATAGACCAAACCAAAGATGCCTTCCATAAAGTTTTTCTTCACCGATTTATCATAAGTCTTGATCCCCATCTCCCACAACATCTTAAGTTCATCGACTAACGACATAAGGTAAACGTGTATGTCTTTTGTAGGACTCTTATTCCCTAGTATGAGTAAAGTCAAGAACAAATATGGATCCCTCATGTACATTGACCGTGACAGATTGTAAGCTACCATAATCACTGGTCGAACAGAGTACGACTGACTATATAAAATAATTAAATGGACAAAAGTCATCAGTGGTCATACCAAGCCTGACATCCAAACCTCCTCAATAAATCGTGAAAATTTTCCATCAAACTTCCTCCATTCATCTCCATCTGCAAGGTGAGTCAGCTGACTAGGTATAACATCATTTTGTTTTATGCCAACTCATATGCTCAACAGTGTGCAATGACATGAATGGTCGTTAAAGCCTCGATGCAAGAGGAAAGTATTGTAAGATATTCTTAGGCACATGTTTCTCCTTCCCCCCACATTTTGTCATCTTGTACCAAGGTAACTTGCAGATATCACATTGCACCTTAT
This sequence comes from Panax stipuleanatus, assembly GCA_020205555.1. Lineage (NCBI taxonomy): Eukaryota > Viridiplantae > Streptophyta > Magnoliopsida > Apiales > Araliaceae > Panax > Panax stipuleanatus. The sequence goes on from CM035118.1 coordinate 128,247,130, forward strand.
CTATGTCCTCCCTGTAGTATAACATGTAATCTTTCTCACAACCCCTGTACTATCTTCTTCACTTTATAGTAATTCGAGGGCAATGTATGGTCCTTAGGTCAGAACTTGTTAATAAGAGAGAGCAAATTATTGAAGCCTCTCTCACTATAGTTATGCTCATTCTTGAAGTGTAAGAGCTTCGTCACTTACACTGCAGATAGTCTGGCGTGCTTATGATTTTCCTCGTACAATGGAACCCTAGATTCAGATAGCATTTTGTAAAAGGCAATTGTCGTGTCATTTGGCTCTTGTTGAGCATTACATGATGAATGTTCATTTGTACCCCAATCAATATTGTTAGGACCATAAGTATCGACCAACATCTCCACAATATCATAGTTATCGCTATCTGATTCCCCGTTAACTGGTTGGTCTACACTGTCGGTCATTTCCCTCACCTTAGTTGATTCCCCATGATGAATTCATATGAAATACCCATCTATAAACCCATGTGAAAACAAACCAAATTTCCAAGAACAGTTCTAGACTTGGGACTATTCGACATTCACTCCTAATGAGTGAATGTCGAACGAGTTTCTAAGCTCCTAAGCAAACTACATGCACATGTATTCAGTTTATTGTAATTGTGGTAAACTAATCAAATGCTACTTAGTTTATTTTAGCACTGAGAAACTAAGTAAATGCTACCTAATATTTTTAATATTATTTATTATATTACAAAAAATTTCTATTTTATTTTATTTTATTTAGTGGTGGAACTAAGTAAATGCTACTTAGTTTATTATATTATGTTATGTTATATTGTATTATATTTATTATATTATATTATATATTAACTTAATTAATTTTTTAATATATATTCATAGTTTAGTTTTTTTAATTATTTTATTTTAATATACTTTATTTTATTTTATTTTATAATCTTTTTTATTTCATGTATTATATATTATTTTATTATATTTTATAATATAATATAATATTATTATATAATGTAATATTTTGTTATATTATATTATATTATGTTATGTTACGTTATTTTATTTTATTTTATTTTATATTGTAATATAATATACAATATTATATTAGTTTATCTTATACTATATTATTAGTAAGAAACTAAGTAAATGTTACCTAATTCTTTTAATATTATTTATTATACTTTGGAAATTTCTATTTTATTTAGTGGTGGAACTAAGTAAATGCTACTTAGTTTATTATATTATGTTAGGGCTGCAAACGATTCGATTCGATTCGAACTTTGTCGAACTCGAACCAAACTTGAACACTATGAGTCAAACTCGAACATGTTCGAGTAGTATTATCGAACCCACACACATGTGCGGGTTCGGATTGATAACTATTCGCGAACTGTTCGCGAACATGTTTGAGTTCACGAACAGTTCACAAACATAACCGAACATGCTCATGTTCGCGAACATCACCTTGTTCGCGAACATTTAATGTTTGCGAACATCACCATGAACATTTAAATGATTGAAAATACTCAATCTATTCAATAAAAAGAGTCTTATTTGATATTTTTTATAACGAAATTGTAAAATTATAATATTTAAACTAATGTGAATTTAGTTGATTTGGATTAATTCAATATCTATAGACTAATATTATTAACTTTGAAATGTATTAGTACCAAATACATCCTCCATTCTTAAATATAAGTAATAAGATCAACTGGTGAACTATGAATTTTCATAGTCGATGGAAATATTTTTAATTCAAAAGGGATGTGATAATTAACTTTTAACTACAATAAGTTTTGAGAATTAATTTATAAAAAATTTATAATTTTCATAATTATATTGTTTAAAAGTTAAAACTAAATAAATTAACTGCGATTCTAAGATCAAAAGCTAAAAGCCATTAAGAGACTTTGTTTCATTTAAAAAAATCTTTTTGCTTATTTTAATTTAAATTAATAACTCATTTTAATTTCATGCAAACGGTACTATGACATATTATTTAATTAATTAATTGGATTATTAAACACTACTTTTTACACTAAATTGATTACTTAATTGCATAAGTCAAAGTTAGTTAATCACTCTCTCTCACTATTTCACTATACATCGCAAGTCTGTAACACTAAAAATTCAAAAATTAGTGAAATCAAGTTTGCACTTTTAATTATATAGTTAATAGTTGATGAAATATACAATAGTAATTGTACAATGACTATTAATGAAATCTCGATATATTGATAACTTGATTTATCTATTCTCTATTTTAATTTGACAATTTCAAAACTCATGTAACTGTAAACAACTGTATTGTATCATTCTTTAATTAATGTCAAATTATCATTTTATGATGATTAATGAATTTATTTATGTAATTTATGACATGAGTTATAATTTATTAAATTATTAGTGTTGTAAATTGTAATAATCCAACAATCATTGTTAAATTTTTTATGAAAATATTAAAATTATTTTAATTAAATTAGAGATGAAAAAGTACACATTATTATTTATTTAATAAAACTGTTTACTTATAATCAATTATTAAAAATAAATAGATGTTTAAGTAATAAAAAAAGAAAATTACTACAATTTTAACAATTAGTGATAAGACAAACTTTAGAATTTAATACTCTTTCGTCCCTTTTTAAATGTCATTTTAGAGAAGTGTTTTTGTCTTTTAATATTTGTCGTTTAAAAATTTCAATTAAGCATTAATTGCTTAGTTTCTAATATTACCCATTAAATATAATTTTGCTTCTCTCACTACATTCTAAGTTTCTATCTAATAAGTAAAACTCTCTTATTCCAATCCAAGGACAATATTAACATTTAAATTTATTTTTAACTAAAAAATATTATATTAATTATTTTTCTTAATATATGTGTCCACTTTTAAAAAGATAAATAATAAGAGATAGAGGGAGTATGAAATAACCAACTATTTTTATTTAAAATTTTAAAAACATTAAAAATGTAAGGTAAGAAATACAATTCGAACCCGAACATCTTACGAGTAACTCGAATCGAACTCGAACTAGTCGATCCGAACTGAACTCGAATTATTCGCGAGCTACTCGAGTCGAAATCGAACATGACGATCTGAACCGAACTCGAACTGTTCACGAACATAATTGAACCGAACCACATTTCGCGAACATATTCGATTGAGCAATCGAGCGTAACACTATGTGTGAACTTGACTCGAGTAGTTACTCTTATCGAACTCGAACTCGAACCGAACCGATTCACGAACGGTTCAGTTCGTTTACAGGCCTATATTATGTGATGTTATGTTATATTATATTATATTATATTTGTTTTATTATATTATATTTTAACTTAATTATTTTTTTAAATATATATTAGTATTTTTGTTTATTTATCTTATACTATATTATGAGCAAGAAACTAAGTAAATAATACTTAGTTGATTTTAGTAAGGAGAAATTAAGTAAATAGAGGTGCTTTATTAACTTTTTTTTTGAAATTTTGTTTATTTAAGTATATATTATTATAGTATAGTATATTATTTTATTTTTTTATGTTATTCTATCGAAAATTTCGTTGTAAATAGCAAATATAACACTGTTATATCTCCGGGCGAGTCTAACCACTATAAGCCATATACAAATTACCACTACAATAACATACAAATTACCACTAACATATGTTGTAATTGCACAAAAGAATCCAAATTGAAGCAATTATCATATTTAATACACTAACATAAGTTGCAATTGCACAAATTAAACCCAAATTGCAACAATTTTAAGATTCATATGCATCACTAATAGCATATTGCAATTGCACAATTGTAACCCAAATTGAAGCTAAATAGCCAAATCAAGCACAAAATTATGATGCATTATACTTCAAATCAAATCCAAATTGAAAACTAACTCAAGCACAATTAATAACAAATTAACTAAAACATGTTGTATAAATATTTTGGGGATTTTATCAATAATTGGGCCAAAATTAAAATAATTGAAATGGAGTACCTTGAAATTAGTCTTATGGAATACCTTGACTGCTGTCGGTGGTAGATAGTCGTCGGAGCAAAGCCCCCCGCCGCTGCAATGGGTTTTTTTTTCTCTTTGACAGCTTAGGGTTTCGAATCTAGGGCTTGCCTTGTCGCCGGAGAGGAGCAGGTCGTCACCGGAGAAGAGCAAGGGTCGACAACTGGTCGAGGAGGAGGATGAGGTGGCGAGGCAGGGATGTGATACGATAGGGGAGTAGAGAAAGAATAGAGAGTGAGCGAGGAGAGAGAGATAAGGGTAAAAAAGAAGAAGATCGAAAGCCGCAACAGGTAAGCTAATAGGGTTAAAACGTAGTTTCGACAGAATTTTAGTCAAGGATACTTCCGTCAAAATTAACTTATACTTGATGGACAGTACTTCGTTGAAAATACCTTTGGTTCTGTCAAGGATCAATTTCAGTCAGGCGAGATAATGTGCGCCATTGATTTGTCCATAATTTTGACGGAATTCCGACAGAATTGTATTATTTTTGAGGGAATTATTTTCAACGGAACATTCCGTCAGAATTAGTCAATTTTCAAATTAATTTCGTCAGAAATAATTCCGTCGAAAATAGTCCAATTTTTTATGTATAGTACATCTGGATACATATATTTTTTATTTTAACCTTCTAGGTTGTTATGAACAAATTTATTATGTAATTATAAATAAACAATGTTATCTAAGAAAAATAAAATATAAACTTTTGAACAATCTTTGATGGAATATACTATTAGTACTATAATTATAGGAATAAAATATTAAAAAAAAATAATAACATTCTATCAGTTCATAAAATCAAAACAAAATATTACAAAAACATTCATTAAATTGGTTATTGACCAAATTGTTAAAGAAAAATCAAAAATAATTTGTAGTCACAATTTTTTTAGATAAATCGGTCAGACAGATTCAGACTCATTCAAAGTTTAAAAATTATAAAACAAACAATTTAAATTACGTATTTATTTATATTCAGACTCGTTCAAAAGCAAACAATTAAACACAACAATATTTCAAGTTAAAGGGGAGTATTACTTTATAAGTGGGAGATGCCTATCCGTCACCTTTGTTTCTCTGGAGATGAATTAAGCGCACGACAGGGACACAAGGTAAAAAGGTTGGATTCAACATAAGCTCTTCAAGGCCACATGTATGGCCTATATATACAATGACACCATGCTTTTATATATATTGGCTAATTATTGTTCCCTTTTCAGGAATTAATTGTTGCCAACATTAAAAGCATTTTTCATTCAAAAATTGTATTAAATTCTTCCGTTATTTAGTAGAAGATTTGTATCTATAGAATCGAAGCAATTTTGTGCTTTATTTAAACTCAAACACTTACCTAATTAACATCTCTAATATGTGTTTTAAAGTTTATTTAGCAAAATTATTATTTTAATGTTACGTCAAAAACATCATTCTACTGGTTCACTATAAAACAATGGATGTAATTGTGATACCACGTCTAATATTATGTTTCACATAGAATGAGAGAGAGATAGAGAAAGAGAGAGAGAGAGAGAGAGAGATTTTTCTTCTTTCTCTCTCTTGTTATGACGTGATATTCGCCACACCTAATAATATTTAAAAATTTGGGTGTATCAAGGCAATGTTATCGGTGAAGTTTAATTTAATTTAGAGTTGATCGTAAAATTATCTAAAAGATAATTCTGATGGTTCTTCGAGCGAGGGATGGTAGGTTTTTTTGAGGGGTAGTTTCGTATAAAAAAAGGGGATCCTGTATTGTGTAAAGTATAAAAATTCTAAAGATAGTGAGATTGATATGTTGTCGACCATTGACTAGCTAAACTTTTAGGTGAATCACGTAAATTTGATGTCTTGTGTGATTATTTCTCTTTCAATTTCTCTTTGTTATTATTTTTCAATGTACAACTCATAAAAATATTGAGCAAAAAAAAATAGAATACAAAAACCTAATATTAAACGAATAATATGTTTTATCCTAGTAAAAACATAATTTTTATTGTATTTTATTATGGTATGCTTATAAATTTGTTAGGGTCAATTGATCATCATGCCTATAAAATACAGTACAATGATCTGCATAAATCTATGACCAAATGCTGTAAATTTGTGGCCCCCTTGTATAGTTGTCTCCTTTAAGTCCATACCTGAAGTTACTACACCCTATGAATATATACTTAATACTTATTGAATATATATCTAATTCGTTTATTTTTAAATTTATGGATAGATAAGATTTGTTCCTTTTTTTTAAAAATATTTCTACTATAAAAAGAAAGAATAAAATAAACAAGTGGGGTAGAGGTCCACCTATAAATTATTTCACTCTAATTTTTTCTTTTCTTTTATAGTGTATTCGGAAAGGAGGGAATAAATCTAATGTATCCATAGATTTAGTCTTACTTCTTTACCATTTTTGTGTTGATTAATTGAGGGTAACCAGTGTTAGTAAAAACTGAAAGGACAAGGGATATATATATATATATATATATATATAAAAACTTATCTTAAGCTAAACTGTAGAAATAAATTTGTCAAGACTAGTACTTATTACTATGTTCTTAAGACAATTATGTCCAGAACTTAATAACAAATTGGTCAAGGCTTAAATCTTTTTCATAATTCATAGGGTGATACATTAGAATTCATAGCCCAAAACTTAATAACAATGCATTCATCATTTCTTTTAAAGTTCTATTCTTTCTTTCAGCAACACCATTTTGCTGTGGTGAATAAGGTGCAGTTGTTTGGTGTACTATTCCATATTGTGAACAAATTTCAGTAAAAAGAAATTCATATTCCCCACCTCTATCACTTCTAATTATCTTGATCTTTTTATTAAGTTGATTCTCAACCTCATTTTTGTAATGTATAAACATTTCCAAAGCCTCATCTTTACTTCTCAATAAGTAAACATAACAATATTTTGTACAATTATCTATAAAAATAAAAAAGTATTTCTTACCTCCTCTTGTTTGTATATGCTTTAAATCACAAATATCAGTATGTACTAATTCAAGAGGTTTCGTACTTCTTTCAATTGATTTAAAAGAAGATTTTTGAAATTTTGCCTCAACACAAACTTCACATTTATGATTGGAGTTAATCTTATATTTTGGCAAACATTCCATATTAATTAATCTACGTATAGTATTATAATTAACATGTCCTAATCTACCATACCATAAATTAGATGATTCAATCATATAATCAGAAAATATATTTTTATTAATATTAGAAGATACAATTGTCATTACATTCATTTTAAAGAGCTCATTTCTCATATATCCATTCCCCACATACATCCCATTTTTAGTTAGGACAAACTTGTCAGATACAAAGACCAATTAAAATCCCTTTTGACTAAGAAGAGATTCTGACACTAAATTATTCCTAACATCAAGCACATGAAGCACGTTGTTGAGTGTGAGTTCCTTGGCAGATGTCTTCTTCAAAACCACCTTTCCATGTCCAGCAATCTTGGATGTAGAAGAATTTCTCATGTTTAATTGTTCTCCATTCTCAATTTCTTAATATGTGGAGAACATCTTCCTGTTAGAACACACATGACGGGTTGGTCTAGTATCTACCCACTATTCCTTGGGATTTTCAACTATGTTTACTTCAGAAACAATTGTTGAAATTAAGGTTCATTTCAGAAACATCTTGAAGAACCATCCACTTCTGTTACATTGGCTTGTGCAGACTTCTTGTTCTAGTCTTTGCGTTTACAAAAATCCTTTGCCCTATATCCGGGCTTGTCACAAATGTAGCATTTGCCTTGAAACTTCTTATTTGTTCCCTGTTGAGGTCCATTGTCGGAGTACTTTCTCTTTTTAGACTTCTGATCTTGTTCCACCACGTTAGCTTTATGTTCCACAAAGGTTCTTCCTGCTTTCTTCTCAGAAGCACGGTTGTCATATTCTATCCTTAATCTCACGATTAAGTCTTCAAGTTTCATCTCTTTATACATATGCTTGAGATAATTCTTAAAATCTTTCCACATTGGTGGTAGTTTTCAATAATAGCAGCAACTTGGAAAGATTCACTCAAGGACATACCTTCTACATGTATTTTATATAGGACCATCTTATAGTCCAAAAACCTGCCAACTACCAACTTCTTCGTGCCAGAATCTTCCGTTTTATATTTATTATCCAAGGAATCCCATAATTCTCTTGCTGCTTTAAGAGAACTATACACATTGTATAATGTGTTGTCAAATCCATTAATGATTGAATTTCGGCACAAAAATTAGTATGTTTTCATGCATCTATTGTGGCAACAACTTGCCTGTCTGTTTCATCTTCTTTAAGTATAAGGGATCTTCGTGAAGAAACCTTGCCAAGTTGAGAGTAGTGAGATAAAATAACATCTTTTGTTGTCACCTTTTGAATTCTGTACCATTGAACCTTTTTGGTTTTTTTCCATGGTTTACATGTGCATTTGGAATTATTGGTGTAAAAGAAGAACCGACTTTAGTAATAGAATCGGTAGTCATATTTCTTGTAAATATATATATATATATATAGATGATAATTGTCTTAAGATTGTTAGTAAAAACTGAAAGGAAAAGGCCTATATATAAACTTATCTTAAGTAAGCCAAACTGTAAAAATAAATTTATTAGCGTTAGTACGGTACTATGTCCTTAAGACAATTATGCCCTCCTTATTGGTGCTTAGAGTTAGTAGTACTTGTCTTCCAAGATTCAATGACAACGTGTGTTATAGCAGCACTATAAATAACACACACAACGAACCAAAGGAATGTTCTGGACTCTTTCTCAAAATAAACTACGAATTATTTATGAAATGATGAAGACACAACACCTTGAAAAGCCATATTTTGCCAAAAATGACTTAGTTTTTGGCTTTAGTAGAAAGGGCGCGTTCGTTCGGGCCAAAAACGATGTAATTTTAGGCTTAGCAGAAAGGGCACGTCCATTCAAACAAAAATGTCGTAGTTTTAAGGTGTCCGTTTGGGCAGATAGCGCTTCCCAAAATGATGTAGTATTGACGCGTTCGTTCGGACATATAACACTTACCAAATCGACATAGTTTTGATAATAAATAACGTTTTTCAAAACGACATAGTTTTGATAATTGAACTAAATAAAATAAAATTTATTTAAATAAATTTTCTTCAAAAAATATACAATGACCCAGACCCTCGAACCTTTAGCCACCAGCCCGGCCCGGCCCGGTTGGTCGATCGGGGACGTCGTCGTTCCCGTGTGGGTTCAAACCAAGTCTTGGCTAGGTCCTCTCCCTTCTATAAAAGTGGGGTGCCCCTTGGGGCCCAAACCCAATAAACTTTATTATATATAAACCTATTTAAAGTTTAGTTTTTAACCGATGTGGGACTTAACTTTCCACAAGTATTTATTATCATTTTCAAGGGTGATCGTTGGGAGTTAATTTCTCATTCATTATCACATAGATTTGAGATTCCAAATATTTGATTTTAATCTAGTCATGGAGTATAACACATTAATATGTGGATTCATTTCAAATAATTAATCAAACCCACTTCAATTTTGGCTCAAATTCTAACAACTAACAATAACTACCTTTCCAAGTCTAGCAGTATTAATTGAGGGTAACCAACAATAACCAGCAAATTATTTTCCTTTTTGTAGACTTGTATCTCTCATTTATGAGAATTATTGTACTAACTAATTCATATCTAAGTTGTGGTTTGATAATTGATCACTAGCGTTAAGTACTTTCGGTTATTAGAAGTAACAGATCTACATGTCACATTCTACCTGGGACAGCAACCATTCTTCTATTCGACCGGTCTAGCTAGTTATGGTGGCATGAACATATCTATTATCTAACGGTTAGCTTTTTCTATAACAAAGTTTTCAGATCTAGACCGATCATCAAATCAAAAAATACCAGGTGAATGGATCACTGGTTCAACAAGTGGTCGAATCGTTATTGATCCAGTGATATCATTAATATATAAAAATATATATTTGATGTAGGAGGATTTGAGCCCGATGATACAGAGTTGTCCGATGATGCTTAGTTAGAGGATCAGCGTAAGGATGACATGTATGGTTGACTTTGGGGTCGGGAGTTCAGCTCATGTCTTTGGGGTCGGGAGTTCGACTCAGTTGGCTTAATTTCGGAAGATCAGCTTTGGGATTGGTGTTCGGATTCGTGGTGAACTTTTTCAGGAATAACATCATGACTTCGGGAAGATCAGATTAACTTGATTATTATTATTATTATTTAATTCTTTTGTGGCAATAGTATTTTATTAGGTAGTAAATCTTTTATATTGTTACGTAATTAATTAAGATATAATTATTAGGAGTTTATTATTAGGGATTAAATCTTTTATATTGTTACGTAATTAATTAAGATATAATTATTAGGAGTTGTTACCTATTAAGACTAATTTGTTGTCATAATTATTTGTTACTTATTAGGAGTTTATTTCCATAATTATAGGAATTTTGTTCTTTTTTGATAAGAAAGTCTTATAGCTATAGGTTTAATTTTAAATAGTGTAATTTTGTTTTGATAATTATAATTTACACATGAAAGAGATTTCTCTGTGTTTATGGTAATTTTCTTGCTTCTGTTGTCTGTAAATTTCTTGTTACCCTAGCCCACAATATAATCACTATTTTGTCAGGTGTTAGTTGTTATCAAAGCATTAACATCTTTCTGGTGATAGATTTCATCAGTTTCAATGGCTGGTGGTCGTGGTCGTCGAGGGCAGGTTCTGATTGAGGAAGTCCCAAACCTTGGTCGTAACATTCGGAACGTGATGATTGAGGATTTATAAAGATAAGTTGCAGAGTTAACCTGGTGTCTAGCTGTGACGCCCCCCAAAATTAGTCCAATACTCAACCCATTATGAGTCGCCAAATACATGGTACAGAATCCAAATACAATCTTTTATATCAAACGGTCGTGCAAAATACGACCACACAACTGTGAGTGTCAATTCAGACATGTAGAAAATATAAACACTCAAACTAAGTCCTCATTACATTTATTATCACACTATTTTACAAAAAATAGTGAGAACTTCTATAGCTCTAACTCGGACCATCACTCCATTCCCCGACTAGTACCCGCGATATTCTCATTTCCTGAAAAAAAATAATGGTAGAAAAAGGTGAGCTCAACTAGCCCAATAAAGAATATTATGACTAAGATAATGAAGAATAAATTATCGTTAGTCTTCAACAAATCAGATAAAATATTATGGACAACAAGTTTTAGATCAACAACTGCAGCAGAAATAACAATTCATTAGAAGAGTTAAGTAGAGAATGATGTCTACTATCTTCTATGATTTAAAAGTCCATCATTAATATTTTATCCCTGTAACATCAATTAATATATATCTCGAATCAAATATTCATCTTTGTACTACGGGCCAAAGATATTAATTTGTATCACCGGTGGCCATGTTCATCTCAACACCTGTCTATCTTTGCACTACGGGCCAAAGATATTTATCAGGTAATCATCTTTGCACTACAGGCCAAAGATATTCATCAAATAATCATTCATCTTTGCACTACAGACCAAAGATATTTATTTGTATCAAAATTTAAGACTGAGGATGATAAAAAATAATATAAAAATGAATCCAGTGAGATAAAGGACAAAGATTAGGGATTCGTAATTTAGTTTATCCAAGTTCAAGAATACTCAGTAATAATCAATTGTGGAGCAAAATTCAAGAATGAAGTTTAAAACTTGGATCCAATCAAAGATAATTTTTTTTTTTACAGTGAATAGTAACTCGTGAATAGTAACTTGTCATGAAAAGATGAAAATTTTATAAAAAATTCAGACCAATATTCTAGTGAAATAATATTTCGTACGAGTATGAATGAATATACGAAACTGTAATTGGATTTTCACCCGTCATGCGGTAATCCGCATAGGCAGATCATTTCCACAATTTAATAGAAATGAATACGAAGGGTGATTCACCACGCATGCGGTAGTCCGCGTAGACAGGTTACACTACAAGAAAAAGGCCTAACAGAGACCAATACTTTCAGCGACCGCACTTGCGGTCGCTGATATTTGTAATAGCGACCGACATCTGCGACCGTGATTTAATCCAGTCGCTATATATTATCAACGACCGCATGCGGTCGCTGAGTGGTCGCTAGCATAAATTTCCCTCACAAAATTTGGCAGAAATGTTGGCGCAGAGGTTTTGTGCGACCACTTAAAAGCAGCGACTGCATGTGGTTGCTGATAAGTCCATGTCATTAAAAATTAGCGACCGCAAGCGGTTGCTGATCAAACTTAATGTTACCAGTTTCAGTCATTCGCTCGACACAGCAGGCGAAGAAAAAAAAGAGGGAGAGCTCAGAATAGAGAGAAGAGGGAGAAAGGGGGAGAAGAGAAGAAGGAGAAGAGACGCCGCCACTGTTCCCCGCCGTCACCGGCCAGCCGCCGCCACCACCAAGCACTGGTATATATCTCATCTTTGCTATGTTTTCTTTATGAATGGAGGAATTAGCTTTATAATGAAATAGTTTGTAATATGGATTGCTTAACTATGTATGCTTAACTGGATTGTTAGTAATTGATTATAGTGGTACTGATTTACAAAGATGAGACTACTATATTGCTTATTACATTTGAATCAAAAGGAAGTGAATTTTGAAAAGAGAGTAAACTAGTTAGTTGTTAACGACTTGAATATACTTGAATTTGATTTGTGTTGGTATGTTATGAGGTTGATATAGAGTAAAGGAGATAGGATGGTTGTGTGGTTTTATAAGGAGATTTAAATGGAATGATAACACAAATAAATGGCTATAAAAATGGTGAATTAAAACTGTGCACACCACATGTTTGTTAAATGTCCCAAGTGGACTGTTTTGGCTAGAAACTGAATATTAGACGAAACGAAAGCTTGGGCTCGATTTATATAACATATGTGATTATAATTAATGAGATTGAGTGGGTTAAATTGAAACGAAAAGCCATTGTAAGTCAAGACAAAAAACTCAAGAATTAGTACGTTGAGTCATTTTCGAGCACTGATCTAGGCAGCTTAATGAATTCTATTTGGAGGTTTAATATTTTCTTTTAGTCGACTGTTATGGCAGTACACCATACCAAAAGTTGGGCCTAAACTAATTTATGTGTCAGTGATTTCAAGACTAAAAAAAAGAAGAATGCTGTGTTGGGGGCAGGGGATTGCCGAGGCTGCTGCAGGCAGCAGCAGCCAACGCCTAGTGTTGTGCTGTGCTGCGCTACAGAGCCAATTGATAGGTTTGGTTGGTTTTATTTTTATTTTTGGCAGCGGTTGGTATAGTAGTGTAAAAATGGTTACATTAAGTATAGTATGTCCAGACTTCATAATACATTAAGAGGTGAAATTTCGCAAGGTTTGGGATAAAGGCTGCTGCCACGGTAGCAGCAAAGGTAGTGATGGGAGTTGACTGGGAGCTCCCCTTGGGCTCTCAGTCAACACATTCTGATTGTCCAGTTTTGTTCCCAACTGTTAGTGCTATGTTATAAATGATCATATTATCTCTAAATCATTAATAAGGGGCATTGTAAGGAATGTAATGGTAATAGTTTTGGGCAGCAGCAATTGGCATTAAGAGATTGCTATAGCAGTTTTGAGTAAATCACTTTGGCTTAATAATGTAGTTTGGAGATCTAACTATAAAGATGGGTTTAAAACTTTCTAAAACAAAGAAGTGTTTATGATATACATCAAATCCCCAATTCAATGTAAATGAATGTGTATGTAGAGAGTATAATGAGTTAGCAATTTATAGAATAAGGCTAACAAACCGAAGTGTTACAAGGTTTGGGGCTGTTGGGCGATAAGTTTGCCATATATTTTATATCAATAGGTAAAGTACAACAAAGATAAAAGGAAAAAAAATCTGAGATGTAAGCAATAACTTTAAAATATTCGACTCGGCCCGAATATTCATTATTCAAATTAGAATTTGATGCAGTTATAAACAAAAGCTATAAACGGTGTTATGTGCTTACATTTATAATATTAACGAGCTCTTTATGTGCTTACTAGTATGCTCAAGTTATATGCTTACTAGCTAGTATGCTCAAGTCATATGGTTACAAGTATGCTCAAGTCATATGCTTACAAGTATGCTTAAATGTTAATCATATGCTTACAAGTATCCTCAAGTCATATGGTTACAAGTATGCTCAAGTCATATGCTTACAATCATGCTATACATTAATAAGCTCATGTTATCTGTAGTAAGTACCGTGGTATCATGGACCTCTATTAAGACCGTAGTTGGATGGCACGACGAAAGTCAAGTGCCCAGATAGGTGCTACAGCTGAATTTAGAGCTGGTTGCCAAGTGTTTTTGGAGTATGCGTATAGTCACCCGGAATGTGTGAATGGTCAGAACAAGATACGATGTCCATGTTTGAAGTGTAAGAATATAAATTATATGGACAAAGACGTGGTAAACTATTATTTACTTGTTTCTGGGTTCGTGAAAAATTACAAAGAATGCTGGTGGGCACGTGGGCAGAGAAGAGATGGTGGCATCACAGAAGTACACAATCCAGGCAGTAGTACTCATCATATGAATGAAATGGTTCATGATATTGCAGGGCCAGATTTTGATTGGGAACAAAGCAGAGAACAACCTATGAATTCTGATGCCAAAGACTTCTTTAAGTTGTTAGACGAGGGTAGCGAGCCATTTTGGCATGGTTGCACCAAACACACTACATTGTCTGCAGTGGCGACATTACTTAACATCAAGGCTGATCACAACATGAGCCATGAGTGTTTTGAGTCGCTCTTGAAGGCCATTAAGAGTATGTTGCCAGACGGTGAGAAATTACCTGATAACTATTACTTTTGTAAGAAAATGGTGAAGAAGTTGGGTCTTGGATACCAAAAGATCAATGCATGTCCCAACGATTGCACTGTTGTTTTATAAGGAAAATGAACAGATGACAAGGTGCACGTTTTGCAGTCATGATCGATTTAGGCCTAATAAAGAGGGTGTGACTATAAAAAAATCAACTATACCGTTTAAGATTCTAAGGTCTTTTCCAATAACACATCGGCTAAAAAGATTGTACATGTCTTCAAGAACAGCTGAACATATGAGTTGGCATGCGAAATCTCCAACTAAAGATGGAGAACTAAATCATCCCGCAAATGGGCAGGCTTGAAAAGATTTCAACTTAGCACATCTTGGGTTTGCATTGGAACCTAGAAATGTGAGGCTTGGATTGTCCACCGATGGTTTCAACCCGTTTGGCCACTCAGCTTTTCCGTACTCATGTTGGTCTGTGATTGTTACTCCGTACAACTTGCCTCCTTGGATGCGTATAAAACAACCATACTTATTTCTTTCACTCGTGGTTCTTGGTCCTAAGAGTCCTGGAAAGAACTTAGATGTTTACTTGAGACCTCTTATAGACGAGTTGAAGGTATTGCGGAAGGATGGAGTACAGACTTGGGATGTTGCAACGAAAACAAATTTCAACCTTAGGGCAGTGGTTATGTGGACTATAAGTGACTTCCCAGCTTATGGTATGTTAGCTGGATGGAGTACACACGGAAAGTTGGCTTGTCCATATTGTATGGAGCATACAAAGTCTTTCAATCTATCAAAAGGTCGAAAACCTTGATGGTTTGACTGTCATCGTCGGTTTTTGTCGGTAGATCACCCGTTTCGAAGAAATAGAGAAAACTTCAAGAAAAGGGAAAGTGGACAATGATATGCCTGCACCGCGATTGTCGGGAACGGAGATGCGAGACCGTGTGATGAGATTGCCGGTCATCCTATTTGGTAAGAATGATGCCACAAACATAATCAATGGGTTTGGCGAATCTCATAACTGGGTTCAGAGAAGCATCTTTTGGGAACTGCCTTATTGCTCTACAAATTTGATTCGTCATAATCTAGATGTGATGTATATTGAGAAGAATGTGTTCGACAATGTGTTTAACACCGTGATAAATGTTACGGGGAAGACAAAAGATAATGATAAGGCACGTTTGGACATGAAAGATATTTGTAAGCGTCCTAGATTAGAACTTTATGAATCTCTTAATGGTAAGATTGTCAAACCGCATGCAAGGTACACATTGTCCAAAAAGCAAGTTGAAGATGTGTGCAAGTCTCTGAAACTACCAGATGGATATGCGTCAAACATTGCAAGGTGTGTTACGGGTGGGAAATTGTAAGGGATGAAGAGTTATGACTGTCATGTGTTCATGGAGAGACTCATGCCTATAGGATTTCGGGATCTGCTTGATAAACCAATATGGGATGCTTTGACGGATCTTAGTCGTTTCTTCAAAGACTTATGTTCAAAAACATTAAATGAGAAGAACATGTCTGTACTTGAGAAGAACATCATAGAGATCACGTGTAAACTGGAAAAAATATTCCCACCTGGTTTTTTTGACTTTATGGAGCATTTGCAAATCCATCTTCCTTATGAAGCTCGTGTTGGGGGTCCAGTTCAATAGATGGATGTACCCTTTCGAGAGGGTGATGGGAAACCTTAAGAGGAAGGTGAAGAATAGAGCTTATGTCGAGGGGTCGATATGTGAGGCATACAGTTTCGATGAGATATCTACGTTTGTCTCAGACTATTTTTCGGACGAAGTCTTGACGAAGGCCAATCGAGTCTCAAGACATGATGATGGGGGAAATGTTGAACTAAATGGTCGGCTTTTTGTATTTGGTCTATCGGACCGCGCTTATGGAAAAGGGAAGCGCATATTCCTCTCTGAGCAAGAATTACATGCTGCACATACTTACATTCTTCTCAATTGCGAGGAGATTGACGAATTTGTGAGGTACACATGTAAACTTGAAAATTTATCCCTTAACTTTACATAACATGTAATATACATTCCAATATGTTAATGTTTATAACATTGTATAGATTGTACGATGACGAGTTAAAAGTGAAGCATCCCGGCATAACTGATAAAGATATTCAAATCAATGGTGATAAAAAATTTGCACTTTGGATAAAGGACAAAGTAAGTTCAATTTCTTAAGCACGACATATATATATACTCCATATTAACTATGACTTCATTTAATAAGAGGGAGTTTTTGTAGGCTTTAACTGAGGGATCAACGATTCCGACTAATGTACAAGTCCTAGCTATGGGACCAGACAGGGACCAAGTCAGCCGCAATGGTTACAAAATAAATGGTTGTGAATTTCATACAAAGGCATATGGGCGCAGTAAAAGAACAACGAACTCTGGAGTGTGTGTCTAAGGAGATTGTTATAATGAGCTTGGTCGTGCCTTTTATGGGGAGTTGGAGGAAATAGTAGAGTTGTCGTACAAGGGTACGTACGGGGGTCATATTAACTTGTTCAAGTGTCGTTGGTTTGATTCAAAAAAAGGGATACGTGTTGACAGATATGGAATCGTCGATATTGACCTCCATAGGTCTGCGTACTCCAACGAACCGTTTGTTTTACCAACTCAAATAGTACAAGTATACTACACTCCTAGTCCTGTTAGGAAAAGGGATAGGCAGCCTACAGATTGGCAAGTTGTAATTCATACTCCCACGCGCAGTCGTGTAGAAGTAGTTGATGGGGAGATTTACCAAGAGCAGATGCTTCATAGATAAACTATAATAAATGTGGAGGACGACAATGAAGTAATCCAATTAGATGGTGGAGATGAACCACATGAATTAGATCCTGAGTCAATACTTGTGTCAGATGACATTGATACTGAAGATGAAGAGTTATTGATTGACACTGACACTGAATCTGAAGCAGATGATGGTTATGAATCTGCAATACGTATACAAGATAATTCTGACTCAGACATTGACACTTAAACAAATGAAATGTATGTTCCTGTCATTATTGTCATTTTATATTCATATATACATGTAATCAAATATAACTCATACTAACATCTTTATATTATTGTCATGTTTATGTACTTAACTATTTAAATGAATATTCCTGTCATTATTGCCATTTTATATTCATATATGCATGTAATCAAATATAACTCATACTAACATCTTAAAATTTGTAATATATAGACGGCTTCTAAAGCAGTGCAAAAAAAGCGCGGCTTGGGTAGGGGGCCTAATCATGTGCCAAAGGCCCCTACTAATCCGGATGATCGGATTCTTATTCAGATTCGTCCTCCTCCGAACAGCACGTACGTCCGCATCATTTATATATAAGCATTTTAGATTCTATTTATACAAGATATATAACTAATGTAAATTGCTTTAAACATTATAACATATCTACTTATCTTTAATGTAAATTGTTGTATATTATAGTGATTTTTTAGATAATAAGATCGTCAAGTGCATTTCACAGCTGTGCTTACAGAATTGGCCCACACCTGTGATTACGTGGGTAAGCACACCTATAGCCCATAAGGATGCAGTTTGGGCTGAATTTCAGGTATGTTTTTTTTAATTATGACAGATAATATAATATTCTAAGGAAAATTGTTTAGTAATGTTGGATTATATGTTAAAAGTACCGTTTTAATATTATTATTGTTGTTTTATTTGCAGAAAAGGTAAAGATGGGAGGACGCACAGGCTTCAGTGATACAGACACTACTCTGTCAGAAGTGCGCCGCCCGCACCAAAGATAATTTGAACAAAGAACGACAAAAAGCCCTTCACAATGCATCAATCGACCATCCAGACTAGGGAGAGGATTACATGCACGAGCATAGCCCCTGATGGTGCACCCAGTCCATATGGGCTGAGATGTGTGCCCAATGGAGAGATGAGAGCTAGGTCAAAAAACACAAGATTGCCACCACTAACAGATCCTCGGGTGTACCTGATGGCGAAAAGGTTAAATGAACCTACAGGGGCGGCAGTATTTCACAGTTGCAGCATATCACTGCCAAGGTATGTATGAATAGTTTTAATATATTTACAATCATGAATTGTAGAATATCACATGTTTACTTAGTAATATTGGAATATGTTTTGTATAGGAGTCTTAGTCTCAAGGTCAGCCTATCCATTGGCTGAATGTGTACGTGGCCACCCGTGATGGTCTGCCTGATACTGTCCAGATAGCGGTAATAAGTTTTAACAACTTTGATCTTGTTTATCAAGTTTTACGTCATTCTTTAGAATTTTACCAATTTATTTTGAACTATTTAATTGTTAACATGATGACAGGATACTTATAAGCGTTTACTGAATAGCACTATCCTGAAGGCACCCCACGTCCGCCAATTGATCAAGAATTGTGGGAGAGGGCGTCTGTTGTGAAGAAGAACTATGTCAAAGGTCAAGGACAACGACGACGCCCAACCTTCAGTGGCTCAAGCAGCTCTGCTACCCAGTCTTCACAGTCATCGAGTTATCCAGCTATTCATACTCCTGCTGACTGTGTGAGAGCTATATGTCGAGATCGCGATCTTCTTCGTATACTGGGCGGGCATCTGGCGGCTCTGAGTCCTGATAAGTTAACTGATGCAGTGGCGGCAGCAGCAACATCACAGCATGGGGATGGTGACGAGGTAATCAATCTTATTTATTACAATCAAATTAGTGACTTATATATATATTGTTGTGTTTAATTTGTTGTATATTGTCGTAGTACCAGTATCAACATATATACTATATATGTAACTTATTTTATTATTTTGTTAATTACAGGGTGATCAAGGAGAAACTAATTTGGACAACAATGATGCATGACGACCGACTTAGTGTTGTTTTGTAGTTATTTATGAATCTTGTACTTTTATATTCATTCTTTGGATGTCTGTATGTTACTTAAAGATTAGATTTGTTTATATTTATTCAATTCATATTGGTTTTTCAAGGTTTATATAGTTTATATACTAGTTTGGTGTATGTGTTTGTATATGGACGATGGATGTTTATATTGTTGTGCATGTGTGTTGGGATAAAGTAGGTACAAAATAGGTACAGTTTTTTGGGAAATCTGCAAAATAGGAAAAATCTGGTTTCCAGGTTTTTTACATCAGCAACCGCATGCGGTCGCTGATAATTATTAGCAACTGCAAATCACATGAGGGTATTAGCGACCGCGTGCGGTCGCTGATGGCAGTCGCTGACACGTGGCCCACGCCAGCATTTGGCCCTGAACCATGCTGACTCAGCTTAGCGACAATTTCGGTCGCTAATACCGGTTGCAGATACTTCGGTCGCTAATAGTGGTCGCTGATGTGCATTTTAGCGACCAGATTTTATGCGACGCCTATCTGCGACCGGACCCGGTTGTAGATAATTATCAGCGACCGAATGCGGTCGCGGATAGGCGGTCGCAGATAGGCCTTTTTCTTGTAGTGTTATTCCCACAGATTAATAAGGAATAGAATGAATACAAAAGGTTTCACCAGGCATGGGATAGTCCGCGTTGATAGGTTATTCCTACAGATTAATAAAGAATGAATACGAAGGGTTATTCACCATGCATGCTGTAGTCCGCGTAAACAGGTTACACCCACAGATCAATAAAAAATAGAGTAACAACCCTTACAAGTATTGAAAGAAAATAACATTCTTTATGAATACAAAAGAAACAATACCCCTTACCTTAGTAGAAGATTGGATACTGGAATAGTGTAGTAGTAGAATACTCTTCTTCTTTCTCTCTCTATAATTGCTCTCACTATTATAACTTTGTTCTTCAAGAATGGTGAGAAATGAATGAAATTAGCTTGCTAGTTTATAAGATAAAAAAATTTGGTTAATTACACTTTAGTACCTCCATCTTTACCTCTATTTTTAATTTAGTCCCTCAAGTTTATCAATCTTGCACCTCCACCCCTGCAACTGTGACAACCCAAAAATTTATAAGATTTTAAATGATTAAATAAAGGTTAAAAGAATAAAACCTAGATGAAAATTTGAGGATTTAGTTAAAAAATTCAAAGAACCTATATGGTTTGATTTGAATTCTTAAAATGTGTATATGTATATATATATATTTTTGTGATGTGCTATAAATACTTTAGCAAGAGGAATGATAAGGATAAATATAGTATGAGATTTGTGGGACATGTCTCAACGTATTAAATTATTAGGTATGAGTATGTATATTATTTGATTGCTCATATTTTTTTATTATATAATAAGTAAATAAAAAGAAACTAATATAACCTAATATATATATTAGGTATGAGATTTAAATAACCTAAGGGTTATAATAAGAAAGGATGTTAGTATTTAAAATATTAACTAAACTTAAGAGATTAATTTTATTATCTCAAGTTATTAATTTTATTAAAGCAAGTCTAATTGGGTTAAGTAATTAAAGGTATATGAGTAAGGAATTGATTTATAAATGTGGTGAATAGAAATCCTAATTAAATGATTAGGATATGATAAAATTAGAGAGGATGAAACTAAGTTAATTTTATGGCTCAAGGAATTATTTGAGTAGCCCAATTATTTAATTAAGCATTGGACTTGTAGCAAATTGGATTTAATAACAATTAAGTTATTAAGCGAGCCCAATATATCACGTATGGGAGATGTACTAAGATGGCCCCATTTAATTTTTTGTGGAATTCCAAATTTATTTTAGTTAGTAAGTAAATTAGGAATTTAAAGGAAGGCCCAAAGGAATTAATGAAAGCCCAAGCTTTTGGCCCAAGTGGGAGGGGATATGATGGACATTAAGGAAGTTATATAAGACATAAATGAGAAACAAATTGGAATTAAAAGGAGGCACATGGCCGATTTTTACAAGGAGGAGAAAAGGAGATGCTTGTAATGATAGTTTTTACTAACTCCTTACCAACTCCCACCAACTCCTTCTTAGGTGTCATTTGCTTATTCAACCAACAACTTTATGTAAGTGTGCAAGCAACCTCTTAATTAGTATGAGGGAGAAAGGGTAAGAGAAGTGGGGAGATCAAGATAGATATATTAAATATATCTACTCAAATTTACTAACACCAAATTCATTCTCTTTTATTTCATTTATTTTCTTTTTCCTCATAACTTAGCAAAACAAAAGCTAAATCAAGAGAGAGAGAGAGAGAGAGAGGAGAGGGACGGTGGGGAGGGGAAGAGAAAAGAAAGGGGATTTGATGTGACGAACGAGAATTTTGTAAAGATATTTAAATATTTATTGAATTAAATAAATATTTTGATGATTTGATTATTGAGTTAAATAATTAATTCATGAATTTGTGATAGATTAATTTAATTATATGTGTTACATTGATTAAATTAATGTGTAGTAATTTTATAGTTCAAAGTATATATTTAATTATGTTTATTTGATTAAATGAATTAATTAAATAAGCATAATGTTATTCTAATTAATTTATAATTAATTAAAGAGTTAATGAATTGACATAATTGAATAAATAAAATATTAATTATGTAATAATGTGATTTAATGTGATTTATCTTATGTTATTTAATTGATTTAAATAAGATTAATTGGTTAATTAATAGTGTGACAATTAACTATATAGTAAATTAGTTAATTAAAATAAATGAAAAATAAGAGTTAGGAGAAAGCCAAACAAGGCCTTAAGAGAAGTTAGTCTATTTATTATACAACGGTAACATTATATAATACGTATACTTATTATCCGAAGTCATTATCATAGAAAGAAAAAGTTAGAAAAGTTCAGAGAAGTTTAGAGAGAAGAGAGGAAGAAATTGAGAGGAAAAGAAATTGGAGAGATCATTGAATTATCTTTGACTATATCATCTTCTGTAAGAACCGTGAATTTCATGAATAATTAAAAATTTTCTTTTATTTGATATAAGAAGAAAACGAATACGTATTGGAACATAAATGTTTATGAGTTATGAGATAAGTAATTCGATTATATTAAATTGAATTTATAAATATGGAGAATTGCGACGAACTCGTAAAATGCCTTGTGTGGCATGAGAATGGAAATGATGATGATTTAATTAATTCAAGAGGGGAATCAAAAAGCGAAGGATTAATTAATATTACATTGATAATTAATTGTTATTATTAATGAGTAATTATTAATAGTATGTTATTGGGAATAACAAAACATTTACGAGTAAGTAATTGATGAATATGATAAGAGTTATATTTAATTGATTATTTGTTGAGTACAATATATGTGATAGTTAATCATACAATAATGTTATTAAGTGAACAATTAATCTATATTAATTGTTAAATTGTTATTATGAGAAATATAATAATAATTTGTTGATTTAATATATTTGCAAGTAATGATTTGATACTAAGAAAATAGTTTATAAATATAATAGGATTTATATTGCTTAGGAATGTGATTATTTATCATAAAATAATAATTGATAAGGGTAAATTAATGAGGGAATTATTACGTGAACAATTAATTGTTATTTAATGGTTAAAAAATATTAACGATGATATTCATTAACGAATGAATTATTAAGTGAACAATTAATCTATATTAATTGTTAATTGTTATTAATGGTTATAGAATATTAATGGTGATTAATTAATAAAATGTGATTATTATTATTGCAAGAAATATAGTAATAATAAGCAACATGTTTATAAATATAATAAGATTTATATTTATTTAATGTGATAATTAATCATATAAGTGTTAATTAATTGATATGGAGATTAATATAATTAAATGCTATGTGCAAGCATGTGATAATTAAAAGTGTAACGTATAATAGCCAACTATATTATATATCGTGTAGTACAACATCTATGTGACTATACTATATATAGAAACCATATAATAAGATTTATATTTATTGAAACCATATGTTATGAATTATGAGAGTTACATGAAATGCCTATGTAATAATGTGAATATACATTAAGGTGAGACATCATGAGGATGTGGTAGATAATTTAATAATACTTAATTATATTATGTTATCTTTATTAATTATTAAACAATTATTTTTAATAAAGAAGATGATGTAATGTGAGAATACTTGATAAAATTATACCGGTGAGATAAAATGTACATGGATTATATGTGTTCAAATTGCATTTACTACATTATGTGAATTCATGTTAGTATCATTAGGATTACATTGTAACTCTAATTGTGGCCTAATTATATATAGTATGTATACATATAACATGTTTAGGCATAAGTGTTGTGTATATTCATAATGTTACATTGCTGAGTTTCTATCTCAATTGTCCCACAAAGATAGTCCCATTCCCTCCTTCACGTGTTTAGCCATAAAGCCTAAGCCTACTCTCTACTCCTCAATCTCAGTGAAATCACTGCAATGATGAACTTAGATGTGGGAATCATGATTGATTTCAACTACCAATCACCAACTCCCTCTTATCTAGCATGTAATTCATTCATCTGTTAGTTTAGATTGGAAGTTAATAGCATTGTCAGGATTTCAATTCTTCTATAAATAATGGCTCTACTCCTCTCTAATTCATTTGCTGAGAAATTCTTGAGTAT
Organism: Panax stipuleanatus; assembly: GCA_020205555.1. Taxonomy (NCBI): domain Eukaryota; kingdom Viridiplantae; phylum Streptophyta; class Magnoliopsida; order Apiales; family Araliaceae; genus Panax; species Panax stipuleanatus. Next base: position 128,271,530 of record CM035118.1, read on the forward strand.
TGAGTTGGGAGATATATATATATATATATATATATATATATATATATATATATATATCAGTGTTGAACATTCTAGAGAATAGCAGCAAGTTTAATTGCATTTACAGAGGTATAAATCTTAAGTTCTTTGTTCTTCATTTTCATTTCTGTCAAAAACTCCATTGATGTTCTCTGAGTTTCTTGAAATTCTTGATCATGAGGAATTAAAGTATAATTGGATTATAGAAAGCTTGTGTAGTGTAGTATGGACTTATATGCATGTTGGAATTTTAATATAGCTTCCTTGATTCTTCATTTTCATTTTATGTTTCTGTTTCGAAAATATTCTGTAAAAGTTTCAATTCTTGAATTGAGTTGGAGTTCACAAAATTGGTGGTTTAAATAATGTTAATGAGTTGTTATATAGCCTTATATTATGATAAGGAAGCAATGTGGTTAATTAGAATTGAATTCGTGAAGAATTTCTGTGATTTGGCTTGGAAGTCTGCCAAAGCAGACTGTGTCTTGACTCGAACCAGGCACGACGCAGCTGCGTCGGCATTACATTGCGGCCCAGCGCAGCTACGCAGGGCCCTTGTTGCAGATTTTGATTTTTTGTATACTGCTTGCTGTCTGCTAAATGTTAGTTGATGAAATGAATTAGAACAAGCATGCTAGTATACAATATATGGACTTGTTAAACTAGTATGAGCATGTTATATTCGAATTGCTTACGTGAACGATGAAGTTATAGATTTTTGAAATGAACTTAGAATTTCAAATGGACGTTGACTCGTTGTATCCATTTTAGACATTATGACTTTTGAGACACGTTTGTATGACCTAGAAACACATGAAATGTATGTTCACTTGTGTATATAAGTTTCATAACGAAATACGAACGTGCAAACCTCATTAGTAACGGAAATGTAAGTTTTACAAACGAACTTTTGATATGTGTGTAACACATTGATATTTTGATTTTCGAGGCATGTTAGTATAAGGTAAAGACGCATGAAAGACATAATAACTTATGTATATATGGTTCATAGTATGGCAAGAGCATGTTAGACCTCACTAGCAAACATTTCTAACAAAAATGCAAGTTTTGAAGGTTGATATTGACATGAAAAGACCATATATACATTCTGATTTTTCGGGCATGTTTATATAACCTTTGAAATGCATGTCGGACCGATTGACTTATGTATACGGATTTCATGATGTAACACGAATATGTTAGTAAGCCTTACTAATAAAAATATAAGTTTTGATTGAGAACCTTAACATGTTATTGCAAGTTTCGTATTCTGGAGTTTACGGACATATGAGATAATACTCGTAGACCCACTCATGTATCATACATGTATATATACCATGCTAGATGCCATGATATCAAGTTAAACATAATTGAAGCATGTTTTCGAACTAATAACAATGATAGTTACATTTATGCGATGTGAATATTCATGAGTATGCTTAAAACAAGTTATATGATTACCTTATGTGTTTAAAAGGCGAGCATGTTAGACTTTGTGACTTTATAACCTTGAATGTACTTAAGTTATTAAGGGTATTAACTTAGAACCTATATCATGTAAATTGAACGTGAAAGGGTTGAACGAGAATGAAAGTATCCTTTAAATTGAATACATGATATGTGATATCATATGTTGACACTTGAATCTAATTTTTACGATTAACTTATAGAAATGCCATAACTTACTAAAATAAAATATATTTAGTATTGATTATGAGATGTTAATGATATGAGAATATGTTTAAACTCAAAAAGAGGAACGTTGAGGATAAAGGTATATTAGTCAAGACTTGTGAATTAAATATGATACTATATATGACTGTATAGTAAGGTTAAAGATTTAACTTATATGTGGATGGTATATATGAGATAAAGTATAACGTTAAACTGTATGACTAATGGATATCATATATATATACGTAACTATATTACGATAGGGATTCAAAAATGTCAATTTATTTAACGAGGATAAACTAAGCATAAGGCAAGTTTCCTGACTTACACTCATTTATAGTGCAAGTATCTGAACCCTACTTTTATTGTGTTGCAAGTATCCTATCCTTGTGGTTACTTATTCGAGGAACGTCGTAAGCAAGTTCCCTAACTTATACTCTTTCATTGTGCAAGTTTCCTTGAAACTATTATTGTATATTAATTGCAAGTATCTGACTACTCTTTTATTGAGCAAGTATTTGATTCATACTCTTTATTGAACACATATTTGAGCTTGTACTAACTTTGGTCGTACGAGTAAATAGGTGCTAGAATAATTCTTGCCTTACAAACTTATGTTTCATAGTTTGATTTAAATCACGATTATATTCTTCGAATTATTGTTGCGAGTATTGAACTCATAAATTGTTCTTATATACATTGTTGAAATTGTCTACGCCATTTAATTCAGCTAGACCAATATTATGAATTAGAAAGCGATCCACACCAATTGTCTTGGTGCGAACTCTTATAAATTGACTGAGTTGAACAACCCTCGTAAAAAGGGGAACTATATAGTCGGAGTGCCGACAGTAATGTGGTAGGTTATGCATAACACCAGGTACGATAGGCTGATCCCCTAATTGTACTTGGTTGGGTTACCAGAAATATTTTTGGTGATTCTAGTAGAAGTTCGTGGTTCTTAGCGACCACTCAGTATCCAGTATTTATTAACTTGAAACTTTGAACTCGTTGGATTCTTTTATTAATCCTTGGTCCACAGCGACACTCAATGATATCTATTCATTCACTTGAAATTATTGAAATTTTTGAATCCTTTAATAACTTCTCGACCTGTAGTAGTCCTTATTCAACTTCACAGAATAAATTTGGAAGTCATTGCTATTTATTTTGTTCATAACATTCTTATTTGAAATCCTGAGCGATTAATTATCGTTTTACCCTTGAGATTTAGAACTGTATATATTCCTGTTCACATTTATTGGCATATTACTTGCTGAGCAAATTTGTTGCTCACTCTTGCTTCCCATAAACATTTCAGTTAGGGCAGGACAAGGTGGAACCCCAGGTCAGGACAAGTGCGAAGGCAAGGCTATGGAGTAGCTGTGCTTTTCTATATTAGGATATTTCCGTTATGTTGTATTAAGACTTATTTAAATGTTATGTATTAAGAAATGTTTGGTTTAAGTTATGAAGTGTATTAGTAATAATTTCGAGACTTGGGACGAGAATATTTATGTTATATCAATGTAAATTAATGTGTTATTCCATTGTTTGAAATTTTAGTTGTTATTAGAATTAGTACGTGATGAACCGAATTCGAGATCAGTGACGGTCTGAATTTGGGGGTGTCACATCTTCACTACCAAGGGTAATTCATTCTTCTTTAATTTTAGATTCAGGTTCTTATATTTTTCATATACGTATTTTAAAGTTATGTGAAAAATTGGGTTTCATAATTAAGTTATGATATGGCTTTATCTATTTGGGTCTGTGTTTAAATCATGTTTTATACTTGGTATGAATGATTTAAATGATCAAAATTGTATAATTAGGCCTTAATTGGGTTTTTGGAAAATCACAGAGTTTTACTTAACGTATGTTCAAAATTTCTCTGTTAAGTATTATCTTGGAAAATTAAACCAAGATATAATCATATATGTTAGTATTATATGTTGAATCATGTGTACATGATTTACACTGATCACACCATGTAATTTTGTTAAGAATTGGGTTTTTTTTAGACAGAGTATAAAAGTTGTGAGTATAACCCATATGGGTTAAATTAATGCGTGAATCATATGTTTATAATAAAACTGACACATGAATATGATTGTATATGTTAAAACAAAAAAAATGGAATTAGAATGAGTGGATTCAGTGTAGTAACGAATCCGTAAAGAGAGATTCTATATTTCTCTTTAAACTTTATAAAATTTTGAAGAACAGTGAAATTGATTGTTCTAATTTATGTAATTACATGATCTAAACTGGTAGAAACATGTTAGAAGTGATATATTATGTTCCTGTGAAGTTTATACTTCATGGGTAACATTATAAATTAGTGAATGGGTGTAAAATTTGAAAAAAAGGGAGAATTTCTGTGTTCGTTCGCGAACTTCAGAATATGGGAAATCGCAGCCGCGCGACAGTGCTGGGTACAAGGCTAAATGGCGCGCGGCCGCGCCCGTCTGCAATTTTTCAAAAATTTGTTAAGTGTTGAATTTTGAGAAAAATATTTTGAGTGTAAGAAACGCGAAGACATGCTATGTATGTGATAAGATGATAACACAAGTTAATAACTTAAGTTATGCGATTAATTAATAAGTTAATTAATCAACGTAAACCATTAATTGAAAAACCTAATAATGAGTTCGAAGAACACTGTTGTAAATCGATAAACATATCGAACCTGTGATTAATTAATATTGTGAATGTGTTGATAGGTAAGAGTAATTAAAGAAGTGAGTATAATTGTAGCTTGTGCACGAGACAAGTTTCTAAACCCTACATTTAAATTGAGCAAGTTATAGACCTAAATTCTATATCGAGCAAAGTATTTATCCTTGATTATTTAAGTTCAGAATTTCATATGAGATGTCACGATTCTTTTAAAAGTATCATTTCAGTATACAATACCTATTCGATTGTATACCCTAGAGAATTTATTATTCAAATTGAATATATTATGTTGTTGAATCCTTTAAGACTAGCGAACCCTTATATGATTCGACTAGTCCATAGTTGATGAGCGTTCTAAATTTCAGAACTATTATTGAGTTATCCAAACCAAACTTTATTTGGTGCGGGCTCTGATGTCAAACTAAGATGAACAACCCTTTTAAAAGGAAATTGATGATGCTTTAAGCGTTGAGGTAGTGTGCACAGTATCGGTACGAAGGGCTGATCTCCCTAAGTACGAGAAGTAAAGTCTATAGTCTTATGATTGTTAAAGGTTTAAAGGTTAATATACTTGACAACCTAAGACTTAGTTCGAGGTCTTATGACCCTCAGAAGTAATTTTGACTCTCGATTATTATTCTTGATTCAAAAGTTGAGCTTTCTGTTATTTAGATTTCTTTGATTTCACTCACATGTTATTATTATCATATTTTTATATAATTGCGGGCATTCGTGCTCACTCTTGCATAATAACATTGGAGCTAAGAATGAACGAAGTGATGAACCTTCTAGTAGCAAGGGCAAAGGAAAAGCTAACAATTGTTGAAGACTTGTGTTGATGTTAAGAATGTTAAAGTTCAAGACTTATGTGTGTGATTAAGACTTATTTATTTACGTTTTCGCAACAGAATGACCTGGGATTTATTATGTATTATTATTTCAGATGATGTAAGATGACGGATTATTTATCTAATAAATGAATTTCTATTATTATGTGTAGATAGTTGTATGATATTTGAACAGTGAACACCAAATTCTGTGAAAATTAAGATACCGAATTTGGGGGTGTCACATTTGATCTTCAAATTACCCAAGATTAACATTTAGTTTGGAAGAACAATGAAGGCTAGCAAGAAATCAAAGGTATAAACAATTTTTATCAAAGTTATTTTTAATTATTTTCAATCAAAACTTGGATCTAAGATTTCAAAACTCCAAAACCTTAGATCTATATATTTATAAGTGTTATATGTTTAGATCTATCACTTTTTATGATCAAAAGTTAGATCAAAAACAAGAAAAAGGAAATTATGTTTTAAAGGTTAGAAAACCTTGATTTTCTTAGTATAAATTATGTTTTGCTTGGATTTGGTGTATGTTTGGTGTAATAGTTCATGGATCATGGTAGATCCATGATATTAAGGTGTATTAGTATGTATTATAATAGTTTATGGTGGCTAATGTTTGATTGATCAAGAGATCTTGGAAGATTTCTTAGAAAATTTAAAGATTTGAAAATCAGATTTTTGGAAAAACAGAACGTGAAATTCAAACGACCATATCTCCTAGTGTATTTTGAATTTTTGAGTGTGGTCAATTTTTAGACTTAGATCTATACGTCTTCTAACTTTTCCAAGTGGAATCACTGAAAAATTCCATGTACATTTCCGTGTGGACTATTTTGAACAAAGGACGTAAAATCTGAAAATGAAGAAAAACAATCTGTCCGAAAATTGTAAAGGCAGTTTCGTCCACTTAATTAATGTAATAAATTTCAATCTTTTGGGACATTAAATATATGTTATAAAGTAGCGTGTGTCCAAAAATAAGCTTATTCCAACTTAAATTGAGCAAGTTATGACTATTTTAATATTTGTATTTTTCTGACAAAAATCGCTATAATCGGAGTTGTATAACTCTAATGGCCAAGAAATTTAAACTGGAGGCTCACGATAACATGTGTAAGATCCCGCCTAGAGTTGAGAATTTTTGGAGTTAAGCGTGAGGTACCTATTTTCTTAAGGAATTAACTAGAAATGAATTTTTGAAAAATACTAAAGGAAAATGAAAAATTCCTGAAAAATTATTTTTGTGTATGGAATTCATGTATTTATGTGTGGACAAAAGATAAAAAAAATAATAAGATGATTAGATTAAAAAAGGAGAATCCAGCTTGCTGGATTGGCCATCAGATTGCTGGATTGCAATCTGGTTTGCTGGATTGGCCACCAATTTGCTGGATGAGATGTTTAGATAATCCAGGATGCTGGATTGGTCTGTTTAGATAATCTAGGTTGCTAGATTTGAGGTTAGTTGAATCCAGGCTTGCTGAATTGGATATTAGTTTAAATCCAGGCTTGCTGGAATGGAGGTCAGTTGTATGCAGTCTGCTGGATTGGGAATTAGTTACTAAATTGAAGTTCAATCTGAATCCAGGTTGCTGGATTAGGTATTCGGCTTACTAGATTATAATGAAAGACTTATAAAATGAAAGACTAAGTGTTAATTCACAAGTTATATGATACAGTAGTGTTAAGTCTAAGGTAGTGCAATCGTACCCTTTAATGGTTGAGGTATAGTAGCTGGGCTAAACGACTCCTTCATATGGGGAAGGGATCTACGAATAACTCACTGTGAAAATAGTGTAGACTAGACAAAAATTAATTTGTTAGTTGTTTGTGGGAGACCACTCAGTATAATATATTGAATATTATTAAAGACTCGATGTGTGCTAGGTTTAGACTTACGTATATGTATAGTGTTAAGGTTATCTAATATTTGACTATGTGTTTAAATGTTAGATAGTTTACTTATAAGGTATGTTATGCTATTTGAAAGATCAATCTTATAACTGATAGGTCTTTACAATAAAGCGATTAGTTTATATTGCGTAGCAGTAATCGACGATACAGGCAAGTTTTCTCTAACTCAACCTTGAGTTATATTTTAAATTATGTTCGTGACTAATTATTGTTAATTATTCACATCTATACTGATTATTGATTCGCACTTAGTGCATGTTGCATATGTTCATCAGGTATGAAAGGCTGATCACCTTCATTACCCTAAGGTTCAGTTAAATTTGTTCATGCTTATTGTTGGCCATTCATCATTATTGTCTCGGTCTTTCAGTTATGTAAATTGATTCATGTTCTTTCACCAATATTATATTGTTGAAAGTTTGTCAGCTTATTATTCTTTTCAATCATGATATATCTTCATGTGAACTTAAACTTGCTGGGCAAACTTGTTGCTCACCCTTGCTATATCATGATAAATATTTCAGATAAAGACGAAACTTCGGACATAGTCAAAGGCAAAGACAAGTTCCAGGATGAAATTATTATACGGTTAAAATGGTAATAGTATAGGATACAAATGACATTATATGTCGTGTAGGATATTGAATGCAGGTATTAAGTTAAGATTACAGACCTTGGGAATTATGTTGTAAAAATTATTGTATAAACAATTTAGGTTTATATATTCCGCAATAGTTATAGATATGATGTATCGTAACGTACCATGTCCAAGGTTCTTGGGACCCGAATTTGGGGGCGTCACAGCAACCACCCACCAATTGCATTAATTGCAACCACTCACATTCATCATCCACCAATAAGTGGGTCCCACATGTTAACCACCCATTAATCGCTCATTTATTCGATTAATTCCCCGTTTGGTCAATTTAACATCCGAAAATCAACTATTATCCAAATAAATGTCTATTTCCACTAACATTAATATTCCTAACACAACGAAAATATTTTTATCAACCATTCATCATTATAATTCACAATATTGACAACTAGATCGTTCCCAAGAAAGAGGGGGCTTTCCGATAAGGATTTCTCCTTACTGGCGCGCAATTAAATAACCTAACCCCTTTTCTTGACAGAACTTTCTAGACATTGTCAATAATGCTAATAATAATAATATGAGTAACTGTGTTGTATCAATTATTGATTTAATATTTTAAAGTATTGCGCAGATGATACTGTGATAATAATTGAATCAATAATATAAGATACTGTGCATCAACTACTGTAGCAATTATTGAATACTGAGTGACTTCTTACGTAAGCATCAATAATCAAAGATACTGTGCAATACCGTTTGCTAATGTGCAACAATGCGTATTACTGTATTTTTATCACCGGATATTTTAACAGTTTAACGGTAAAAGTTTTGCCGTAAAAATGTTATTTCTGTCGCTTTCTATATCCGACAAACAAAAGAATATTTCCCGACACAACGAATATTTTATGACCATTTGCTTACTTTGTAAAATTTGCACATACCACCCATAACTTATCCACATTTATCAAATCAATACCTTACTATTTCAAAATAATGTATAAAGAAAATTAAATCTTTATTCATAAAAGTTGGGGTCTTACACTAACGACGCAAAATCGGGGTCGACGTGGACAAGTTCTGAATGAGGAAGTCTCGCACCTTGGTCACTATCTTGGACAGCTCCTTGATCATGACAAGGAGGGTTATTACTCTCGTGGACAGATTCTGGCTGAAGAAATCCCAAAGTATTTCTTGCACCTTGATCGTGATGAGGAATTTTATGATTCTGAATCCGGTTTTGATAATCCTTACCACCATAGGGAGAAGCTATGAGAACGACATGGTCGAATAGATCATCGTCGAGATTTGGGCTTTAAGGATGATATATCCAAAACTGAAGAACAGTTGGTATCCAAAACTGTAAAACAATTGGTTGAGAAAGACGTAGACGACGAAGATGAAGAAGTTTTTTATGAAGAACCTGTATATGATTAATATGAGGATGAAGAGGTACTCTATGGAGATATTACGAATGAGAATACTATAATTGACAAAATTGGTCATGAGATTATTCCAGTGTTTGAGGACAATAAAATTATTGATTTTGTTGTTCCTAAAAATTTCTTTGTCATACAGGTAAACCGGAAAATGTTGGTATTTTCCCACTTGTTTTCAGGATTATTCTTTAAAAAGAAAATTCATGAAGTTTTGATCTCGCGAAAGTTGAAGACTCGTTCTTGGTGTTTGATACTCGTTTGCTTTAAAATTCAAGGACGGATCTTTTCTAAGAAAGAGATATTGATGCGGTGAAAAATATCAATTAAGCTTGATGACAATGTTGTGAACTCGAGGACGAGTTCATTTCAACCCCGGGTGACTGATGCAGGATGATCTGAGCCTGATGATGCTGAGTTGTCTGATGATGCTTAGTTAGAGGATCGACGCAAGAATGACAGGTATGGTTGACTTCGAGGTTGGGAGTTCGGCTCAGTTGGCTTAACTTCGGAACGATCAGCTTCGGGACAGGTGTTCGGATTCGTGGCGAACTTCTTCAGGAATGATGTCATGACTTCGGGAAGATGAAATTGACTTGATTATTATTATTATTTAATTCTTTTATGGTAATAATGTTTTATTAGGTAGTAAATATTTTATATTGTTACGTAATTAATTAAGATATAATTATTAGGAGTTTATTATTAGGTAATAAATCTTTTATATTGGTACATAATTAATTAAGATATAATTATTAGGAGTTTATTATTAGGTAGTAAATCTTTTTTATTGTTACTTAATTAATCAAGATATAATTATTAGGAGTTTTTACCTATTAGGACTTTGTTGTCATAGTTATTTGTTACATATTAGGAATTTATTTCTATAATTATAGGAATTTGTTCTGTTTTGATAAGGAAGTCTTATAGCTACAAAATCTAGCTTGTGGGTTTACTTTTAAACGATGGAGTTTGTTTTGATAATTTACACATTAGAGATATTTCTCTGTGTTTAGGGTAATTTTCTTGCTTCTTTTGCCTGTGAATTTATTGTTACCCTAGCCCACAGTATAATCACTATTCTGTCCGGCGTCAATATTATTAGTAATTAATAAAATTTTAAAAAAATCTCGTTTTATATGAACTAAAACATAATAAAGTTGAGTTATAATATTATTAAAAGTGGTTAATTTTAACATTAAAAATTTTTTGGTACAAAAAAATATTTAAAAATAATTAAAATTGGTCTACTGGGACAACTTAATCAGTTTTACCAGTTGTACCATCGGTTCACTGGGTCAACTTAATTGGTTTTACTGATTGAACCACAGGTTCGACTGTAGTCAATCAGTTCTATCGGGTTTTGACCAAAAACAAATAATTGGTTCCAACCGGATCGAAGTGTCGATTGATTCCGATTTTTACTGATTGAACCGACGGCTCAGTCTGGTCCGGGTTTTAAAATCATGTTCTATAAAACATATGCCCATGAAAAATCTACTTGTTCATTTAAATGGTGTAATCAGATTACTTTTATTTTTGGAACAATTATACTACTCAATATTATAAATTAATAGACTGGTGATAATTTTAATTATATTATTTTAAATTATAACAATATAGTATATTAAATGAAATTGGAGGGAATGTGTAATTGAGGCATGTCGGGTCTTTGTTGAGGGGTCTAGTAAATTTTTTGTGCCGTTTTAAAGATTTAAAACTTCTTGTTTTATTTTTAAAATTTTTAATTTAAAATTGAAGTGTGTGATTGATGACCATACGTCGTAATAAGTAAGTCAGAAATGCATGTATGATAGAGCAACACAAGGAATATGGAATATCAGCAAAGCATTAGAATACACATAGAAACCAAACAATAGAGACATGTTGACCGGAATCACCGGATATTATTCTGTCACATGCCAATTAAAAATATTCCATCACTTCCAAAATTTTAAAAAAAAATTGATTTGATTTGAGGATATTCATTATCAACTTTATAACGATAAAAGTTGTTAAAATCTGAGTTATCGAAATATAAACTTATATACATATTATTTAAACTATTATCAAAATAATATTCCAATGCTTCAAATTAAATAAAATTTTACATAATTTCATATTTTTTTGCATGCTCATTATATCTATGCGGTTAAATTATTAAATTGACGATCAAATGATATTGTATTGAAACTGACATAAAATAATTTATATTAGGTCGATTTAACATGCATTTTACTCATATATATATATATTGAACCCCATATGAAACCAAAAGATGATTCAGTCAAATTGGCCTCCCAGTTCTTCTCAACTGGTTGGCATTTCCTTCCTCTTGCTCCTTATAAATCCCTTACGTTTTATAAGGAAATTCTTGACGTAGCGGAAGAAACAGAAAACTGTTATCAATTGTTGAACTGCGCACGATTGCCAAACGATAACCTTTTACAACCTGTTGATTCTACGAATACCAAGAAATAGGCAGCAAAATTCTAATTCAGAGAATTGTGAAAAATACGTAAATTTTATTATTCATTCCAAAAAACTGCGGCTCCCCATCATAACAAGTGTTTAAATAGCGAAACCCTAAAAGCAGAATCCAAAACGGAAAAGGAAAACTAATAAAGACAATTACGAAAATAACCCTAAAACAGAAAAATGTCTTTTTGAAGGCCTAAACGATGGAATTTGACCAAAAAACCCTGCACGTCACAAGCAAAGTGCTTGTGTGTTTTGATCGTTGACCCGTTTCCAATGAAATTAGGCTCCGGAAACGCCCAAATCTGACACTCCAAACTTGGCCGAAATTACCGAATTGCCATTGAATCAGATATTTGTCATTAAATCAAATCTTTCCATAAACTGGCACGCTTGCTCCTCAACAGCATCATTCTCCCCAAAGTGGACAGAATTCGCCATCGAATTGTCATCATCGGAGGAATCGCCTGTGTAAGGAATCAAATGCTTGACATTAAAAACATTCGCTGTACGAATATGGCTCGACAGTTTCAAGCGGTATGCATTAGGATTGATCTTCTCAATGATTTCCACTAGCCCAATCTTCTTGGCAGACAACTTATTATAGTCACCTACAGAAAATCTATCCTTAGTAAGAACAGCCCACACATAATCCCCCACTTCGAACTCAACATGACGCCGTTTCTTATCAGCAGCCTGTTTATACTTGCCCGCGGCCTGCAGCAAATTGTCACGGACAGCCCTGTGAACCTCCTGCAATCCTGTCACAAAGGTTTCTGCCGTCCCATGAACTCGTGTCTTTGCTGGCAATGGCAGCAAATCAAGTGGTCCTTTAGGAGTAACAGAATACACGACTGCAAAAGGGCTAAATCCAGTACTCCTGTTAACTGCATGATTATGAGCAAATTCTGCCTGACATAACTTCAGATCCCAACTCTTCACTTGTTCTCCAACCAAACACCGTAACAAATCGCCTAGTGACCGATTCACCACTTTCGTCTGCCCATTTGTCTGTGGATGGAAGGCACTACTAAAATTCAGCTGTGTGTTCACCATCTTCCACAAGCTATGCCAAAAATGGCTAAGAAACCTGGTATCACGGTCAGACACAATAGACACTGGCAAACCATGCAACCTATAAATCTCTCTAAAGTACAATTAAGCAACACGAACAGCATCTGTGGTCTTCTTACATGGAATGAAGTGCACCATCTTGGAAAAATGATCAACTACCACATAAATAGAATCATTACCTCGCTGTGTACGCGATAATCCCAGCACAAAATCCATACTGATGTCCACCTATGGCTATGATGGAACTGGTAGAGGCATATACAAGCCTGCATTGGTTGCTGTTCCCTTAGATACTTGACAAACCCGACACCGTTGCACCAGTTTTTCAACCTCCTTCCGAATAGTAGGCCAGAAGTAAGTAGACTGCACCAACTGCAAGGTCCTGTCTTTTCCTACATGCCCCTCGCCATGCAGCTTTTGAAGGATCTTCAACCGCAAACTACAATCTGGAACACATAGTTGGTTGTCCTTAAACTAAAAATCCATCATGCAAATGGAAATCTGTCCTCTCCCCTGCCCAAACCTTTGCCAAAATACCAGAAAAATATGGATCAGTTTCAAGTATTTCAGCAAATGAATCAAAACCAGGTACCTCCATAGAAAGTCGAGTTAGTAGTCCCTTTCGCCTTCTCAAAGCATCAGCCACTCGATTGGTAACTCCCGACTTGTGTTTCACCACGAAAGTGAACCTTTGTAGGTAAGCAACCCAGCTCGCATGTCTAGCAGAAACTTTATCTTGACTATGCAAATGTTTTAAAGCCTTATGATCCGTATACAAGATAAACTCCCGCTGAAACAAATAATGGCGCCAATGTTTAATAGCCTGAACCACAGCATAAAACTCAACAGCATAAGTGCTATAACGCAGCTTGGCACCCGAAAGTTTCTCACTAAATACGCCACTGGCCTGCTATTTTGACTCAAAACATCCCTAATTCCCACTTTGGAAGCATCAGAATGCAACACAAAAGGTTGATGGAAATCTGGTAATACTAGAATGGGAGCTGTGGTAAGGCAAAATTTAATCAGCTTAAACGCCTTTTCTGCTTCATCTGTCCAAGCAAACTTCCCATCCTGCTTCATGCACTCAGTAATAGAAGCCATAATGCTACTAAAATGAGGGATAAAGCGCCAATAAAAGGAGGCCAACCCATGAAAGCTCCAAACTTCAGTAATAGTACTAGGCCTTGGCCAATGTTTCACTGCCTCTACTTTGGACTCATCTACCTGCAGCCCCACATCAGACACAATGTAACCAAGAAACAGCACCCTAGGTGTTAGAAACACACACTTCTTAACTGCAGCATAAAATTTCTCTCTACGCAGCACATGAAGAACTTTTCGCATCTGACTAAGATGCTCGCTCGGGTTAGCACTGTAGATTAGAATGTCATCAAAATATACAACAACACACTTCCCAATGAAAGGCCTCAAAACTTGATTCATAACACGCATAAAGGTGCTAGGTGCATTGGACAAACCCAAACGGCATGACCATCCACTCATACAATCCCTCCCTCGTCTTAAAAGCTGTCTTCCATTCATCGCCAGCCCGAATACGGAGTTGATGGTATCCACTCTTCAAATCCAATTTAGTAAACACAGTAGCCCCACTAAGCTGATCCAGTAGGTCATCCAATCTAGGAATAGGAAAACGGTACCAGACTGTTATTTTGTTGATGGCTCTACTGTCGATACACATTCGCCAAGTACCATCTTTCTTTGATACCAGAAGGGCTGGTACCGCACAAGGACTCAAACTCTCTCGAATGTACCCCTTGGCCAGTAACTCTTCCACCTGACTCCTTAATTCTTCATGCTCTCCGGGACTCATCCTGTAATGAGGTCGATTGGGTAAGGTTGCCCCGGGCTCCAGATCAATCTGATGTTGGATATCACGCATTGGGGGTAATCCTTCAGGCAGTTCTTCTAGAAATAAATCACTGAACTCTTCCAGAAGTGGTTTGACTACATCAGGAACCACGACCTCCTTGTCTACCACCCTCCCGATTAAGGCATATACTATTTCTGTCTCCTGTACCACCTCCTCAAACTGTGCTAAAGTCAACAAACTAGCACTGCCTTTGTTTTCTTCCCGCTTGGGCACTAACACAATCTTTACCCCCTCAAACACAAAGCTGTAAGTATTCGTTTTACCGTTATGAACCACCTCTCTATCAAATTGCCAAGGTCGTCCCAACAGTAGATGGCACGCATACATAGCTACTATATCACACCAAACCTCGTCCTTGTATTTTGTCCCCACAGAAAAGGATATCAGTGCACGTCTTGAGACAGTCACCTCGCCCCCCTTGTTTCAACCAGGCTAACTTGTACAGCTTTGGATGTTTTTTCGTTGTTAGTTCCAGCTTTCGGACTGCCTCTGCTGAAATTATATTCTCACAACTGCCTGCATCAATCACAAACCTACATACCTTCCCCTTAACAGTACAGGTTGACTGGAAAATGTTGTTTCTCAGCCAATCATTATCAACAGCCCTAGGTGTAAGGCAGGACCTCCTCACCACCAATGCAGTCCCAACATCACCAGTCACCACCTCCTCATCCACGCCTTCTGGATCAAAGATCGGTTCACCAGTTAGCAAGGTTTCATCTTCGATATCATCACCCTCATCTATTTCAGCAAACATCACCCTTTTTTCAGCTTTCTTGCACTCAGCCTGCCTGTGTCCCACTTCACCACATGCAAAATACTTGATACCATTTACTGGACCCATCCTCCTATTATTATTTGTTACTGCTCCCGTTTTGGCTATTGTCCCCGCCGCTACAACCTCGCCTGAACGACCAGTATTGACACCTCCACCTGAATATCCAAAGCTAGCAGGTTGCCCAAAACCACCAGGACGCCTCTTCTCAATCTGCACAGCCCTCTGATGCGTTGCAGAAATAGGCATTGGATCAAACATGTTGACTGTCTCTTTAATTTGTTCTCGTAAACCCCCAATATATCGGGCTACTAACTAATCTTCTGTCTCACACACCTCGTTCCGAGCAATCAGCTGATAGAATTCAGTTGTGTATTCATCAACTGTACGACCTTATTGCCTTAAATTTTGTAACCGCTGGTACATTAATCGCTGATAATTATAAGGTAGGAACGTCGCCCGCAACTATTTATTCATCTTCTCCCAGTCTGTAATTTTTGACTTCCCCAATCTAACCCTCGTTTGCCTGAGTTGCTGCCACCAAGCCATTGCCCTATCTCTGAGTCTGGTAGCAACCAAGGGTACTCGTTTATCATCAAGGACACCCTTAAATTCCAAGATCTCTTCTACCGTGGCCAGCCAGTCAATGCATTCCTCTGGTTGGAGGGTACCACAAAATTCAAGAATTTTAATCCTTATACCAGTCTCCCAACGTCTCCTATCGTCCTCCACTGCATATGGTCGATGACGCCTACAAGGTGCCTCATCATAGTCATCATCAAAGTCATCTCCTTCATCATTCTCTCCAGCGAAAGGGTTTCTTCGATCATCATAATTAGGGTTCCTCCCAGGATGAGGAATTTCCCTATTCTGGTTCGCCAACAACTCGCCCATCCTTAGTGTCAATCGATCCATCAAAGTATTCATCCCCTCCTCCATTACTTGTTCGATTCGCTGCTCGAACCGCTGCTCAAGTCGCTGCAGATCCTCACGCCCATAAACATCATCCACACGCGCTCTACGGGGTGGCATGGTGAATATGATTTAGGCTTTGATACAAACTGACGTAGCGGAAGAAATAGAAAACTATTATCAATTGTTGAACCGCGCACGATTGGCAAACGATAACCTTCTACAACCTGTTGATTCTACGAATACCAAGAAATAGGCAGCAAAATTCTAATTTAGAAAATTTTGGAAAATACGTAAATTTTATTATTCATCCCAAAAAACTGCGGCTCCGCATCATAACAAGTGTTTAAATAGCGAAACCCTAAAAGTAAAATCCAAAACAAAAAAGGAAAATTAATAAAGACTGTAATAACCCAATATTTTTATATAATTAAATAATAAATTTTGAGTATAAATTTTTTTATATATATATTATGTTTATCAAATAAATGTGGGAATATGTGCAAGGTAAAGAATATGTATATATGTGATAAATATATATTTATTTATTACATGAATGATTTCGAATTAATTTTTTGATAAAAGAATTGTTGATTATTATAAATTATATTCTTATAATAAATTGATTTTGTAGTAAAAATATTTTATTATTTAATTTTCATGAAAATATGACTAATATATTATTTCAATAATATAAGAAATGATTTATAGAATTATTATAATAATTATTTTATTATATAAATTAATCAAGATTAGTTAAGTTAATTATTTTAACTTAATTAATAATGGTATATATGATATAAAGTGTGAATATAGATCAAAACCCTAAATTTTGATCTATGCTATGAAATTACATGAATAATACAATTATTGTATAATTGTATTTATAAGGAAAGTATATTTATGTTATGAATAATAAGAAATTATTTTATTAAGAAATTTGAATATTAAATATGATTATTAACTATATTTGTATTCAAATATATGTAAGTATATTACTATGATTTATGATTATGGATTTTAGGTATAAATATGATTATTGGCATAATTATATGAATATATGTTAAGAATTTATTTATTTTATTTAAATATTAAACATAGTAATTGATTATGTTTGTATTTAAATGAAAGTGTGTATATTAAGTGAATATGAGAATGCGTGCATGATAAAAGAATGTGATTATGTGCTAATAAAGAATGTTAGTATGTAAAATTATACTAACCTAATAGACAAATTTTATTATCTCAAGTTATAAATTATTTTAAACCTATTTGAGACATGTCTCATTGGGTTATGAAATTGAATATATATAAGCAAATATTTTAAATTCCAAATTGAATGGAATGGAAATTCTAAGTAACTAATTAGGGTAAAATAAAATTAAGGTTTTAGGTCTTATTAGTTTACCTAGCCCAAGCAATTAAATTAGAAGCCCAAAAGAAATAAAAGAATGGCCCAAGCTTAGCCCACTTGAAGAGGGGCATTGTAGTCATTTGTTTAAGCTTATTTTGGAAAATAAAATAAATCAATAAAGGAAGAAAAAGAGGGTGATGACCGGCCCTTTAATGGGCAATATGGGGAGAATTTTTTTTTTATCAAGCTTGTCCACAAAATTGGTTATATCTCACTAACTCCCCAACCACTCTCATATGTGTCAAATTGTTACATGCCCAACACTTTTGTTCAAGCTTGCAAGTAATCCAAATCTTAGAAGCAAAGTGTTGGTAGATGATAATTCATTGTATACTTACAAACAAAAATCAAGCATGCTTCTCTCTCTCATTTTCTCTCTCACTTTCCAAGCTTCCACTTAGCAAAAAAAAAAACAAAACAAAGGGGAAAAAGGGAACTGAAATTTCGGCTAGCTCTAGGGGTGCAAAGAGGGGGGGGGGGGGGTTTGATCCTTGATAACACAAGATCCATCACCTATCTTGGTAGGAAAAGAAGAACATCTCAAAGAAAAGGTAAAAAATCTAAAAATTTCAAGTTTAATACTCTCTTTAGTTAGATCTTGGTGATATATGAAACTTTTGTTTTGGATATTTAAAAACTCATGATCTACATGAGTATTAGTATTTCATATATGAATCAAAGTATTTTTGAAATCAATAGTTAGACCCAAAGAGAGAAAAACAAATTTTGTACAAAAAAGTTTAAGAAAAATCTTTCTCTTGTATGCTATATGTATTTTTATGTTGATCTACTGATGGATCATGGGATTTATTTGTGATTTATTGTTAGAAGCCTTGTTTATGGTGGATTATGTGGTTTACATGATTTATTTGGAGGACCCATAGCTTGTATGCTAAGTTTATGGAAAGAAAATGGAAGAAAAGATTTTTGGTTGAAATATTGTTTTTAAAAGGTATGAAAATGGCTTTTGTTTTATAAGATCTACAAAGAGTTTTCTAGATATTCTTTTTGGTAGTGTTAGATCCGTGAGTTAGTAACCTTACCCAAGTTGAATCACTTAAAAATGATGAAAAATGAAGGATCTATGGATTTATTACCAAAACACTACAAACTAGAAAAGTTTTGCACTGACAGTCAGTTTGTGGCTGTTTTTCGGGACCTAGACTAGTCCAAATCTGGTGTTTAATAACAGAAAAATGAATTTCAGGAAAATACGAATCCAACAAGTCCGATTGGGTCTCCATCGGAGTTGTAGTTTTCGTTTTACAAACGTTTTCGTAAAAGACCTCAAATCTGGAAATGAAATTCGGGACTTTGTTTTGACAGTCACTTTAGTCCGGTTTTCTGGGCACATAACAGGTCTGAAAATTTTAGTTGATAAATAGAAAGTGTAGTTCAGAAAGTTACGAGTCCAACAAGCCCAATTGGGCCTCAATCGGAGTTGTGGATCTCGTAATACAAGCGTTTCTGTAAGAGACTCCAAAACAGAAAATGACTTAAAGGCTTGTAAAAGGCAGTCGGTAGTGGCCTGTTTTCTGGGTGCTATATCGGGCCAAATGGACTGTTTCTTGAGCCTAAAACGTAGCTCGGGAAGTTACAGTTCTAACGATACTAAGTGGGCCCAAATCGAACTTGTAGATTTCCGTCTACAAGCGTTTCCGTGGAGGACCCCAACTTTGGACGAAAATTATAGAATAAATAGAAAGTAAATATTAGGAATTCATAATAAAGTTATAAAAAAAAAATTAATTAATTAATTTTTAGTATTTTGACATAAATTTCATTAATATTTTAATTTATTAATGATATCTAATTTATTTAATAATTATATTAAATAAATTAGTTAAAAATAGTTTTAATATTTTAAAAATGATTTTAATGTTTTATAAATCATTTAAAGGTGAAATAAATGTAATAAAAATATTTTAAGTTATAATCAATAACTTTTAATATTTTGATATGAATAACATTAATATTTTAATATTAATGATAATTATTTAAAGATGATGTTAATACTTTAAAAATCATTTGAAAATAATATTAATGTTTTAAAAATATTTTAAGTTATAATAAATAACTTTTAATATTTGAAAATAAAATACATTAATATTTTATTATTAATGGTAATTATTTAAAAATGATGTTAATATCTTAAAAATTATTTAAAGGTAATATTAAGGTTTTAAAAATGTTTCCAAGTTATAATAAATAACTTTTAAAGTGTTGACATGAAGTTCATTAATATAATGATATTAATTGACAATTAAATTATTAAAAATGATATAAGTGTTTGAAAAATCATTATAAATGATTTTAAAGTTTGGAAAAATATTATAAATGATAATTAAATTATCTAATATAATATTTAAGTTCTTGAACAAAATTTCATTAAAAATAAAGTCATTAATTATCCGATAATGCACTCGGGATGCCGAAACTATATCAAACTCAAACCAAATTGACATAGTTTGACTAGGTATACGTTCTTATGTGTTTTAATGACTGATATGACTATGTGACAACATGTTTAAAGCAGTATTATGTGTTAAGTTATATTATTCTAATTAAAAGAATAATTCTATTGATGATAGGACTTTGTATTAAAGATAACAGCTTAAGGTATACTACGTAGCAGTAATCAACTATCAAGGCAAGTTCTCTAACCTTACTCAAATGTTATATTGATCAAGTATCTCTACTCCTCGCAGTTATTCTATGCGATGGATCCCAGTAAGTTAAAAGCATATTCATGAATAATTATTGTCAATTATTCATATCTGTAATGATATCCATGATTCACTTATGAACTTATTCTTATATTGTGGAATTTTATTCAATTCAGTTATTATTTATTAATATCTCATTATTGGCTGTTATCATACAAGTGTCCCCACTTGTATGAACTGTTGTACTCATAAAGAACTCTGGAACTAGAAATTCTTTGATATGACAAATCCTGTTACACACTATAAAATTTTGGTATGCGTTCATGATTTAAAGACTGTCTAAGCTATTTGACTCGGCTAGACATAGTTTGAATTTCATTGTTAGATAGTATTGGTTAGGATAAAGTCGTCCAACTGAATTATTTAGTTAGGACTCCAGACTGAGTATGAACAACCCTTAATGGGGAAATTGTTTATGTGCCAAAGGCGAACAGAGTGAATGAATTTATCATTCAAATAGATAGTATTGATCAATACAGGACATAACGGGGATGATCACCCTACATGTCCGTAAGACCAGAGCGGTTTGCAGATGAATTTCTGTTTAAACCTTTTCAAAAAAATAAAATAAAATAAAAGTTCATGGTCTATTGACCACTCAGCATTTATAGTCACTACGTCGTTTCAAAATTTTAAACGATTTGATATGTTATTAAGATATGTTTCGAAAGACTTCACAACTATTGATTCGTTGTAGAAGTATACCTCAAAGAAAATATTTATTTCTTTCAGCTAAAGTTTATTAACTGCTATTACTTGCTGAGCAATTAAATGCTCATTCTTGCTTTAAATTAAATGTTTTCAGCTAAGCGTGATCAACCAGAAGGCTCTGGCAAAAACAAGGGGAAAGGAAAGCTGCAAGAATAAGCTTTATGGTATCGTGTGTAATAGTTAGACATTATTAAGATAATATTATTTATTATCCATCATGTAATGAATGTTTAAAGGTCGTGTACCTGGGATTAGACAACTCTGATATGTAAATTAAGTTTGTTATAATTATTCCGCTCAAAGAAATGATATCGTGTAGCACCAAGTTCGGGTTTCAAGTACCTGGATTTGGGGGCGTCACAAAGACAATTACGAAAATAACCCTAAAACAGAAAAATATCTTTTTGAAGGCCTAAACGACGGAATTTGACCAAAAAACCCTGCACATCACAAGCAAAACACTTGTGAGTTTTAACCGTTGACCCGTTTCTAATGAAATTAGGCTCCGAAAACGCCCAAATCCGACACTCCAAACTTGGCCAAAATTACCGAATTGCCATTGAATCAGATATTTGCCATTAAATCAAATCTTTCCATAAACTGGCACGCTTGCTCTTCAACCGCATCAATTCTTCTCCAAACCGAGTCAATCCTCATCAAACCTATCTATAATAGGAATGATAATTCCAAAGTCATCTACCATTCTCTGTATATTAAACAGATTATCTCAATGCCTGGTTGGGGTAATCATCCCTCTGATCTTAAACAGTTAGATAATCAGAATAACCAATTTTGCTATTATGATTATATTGAAGCATGTCATAAGATTTTCTTATACCAAAATCCTTCTTTTAATCATTCGTGGTTTATTCAGTTCAACCACAAATTCAAAAGTCAGCTTCCCCTCTGGTTTACTCTTTGGTGGGCAAGGTATGGATCTACTTTTGATATCTTTCCTCAAGAGCTTAAACCTCAAGCTAATCATTTTTGTAATCGAAGTCCATACAATCAAAAATTCGATTGTATTCCTATTTTACTTCAGTTCATTAGTAAATACAAAATTTCATGGATTCTTAAATGGCAATATAATCTCCAAACTCCTGTCGTTGAATCCATTTTCCAGTTATCAAGTGGTCAATCTACTGTCGCTACTCATGCCAGTCAGCTAACCATGGTTACCCGCATGTTTTTCATTAAATGGTGGGATAAGTTCGATATATATCGTATCATTGGTCAAGTTCAAAAGGAATTTCCAATAAATCTCATTCCTATTAAATCAGTTTCATCCAAAGGTTCTTCTAGTAAATCATCTAAAAAATCTTCTCAGTCAAAACCTCTGGATTTTTCAGATATTACGAAATGTTCTAGTGCAGAGTTAAAGATGTTTGCTCAAGTTATTCAAGACAGAGTCAACAAACTCTGAAGAAATTGAAGCTTCTGAAAGTTCATCTTCTTCATCCAGTAACCCTAGTTTCAGTAAAAACGAAGGTGATGCAGAGGATCCATATGGCAGCATAGACCTCCAAGATGCTCAAGACCCATTTGCATGAGTCACCAGGAGTAGTCATCATCAGAGTTCACGCGTGATGCTTTTCCACCGAAAGCAACCGAAAGTTAGTCTGTATAATTTAATTTAGTCAAAAGTTGTATACTGCTTTTGCAAAAGCAGCATTATTAAGTAATTGTTTACTATTCATCAATAGTAAAAGTTGTATGTAATCATTTACTTTTATAAAATTGCACTGTTCAGCAATAGTAATTTATATCTGTAATCATACAAGTTTATAATAGTATCGATTCCTTATTCTATAAAAGGAAATCGAAGTCATTTGTTAAGACAGAACTACAAGTCCAATAGAGAGTTTTAGAAAGACTCAGATTCCTATCTGATTAATCTTTAAACCTCTACTTCTTCTTAGTAACCAATGTTAGGATTTCTATAATTGAGTCAAATTGTAAGTTATAATTTTAGTACTTTGTTTGTAAATACTTTATGATTTTCAATAAATAATCTTTTAGTAAACTACTGTTATCATTTCTTATAGTTTAATGTTATATAGTTGTGATTCAGATTGTATGCGCCTCTAATTAGGAATATACTGCGAATGCAGTTGAACATGATTAGGGTTACTAGAGGAAGAAGACGAAGCAAATGGATCAATTGACTTTGACTGGGCCAAAACCGTATTATAGGGCCTTGGAACAGTACCAAGAAGATGATACCTATTAGCGACGTCCACTGCAGGAACTGGGCTTATTGGGTGAGGAATCAGAGTTTCTCTTTTGGGCTTTTGACTGGGGCCGGGGGGGGGGGGGGGGGGGGGCGGGGGGGCTAACAGAAGTGTTACCACCTTTTACACTCATTTTATGGGGTACCTGAATTGATAAATTCTCGAGTGAGAAAATTAGGAACAGAATTTTGACTACCTTTAATATACTCAATATTAAAATCAAAAATACTTAATATAGATTGTCATCTAGCAAAAATATGCTTAGCAACTAAATTTTTAACATCCTTTTCCAAAATATATTTAGTAGATTCGCAATCAATTCGGACCAAAAAGTTTTGGTTTAGTAAATTATTTTGAAATTTATTAATGCATAAAACTAATGCTAAAATTTCTTTTTTAATCGTGCTATAATTGATTTGGGTTGAATTGCATGCACCAGAATGAAACCGAACAATTTGCTCAAAAGAAGTAGGGGTTAATCTCTGTTTCAGAATACCTCCAAATTAGATTCCGGAAGCATCAGTTTCAATAATTTTAAAGGCAGACTCATTAGAGATGCCAAGACAAGGCAATACCTTAAGGAGGGGGATTACTTGTTGGACGAGATGATGTGTGTTCATCAGTCTAAGGAGGGGGATTATTTTGTAAACGCTGAAACAAAGGTTTACAAATTTTTCTGAGAATTTGATAGAATTTATCGACATAGTTTAGAGATTCTAAAAATCGCTGAAGTTGAGTTTTATCAATGATTTTATCAGGAAATTTATCTGCAAATTGAATGACACGCTGAATGGGTCGGACAAGACCATGATTAATATCATGACCAAGGAATTTGACTCTAGTCTGAAAAAAACTGCATTTAGTATGGGATAACACCAAACCATTAACTTTGATTGTTTTGAAGAATGAACTCAAATGCTTATGATGTTCATCTATTGACTTGGAGAAAACGAGAATGTCGTCGATATAAACAATGATAAAATGACTAAATGGGTAAACGAGAATGTCGTCGATATAAACAATGATAAAATGACTAAATGGGTTTAGAATATCGTTCAGGATATTCTGGAATTCACTAGAAGCATTTTTGAGTCCGAATGGTTGAACAATCCATTCGTAATGACCAAAAGGGGTTGTAAAAATAGTTTTGTATCTATCACTGGGATGTATACTAACCTGCCAAAATTCTGATTTAAGGTCAAATTTACTAAAAATGGTGGCGTTACTAATTCTACTGAGTAGGTCTTCTTTGTTAGGCAATAGGTACCTAATCCATTCTAAGACCTTGTTTAATAGTTTGTAGTTGATGACTAGTCTAGGGACACCTCTCTCCTTCTCTACTTCATTATTAACATAAAAAGCAGGACAAGACTAGGGCGACTTACTAGGTTTAATTAATCCTTTTGAAAGCAAATTATAAATTTCTTATTTACAAAGTTTCATTTGTTGATGATTCATTTGTATAGGTCGAGCCTTAGTAGGAATTAAATGTTCTTTAAATTTCTTAGCATAAGATAACCTTACAACATGCTTTCTTCTGTACCAAAAAGCATTTGGTAAATCAGAACAAAGGTTTTTACTCATAAAACTCTTAAGGTCTTCTATCTTATTTTGAACTTTTTCATGTAGAAGAAGATTTTTAACCTGTTTATATTTAATTTCTTCCTTCAAGAATTTTAACTGAGTTGTTTTGTAATTTAATAGATTTAAAGATTTTGAAATAGACTCATCTTGAATAAATTTCAAATATATATATATTACATTGTTTTGATACATTGCCATCCTAATGCTATATAATTATATATTCTCCATAATTACATTGTTTACTTAAAGTACATGCAACCTCTATAGTATCATATACTTAATTACACGGTTTGAGAATTATATTTGTACAATTAAATTAATAGTAATAAGTTAAGAAATTTTATTCTCCAATAAATCTAGAGCGCATCAGGCGCTAACCATGGAGTTGAGAACAATATAAAATTAACAAAAAGAATAATAAACGTTTTTTATACCCCTCTCGTTCTTGCTGTGATCAATGGTATATATAAACAATTAGAATATTATAACAAGTACAAAATAGAATAACAATAAAACAATAATGCTTGGTTGAAGAGAATATATACTCCAACTAAAAATAAATAAACAAAGAGAAAGAACAAATAAAGAGTAAAGAGTAATTAACCTAATAGCTATAACCTCGACAGGGTCACGCCCATAGCACACATGAGAGGAACAATGTTGACTCCGAGGAATATGGATCCGGTTACCATCAAGTGAGAGGAACAATGTTGACTCCGAGGAATATGGATCCGATTACCTTCAAGTGAACTTCATAGTAAGTTGGTCAATTGATTAATATAGTACTGATACGTAGAGAGAGATTACCTATCGCCCAGCGTGTCGACACTATATTGGTCAATTGACCAAAATTAATTTCATGCTATCCATTCCTGAAGAATATGATCATTTACTACAAAAAATGGCTTACCTGCGACCGCATTTGGTCGTTGATACCTATCTGCGACCGTATGCGGTCGCGAATTTGGGTCGCATATAATCTGGTCGTTGGGTGGGCACCAGCGACCACTATTAGCGATCGACTTATCTGCGACAGTTAATAGCGATCGGGTCCGTCGCTAAGCTGAGTTATCGTGGGTCAGGTTTGAAGGCTGACGTGGCCCACGTGATAGTGACCGTAATTAGCGACCGGTGTGGTCACTAACTCCCTGACACAATCATCGGTCGCAGGATATGTGATGTTTAATTAATTTTTTTTTTTTGCCTGTTTAATTAATTTTCCAAAAAAATTGTACCTGTTTTATATCCCAACACACAACAGTATATATAAACATCCAGTTCATTCTTTATATCCCACAATCTATGGTATCTATGAACAATACTTTTTTCCTTTTAAAACATAACTACAAATAATAATCGTAATATACTCCCCAAAGGAGTTATTTCTATTGAGGTTCTGAATTTTGGAAGCTTAATTCCCTCACATTTGTTTATTCTCTCAATTGGGAGATATTGTTCGGCAATTAAACTATCAAGTGAACATATATGGTGTATGCAGAAAACATTGCAAACCTTCAAGTTTTTTAGCTTGATCCGGGGTAAGAATGACGGAGAAGCCTCTGAAACTTTTGGTGTAATGATGGAGTGATGCTTCTCGTGCTCCATCCAAGCTGCAAAACAGTTCAACAACATACAAGCAAGGACCCGTATTTAATCCTGCATAAGATGAAAGTGAAACTTTAGATTATAGCGAAACTAATAGCAAACATAAAAATTATACTCCCTAAGAGTCCCATTTGCAAAATTTGTAATCTTTAAGAACATAATTTTCTTCATATTTATCCTCGAGTATAATGATTGTGAAGTTTACTAGTGATGGCAAGTTAGTGACATTATGTTGCTATACTTTAGAAAATTGTGTCATTTTGTGATAGAAAGGGCCATATTAATTTAATCTAATATCAGTAAAAGTTCATAAAGCCTGTATAAAAGGTATTTTGTTAGGGGAATGAAGAATATTTGGGAAGCTAATGAGTAATGACTATGCTTTTCATTATATTCATCCAACACAATATTATCGCTATATAAACATTACCGCTATATAAACACAATATGCATTCATATAAATAAATATACCAAAACAATATCCATCCATATGCAAACACATAAACCAACACAATATTCATATGAATTGAAGAAATATATACAAATGTCATCTTTAAGTAATATATACGTACAATCGTCCAAATAATGAATATGAACGACCATTTTCTGATGTATTACAATAACAAAAAGCCAAACATAAATTTAAACAAAAAGTTAAACATGTATTATTGAATTAATGTAAAGCTAAACTAAACATACAAAACTAAACATAAAGCTAAACAATGACAAGATTACCTCGACATCATCATCCTGATGTTGTGCTGCTCTCGCCACTGCATAAGCTAACTCCTCAGGACTCAGAGACTTCAAATGCCCGCCAAGTGTAAGAAGAAGATTACGATCTTGATGGTCGGTCGTCGTCGATAAAGTTTGTCCCCAATACTCATTGAGAAGTGTAAGCTAGTTGTGACTCACCTCTCCATAAAATCAGGAAACATCCTCGATTTTAAAGCCTTAGACCTTTCAGCCGTTACTCCTGTTTTTGCAAAATCAACTGTCATAGAGTGAAGAGTTTCCAACTGAGACATTTTTTACTCATAGTCTTATCTGACTCAAGGTATCCATGTACTAAATCTGCGATAAAAATTGTACCCAATGTATCATTGATCAGATAATTAATCAACAAATAACTTTTGAATTTCCTGCAAAATCAGACTTACTGGGAAATACGAGAGGCAAAGGGAGAGTTGCAGGAATTCCTTTTGAATTTTTGAACAAAATGGTTCAATGGTGAACCACTTTGTTCAGAAATTTAAGAGGAAGTACAGTATGGTGAACCACTTATTGGGAACTGTTGAATATCCTACAACTCTCCCTTTGTCTCTCATATTTCCCAGTAAGTCTGATTTTACAGGAAATTCAAAAGTTTTTTGTTGATTAATTATATGATCAATGATACCTTGGTTACAATCTCTATTGCACATTTAGTACATACAAAACTTGAGTCAGATAAAGTTATGATGAGTAAACAAGTCTTCAGTTGGCAACCCTTCACTATATGACAGTTGATTTTGCAAAAACAGGAGCACCAGCTGAAAGGCCTAGGACTTTAAAACCAAGGATGTTTCCCGATTTCATGAAAAAATAGGACAAACCAGCTTTTACACTTCTCAAGAAGTAGCGGGGGGAAACTTTATCGTGTTACTCTTAAATCTATAGTGCATGAAAAGTCATAATTTGTTTGTTCAAAGAATATAATATCATCCAAGTCGTTTATAAAATACTGAAAGATATATATGTTTATATACTTAAAGATATGTATATGTAATCAAGCATTATCAGTGTATGTTCATGGTGCATAGTATATTAATCCCCTAATATGCGCGCCACTTAGTGCTATTTTCATGGGGAACAACTTCGTTATTATCTATTAATGTTTACGAACTACTTCTTTAATAGAGCAGCTGCTCAGCAATTGGCATTATGTTTTTGTGGTGTCTTACCTAGCGCTGCACTGTTGAGAGTACAAACTTATGGCCCCTTATGGACTATTTTACAATTACTGGAAACTACTTTGCCACCTAATTTTGACTTTTGGAGGGAGATACACAACATCTATGGAAGTCATATATATCTTGCAATTTGATTTTAACAGGGTCGTTATGCCATATGTCCTTAATGATATTGTCACTTATATCTTCTTTGGGAAGGTTCCCAACAAGATTTTAATTTCCTTCAGCCTATGTTGATGGGATATCTATATTCAAAAGAATCTCGTGCTGGATTAGAAGATTTTTTTTGTTCTGAATGAGGTTCAAGACAGTATTCACACCTAAATTCAGAATGTTTCCCCTTTGCTCTATTATTTGCGGTCATCTTACAATGAACTGATAGAGTTGCAATTGGAGAAACATATAAGGCATGTGAAAATGTCAGTTGCTAAATTCATTCTAAAGTCATCTGCAATGGGTACTTTAATTAACTCTAAGAGTGACTCCGCTATCAACAAGGTAGTTCAACAAATTGTTTTTTAGGTATGCAACTTTCTGATAGGGGGAAATTTTATTCAAAGAGGTTGGCGACATCGCTTTTCTTTTTCAGGAAAAGTACCCCTTTTGTGAGAACTACAATTTGAGGAATTCAGAGTGATAAGAAGTTGTCTATTATATATATCGATATCGGTACTCTGTATTCCTCAGATGGTAGTTCTCACAAAAGAGGTACTTTTTTGGAAAAAGAGAAGCGATGTCGCCAACCAAGGTCTTTGAGTAAAATTTCCCACTATCAGAAAGTTGCATACCTAAAAAATAATTTGTTGAACTAACTTGTTGATAACAAAGTCACTCTTAGAGTTAATTAAAGTACCCATTGCAGATGACTTTAGAATGAATTTAGCAACTGCATGACATTTTCACATGCCTTATATGCTTCTCCAATTGCAACTCTATCAGTTCATTGTAAGACGACCGCAAATAATAGAGCAAAAGGGAAATAATCTGAATTTAGGTGCATGTGAATACTGTGTAGAACCTCATTCGAAACAAAAAAAATCTTTCAATCCAGCACTAAATTCTCCTGAATATAAATATTCCATCAGAATATGCTGAAAGAAATTAAAACCTCGTTGGGACCCTTCCTAAAGAAGATAGAAGTGACAATATCATTAAAGATAGATGACATAACGACCCTGTTAAAATCAAGTTGCAAGATATATATGATTTCCGTAGATGTTGTGTATCTCCCCACAAAAGTCAAAATTAGATGGTAGAGCAGTTTGCAGTAATTGTAAAATAGTCCATAAGGGGCCATAATTTTGTGCTCTCAACAGTGCAGCGCTAGGTAAGACACCATAAAAATATAATGCCAATCACCAGACAATTTTTCCTTCACTATTTAGCAAACTAAAACATTTTATTTTAATTAAATCATTGTCATTTTATTTATTTTAATTAAATCATTATCATTATCATTTTATTTATTTATTTATTTTGTATTATATTATATGATATTATATTATTTAAATTAATAAATTTAAGGAATGTAATTTAATTAATTAATTTATTTCATTTCATTTTATTTTATAAATTATTTTATTTTTTACTTTATTTATTATTATTTTTTGTTATATTAATTATTTTATTTTATTTATATTTTATTATATTTAAGTTAATTTAGTTTAATATTTATTTTATTAATATTATATAATAATGGATATTATATTATTTTAATTAATTTATGTTCAATTTAAAATAATATAATTAAAAAACAAATATCAATACCAATTTTACTTAATCAAATTACAAAAGAAAAACTACATTTAGAACACAAAATTCTATAACAAATATCAATACACATACATTCAATTTTAGATATTGCAATTTCATATTTAAGGCACGTTAATATACATACATTCAAACAATATATATGTATATATATATATATATGTATATATATATATATGTATATATGTATATATATATATATATATATATGTATATAGTGCAATTCATATAAACAATATCAATATACATATACATTCAAACAATATACTGCAATTTCAGATTGAAGGCACGTGTACATAAATTCAAACAATATATATATATCTGTAATTATTCTAGTAACAAATAATAACAAAAAAAAATTGAAAAAAAAATAGATTTTTGCAGTATACTTCTTCTTTTTCACTATACTGCAATTAATATATATATATATATATATATATATATATATACAAAATACGAACAAAAATCACACCCTAATCTTCAAATTACACCATATATATCAACTATATATATATATATATATATATATATCAAATAAATTATCATTACACCATATGTAGGGTAAAAAAGCTAAAAGTAGGATTACTTGATCATTAGGGCGGCCTGGGCTTGGCCGGCAGCGGCGGCGTCAACGTCGGCTCCTTCTCTTCCCTCTTATCCTTCTCCCTCTTCCTTTTCTTTTCGCCTCCCTGTTATGCTCGGTCGACTGTCTGGTTTTGATATTTAAAAGAATCAGTGACCGCTTTCTGCAACCACATGCGATCGCTGAATTTTAGTGACGTGGATGTATTAGCGACCGTAGTCCGGTCGCAATAACTTATACGGTCGCAGATAACCTCCTCGCCAACATTTTCGCCAAATTCATGGCGGTAAAATTAAATTAGCGACCGATTAGCGACTGCACGCGGTCGCTGATAATAACTAGCGACTGGATTAACTAGTGGTCGCTAGTCATACAATTAGCGACCAAAAATTTCGGTCGCATATACTTTTGGTCACATATACTTTTGGTCGCAATTGGATCATTTTCTTGTAGTGTTATTTGGCTCCGCAGGTCGGTATAATGCCGAGGTACCTGAACACGGAGAGAGAATATTGGTGAGAGTAATTTTTAAAACAAAGTCCTAGTTTCTAATGACATTTTTTTATATAAAAAAAAACTATGGGCTTGCGGGAGATACTCTCTAGGGTATTTAAGTTATATACCTTAGTTTTATAAATTGTGCTTATCTCAAGTTTTTTGGTAAAATTTAACCTTAAATATGGAAAAATCATGCAAAAATATGAGTAAATATTAATTTTTATTCAATTTGAAGTTGTGTAACACCATTATTATAACATTATAAATAAGTATAGTTTTTGACGACTAAGATTAATTGAATTTTCATTACAATTAATGATGTCGATAATAGACATCACCAAATCATATAAAAATTTATGTTTAAATATTTTTATATATTTTTTAAATTTGTATGGTTGGATTCATCTAAAAAAAACCCTAAAAATGGACATATTAACCATATGAGGGTATACTAGTTAGATACCCTCTATGATATATCTCTTTTTCACAAAAATAATAACTAGTGATCATTATTATTATATTAAGTATTTTATTACTCGGACAATATTATTTTTAATTTGCTCAAGAACGTAGCAACTGTAGGGCCAGGGGGCTTGGGCTACTTTGAAAATTTTGAACTTTTTAATAAACTTATAAAATTTTGACATTTTACTTTAGACCCTCCAATATCTATGAAAAAAATAATATATATATATATATATATATTAATACTCGTTGAGAGCGTATATTTCTTCCGTTCTCAAAAGAATGAGTAAAGTATAATTTGTGCACATATTAATTTGGAAAGTAAAAGTATTAGAAAGTGAGTAAAAAAGTTTTAAATTTATCTTTAGTGGCCTCACAAGATTATATAAAGTGATTAATATTTTTAATTTTTTTTATATTAATGGACGTACTAAATGACATATTTGTCTTTCACTTTATGTAATTTATCTTATCTTTTTGGAGACTTAAATTTTTTATAACTTTAATCATCTTTTTGGTGACAGGGCGAGTAAGAATGTATTTTGTCTATTTCAAATATAATTATTATGTAAAAAATTTCTTAATTCAATTTGAAATATGGGCAAATTTATAAATATATATTTTTTCGATTATCATTATACTTATATTTTATTTGCATTATACACTATAATGCAAATAAATCTTATTTCAATAAGAAAATATAAAATTATTCAAAAAATTTAAATTATTAAAGGTGATTTTACATTCCATTAAATTATTCATGATCGTACAATATTATACCAAAAAAAATATCCCATCTGCCTTTAAAAAAAATCAAAACTTAAATAATTGTTTGATAAAATAGACAAAAGGAATACTACCCCTTTTGTTTTCTCGAATTCCAACGTCCATTCCCTGCAGAACCACGCTCCATTGTCTCTCTGGACCTCCTTTTTTCTTTCCCCATTAGTAAACATAACAAAAATCTCTCTCTTAAACTCTGTATATATATGGAAAGGTGATCTCTGATCCCTCTCCATCATTAAATACACAACTTCTACTTTTCATTACGTTTTCCTTCATATATAGCTTCATTCCCTAAAAGACTCTTTTTACATATCTTCTTTTCCCTGTGCATTTGATTCTTTATCAGCCCTAGCTTTGGTATTCTACTCAAAACCCTAGATCTTCCATTTCTCTTTTCTCTTTATATATATATAAATAGCCATGCAAATCATTAGGCACTCATTTGTCAAAACCCTATCTTGATCTTCCATTTCTTCTTCAGTTTCTGGTTTTTAGCGAGTACCTAAACCAACAAATCCATCACTCCTCACTTTCTTCTCCTTCAAAGTTTCAAAGCCTTAGAATTTCCTCATTTTTCTTGAACTTTCTATATAAAATGACAAGTACAACTTCAACCGTGCCTGATCTCTCTTTACAAATTAGTCCACCCTCCACATTAGATTGTAGAGGATTGGTGATGGTAAAATCACCCTATAGTGACCGGAGCTCCACCACAGATTCTGGTAGTAGCGGAGGAAGCGATTTGAGCCATGAAAATGGATTCCGCCCACCGGAGAATATTAGGGCGTTTTTCAATCATCGGCCTAATTTGAGTTTAGGGTTGGATATGATGGTAGCTTTAAATCCTCCACCCCCTCTAAAACTACCAGGTAATATTAAACATTACCAACCTCAAATTCATGGCCGTAATTTCAAAAGAAGTGAAAGAATGGTGAATGGGATCAAAAGGAGTGTTCGAGCTCCTAGAATGAGATGGACTTCAACTCTTCATGCTCATTTTGTTCATGCAGTTCAGCTCCTTGGTGGTCATGAAAGTATGTTAATCATAATCCAATTATAGTACTTAGATATTTGCTTAATTTAACATTTTGCATTTCATATTGACAATACCTTGAGACACAATATATAAAGGGAACTGATATTTTCCATATGTATTTTTGATAGTTTCATATGATCCTCTCTCATATGAGCATACAGTGGATTTTACCTTCATGTGAGAAAGAATCATGTGGAAATATCAAAAACATATATGGAAAAAGTGATCCCCTACATGAACTTGATGGGCTACTTCACTTAGTGTCAGTTTTAAGTTGGATGTTTAAATATGTTTAATTTTTTTCACTTGCATTCAATTGGGCCTGCCACGTCAGAAATTGCTGGCGTGACTATTTAGGTAGGCCATTGTTCAGCTGATATGTAACTAAAAAAGAGTATTTTAATGTTTGATTACATAATTATTATATATGAATGGACAAATTTGTCGTACCACTTTATATTATACATTAATACTAATCAAAAAGCAACAAAATCTAAAACCATCAAAAATCATAAAAAAACTCCTTTTAGCCAAACATTGAAGATAAAGATTTGCAGCCAAATCAAATCAATCATACAATACAAAAAAAAATGTCATCTCATGTTCTTCGTCTTCTTCCTCAAATTAAATCTTACAGTCTCACCGCTACCACATAATTTAAAATGCTTCCATATCATATTCAATCAAAATAAACAAAATCTATTCCATACAAATAAAAAGCATCACTTCTTAGACCCGATCTCTACCAAACACCGGCCCGATCTTTACCAAATATCGACACATCCATGCATTCCCAGATTCAAAAAATAAAAAACGCAAAAGAAAACACACAAATGGCTTCAATTACTCGGTACCTCAAATCGACGATACAAGTAGCTAGACATGTCGTGGTCTTCGATAGTGGAGTAGATGGTCGACGACGACATCGGTACCATTTCTTCTTCTCCTCCTTATATATTTTCTTTTTTAAAATCGGTGATGGTGGGATCTTTTGGTTAGCTGCAATTATAAAGGTTTTGCGTTTTGAGGGTATGATTTCCAGTGGAATTTTAAATTTCTAGGTATGATTTTTGGTGGAATTTGTTTTTTGTTGTTGTGATGTTGATGATGGCGGCGAGCATGGGTGATGTGGGGATGATGGACAAGTGTGATGGGGAAGATGAAATTGTTTTCTATTTTCATTGTTGAAATCGTTTGCTAGCAGTTAGATCTGATCAGTTTGGGTTTTATTTTTGTTTAAATTTAATTTAAGTTAATATAAAATATTATTTACTCTTTTGCCCTTTTAAGTCAATAAAATAATTTAAAGATTAGTCTTCTTTTAACACATAAACACTGTATTGCCAAGTAACCATGCCATATCCGCAATTTATGACGTGGCAGACCCAATTGAATGCAAGTGAAAAAAATTAATACTTTAATCATCTAATTGACAAAATTGAAAAATGGATCACCCAAGTGAAATATGGCCCATAGTTTAGGGTAGTGATTCATATTTAAGCCAAATATTTTTTATATATACTTGTTTTTATTTTTTTTAAAATGGATTGTTTGTGTAATAAATAGTCTTACATTTGCTAAATGTGTGACAGGAGCAACACCAAAATCTGTGCTAGAGTTGATGAATGTGAAGGATCTAACACTAGCTCATGTGAAGAGTCACTTACAGGTGGGGTTACCAGCTATATATTTCCAATCACTACAATTTTGAAAATAAGAAGGGAAATTTGATATTAATTTTTTCTGATTTTCATGGTTATTTGGCATCTTTTGTTGTGTCTTATATATGTCAATTGCCATGATTCATGTGTAGTGGCGGGTGGAGTACAAAGGGTAAGGACAAAAAGGCATCTAGAGGGGTAATCTTAGCAATGAGACTTTTTTTCTAATCCTTTTGTGTTGGTTTTCATGTAGATGTATAGAACAGTGAAGAACAGTACTGACAAAGGAGCAGGTAAATATTTTGATATTTCTTTGTCCAAAAGGACCCCATTTCCATTTCCCTTTTCTATTTTCTCTTTGTTTGCAAGCTTGATCAAGATCCTTTGCTGGCAACATCCCCCCTTCCTGCAATGGATGCAAAATTGGATTTTATTTTGTAGTGCAAATAATTCCAAAAATAACTCTATGTGATTGTTTTTTAATTTAATAACTTTACATCATTTAGATTTTTTAGCTATATAGTATTCAGTGAAAAAATCATTTTAACAGTAAAATAAAACTCAATTTTAACATTCATGGCAGGAAGTGGTATTCAGGATAGAGTAATGCTAAGTAGCTAGATATAATTTGTCTATTTTACCAAGACAAAGTATTGATAAGTTGTATTATACAAACCATGAATGTTTTATTGAAGAATAATACTGCATGCGCAAATTATATACAAAAAATTGTGAACTAAGAGTAGGAACCCTTATTGCATATTAATAAAAATATATAAAACATTCAATTCAATGATAGGTCTCCCTATTTATTTTCTCTTTCCCTTTATACAGTTGGTGCACAATTTTTGTATGTAGTTTATATTCATAGCATTACTCTTTATCTAAATAAACTAGACTTTGGGATATATACAACTGATTAAATAATGTCCTTTTTGTAAAATTATTTTTAAATTTTTCTCGAGTGTCTGATAAAGTAAGAACAATGGCTCTCCATGATTACAAATGCTGCAGGTCAAGGGCAGACAGATATGGGTTTGGACCAAAGGACAGGGATAATAGAAGAAGATGTTGAGGCTTGTGACAATCTGCCTTCTTATTCAATCAATCCATTATTAACACCAATTTCACTACCAACTACACTACAAAAAAGGTAAGAGATTTTTGTACTACCTTATACCCTTCCTTTCCTTTTTCTCTCATCAGTGTATATATATAGGGTCCTCTTAACATGTGCCTTAAGGGCACATACTAAGCACACAGTTCAAGAGAATATTCTCTTGAATTATGTATATATTCTCTTGATTTCTGTATTTGCATTAAGTTCAAGGGAATAAGCACACAATTCAAGAGAATATTCTCTTAAATTGTGTGCTTAGCATGTGCCCTAAGGACACATGTTAAAAAATTCCATAAATATATATATATATATATATAGGGTCAGTCTCTCCAGCGAACCATAGAGAGTGAACTAAAAAAGAACTGGCTATAGCGACGGTTTTTTTGTCGCTATAGCATATAAAGCCGATTTTTTATGTTATAGCGACGGAAAAAACCGTCGCTATAGCCGGTTCGTCACTAATTCGCTTTTTATGGTTCGCTAGAGAGACGGACCCTATATCTCCTGCTGCATCATTACAACCGAAAAGAAAGAGAAAAAACACAACGACTGACTTATATGAAGGCATCTAGTTAATGCAGATTTCAGACACACAATTACTAATTGGTCAAGTTGGCAACTCGTCTTCTTTGTTAATGTGTAGATATATAATGCGGGTTTAATTAATTAACTTAATTTGAGTGTTTAAGTTAATTAAGTATATTTGTTTGGAGGAATATATATATATATGACCTATATATGGTTTTGTAGGTAAAATACTCTCTCCGTTCCTTAGTCATGACATTTTAGGAGTACACATAATAAATTAACAAATGTAGTTAATAGTTTGTCTAATTAATGAAATTATTTGCTTCCTCTTGTCCATCAAAAATTGGCTTAGATCGACTTTCTGATCAAATTGACCAATTTTAAAATTAAAAATTAATGATAGCTATTTATATTTTTAAACTCATGAAAATTAAAAATAATAGTAAATACTATTTAGTTTCTTATGGTTATAGTTGTTGTACTTATATTTAAAAGAAAATAGTTTAAATTTTGATTACAAAAATGATGAATTTAACTTAAAAAGAAATTAAGTCTGTTTTTAAGAAACGAAGGGAGTATAAAAATATTGATAAATAAGTTGACCAAATAAGTTGAAAGATGAGAGAGATATAGATAAGTTGAAAAGATAAGACTCAGAGAGAGATACTACTATAAAAAAATAAAGTATTCAATTCGGCTCGAATCTTGATGTCATGTACTCATGTGTGTTTATGTAGGGTTGGGTGTATAATTACTTTCCAAAATTAATTAGTGAGAGCATTTAATGTTTAATCTTTAATTTTTGCTGGATTTTATTAACCTGATCAGTCATGGACATGCATGGGACGGCTGTGACTATACTCCATTACTCCTACAGTTTATTGATGACAGCAGGAGACTGAGTATATTAAATTTTAAAACATGATCCAAATAGCGTTTCTGCATATCTAATCACTAAAATAAAATTGTCATTAGATATAATACAAACCTCAGTTGCTAAATTTATTTATCTCATTCTTTATTATACCTTAATACGCGGAACAAAAGTATATACTAATTAGTATGATCTTTTTAAAATATAAGATTATTATTGACTTTTAAAAATTAATTTAAGATATTTTTGAATTTAAAGTTAACAAAAATATATTTAATTTGAAACGACAATTCAGGCTCAAAACAAGTTCACTCAATCTGTATTTAATTTTGGATTGATTTAAGTTAATTACTTCATTCTATTCATTTCTAATAGCATATGTTTTGTTATTATTTTTACCAAAATCATGAGCAGGAGGGGTTTCTGTGCATCTTTTTTGGAGACAAATGAGATGAGCCACTCAAAGCAAGCAAATGAATCAAGTTATTCTCATTTACAAAAAATTGATACCAAGGTATGATTAAGACAGTAAGACAAATGAGTGCAATATTAATTAATTAATCAAAAAACTTATTTAACATTATTTTATCGTATAGTAATCGTTAATTTATTATAGGTGGAAGGACATGAGGAAGCTTCCCATCTGTCTGAAAAGAAGAAGGGAAAGTTGGCAAGTTCATTGTCATCTTCTGTTGGGATGCAGTTAGTTAATCTAGAGTTCACCCTAGGAATAATTAAGACCAAGTTGGCAAACTGACTATGCTGTATCCTCAAATGACCTTACCCTTCTCAAGTGTTAAACCCTAGCTACCAAATAACATATTATCTATTTTGTTATTTTATGGAAATGGTGCAAGTATTTGTTCCAATTTCTTTAGTTTTGTCTCCAATGGAGAAATTAGTTAAAGAAATAATATGTAGGCTATGTGTTTGATGAAATCGGATATATCCCTCCATTTTAATGTATAGGATAAAGTTAGTTTTATTTTTTGCAGTTGAAATCAATTGAGATAATTTTAAATTCAAAATTGATGTGATTTGTTTAATTTTAAGTAATTAATACAATTATTAGTTATAAACTATTTATTAAAAATTACTAAATACTAATTACAAAATTTATTGTTTTCAAAAATTAAATGAATCACATAATTAAAAGTACTAAATTGATTATTTTTTTAAAAAAAATCAATACTAAATTTATATTTTGGAATGGATGTAGTATTTTTTTTTTTACTATTTATTGCCTAACAATAATTTATTCTCCCTTCTTATGGAGCTTGTGAAATTTGTTTTTATTTCATGATTGATTACTTTCTTTTTCTTGAGAGGGTTTCATTATCATCGATCTCTTTTAAAATTTTGCTTTCTCCATTTTGAAGATTATGTGTTTCATTTGTGAGAATTTTTTAGCGCACAAATTGGCGAAGATAGATAAATTGTTTAGATTTAAGTGTGACGTTATCATGACAATTTGTTTTCCATTGCTTGTGTTGAAAAACAACTTAGATCTGCATATTCTATTTTTTTTTTTGGAATTTGACACTTTTCAAGAGTATCAGTGGTGTCCACTAACTACTACTATGATCGACTCTTTTCCTGATAATTTGTTATTTTGTTTTAAAAAATTGTAATATTACTTATTATATTTTTCAAATATATATATATATATATATATATATATATATATATATATATGTCTTTTGAACTATTTGATAAAAATAAAATAAAAAACAGTCGAATTCATGTGTTTAATACAAGCAACCTGATTGTACACACGTTGCCAGTATAACTTATGTGAAATAAAATAAAAAATTTATAAATTTGAAAGACAAATTAAATGGATATAAAATTTTTTAATTAAGAAGATAAAATAGTAATATAATTAAAATTGTAGGGACAAAAAAAGAAAAAGAAAAGCGTGACACAAATTTACCCGCTTTATAAGATAGATGTATACTTTATATCATTATTTATAATTTTCATTTCTTTGTCAAAAGAGTAATGTCAGGAGTCTCAAACTTTTTACCTCAAATGATATGATATTAAATATTTTAATAATCATTTATTACATAGTTAATTACTATTAGTTAGTATGCTAAAAGAGAACAGAGATGCCTGCTGCTTATGGTCAGGTGCTTCCCCCTTCTTCACCTGCCTCCACCTGCTTCGAGCAGCTTACTGCTGCTTAGCTTCACCCATTGTTTTTTTTTTGAAAAAAATGCGGCTGTACATTTGGAATCAAGATGAGTCTATAAGACCAAATTTGTATTATATTTTTTTTTATCTCAAATTGTAAGTTTGAACTGAAACAAAGTTTTGTTAACGGACGAAACTAAACAATCAATATTTAAGATTAATTTAAAATAAAACTATATATCTTAAAAATTCGTGAACTTCTCAAATAAAAATCCTTCTACGTAATTTCAAAAGAAGTGCAAGAATGGTGAATGGGATCAAAAGGAGTGTTCGAGCTCCTAGAATGAGATGGACTTCAACTCTTCATGCTCATTTCATTTTGTTCATGTAGTTCAGCTCCTTGGTGGTCATGAAAGTATGTTAATCATAATCCAATTATAGTTAGATATATGCTTAATTTAACATTTTGCATTTCATATTGACAATACCTTGAGACAATATATAAAGGGAACTGATATTTTCACATATATTTTTGATATTTTCACATAATCCTCTCTCACATGAGCATACAGTAGGTTCCACTTTCATGTAGAAAAAAAACATGTGAAAATATCAAAAACACATAAAAATAGTGTTCCTGTATATTGAGTCTTGATCTGCTTTCACCTGCTTTCAATTTATTTACCGCCATCTAGTTTTTTTTTTGTTTTTCATCACCCGATATCCGGCAACCATTAGGTTCCGACTAATCCGGAATCTAACTACGATTGGACCCAACACAATTTTTTTCATTCGCAAGGCTCGAATTCAAGACCTTGCTTAAGGAGAACCGAACTCCTTCCACTCGGACCAATGGATGTTGGTACCGCCATCTAGTTGTCTCCAAAAATTCATGCTTTCACCTGTTTTCAATTCATTTATCTTTAAATTATTCAAATAACAAGTAATTTTTTGTAGCTGTATTTGGTAGGATAATAAATTTGTATAAATTATAAATAGTTACAAAACTATTTATAAACTCTCATAACTAAAAAAATAAAATAAATTAAAGGTTACAAGATATCGACGCGTTACTCCCTAACCTGCTCTGTTCAAAATTTCTAAGAAAAATCCACAGCTACAAGAGTATGTTTCTATTTTTTCCAAAATTTTAACCTACTAAATTCATAAAAATATTATTATTTTATCTTTGTTAATTGAGCACCATCATACCATAACCATTGTATTTTTACTGATAATAATGGATACATTTAAAAAATTCTTTAAAGTTATTTAAGAATTTTTTTTGTAAAGATTGCAATTTTGAAACAAAACGAATATTATATTTTTAATGATGTTTTGATGCATATAAAGTTTAATTTTAATAAAAAAATAAACAACTCATTTATATTTTATGTAGCATTTCAAAAACGAAAAGAATAACTATTAGAAAACTGATATTTTCATATCATTTTTTGATATTTCTACAAGTAAGGCTTACATATTAACTGATGTGTCGAATTTTTATTAACTAATATATAAGCCGTACGTGTGAAAATATCAAAAAGTATTGTAGACTATTATTATAGAATATAGACACCAAAAAGAATCTCACGCGCGGAGCGCGTGGGATCTACCCAATACTTGAGAAAAAATTGTCAAAGTGCACCAGGGTCTATGGGGTTAAAATAAAAGAGAGCACAAGTTTCTTCGAAATGATACAAAATTTATTGGGGCCGTTTCACTACATATGGCTAAGTAACCAAGGGCCTCTTTGGATTTACTTGTGGATTTGGCTTATTTAGATTGTTATTTTATGGTCAATATATAGAAATAACTTGAACTTTGTTTATCTAAAGGCTGAAAGAATTGATATTACAAAAAGTAAAAAAAATTATTTTTTTAATAGGAATATTATTTTGGAAAAGATTATACTTGTTGTAGAAGTTTTATTTTGAAAGTATACTATTATCAATAGAAATATCTAGTCTTATTTTGAATAGGAAGAAAAAAGTTGTGAGTAATCTATAAATAAAGTCTTATATTTAGTTGTTGAAGTGTAGTATAATAAAAAGTGAGTGAACTTTGGGTTTGTGTGAGAGGATTAATTTTGCTGCTTTTATATTTCGCGCAAAAAAAATTGTATTGTGGGAGGGAGAGTTTTTCAACTTTTAATCCGTGTAAAAAGTTGTACCATGGAGATGATTATAATGTTATGCAACCTCAACTTTTAGGGCGCCGTAAAACTTGAGAGGAGTATTATAAGCCCATTATCATTTGTATAATGGAGATTCAAAGTTCGACCAATGATTTTTCCTCATTAAATATCGTGGTTTGCGTCGACTTAATTCCCAACAAGTTGTATCAGAGAGGTTGATCAGATCTAAGGTAGAGGGAATTAATTGACGCATTAGTGTGAAGAATAAAGTTGAGAATACATGTTAAATGAATTGAATTTAAGGTTCATCAGGATGTTAATGAACAAAAGATTTTGCACTTATGAAGAATCACCATTACAGTCGCTTGATAAAGATTATGGGGATAACGATAAAGATGAAAACAATGATGTTACTGATGATGATGTTATTGAAGAAGATGACGTTGTTGAGGAAGAAAAGAAAATGATAATGGTGACTATGATATGGATAATGCAGATAATATGGATGGATGCATATGATATATATGGAATATGCAGATATTGCGAATGATGCGGGTGTTGTGGATGTCGTAGATAATGTGGATTGTAATGTACCCGAAATTCGGAATCAACAACAAATAGAGAATCAATTCATCATTCTTTGGAAACTTCGTCAACGAAACAATAGTTGAGAAGCAGTTCAAATAAATAGGAATAACTTAAATCCCTATCATTCTTAAGCATCACAATCTCTAATAACCAGTCCTACCGACTTTCACCTACTCCTTTCATAAATCATACGTTTTGACATCAATATTGTCTACATCATCATATCACAATCTGTGTTTATTATCATGTACATCTTAACATGTGTACTCCAAATAAAAAAATTAGCATGGACTTAATCATTACACAATTCATGCATCAACATAACTGTAACAACTTAAACAGTTCAACAACATAACAATTACTTCACGAAAGCACATACGTGCATATATTGGCAAACAACACAGTTCATAGTTAAACAACTTGTACAAATGTAATCTATTTGCACAAAAACATGAAATTTGCATCCAATTCAATAATTTGAATGAAATTAGGAAACTTGAACAGAACAACTACCTTGTACAGGTTAGAAAACTTGCTCAGTTACAACATTAGAGTAAGTTAAGAAACTTGCCTTTCACGCGTTTTACCGGAACACTATCCAATCGTTTCTCAAATGACCTATATATATTATTAAAGTCCATTATACCAATTAGTTATGTATATACGTTACTCAT
Source organism: Panax stipuleanatus (assembly GCA_020205555.1). Classification (NCBI taxonomy): domain Eukaryota; kingdom Viridiplantae; phylum Streptophyta; class Magnoliopsida; order Apiales; family Araliaceae; genus Panax; species Panax stipuleanatus. The sequence continues at coordinate 128,314,909 of CM035118.1, forward strand.
AGTTTACTTTAATTCTATTTCACATTTTATAATGTTCGTTTCATATTAATCGAAACACTATTTAAGTTCATTAACATTCGACTCGGCGTTTCAACGTTTATACGGCGTATGCCCGCGCGACTTGTCTAACCCGAAGGCTTAATTGGCACGCCAATGCGTACGATTAACACGTCCAATATATCTACCATTCCTTGGTTAACATTAGTTTAGACTATATTTCCAAATTTCAATGTATAAAACTCAAAAATAGTAGTCCAACATAGCTTTACACCACGGCGTTTCAAAGAAACCACCACGGTTTACCTCCGAATACACAACAATCCTAAAAAGGCTCATTTTAAGCCTTGATCCTGACCTCAACTATCAAAACTTAAAGCATGAAAGTTGTAGGTATACTTCTTAGCTTTCAGGATCATCTTGAATCACTTCAATCGGAGTTCATACGAAAGAGTTATGTCCAATTTACTAAAGGACGTCAAAGCTGACTTTCCCTACTTGAGGCATAGTGCCCGGGCGCTTAACTTAGGACTATTTCCAAGCGCCCGGGCACTGGAAGGAAGTAGGTTTTATTGGCCAAAAAATTTTATTTTAAAAAAATTTTGGTTTCAAATAATTTTGACACGCATACTTTTGAAACATCATAACTTGCACATCCGAAATCGGAATGAGTTCGTTCTTGCGTCTATTTCTTCCCTGTAACAAATTCTTCAAATCCCTCCTGACAGAAAATTTTTCACAATTCTCTAACTTATCGGAAAATCAGCACTAAACCCATTCGGGAGACATTTTTTATCGAAAGACGTTTTAACGTCGAACTTTCCGAACATCACAACGAACTCATCCGATAACGGAATGAGTTCGTTCTTGAGCCAACGGTTCACGTTTTCATCCAACTACACAACCTCCGTAAAGAAATAATTTTTTGAAAGAGTTAACTACCCTTAAACTTGATCCGAAAATCGTACCAAGCAAGGGTTTTCACACTTGACATCATTTACGAAAAATTTCGCCATAACTTCTTTATAGCGTATTTTTCCTCCATTCCACTAAGAATATTTTCATAATCCCCATTACCTTATCACTCCAAGATCCTTCTATGATCTCACATCACAACCAACCACCAACAAAGCATTTCTCTATCAAGCTAGAAAGCATTTAAAGAAAGAGATGAAATAGATGAGTTTGTTGTTCTTACCTTCTTGGATCTTCTTCTTAGCCTTGATCACAAACTTTGTTCCTTGCTCTTCCCCCTCTCTCTTGGTCCGACCTCTCCCTCTCCCATCTCTCTAGTTGCTAGCTTTTCTTCTCTTTGTTTTGGTGAATTAGTGAGAAATGAAGAGAAACGGGTCCCCTATTTATATATAGGATTAACAAGAGATTGGGTATTTTAGTCATTTGGCAAGAGTTGGGGGAAACTTAGTTAATTGACCCTCCTTTCCAACACATGGAATAAATCTCAATTTTTTCTCTTATCTTATCTTGAATAAGCCTTGTCATCTTTAGCATCATCCCACATGGGATAATGACTAACTTCTTAGCTTTGACTCCAAGTTTTAGGTTTTAACCCTAAAGATTGAGCCATGGCTAACCCTAAGCCAAGCCATGTCATAACCTAGGTTTTCCCTTGGCTCAACCCTAATCAAGCTCTCCAAACCCTAGGCTCAACCCTAGCCTAGCCTTTCCAAACCCTTGGCTCAACCCTAGCCAAGCCAAACAAATCCTTACTAAGCAATTTCAAACCCTAGGCTTGGTTAGTCCAAAATTAATTTAATTCCTCATTTTCTTTTTAGTTAGATTTTCTAACTTTTTTGTTTACGTTTTCATAATTTGATCGGTTAACCGAAAAATTGACTTTCAATTTTCGAAAATCTGATTTCGCCACCGATTCCCCTTTTTCGAAGAAACTACATCATAATTCAAAATTTCGAAAAAATGAGTTTGCTTTTTTAGCGTAAATAGTGTTTTACGGCTTTTTCCCAAAAAAAACTTTTTGTTAGAGATTTTATCTCTCCATCTTAAATAAACGATATGACGTAATTTAAAATTCTCGAAAAAGTACGTTTATTAGCGTTTTCTGCGTTTTATGAATAATGTTTTTGCTTTTTTTTCGAAAAAATTTATTCTCCCAAAATTCTCAACACTCATATATAATCACGTAACACGTAAACTAGGTCATTAATCGACCTAAATCAAATAACACATTGCAATATCAATTAAAATTTATTTTATTTGATATTCACATTAAAAACCTATTATAAGGTCATCTAATTTCTCGGGTCGTCACATGGATAGTGTGGATGATGCAAATGGTGCAAATAATGCAAGTTATACAGATGATGGAAGTGATGTAGATGGTGTGGATGATAGTGGTGACTACGACAATGATGACAATGATGAAATTGAATTGCCTGGGGATTCTAGTAAAGGGAGAAATTGAATTGTTGGATACTCTTCGAATTTTATTTAGAGATGAAGTTGAAATATTTCGGGATTCGAGTTAAGAGAGGAATTGGTTGGATACTTCTCAAATTATGTCCAGAAAATGATTGTTATTATGGAAAGAAAGATAGAAGTTCTATTTTTAATAGTAGTATTATTTTGGAAAAGAATCTGTTTGTAGTAAGAGTTTTATTTTGAAAGTATCCTTTTATATCAATAGAAATATCTAGAGTCCTATTTTAATCAATACGAAGATAAACGTTGTGGGTAATCTATAAATAAATTCTTATATTTAGTTGTTGAAGTACTGTACAATCAAAAGTCGTGTAACATTCAAACAGTTGAGAGAGGGTGTGGGTGGGTTTTGGGTTTGTGTGAGGAAGATGATTTTTGCAGCTTTTATATTCCGTGTAACAAATTTATATTGTGGGAAGGGAAGGTTTTGCAGCTATAATCCTTGCAAAAAATTGTGTCATAGAGATAATTATATTGGTATGTAACCTCAAATTTTAGGGCATAAAAGAAGAGTATTGTAAGCCTATTATTATTATTGGTATAGTGAAGACTTAGAGTTCGGTTCGTAATTGTTTCCTTTAAAGGTTTTTCATGTGAAATATTGTGTTGTTTTATCTCTTTATTTTATATTGTATGGTTTGTGTCGACTTAATTTCCAGTTGTTTTGAATTTAATATTGTATCTTAACTTCTTGTTTTAATAAAACAAACTCCATTATCCTATACGAAACATTCAATCTTAATATAATTTTGTATCAAACATGTGAAATTTGGGAGGAGTTCATAAATAAATATTTAGGGGTTGTTTGTTTAAGACTGAATTAATGGTTGAATAGCTGAATCGGTCAGTCATTCAGTGCGTTTGTTTTGAAAAAAAATCGTCTGAATGACTGAATTGGTCAGCCATTCAGACGATTTGAGATGAATGGTTTAGTGTCATTTTTTTGATTAAATGAGGGATGAATGAAGTTTTTTTATAATATTAATTATTGTATTAAGTAATATTAAATAAATTTACAATAATTTTGAATTTTTTTAGAGGGGGTAAAATAATTAAAATATGTTATTCAGATGTTTCAGACATGTCAATTATTAAATAACTTTTTTCATACATATTCATATTCAGATTCAGATTCAGATTTAAATTGAGATTTATTCAATTTTTATCGAACACTCTTTTGTAATAACCCAATATTTTTATATAATTAAATAAGAAATTTTACATATAATTTTTTTTTAATTTTATCAAAGATAATATATGGAAATACGTGCAAGATAAAGAATAAGCATATGTGTGATAAATATATAATTATTTATTGCACGAATGATTTTAAATAAATTTTTCAAGAAAGGAATTGTTAATTATTATAATAAATTAATTTTGTAGTAAAAATATTTTACTATTTATTTTTCCATGAAAAATATGATTAATATATTATTTAAATAATATATGAAATGATTTCTAGAATTATTATAATAATTATTTTATTATATGAATTAATCAAGATTAATTAAGTTAAGTATTTTAACTTAATTAATAATGGGATATACTAGGTAAAGTATCATTATAGATCAAAACCCTAATTTTGATCTATGTTATTAAATTTTAGAATTTATACAATTATTATATAATTGTATTTAAAATAAAAATATATTTATGGGATGAATAATAAGAAATTATTTTATTAAGGAATTTGGATATTGAATATAATTATTAATTATATTTGTCTCCAAGTTTATGTAAGTATGTTAATACAAGCTATGATTATGAATTTTAAGGATTAAATACAATTATTATTTAATTATATTTAAAAGAAAAATATATTTATATTATTCAATTATTAAATATAAGTATTAATTATATTGATAATCGAATGTATGTAAATATGATCATTGTGCGATCTTTGATCAATGTTATGCGATTAAGGGAAACGATTAAGAAACCCTAATTCATAATTTGGGAAACCCTAATAATAGCAAGAAACCCTAATTTTTATAAAACTCTAATTTTCTAATAAAAATTCTAATTTTTAAATTAGTGTGTTTTAATTTTATTTTTATTTAATTGCTAAATAATTTTCCAAATCCTAGGAATTATTTGACAAACCCTAAGGGTTAAACCCTAGATTCAAGTGACATGGACAAAAATACCCTTGAAGGGATTTATTAATTACAAAAATAATTAATTTTAGTTTTGTTTTATTAGCTTACTTGCAAATCTATACAAGATATAGGCTAAGATATCATCACATGCTCAAATCTTATTTTATCAGCCATTACATGACACCTAGCAAGCTCAGATTCATTGAATCAAATGGATAGGATTGCAAAAGAGAGAGAAAGTAAAAGAAATTGCAATTAATTTCTTACAAACAAGCCAGTTCCTTTCTCTCTCTAAGACCCACGAAATTTTCTCTCTAAATTGTTCACACTATCAAACAATAACATCCCATATACTAACCTATAACAGATCAAGGCCAGAAATCAAAAATTTGCTCAAGAAAGGTATAAAACCCTAACTCACGCTAGATCTTTAATTTTTCGTTAGATGTTATGTTTAAGTGTTAGAATATGTTCTATGATATGGGTATTGATGATCTGGGTTGAGAAACAACACTTTCAATGCATCAAAAGGCTCGAAATTATGAATTTTTGAAAACTGGAAAAAACTTAAAAATATTTCCTGGCAGTCAAAGTCGGGGCCTATAATTCTTACTCTGTTAATGATATGTTGTGTTTAAGTGTTTATATGTGTTCTATGCCATGTTGTTAGTATTATGAAAGTGGAAACATGCTTATATCATGTATAGATCAAAAGATATGAACGGTCAAAACCCGTTGACTGAGCATAACTTTGAGTTTTCTGGGTAACCCAGAAAACTGAAGAACACTGCCCGGCCGTTACTTTGACCGCTTCGATCTCTTACCTGTTAGTTTGTTTGGGTGTTAAGTTGTATCTAGGTTGTACTCTGACATGAGGAATACAATTCCAGAGCACTCGTAAGCCTTAAATATTAACCGACCAGAAATTATAAGCGGTCAAACTAGGTTGCTCGCTCATCTGAAAATTCTGGGTAACCTAGAATTTCTCAAGCAGCATCTGACCACTTTTTGAAAAAACTAGATCTTTTTATGTGTTGATATCTAGATCATGTAAGTGCTTCAATAGTGTACCTTGGTAGTTATAATACAAGGCCCGACGTCTAGATCATCAAAAATATTAACTTATTGAAAGTTATAAGGCAACCAAAAGCGTTGACCGGCATTGACCGGCCGTTTCTGGGCTGCCCAGAAACTCAAGAACAGCCTCTGACAGCTACTTTGATTGCTTATAACTTCTAGTTGTGATGTAGGATGGCCATGAAACTTGGTTGTAGTTGTAGTATTACATCAATACTATAACACTAACTAAATTACCAACCCAGAAAACATTAAAATCAAAGAATTATAAGTGGTTAAAGTAGGTACCTTGAACACTGAGTTTGAATGTTCTTGAGGCTCAAGAACACCTAAGGCGACACTTTCCGTATCGATAGCACTTTAGCGACGGTTTTAAATTAAAATTAATTATATTAATTAAAATAAATAAAAATTATTTATTAAAAATTCATAAAATAATTTTAAAAATTATTTTAAGTTATAAAAATTAACTTTTAATAATTTGAGATATATTTCATTATTAATTTAATTTATTTAAATATTAATGGTATTAAATTTATTTAATAATTATATTAAATAAATTACTTAAAAATGATTTTAATATTTTAAAAATCATTTAAAATTATATTAAAGTATTAGAAAATATTTTAAGTTATAATAAATGACTTTTAATATTTTGAGTTAAATTTCATTAATAATTTAATATTAATGATAATAAATTTATTTAATAATTATATTAAATAAATTAGTTAAAAATGGTTTTAATATTTTAAAAATCATTTTAAAATGATATTAAAATTTTAAAAAGTATTTTAAGTTATAATAAATAACTTATAATATTTTGATAAGAATTTCATTAATAATTTAATATTAATAAAAATAAAGTTATTTAATAATTATATTAAATAAATTATTTAAAAATGATTTAAATGTTTTATAAATCATTTAAAGGTGAAATAAATGTAATAAAACTATTTTAAGTTATAATAAATAACTTTTAATATTTTGATATAAATAACATTAATATTTGAATATTAATGGTAAGTACTTAAAAATGATTTTAATACTTTAAAAATCCTTTGAAAGTAATATTAATGTTTTAAAAATATTTTAAGTTATAATAAATAACTTTTAATATTTGAAAATGAAATACATTAATATTTTAATATTAATGGTAATTATTTAAAAATGATTTTAATATCTTAAAAAATCATTTAAAGGTAATATTAAGGTTTTAAAAATATTTTCAGGTTATAATAAATAACTTTTAAAGTGTTGACATGAAGATCATTAATATTTTAAATTATTTAAATATTAATGATAATGATATTAATTGACAATTAAATCATTAAAAATGATATTAGTGTTTGAAAAATTATAATAAATGATTTTATTGTTTGGAAAAAATATTATAAATGATAATTAAATTATCTAATATAATATTTAAGTTCTTGAACAAAGTTTCATTAAAAATAAAGTCGTTAATTATTCGATAATGCAATCGAGATGCCGAAACTATACCGAACTCAAACCAAATCGACATAGTTTGACTAGATACTCATTTTTATGTGTTTTAATGACTGTTATGGATATGTGACAACGTGTTTAAGTTGTATAATGACTGCAAATGAGCAGTATTATGTGTTAAGTTGTATTATTCTACTTGAAAGAATAATTCTATTGATGATAGGACCTAATATTAAAGATAACAGATTAAGCTATACTACATAACAGTAATCAGCTATCAAGGCAAGTTCTATAACCTTACTCAAATGTTATATTGATCAAGTATCTTTACTCCTCGCAGTTATTCTATGCGATGGATCCCAATAAGCTAAAAGCATATTCATGAATAATTATTGTCAAGTATTCATATCTGTAATGATATCCATGATTCACTTATGAACTTATTCTTATATTGTGGAATTTTATTCAATTCAGTTATTATTTATTAATATCTCATTATTGTCTGTTATCATACAAGTGTCCCCACTTGTATGAACTGTTGTACTCATAAAAGAACTCTGGAACTAGAAATTCTTTGATATGACAAATCCTGTTACACTGTAAAATTTTGGTATGTGTTCATGATTTAAAGAATGTCTAAGCTATTTGACTCGGCTAGACATAGTTTGAATTGCACTGTTAGATAGTATTGGTTATAATAAAGTCGCCCAACTGAATTGTTTAATTAGGACTCCAGACTGAGTATGAACAACCCTTAATGATAAAATTGTTTATGTGCCCAAGGCGAACAGAGTGAACGAATTATCGTTCAAACAGATAGTATTGATCAATACAGGACATAATGGGGCTGATCACCCTACATGTCCGTAAGTCCAGAGCGGTTTGCAGATGAATTTCTGTTTAACCTTTTTGAAAATAAAAAATAAAAGTTCATGGTCTATTGACCGCTCAGTATTTATAGGCACTACGTCGTTTCAAAATTTTAAACGATTTGATATGTTATTAAGATATGTTTCGTAAGACTTCACAACTATTGATTCGTTGTAGAAGTATACCTCAAGGAAAATATTTACTTCTTTCAGCTAAAGTTTATTAACTGCTATTACTTGCTGAGCAATTAACTGCTCATTCTTGCTTTAAATTAAATGTTTTCAGCTAAGCGTGATCAACCAGAAGGCTCTGGCAAAAACAAAGGCAAAGAAAAGCTGCAAGAATAGGTTTATGTAATAGTTAGACTTTATTAAAACGATGATACTTATTATCTATCATATAATGAATGTTTTAAAGGTTGTGTACCTGAGATTAGACAACTCTGATATGTAAATTAAGTTTGTTTAGGTATTTTATATTATTATTCTACTCAAAGAAATGATATCGTGTAGCACCGAGTTCGGAGTTCAAATACCTGGATTTGGGGGCGTCACATCCTTACTATGTTTAAGCATCTATTTTAGAATCATTTGGGAATGATAGTGAATTAGCTTATCAAAGTTAGATATTGACTCTCCTGGTTTTACTTGGTCAATGTTGGACTTTATTACTAAAAAATATGTCACTAGAGTTTAAGTCCCTAGCTAGACTATCATAAAAAAAAGGGAGAAAGAGAGAAGAATATAGAGAGAAAAAGGAATAATAATTCCATTCATCCTGAATTCAATTACATCAGGAGATATTTAAAGAGCATTTTGCACGAAAAGAAAAGCACAAATATTGTCAAGTATTCCTTGTCACTGTTTATAACCTTTTAACAGCTAGTTTTACTTTGTTTTTCTCAACTTCTTGACACCCACATGGGCTTGTCCTTTGCCACCAACCACGTCTATAAACGTAGAACATTAGTGAGATTATATACTCTTTACACTTACTAGTAAATTTTAAAATTGATTTCATACCGCTCTATTTGTTCTTCATTTGAAGGACATAGGTATATTATTAAATAGAAATAGCACTATCCTAAAATTGTTACCATAACATTTCAATTTATCTCAAAATTAGAGATACAATTTTATTTTAAATTTATATAGTGTTGACGCTTTTAATTTGTCATTATTTTCTTATTATCCACAACTATTAGATTCTAAGCATTTAATGGTACATTCGAGAGCATAAAATCAGGTTGTTGATATTATCAAAACAAAAATAATCATTATCAATTATATATTTAGGGATAACTTTTTTTTAATTGTGAGTGATACTTAATACTTAAAGTGACATTTATTATATGACATTATTATTATTATTTTGACAATATCAATCCCCTAAAAGTATCCTTAAAAATCGTTCTAAACATGTATTTCTAATTTTTGAAGGTATGGGATACTTATTTAGTAACGTCCTTGACCTTCGGCACCAAATTTAGGAGTTGTTTGTTTAGGACTGAATATATTTGAATGGCTGAATCGGTAAGCCATTAAGTGCGTTTGTTTTGAAAAAAAATCGTCTGAATGACTGAATCGGTCAGATGATTGAGTTGAATGGTTAAGTCAGATTTTTTTTTGCTGAATGGCTGAATGAGCAGCTGAATAAAGTAAAAAAATTAAAAAAATATTAACTATTATATTAAGTAATACTCTCTCCGTTCCTTAAAGAGTGCAGTTTTAGCCAAAAAAAATTGTTCCTTAAAGAATGCAGTTTTAGGAACCCAAAACATTCTTTTTCTAAATATGCCCTTGTTTTAATTAATGCATTAAATGAGGAAGTTAATGCACTAAAGGAAGAGAAAGGCTAACTTTGTCATTTTATCCCACTTATTGGTTTGTGTGTTTTTTTGCTAAAACTGCACTCTTTAAGGAACGGATGGGGTATTAAATAAATTTACAACAACTTTGAATTTTTTCAGAGGGGTGAGATAATAAAATTATGTTATTAAGATGTTTCAGACATATTAATTATCAAACGACTTTTTTCATTCAAATTCAGTTAATTGAAATTCAAATTTATTCAATTTTTATCAAACACCCCCTTAGGTTGAGGGTGTGGTTGCACTCATATTTCCTTGCTTGTACTAATAAGCTGGGATAATTTCTCAAACAAGCAGCTGTGATAATTTTCTCAACTAACCAAGGCCAGCTCATGTGATATTTTTTTCCTGAAAATGGTTAACATGTTGTACATGTTTTTCTCTATTAATACATGAAACATATTATTTAATGTGTTTTACTCGAGTTACCTGTTTCTATTATCAGTTACGGTAATGAAACACCTCATTTGACTTAAAAAATGATTCTGTTTTTTGGATACTACCCAAAAATGAACACTTCATTTGACTTTAAAAATGATTGTGTTTTCGAGAAAAAAAAAAAGAGATCTGGGATATAAAGAATATAGACAAAATGGGATATAAATACATGAAACATATTATTAAAACTCGTGTTTGATTGTAGAAGTTAGTTTGTAAAAATTCCAATATTAACTCTATTATTTTAAAAAAAATTTATCTAACCATTATTATAATTAGTAATATTCTTTAAATACTCTCTCTGTCCCAGGATAAAAGTCATGATTGATTTTTTTTCGCATATTAAGAAAGATGATAAAATGACAAAATTGTCACTATTTAAATTCTCATTTAATTGCATAGTTTTCGGCACATGACTAGTGATACTCCATAAATATACATAGAGAATAAAAATATGACAATTAATAATAAGGGTATTATAGGCGAATTATTATAAAAAATAGATTATTTAAAGTAAATAGACATTTAACTTGGGACTACCTAAAATAGTAATTAGGACTTTTATCCCGGGACGGAGGGAGTAATTTACAATAATTGCCATTGTGTTTAACAAAATCAAATAAATTCATATCATCTTAAAGTTTGGAACTTTAGAAGTTAATTTTAAAAAAATAAAATACAATTCTTTGTGAAAACAGATGGAATATTATTCTTGTTGTTTTCCAATTTTAATCATACGACTTTTTCTTCACAGATCACTTATGTCTAGAAAATGCAGAAAACATATATTCCCAATTTCATCAAAATTTTCACAATTTCAGAATGATATAATAAACAAACATATATCAACAATTCATGGCATGCATATAAAATACATAGTAGTACTGTAATATTACCCATTTTGCAAAAATATAACCAATTTCAGTCCTATTTCATATCCTCAGTACCAATATAACCAATTTCAAATCTAATAAAAACCAATTTCAAAACAATCTGTGAGGCTCTACAAGAGAAACAAATACCCACAAATTTTCAGACCCAAACATATACAAAATACATAGCAGTACTTATATAACCCATTTTGCAAAAATAGGGCATGTATTTAAAAGCATATTAATCAAAATCAAATGATAGATTCATCAAATATACCTGATTAGCTTGAATTTTTAACAAACAATTAAAGGTTTACTAGCTAAACAACCACCAATTTGAGAAGAAATCGACCGGCTGCTCAAAAACCCAAACCAAGAATCTATCAAAAGTTGACCGGAGGCTTGAACGGAGCTGTCTTGAAGCGGCCAGAGTCTCGCCGCCGACGGGCAGGGGAGAGTGGGAGAGTGGGAGAGTGGGAGAGTGAGAGCAGTGAGGAGTGAGGAGAGACAGAGGCGAAATGAAAGAGAGAGAGAGAGTTATGAAATGAAATGAGGGGAGCGTAGCAGACTGTTAGGTTTTAAGATATAAAGTCGACGGAATGTCCGTCGATACTAGTTCCGTCGAGATTATATAACTTTGACTGAAATCCATTGGTCATAATAGGAAATTTCGTCGACCTTATGGTAGGCTCTAGCAGGAGAGTTTGGCACCATGATGGGCCATGTTTTCGACGGAATTCCGTCTAGGAAGAGTTATTTACGACTGAACTATCTTCGACTGAATATTCAGTCAGAAATATACTAATATCGACTGAACCCAATCCGTCGGAGTTACTTTCGTCGAAAATAAACCTTTTTGTTGTAGTGGCAGAGCATGGTGGCGATGACGATGACGATGGCGATGGGGAGCGGGGGGATGAAGACACATATTTTCATAGACCAGAGCAGCACTGTCGTCCACCCTTGCCCGATGATCCTTCGACTAGTTTATAGTTCATTTGTATAGATTTATTCATTTAATTGTAGATCATTTGTACAAATTTATTCGTTATAGTGTAGATCATTTGTAGTTTACTTTAGTTGAGTTTGTATGAGTTTTGTAAATCATATTGTATAATTTATGGAACATTGATGTATGTACAATTGTTATTGTTGATCAGACTTCATTGATGTATATTGTATATTTGTTATTGTTTATCAATTACTTCATATTTACATTAATTACTAAGTTTACGTGTGATATGATGAGATAAACCATGTTTTAATAGTTATGTTGGATGTGAAATATATTATTGTATGTGTTGTTGGGATAAAGCATGTTACAAGTACAAAAATAGGATTTAAAAACCTGGAAAATGTAATTTTTTTAAATTTAATTAAAAAAAATACCTATTTTCGAGGGAAACTCCGTCGAAATTATCTTCCCTTAGTACCGACGAAATAATGAAGACGAAAAAAGTTCATTGAAATTAGTTTATTTTCGACGGAATTTTAGTCAGCATTATTCTATCGATTTTAAATATTTTCGACTGAATTTTCAACGAAATTAATTTAGAGTACTGTATATCCAACGGAATTCCCGTCGGTGAATTAATACAGCCAAAGCTTGTGTACTGCCATACTGTCCTCCACTACTCCAACATAGGCATGTGGGTATGTGAGGGAGCCACTAAGAGTGTAAACGAGTCGAATCGAAGCGAACAGAGAATTGCTTGAATTCGACTCGAAATGATAAATTCATACTCGAATTCGACTCGAATTCGAATTGTATTTGAAAATTTTTACTCAGATTCGACTCGACTCGAATATTTACTACTCGAATTCGATCCGACTCGGCTCGAATTATAGTTAAACTACTCGCGAGCTCCAAATTCAAGTTCGAATTCGAGTCTCTACATAATAACTAGTTTTATAATAAATATAATTATAAATTGAATTTGTTATTTTACTTAGAAATGACAAAATAATTTTACTATTACACTTTACAAATATAAAATCACAATTAAAATTAAAAACAAAACAAAATAATAATAATTAATTATTCTAATTTAATTTAAATTTGTATATATTGTAAGAGAATGTATTGAGCATCTAATCGAATCTGTATCAATCGAGTATGTATCGAATCACAATCAAGAATTCGAGTAGTTTGAATCTTAAACGAGTCGAGTATAACCTTACTCAGATTCTACTCATATTTTTATTTGAACTATTTTTAATGCTCAGATTTGGATCATATTATTAACGAATCCGAGTCTCGCTCGTATTTTTTCGAGTAAAAGCCGAATCGAATCCGAACTGTTTGACTCGTTTACAGCTTTATGAGCCACTATTATAAATGCATACAGCCAAAGCTCGTGTACTTACTGCCATGCTCTCCTCCACTACTCCAAAACCCATGGAGTTCCTTATCCCATTCCCAATATCCACAAGTGCCGCTATATTTTCCTTTATACTTTTCTTTTTATCTCTCCTCTTCTTTACCCAAAAAATCTCAAACAGACAAAAAGAACAAAGCAAAGCACCCCCAAAAGCCGCCGGAGCATGGCCCATAATCGGCCACCTCCATCTTCTCGGCGGCCAGCAGCCGCTCCACATAAAATTGGGATCTTGGGCTGACAAGTACGGCCCAATCTTCTCAATCAAGCTCGGCGTATACCAATATCTGGTTGTTAGTGACTCAAAGTTGGCTAAAGAATGTTTTACTACAAACGACAAAATCTTTTCTTCTCGCTCAAAATCATTAGCAGTGGAGCTCATGGGCTATAATTATGCTCTGTTTGCTCTTGGCCCTTATGGTCCGTATTGGCGCCAGGTCCGGAAAATGGTGATGCTTGAGTTTCTATCCCACCGGAGGATTGAAATGATGGCCCATATCCAAGTATCTGAAATAAATGTTGGAAATGGGTTTGACAAAATAAATATTAAAGCATATTGAGGCTTAATTTAACGTGGGACCCACACTTCGTAAATGTCGGGTCCATGCACCTATGCGTTCTACTCCGCGAGGAGTATAACGTGGTATATTTATATGTTCAAATCCATTGAGAATTGAATGAGAAAATTGACTCCAAAATCACCTACTTGAAATGTTGAAAAAGTCCCACATAGGGCATTAGAGGAAAAAATGAAGAACATATATATGGGATGTTTGCTCAATGGGAAGGGCCCCAAGGGGCACCCCACTTTTGTGGAAGGGAGAGGACCTAGCCAAGGCCTAGTTCAAAACCCCACGCGCGCCGCCGCCGCCGTCCGGGCGGGCCGGGTCATGATATATATTTTTTGGATAAAATCTGTTTAATTTTTTATCAGATTTTGTTAATATGTTTTCATGATACTACGTAGTTTTGACAGCGGTTTTACGCGCCAACGGTAAATTATTTCTATAAATAATCGATGTGGGCGCCTAATCTCTGTTAATAATTTTTTCCTTCTTCCTTCCTGTTCTGGCAGTGTTCCGTTCTCTCTGTTCCTGTTCCTTTCGTTTCTTCCTGTTCTGCATTTCCGTTTCGTTTCTGTCCCGTTCCTGTTCTGCATTTCCGTTCCGTTTCTGTCCCGTTCCGGTTCTGTGTAAGTATTAGCATGCATTATTTTCTGTACATAACATGAAATTTGGTTCGAAGTGTTCTTAATTTTGAAGTGCTTCTAATTAAGAACTGGAAATCCGTTTTATCTTGGGAAGCAATTATTCAATTAATCCTTAGCACCAGTGAGGGAATAAATTTGCTTTAAGGAGACTTTGTGAATTCAAAGGACTCGGATTTATGTTAATTTTCCTTTTATAATTTGTTTCTGATTTGCATAATTTATTATTATTATATCTATATGTATATTAATAATACTATATATATTACAGGAATAACAATCTTAAAGCAAATTTATGTTTCTGTAATTGTAGTATTAATTTATGTGAACAGAAAATCTGTTTATAAAATTATTTTCTGCAGATATAGTATTATATTAATACACAGAATTTTTGTTGCATATTATCACATAGTATTATGTTAAATTACATGTTAATTAATTGCATGTTCATGTTAATTAATTGCATGTTAATATTCTGTTATTTTTTTTTAAATAAATAATACAAATTTGTAAACTGAAAGTTGATAACATATTTTGGAAAACAGAAATTCTATAAGAAGAATTTTGTACAACAGAAATTTGTTTATTTATAAGAAGAATTTTGTGCAAAACAAATTTGTAAACAAAAATTTGCTACATTTTGTACAACAGAAATTTGTTTGTTTATTGATAATTTTCTTTGTATGACAGAAATGGCATCTACTAGTACCATTCCTGCCGTGAGTATGACTCATGGAGAAAAGCCTGAAAAGTTCAATGGAACTGATTTCAAGCGTTGGCAACAAAAGATGCTCTTCTATCTCACAACACTGAACTTGACAAGATTTCTACAAGAGGATTGTCCTACTCTTGTTGAAGGAGAAATTGACAAGGAAAAGGTGGCTGCAGTTGATGCATGGAAACATGCAGATTTTCTTTGCAGAAATTATGTGATGAATGGTTTAGATAATATATTATATAATGTATATTGTACAATTCAAACTGCAAAAGAACTTTGGGAATCTTTAGACAAGAAATATAAAACTGAAGATGCTGGCATGAAGAAATTCATAGTCGGTAAATTTCTTGATTATAAAATGGTAGATTCTAAAGCAGTTATCACTCAGGTTCAAGAATTACAGGTAATTCTACATGACATTCATTCTGAAGGAATGTCAT